>JAZDUA010000057.1:4566372-5260245 GCA_038098605.1 Gryllus longicercus | reverse complement strand
TAAGGCGCTCAACGACGGAGCCACATGTCCCTCTAGCAGTGGCCTCGTTTCGCTCAATCCTTTTGTTGATAACAATGGCTGCCTGCGTGTAGGTGGCAGAATCTCAGAGGCCAAGCTGTCTTTCGACACTCTCCACCCTCTAATTTTACCTTCTAAGCATCACTTTACTAGGGCACTTATTAATGACGCCCACTTGAAACTGGCCCATGCCAATGTTCAGTTTTTAACCGTCCATTTGCGACAATCTTATTGGATACTTTCCATTAGGAAGACAATCAAATCTGTGATACGTAAGTGTATCACATGTTTTCGCCATGCTCCTACATCAGCACAACAGCTTATGGGAAACCTCCCAGCTATACGTGTGACCCCATCTCCCACCTTTGGCATTGTGGGGGTGGATTATACAGGGCATTTTTGGCTTAGACACGGAATTCGCGGCAAATCCCGCACCAAGGTGTATCTTGCACTTTTCGTGTGCATGGTCACCAAAGCCGTACACATCGAAATAGTCTCCTCTTTAACTACAGAAGCCTTTTTAATGGCCCTTAAGCGATTTGTATCACGTCGTGGCATTCCAACTAAGATTTTCTCGGATAACGCTACCACCTTCGTGGGAGCCAATTCACGGCTGCATGCCCTTTACAACCTTTTCAAATCTTTAGCCTTTCAAAAACAAATTATTGATTTTTGCTCTAATTCCTCCATTGACTGGACATTCATTCCACCCAGGTCCCCTCACGTTGGCGGCATCTGGGAAGCCGGCATCAAAATCCTAAAACGTCACTTGCTACGTGAAATAGGCGAAGCCGTGCTTTCTTATGAAGAACTGTTAACTACTGTCACGCATGTTGAGGCGATCTTAAATTCCAGACCTCTCATACGTCCTACGGATGACGCAGCTGAGTTCAATTATCTCACGCCTGCTCATTTCTTAATTGGCAGACCTCTTACAGCCTTGCCCGATCCCAATGCACTACAGCAGCAATCTGTACGCTGTCATTGGAATCAAACTCAAAATGCACTTGCCAACATTTGGACGCGCTGGACGAAGGAGTATCTGTTATCCCTTCAACAACGCTCCAAATGGACAGCTGTCTCTCCCAATATCAAATCGGGCACTCCCGTTTTGTTAATTGATGACAATCTCCCTCCTCTTGAGTGGAGGTTAGGGGTAATCACCCAAACTTTTCCCGGTCGTGATGGTCGCACTCGAACTGTACAAGTTCAAACCAAGGCAGGCTCCTTTGTGAGGCACATCCATCGCTTGTGTCCTCTACCCATTCATGATTAGTACACGTCTTTCACAGTTATTTTCTATTGGTTGTTTGTAGTTAGTTGTTTGTTGTTTTGTTAGCTGTAAGATTCGCTGTGTCGTAATTTAAACATAGGTAATTCATAGTTATTTAGTGTTAGTTATTTAGAGTCATTTTGTTTATCATTTTGTTAGCTGTAAGATTAATTCATTATATTGTAGATATGTTAGTCATTTTGCATTATTGCATTGCCACCTCTCCGAGGTGCAACCCCTAACATCTCATCCGAGATATGCCTTACTAGCTTTGCTATGGCAACATTCTGCATTTTCGTATTTGCAACCTCTCCGAGGTGCAACCTCTGACATCTCATCCGAGATATGCCTTATTAGCTTCGCTATGGCAACATTCTGCATTTTTGCTTTTGCAACCTCTTCGAGGTGCACTCTCTGACATCTCATCCGAGATATGCCTCATTAGCCCTTGCTATGGCAACATTCCTGTTTAGTGCTAGTTATTTAAAGCTATTTGTTTCCAAAATTCATTGTATCATATTGCAAATATGTTAGTAATTAAGATTATGTTAAGGTCAGTAGTTAGGATTCTGCATTATGTTAGGATTTGTGCATTGTTGCACCCACCACCTCTCCGAGGTGCACCATCTCACTTGAGACATCTCATTAGTCTTGTTATGTCAAGAATTCTGTTGCATCACTTGCTACCCCTCCGAGGTGCTATCTCAGTCGACATTATTTTACTATGTCATTGTACTTTGTCACATCGTGTGCCATCGCACTTGCCACCTCTTCGAGGTGCTCACTTGGCTAAGGTTTATTATACCTTCCTTACCAACGGCTATATTCAATATCCCTGCCACATATCTCCATACACCCTACCACTCCCATCTTATGCCTAACTACCTAGCTTGCCCTAACATCTTTTTTTTTGTCGAACGACCTAATCGTTCTGTGGGGGTGTATGTCAGTGCAAGCAATTTCTTTATTTCATAATCATATTTTTATGTTTTACTCAAGACGCATATCTCTGAAGTTTCTGCACAGCCACAGCGGCTCAGTTCTCAGGAATCTGTATCACCAACTAAGTTTTCAGAATAGCACGTGTGGCGGAGCCTACTCGGAATTGCCCTCACACCACATCGCAACCGACGCCAAGCAGCTGCACGCAAAGTTCCTAGAAACTTCCATTCGCAATAACGAGCTTCGATGCGCACGGCACGTGTGGCAACCGTTGTCTCGCCGTCGACGCTCGCGCGTGTGTGTGTGTGTTGCCACCTTCCCAGAACTCCGATTGCATCAATGACGCAATTCAGAGCTCCACGCTCGCAACATGCCACGAACCAGCCGGCCTGAGCGCCGCGCCTTCGTATTAATTTCTCCTCCTGCCACCAGAGTACGCCAGCTTGCAGCATGTGCCTGCCCGCTCTCGTGGCTGGCTGTCCGCCGCCACCGCACGGGTGCGCTGCGCGCGCGCTCTCGCCGCCGCCAGCGCCCCCCGCCCCGCTACGTGTCGCCGGAGGGTGCCCCCCCCCCCTCCTCGGTGCCTGCAAGCTGCAGCCCGCGCCCGCTCTCTTGCATCAGGTTTCCAGAAACTTCGGTCGCCACGCGGCCAAAAGGCCCCCCACCACCTCACGCCAGCAAGCGCCCAGCTGCGCGCTTGACTTCCTGGAAAATTTCGTTGCACACGACACGCCGGCGGCGCAACCGCGCTCGCCGCGCGGCGCTGCAACGGGGAAAAACTTCAGTCTTCGTCTCGTCTCCTTGCTAAACAGACGTGCTCCGCGCTGCGCTCCGCACGGCGTGTAATTCAGTGCTCGTCCCATGCCCATGCCGGGTGGACGTGCTTGTAACTCTTTTCCTTGTGTAATGTCCAAGTTAAACGGACACGTTGTGCGTTGCTCCGCGACGCGCATTACGGCACTCATGGCTATGTACGCTCTCCGAGGTGCAATGGTGCTCAGCTGCTCATACGTGTGGAACCGGCTTACGCCACACACGTACAATGGTGCCTAGCTGTTTATGCGTGTGGAACCGGCTTACGCCACACACGTTCAGTGGTGCCCAGCTGTTTACGTGTGGAACCGGCTTATGCCACACACGTTCAGTCCCTGTGCTGGTAACATTAGTGTAACTTACTAACGCTCACGCCATGCGGGCAAACAGTGCTTTGTAACCCTCATGTTCATATGTATATTTTTATGCCACGTGCGCTAATTACCTTTATGTGTTATTTCCATGTTGCGTGTATTCAGTTACCACTTGCAAGCTGATGCATAATGCCACGTGTGCTAATTACTTTCATATGTGTTACTTCACGCTACGTGTAATTAGTTACTACTGACAAACCAATTCACAACGCCACGTGTGCAATTTGGTCTCATCATGCATTTATTTCATGTTATTTATGTGACTTCATTCATAGGTTAAGTTTCATCGTCATCATAGGTTAAGTTGTATCTGTATCACAGGTCAAATATGTATCTTTAATTTATAATATACGCTTATATGTTTTGTATTCTATTGTTTCATGGTAACAAGCACCCTATCATCTCCCTATCCTTGCTGTCCCAGATCTGCAAGGGTGGTTATAACCTGTTCTTTCATTACAGAAATCTGGGTGGTCCTTCGAAATTAATCTAATCAATCTAATTAATGGGCTATGGCAGGAATGTTTGGGAAGAGTCGAAATTTAATCATTTCAAACCAGTCCACCTTGCTCGACTCCCCATCCACTACCCATTTATCGCTCTTTTTGACAAGCGACTTCGTACGTAAGCTTCGTAATAGAAGTCCAGTTTAGTCACCATTAAAACTGTTTTGCTTGGTATTCAACGCTTTTTTGAATTTTCTCTTTCCATCCTTCTACATGTTTTCATTTTCTTTTTACCTCAACACAAACTGGTTTAAAAAAATATTGCAACACAATTGAAACTCTTAAGTCAGCCATAACATGCTTTAAATGCCGTTTTCCCTAATTTCTAAGCTACTTCAATTGCTTCTGCTTGAATAATCAATCCAATAATTGGTATCCTTTAGCTCTAGCCCCGACAAACAATTCCTAAATGATGACATTAATTTCCTCCTAGAAAGATACTTAACTCGGTCACTTTCTCTTTTCCAGAATTCCTTTTATCACTTATACTTGTCTTTGTTTCTTTAAGTGTCATTCCCTTCACTTTTCCCAAATTTCTTGATCAAAACTTTGATAGAAGTGTTTCTTTTTCGCCTTCTTCAATTACTCTAATTTAATCACCAAAAGTTAACGTTTTCAATTTCCCGCCAGACATTATAAACACTTGATTAACACAACACTTGCAACTTGTCGAACTGAACAACAGTAAATGTTTAGAACCACTGAACTCAAACCACGCATTACAAGAACTGCGGAAGGATAGCCTTTCCGCAGTTCTCACTAAAAATTCCTTTGCGTTTCCGCGTTAAGCAGATTTCAGAGTTATTCATTGTACTTTGCATTGGAAACCTGTCCGTTCTGAAAGTTTTTTCGTCGAAGACAGGTATCTGTCTTATGCAAGTTCCGCCTTATTCAGGTTTCTCCTTATGCAGGTTATGTCTTATGCAGATTCCGTCTTCTGCTGGTTGTTTTATGCAGATTTCGCCTAAGTCAGGATTTAATTTGTTAATTTGAATGATCAGCCAATCTACCAACTTTTCTACCAATCCATCTCTCCGTTCTCGCTCTCTCTCTGTCTCTCTCTCTCTCTCTCTCTCTCTCTCTCTCTCGCTCGCTCTTGCTCTCTCCCATCGAGGTGAGATGGATCGGGCAGTGAGGCAGTTGGTTATTTTGTTAGCGAACACAACTACAGTACTCATTAGTCTCGCAAAGTGTAGTACACGTCCGGGAGGAGGTGGTATCTTCTCCCGCTAAAACGTGATATCTGGTGCTGATCTACAGTGAGTGTTACGCCTCTAGATATCTCCACCAGCAAGATACCATCCCAGCCGGAACAAGCCCCAAGCTCTCGACTTCTCTCTCGACGTGTGTGATAGTATAGGATGCATGTAAATGTGTGTGTGTGTGTGTGTAAAGGGAGAATGTAGGGATGAACGGGGAATGTAGGGAAGATGAAGGAAACCTCACGCGCGGTGCGTGACCCGTTTGTTAGGGTACTACTCTGGCATTTGCCTAGTATTGATCGAAGATATAAACTACAGATCAGAGTAGCTGGCAGCTCTTTTTAGAGCTGCTGAATACGACCTGTGTATACGTAGCTAGTGTCGAAAATCCGCAATTGCCGGGACACGAGCCCTGGGACCTCCCAGTCAGAGACAGTTGCAACCAGGGTACGTCGGGAGGTACCGGGGAGGAGCGGAGGGCGGGAGGGGGCGGAGTTCTGGGAGCGAGACGCCCGGGGACGCCCGCAGCGCAGGGCGGAATCCGGGTAGCAACGCGGGGGCGGCGGCGGGGGCGGCGCGCAACCTGGGAACCACCTGCGATGAAAAATGCACGCCGCGCGGAAGAAATGGATTACCATACGCTTGTATAAACTCGCAGCTGTTTGCGGCCAGCCCAGCGAGGCGATAAAATAAACGCACCGCGGGGCTCGAAGCGCGCCCCTCCGCCGCGCGCGTAACTCCATTGGCCGCGGGCGGGGGGCGGGGGCGTCCTGGGAGTCCCGGAGGATGCGGCGGTCGCGCGCCACGGGGCGGAGAGCGAAGGAAGTAGGAGATTAACGGCAAGAGTGTGGTCGCCACAAACCACAGTGTGCAAGTTGGTGAGAAAAGCTCGATTCGGGAAACGTGAGCGGATAGAAAGAGAGGGAAGGGAGGTGAGGGTGAGATATTTGATGAAGGTTTGGTAATTGTTTATTTCGTAAAAACGTTGGACGAAAAATGAAATCAGAAGAATGCGGCATCGACTGGTGGCCCAGATCATCCTCTGATGTCACTGCAGAGGTCCTGAGGTTCTAGTTCCGACACTAGCTAGATAGCTAGATCAAATCCAGCTGTTGTCTGGTGGACAATTCCAGCAGCTAGCTCCTTTGTGCGGTAGATTTCCGTGCTTTATCCGATCAACATCCGACAAATGACGTAACAGTGCCCTAACAAACGGGTCATGCGCCGCGCGCGATCTTTCCTTCCTCTGTCTTGTCGTATTTCTTCAATACACTTACACGTACATGTCCTGTATTACCTCACTTATCCGGAGATCCG
This sequence comes from Gryllus longicercus, assembly GCA_038098605.1. Lineage (NCBI taxonomy): Eukaryota > Metazoa > Arthropoda > Insecta > Orthoptera > Gryllidae > Gryllus > Gryllus longicercus. Next base: position 5,253,800 of record JAZDUA010000057.1, on the reverse strand, counting down.
TTGGGGAAAATACCTGGTCAGGGGTCTCCGCAAACCGACCTGTATTTGAGCGTCGGATCTCCCTGAGGATTGGGGGAAGAACACCGCTATCGCCCTTGGAGAAAAATGCACTACACTTTCGGGACTAATGACCATAGCAGTTGACGCGTGGAAACAAGAAATAATCAATAAAAAATTCAGTGACCGCGATTGCTTCGCTGCTGAGTGTTAAGATGATTGCATCGCTGTCACAAGGAGAGAAGTTTTAGAGAAGATTAGTATTTTAGAGTCGATGATATTCGTATTCAGTCATTAAGATAATAAGAAACATTGCATGTTTTACTGTTGAACGACTCACCACTGCAAGAACAAATGAGACCAATGAAATATCTTGTAAAAATAATTTCAGATAATAAGGAGTGTTTGAATGACGCGCTTGGACAAACTGATGAATCCAAGATGTTGCATAGCGGCGCCTACGGCGTGAAGCATGGTTTGAAAGTGGCGAAATTTGATTCCGAGGAAGCGACTCATGGCGACTATGAGGCATCATGATTCTATGTTTACTTGACTACCAGGTTTCTTGAGTTATTTGAGGAGTATCAAGCCGGACGTGTATAGAAGCATAACTGCAATGGGATGAAGCATAGGCACTACGAAGCTAAGCATAGCTTTCACGAATCGTAACTACATGAGGTGGCTGGGTAAAAGGAAGTGATCAAAATTGGCAAACTGTTGTGTATCTGGCTCACTCTGGTACCTTTAGAACACCAATAGGTCAACGCCGGACTCTAGAATAAATTGCAATAATATTTTAAGCAACAGTTTACTCCTTTTTATTTCAATGCTAATCTCATATCTACGAATTATACCAATATATTACGAATATTTGGGAAATGATGCGTCTTGTCCTTCATTGTCTCTAACATCGCTTCGTATATTCAAACGTCGTGCAAGATCCGCATGTTTGTATGAACTGTATTAAATATTCACCGTCATCACCTTTATATGTCAACATGTTATGTATATTATAACCATTTTTAATCCTTTGTACTGAACTGTATACTTTTTATTCTTTTGTATTGGGCTTTTAGCCTGTTGCTAAATAAATAAATAAATATTTTCTCTATGTTTGTGTTAAAATATTATCAGTTTTTGAAGTATGGTACAATCATAAATATTTTGAAAATATTTTACAGTCTACATACGGTCCTTTCTGATGGAATACAAAAGTTTGAAATCATTTATTTTGAAGATCTAATTGAACTTCATTATGTTGATCTAAATGTACAACTTTCAACTGTTCTCTATGTCGACCAACAGTATTATAAGATTACAACATGTTAGTGGTTCAGGGACATGCCTGTCTGTAAGAGAACACCGGAGTTTCCAAGAAGTGATTACGCATGGCAGCAGTTTCTAATTATTTTGTAAATATCCGATAAGCGTTGAAAGACAGAATTATCACTTAGGGTTAGGAAATGTTCTATTGAGAAGAAAAACTATGCTGGGGTACATCATTGACCCTGTCCATATGCGACTGTAAAAGGTAGCTCCACACATTCGTCTTTCGGCGAATAGCGAGGAAGTTCTTGCCGAAAACCGAGTAGTCTGAGTGGGTTGCTTGGCGTTTGCCAAGAGACGAACACTCTGTGCTCACCTTACTCATCGCGTGTCGGTATATTGTTCACTTCAAAGGAAGTGAGCATACACCGAGCTCATTAGCCGCTTGGAATTGGGTTGATAGATTGATTTGTGATTTCGAACTCCTCAAGAGCTTAGGTCGTTAGTCCCGTAAGTGTAGTGTATGTTTTCTTTGAGGTCGCGGGTTTTATCCAACCAGGTATCTGCCACCAATGGGACACCGCCCCAGCGGGGACCAGCTCGAAGATCCTGATAGGTCTCTTGAAAGAAGTGAGGATAGGACAAGAAAAAGGAAGGAACGATCGCTCACTGCCCGAGGCCCGTTTGTTAGGGAATATCTCCGGCATTCGCCTGGTCTTGATTAGACAAATCTCGGAAAACACCCGATCAGAGCAGAATGCCGCTAGAATTCTTGTCCAGCCAACCACTGATTTCGACTTAGCTATGTGCCGCCTTTAAGGCGGCTCCACACATTCGTTATTCGGCGAGTATTGAGTAAGCGCTCACAGAATCCGAAGTAGTGTAGATGAGTTGCTTGCTATTTGCCGAGTGACGAACATTCGGTGCTCGATCTACCCACTGAATGTCGGTCTTTAGGATACATCGAAGGAAGCAAACATTCGACGCACATATCAGCTGTTCGGGATTGGGCGAGCAGTAGCTCGCTGCTCGGCGAATGCCGAATGTGTGGAGCCGCCTTCAGACGAACGCGGAGCCAGGCCGCGGGTTCGGGTCGAACAGGGCGGAGGGTCCGCGCAGCGACCGTCGGCCGCCCGGGCCGGAGGGGGCGGACGCTCACGCGGGGATAGGTCGGGCCCTTCAAGGGCGGCGAGGCATCAGGGCGGCCACCAATCCGTTACTTATTCAACCCGCCGCGTGTGTCATCCACTGTTCGGTCGTGCATATTTCAGGCCGCTCGATGCCCGGACGGTCGCCAGCCCCAAGTGTGGAGAAGCGGGCGACAGACACGAGCTTCAGCCAATGGGGCTTCAGAGTAAGCCTTCCTTTCGTTTTCGAGTGTCGTTATGAAACAAAAGCCCCCTTCACTCACTTCGCGAAGGGCATAAAACCTCTTCTGGATTTTAGTATACACTCAGGAACGATTAACACTGTGTTTGTTTAAGTGCACTGTATCTAAAAGTGGACAGTAGTCTACAAATAAGTGCGACCTGCGGGGTTGTTGTCGTCGTCTATCGCTGAGAACAGCTGGGTTCAGTTTATCCATATGGAGTTTGTGATGAGCAAAATGAGTTCCGTCACGTTATCTCCAGGTTTACCCGTTTCATTTTTCTGTCATTCCACCTTTCATGCATTTTTAAAATCAATTACTCATCTAAATCATTCGCACATTTCCAGAAATGGCCAAAACCCATACGGTCTGGTGTCATAATAAAGAATAGTCTAAAGTGAAGTGTGTGTATGTGTGTATTTATAAAACAAATTTTTATTACGAAACTTTCAAATAATAGTCATGTTTTTTCTTGCCAGCTTGCATAGACTTGCCAGCTGTCAAATGTAAAGTTGTTAAAGAACACGTGGGGATTCTATATATGCAAGCTGGCAAGAAAAAACGTGACTATTATTTGAAGGTTTCGTAATAAAAATTGGTTTTGTTTGTTTAATCTGCTATTCACATGGGTACCCCTTGATTTGCTCCTTGATATATTTGAAAAAAATAATTATTTTCATCCTTTCCACTTTACTTTATGTGGGTTTTGTAGGGTACAATGTCATATACATGAAATTTATTGGGCAATTCTCAGGTAAATGCATGAACAAAAATGTTATACTTTGAGTCATGTCTTGCAAATACTTTAGGAATTCAGTCAGACAGTAAATTGAAATGAGAAAATCAAGTCAATTTCGTTGAAGCGAAAGCCTGTAAATCTTTACATTTTGTTATGCATATTCTGAAAAAGAGTACGGTGAGAGGCAAAAAACTAGCATATATATCATTAGTTCGCCCCATATCAGAATATGGCGCGATATGTTGGGACCCATACAGAATTTTGCAGCAAAGGAATCTAGAAATGGACCAGCGTGGATCAAAATATACTTTCAGAGGTTCCAAGAATAAAGGAGGATGGGAGTCACTCGAAAGAAGGTGATTAAAGTCACGTCTCTATGCTAAGTATAAAGCGTTCACAGGCCTTTGAGCGGGGAAAGAAATCCAAAGTCGATTAGAGAAACCTACATATTTCGGCAGAGGGGATCACAGGCACACAATTCAGATAAGAATTGATAAAACGAACGTTGGGAAATATTCATTCGCGAATCGAACTATTAGAGACTGGAACGGTTTGCCTGTGACAATCTTCGATCGCTTTCCTCAAGGTCTGAGCAAACTTAAAAATAAATTAGTTTCTTGAATGTTGATGTGTGTATTATAAATATCTTTAATATTATTCAGTGTAAGTAACTGTCTACTATGTAATTAAGTATTATTATTATTATTATTATTATTATTATTATTATTATTATTATTATTATTATTATTATCATTATTATTATTATCATTATTATTATCATTATTATTATGTGCAGTGCAGTGGCGTTGTGAAACAGCGAAACGATTGTGTAAGAAAGACATTACAGCTCAGTGATCTTTAGTGCGGTGAAGTAAAGTGTGGTGAAGTGGAGTGCTATGAATGATTGTACGGTGAAATGTTCACGTAAATTTATAAAGTTTGTAAATTTTGTAAAGTTGTTAGATTCTGTAATGTTAAGTTAGTGTATTCTGCCACCAAGTTGTCAAAATTAATTGCAGAATTAGTAATAAATGTAAATCTAATCTCGGTATCCCGAACTATTATGACGGGGCTCATGATTTTATAATTTAGGGTGAGTGAAAGAGATCTTTCGAGAATCTGGATCTAATACGTGAAGAATGATGCGCGTTTCGATCGAGATTGAGTATTGGAGTGTTGGGACATACTGGGAGGAAAGAATACAATTTTTGAGAGTTTTGTAAAATGAATTCAGATAGTAGCGGTACTTCTAATTCTCAGTAGATTTGTAAATTGAAAATGAATCTGGGAACTTTCAAGATTTTTCTCACGGATTGGTTTTAGATAGCCTGTAAAACGGATATGTTCGTCAGTACTCCATTTCACTAAATTGCGGATGCGTAGATAATTGTATGTTTTCCTGAGATATTGATTTTGGATGGTGTGTAATACGTATAGGTTGTTCATTGCTGTGTTGCTCCATATTGGACATACATATGACATTGTAAATTTTTGAATACCTTATTTTCTTTGTCCCACGTCCCACGATATAGAACATTTACCTCATGAACTTGGCATTTCAGCTAGAACGGTTTACAGTATCATTCATACAGGCTTGATGTCAAAGATCAGTTCCCGTTGGGTGTCAAGAATATTAACTCTAGATACCGTTTACTCACGAATTACAACAAGGGAGTGAATTAGTGGTTCACCATCGTGGCCCTGAAACGAAGCAAGGGTCATGCACTAGAAGCATAAGGGGTCTCCAACTCCCAAAAACTTTGGTGTGCAGAAGTCATCCGAAATGATCATGGCCATCGTATTTTTGGATACAGATGGTGATCTACTTGTAATGGATACAGATGGTGATCTATCTCTGGAGATACCAATTTTTAAGGGCTTTACGTGAGTCTATGAAATAGAAGCACTACAGGAAGTTGTCTGTTGATGTGTTGTTGCTCAGTTTAATCATCCATCACATATTGCAAATCTGTCTCATTAACTTCTTTTTCTTTCGAAATATGAAAACCATTTCTGCATGGGCGGCGATTTCTGGACGATAAAGCAGTTAAGGAAGCTGCAAAGTTAAGGAAGCTGCAATGTGGTATCTAGATAGTCAACTTGTTCCCTTCTATTCTGAGGGTTTTCGAACACTGGAGGCTAAAGGGACCAAGTGTGTTGAAGTCAAGGGGGACTACGTTGAAAAGTAATGAGGTGAGGTGAGTTTTATTACCAAAATTCAATATATTCATGCACAGGTAGATAACTTATTGAACACATTCCGTACATCAGCCATCATTTACACGAATTGAAACAAAATTTTTCAACCACCGTAGGTTTTGTGGAATATAGTTAACAGTCTTCTAAAGATATAATTTTTTTAATTACTAATATTTTCTGGCATTTTGTTTTAAATTGTTAATTCCTTATAAAATACACCCTTTAGGACTCCTACCGGTGTTCTTCCTTGAATATATAATTGATTCGTTTGTCTTGTGTTTGTATTATGAATATATAAAACATTTAATTTTTTCACTCCAACATTTTGGCAAAATATTGTTCTCTATTTTGCATATAAATATAATGACATTTATAATAATTCTCTTATCAACTGATAAAAATTGTATCAATTCTCCCATTAAGTTACAACTAGTATATCTGTCACATTTTAGAATTATCCTCATTGCTCTATTTTGTTGAATTTATAGCTTATTAATTTATTCTCTATCTAATCGTAGCATCAAAGTGTAACCATATTTCAAGTGTGGAGCTATCGTAGTTTTATAAATTAGTATTGAAGAGAAGAAATTTACATGATTACCTTTTCTACCCATGAAACTGAATCGTGACTGGCTCTTGGTCAGCGTGCTCGCTTTCCACTACCCGGTCTTCGAATAATACTAAGTTTTTTACCAGCTCTTAATAATTTCACTGAAATTTTAATAACCATTAATTTTACAAATAAATACGTATACTTCAGTAGCATCTGTCTGTAGATTTACTTGAGCTCCACCAGGATCCCTAGCTGCATGCGCGCGTATCACTAACAAGCCAAAAAAGGGCTGAGCTACACTCTCTATATAAATACGTATACTGTGATCTTACTTTCTGTTGTATATCCACATCCTTATTTGTATTTAGCGTTGATGTCCGAAATAAACATAAAAACAGTTGCTGTGGTTTCTTAGCATTGGTTTCTATGCAATACAAACAATTCAGGTATTTGCGTGGACTGTGTACTCAGCAACGCAAGTGATATTTTGAATTTGTTTATTTTTGTGAAATTAGAATTTTTAACAATATGGTTCCAATTAGGCGTTATAATTGCATCAAAAAGTGGTTTCTAATAAGTGTATCAATTGCATATGAATATATAAACTCTTGAGAATGCAATGAAGTTCGGAATGTTAGCTCCTAGTATCAGCAGAGACCAAGACAAGACATACATTTAGCCATCGTGTGACCATCAGGTTTTGTGAATGTATCATCTCATTTACCTTCATTTCAGCTATGCTTTCTTGAAATAGCGGACGTGCAATTTCCAAGTGACATTTCTCATACTAATGTGCAACATTCTACCATACCGCAGTCGCATTTTTCTTTTCGGCAGAACAACACCTGCTGAAACCTTTAGTGTTATCCGTGCAAGATTTCTTAAGCCTAGAATCCTGAGCACCAAACTTTTACCAATATTACTTGAATTAAAAATAAAAGTGATCAAGGAGTGATGTTGGCAAAATCTGATAACCTTAAATTTTGCATTAACGTAATAGAAACTATTTTGCATCGGAAAACGAGCTTCAGATTTGATATGGTAGCCCTGTTATCGAACGAACCAAACGTCACAATTCTCGCTTCTAGCGAAAGTACGGCTCAAAAAGCGTGTCGTTAGAACACCTCACATGATGGTCTGTCGAAAACGAAAATGGAGCGATAGAATGGTGCATGGGGAATGACACTTGGAGATTATACGTCGGCTAAGTTATAAAAGCGTCGGAGAAAATAAAGTATTTCCCATTCCACGAGTGTAGTGACCCGGCACGAAACATTCGCCAGCGCAGTTGCCTGGTGACTAGAAGTAGGCTCGTAGGGTGGCGTTTGGGCCAGGCTGTGATGGCCGAGGTGGCCGGAGCCGGGGTTTGGACGCTGGTGTCTCGCACCGGGGGAACGAGAATTGCGCCCCCACGGAGTCCCCTGGTGGCGAGAGCACCCGCGAGCCACGGGGGCGCTGGCTCACCCCTCTTCCTATGGGCCCATCCGGCCTCCAAGCCCTCTTTTCGGGGCAGCGGGCGCGCGGCGCGGCAGGCAGCTGGTTCGAATCCTCGTCTGGAGAAATTAGCACTCGGCATTTTCCTGCGCTCATGTGGTGAGTTTGCGCTAGAAATAGAATGTGTTTACTGTTCCGAGCCATTTCAAGGCGAAAAAACAAGTTTGTCGGACGAAATGGGAAAAAAACGATGTGACGCTTCAATGAGAAATTCGTTGCTGAATTTAAGAAGTAAAAGTAACAGGGTGTTTTAGAGATACCAGTTGATAAGTAATATTTAAATACCGTATTTGCGTATGGGTACGCTCTCAAAGTTGTCGCAAGATAACATCATATTAAACTAAACTTTGTAAATATGTTCCCTATACCCATCACCTTAAGAAATCTATTTTAATTCAGTTTGTGTGTTAAACTTTTATTAATAATAAACTGAAATAATTCACGTACAATTTCACTCACGGAAATAAGGAGAAGATTAGTAATGAGGGTACAGTTATTTATTTTCTGTAATTAATGTTTGAAAATTATTCAAAATTATATCCACAGAAGAAATTTTTAAAACGAAATCTGTTGTATTTTCCCTGTACATTGTTGCACTACTAATTTTAGAGAACATGTTATGGTGTATAAAATAATATGTAAAGTTTTTTTGTGATTTTAATACGTAACCAATTAAATACTTCTAAAATTTAGTTTTATTTTGATGTTTCCTTTCATATATATATATATATATATATATATATATATATATATATATATATATATATATATATATATAAATTACTCTCTGTATATTCATAGGCAGTACAGGTTATAATGAAGTTGATTAATGAAAGTTATGTATAATAATATACATTCACTACTGATCAATTTTAGAATTTTCTTAAATCCCTCTCCGGAAGACAATGTTCTAATCATTGCGAAAACTCTTAAGATTTGAAATATGTGAGTGGGGGAGTATAGGACACAATGCCCATTTTTGGCAGAAATATGATTATTCGCATAATCATGTGGGTTTCTTGTCGTCTAATTAGTGGAATAGAAAGCTATGTTCTAAAGCATATATTGGCGGAGTGATATTGCAGTCAAATAGCACCGGGACCAAAGTAAAGTATCTTCAAAGAGGTCCTGTAAAACGTAGTAAATTTGTCTTAGTGGCCTAAACCTCCGACTCACAGAAATATTGCTAACAACGCTCGGTGATATCTTTACTCATAATTCAACTACTGTGAACACAAAAAAAGAGAGAGGAAGGGATTCAGGAGATCTAGAAAATATTCGCAGATATTCCCCCCTTTCAAACGTCCTATTCAATTTCTACCGTTTTTAAGGAGGAACAAATTTATTAAATATAATGCAATTTATTTTATGTGTGTTGTAATGTCATTATGTCCACCAATTCAAATAATAATAAATTATATTTCACCCTTAGTGATTGATACCTAAGCAATGCTTCTCTTACTGAATTCTAGTTTCCTTCCATTTTTCATTGAAAGAACCTCAGTGACGTATTCAGATAAATATTGAATTTGTTGTCTCTTCGATTTCTCCTATTTAATCCAACGAAAACCGTAATACCTTTTGAAGGTAAAAATAACTTTTAGATTCTTGATTTCAATTGTGAATACCACGTAACATATTGTTTTGTTTATCAAATTTACAAATTATTCCGAAAAAAAACTTAAATGAAATATTAAATTTTATTTATTTACCCTATCTCTTAAACTAATAATCTGTGAGTAGTCATATCACATTTTATTTTGAGTACTTGAAATTATTGTGAAGTGTCTTGAAACACATTTTAAAACTAATTTTATATTTTACAATTTTATCAGCTAATCAGTCTTCATTAATATTAAAAGAACAACAAATAATTTACAAAAGAGATAATCTTCTCATACAAATCAATATCTTCAATCCATAAAAAAACGGGGTAAAGTTTCTAGATTTTAGTGAAAGTTTCTCAAAAACTCAAGTTTTGGGAAAACTAGCTCAAGAATGTAATTTTTTAAATATCTCTCACGCCGTTAATATACACATTTCCGGCGATTTGTAAACACTATTCCATTTATGAGTTATGTTGTAAAAGTGCTTCAAAAGGACTTCAATTGAAGTTTTTCTACAAATTAAAAATTTTTTGTGAAAAAGAGCTTTAATTTTCACATTTAGAGTGAAACTTAAATGACATTTCCTTAAAAACACCTTTAAATTTTTCAAAGAAAATTGCCATTTAGTACAACGTTTTACTGTTTTTTTTCAATATTCTTAAAATAATATTTCCGTTCTAATATTAGGAAATCGAAAAATTAAGAAAATTTTAAAAATAATTTCCACTGGGCGGCAATACATGGCAGCTGGAGTGCAATGAAATTCAGTAACTACAGTAACAACACTTAATTAAAGTGTTGGATTGTCACTAGTTTCATGTAGATATGATACATGGTATATTGTCGTAGTCTAGTGGAAATGTCTAACCATATTCCGATTTTTTATTTTGTTAAATGTAGCAAATATAATAGTATATGCAGAATAAAAAATGTTATGAATTTAAATCATTTTCGTTTGGAGAGACAAAATAATTAGACAACATAGTCAACGAAAGAGTAGTGTAATGAAAGCGATACAGGTGCACAGTAAGAAGCCAGTCTCATGGACGTAGGTCGACATTATAGCTAGCCACAGATTGTAGTATAAGATAGAAAACTTCAGTTGGTATTATAAAAACAAATATGCCGATAATATCAGCGTTACCCCCCCTCCACTATCACACAGCGTCATTTCGACACCCATTCCTGCCATCGCCAACTCCATCGCAGTGGACGTCGCCGCCGCCCCCGCCCCCCACAAGTACAATTGCTACCAGTCGTATCTTCCCATCTCTACCCGCTTAGTCCCCTACCATGCACTGCGTCACCAATCGCCATAGAAACCCTTACCAGCAATGTGCACTTCTCCGCCAACCACTCCTCCTCCTTCCTCTCTGCAACACCTCTTCCCCTTCCTATCTTTAACCAATCATACCTCACCTTACACACATACACACACACACACACAGACGCTCTTCCACGACCATACGTGTCGGGAGGCCAGTCGGAGGCTTAAGGCCCATTCACAATGCAAACATAAACATAAGCATGGCGTTAACATAAAAGTTAGTACTACATCCAGCAAACTCGTTCACAATGCGTTCGCAGAAGCATAATATGTAAGGCGTTAACTTAAAAGCTTGCAAGCTTCCGTGCTCATGCTTAAATAAGACATACGAACTAAACCAATCACAGTACGTTAACTCAAAATCGAAAATGGAAATAGTAGCGAAATCGAATAGACGAACTAATGCCATACGAGCCATGAACACAGTCGATACCTCGAAATCAATTCTCATATCCAACCAATAGTAAACTAGGATATCTCACAGCCAATATAAACTCTTATTTTGCTTCCTTTTATGTTAGACTTTGTGAATGCTTCAATCTATCACTTATGTTAATGTTTACGTCTATGCGTTATGCTTATGTTTGCATTGTGAATGGGCATTTAAAGAGGGCCCCGGCTTTGCGGTGCCCCGTAGGTGGTGTTACGAGAGACCCCCCTCTCCCCAATCCGATGTGCAGGTCGTCGCCGGATCGCGCGATCCCTCTCCGAATTCCGGCAGGACAGAGAAACCACCACATCCCAGGATATAACACGCACCACACCTACGGGACTAAAGGGCATAGCAGTTGAGGCGTCCGGAAGCAAAATCCACTCTGCCGTCACAACCACCCCCTCTCCCAACGCCGTCGCCAGTGCATCCACGCGTCGCCACCGCCGATTCTGCGTATGCCCTGACCGCCCCCCCCCCCCGCACGCCCACCCTTACTGCGTGCGCTCGATAGCCGTATTTTGTTTTAATTAAGGAGATTTTTGTAATTATCCCAGAGGGCCCGCGGGGCGCGCTTTGGCGTGGGAGCGGCTACGCGGGCCGGTTCGGTGGGCGGGCGACGGAGCCGGCGGTGGGGCTCGCCGCTTTGCGTGCAACCGCCGCGGTCGGCCCCCTCGCCCTTCGCTCCTGTCGTTGCGAAACGCGCGGGGGCGCGGGCGCGGGCGCGGTTGCATCTGGAGAGGACGCCGCCGCTCGGGAGGAAGCGACGGCCCTTCGTTAAAGGAGGAAAGAGTGCGTAACTCAAAAGCAGAACAGTGCCGCAACCAAAAAAAATTGAATTTTGAGTCATATACAGTATTTAAAGTGGAACTGTATGCTCTTTCGTCGTAGAATAGTGTTTTTTTAGGCCCACTGTAGTCAATTATTAGCGATGTTCCTACTTCATAAACATGATTGGATAATGTAATTTCAAACCTTTATAACGTGTTTTGAATTACGACGCTCAACTATTTAGGTGTATATCAAGTGAAAAGAAGGAAACCAATTCTTTACGATAATGACTATTTGGTACATTCCCTTATTTTTATGGGGGTTCTGAAATTTGTTAGGACACAGTTTTCATTTAAACGTTTTTAGAATTAAATGTTAACAAGAGAATTTCATTTCACTTTAACTAAATTTTTGACATGCAATTGATTTTTATTTTATTTTTTAACAATACGCTGTGGTATTCGTGATCTATATAGAAACAGTGTGTATTAGATTTTCGAAAATCTTTATTCTCTTTATTTCAACTGTTTCAACTAATAATCACTTATTATATGATCACTTATATTTCTTTTAAACCTTCATGGTAGGTGGGGTAGCGGCACGTCCATTTGAAACGTGACCTCATCAGTAAATATGTGCCCGGTTCTAGCCCTGACTGAAGTTTAAGATGGATATAAAGCTTGAATAAAGATGGACCAAGCGCTTATCACAAGATATAAATATTTTACTCTCTCAATGTTCCCATATCGCTTTTTGATACGCAGTTCCTTATGAAAGCACACGAGTAAATAGACTACCGGCTCTAAACCCTCAGGGAACGTGGCTCTTTTTGCGTCTAAAATGTTCTTCCAAACATTTATGAATAATGTGATACAGGCGCTCAATGCGAAAAGCCATATTCGACCGCGGCACAGCTTTCTAGAAAGCGTCTTTTGAAGCACAAAGCGCTCTATATCTTTGTGGGCGCTACAGGAACCGCAGGGCTAGAGGACACAGCGTAGAACGATACCGCATTCTGAGTACTGGACGATGCAAAGAGAAACGCTACGTATGGACAAAAACTACTTGAAGATAAAAGAATGATAGTGTGAAATTTTTACGTCAGGATACGAGGACGGAATGAACATAAAGCTCAATGGGGGCCAAAAAGAAAAAATAATAGTATGCATGTACGATTTCGGGCGAGATGAAAATTGCCTCTCGACGAAAAGGAAAAAGAAATGAATGAGAGGTTATGCACTGAGAGAAATGTTCTAGTAAAATATACTAATTATGTTTAATTAGAGATCATGTAGTTAAGACAATTATTCGTGTGGTAAGATTTCCTAAACATGATTTAGTATCATTTAGTAAATTAGAGAATAGAAAATCGTAAGTGAATGAATAAAGAGAATTGTCAGTGGTTCTATACTTATTTCATAGATAAAATTATTTGGTGTGATTTACGTTTCACATCCTCACACTTACACTTACTTTCATATCGTTACTGCTTAGTAAGCGCGCGTTCTCATCAATCTGACCAATTTGAATGGTTATAGAGTCCATTTTAACTATCAACGCTGTATATAATGATCTGAGCTGTCCGGGTGACGCCGTATCGAATACTGAGGTGCGTCACCCGGACAGCTCAGATCATGACTCTGGCCGCGGAAGCCTGCGATATTATTCAACGCTGTATATAGATTTTTACGCTATATGAATGGCGTGTGCAGTTTTTATAAAGTGATTATTAAGTGATTTTAAATAATTTTTCGTTATCGCATGGTAGAAATACCGTCGGTAGCAAAACATCGTCAGCTGGCGTCAGTAACAGTTGTACTTGACTAGGGTCTGTCAGGTAAACGAGATTAAGGAAGTACGAGGCCATAGAATGGGTAGCCGCACCAGAACCCTACTTTCTATCTACCTTTCTCTTAAAGTATTCCCTTTCACATTTCTGCTTAAGAAAGCTAATTCAGCAGCGTTTAGTTATGTTCGCTACAATGTGTTTGATAAATATTTCTCTATGTATTTAGTCAACGCAAAGATTCGCTTAGTTATCTGCACTACATGTCATTCGTCACAGGGTACGATCTGTTTAGTGAACATTTATAAATGCATTAGTGTATTTAACTAAACAGCAGTTTCGTGTTCCACGACTAAGCACTTTGTTCTTCCAAAAAGTACTATACTGTATAGTTCAATCTATTACGTGATTAATTACATTGTAACGTACTAGCCAGTGAGCCTCGTGGTAGCTATTTGGAGACGCGTGGTAAGGGATTAGTAACAGGTAATCGCCTCGCCACAGGAGGGAGAGAAGGGTTTTTCCTAAAGGCCAGCACGCGGCAAAGGGAGACACGAGGCTTTGGGGTCCTCCGGTCTTAAGGAACGGAAACCCAAACCCTCATGGCCAGCAATAGGACGCAGCGGCGGCGGCGTGACGTAGAAGGTCACGTGAGCCTCGAGTATATAAGAGAGGGCACAAAGCCAATGGGTGGGTTCTGGAGACAGTTGGAAAACCTCGTGCAGTTGCACAAAACTCGGCGCCACGACGGTGCAGCGGCGGGCCGGGCTCACGAGGCAACTCACGTGTTGACGAGCCTGTGGAGGACTTTGTGCCCTTGGGTGACTACGGTCACGTGGGAGCGATGCTGTGTGCGCGCTCAGAGGTGAGGAGTGGTTGAGTGCCACGACTCGTGGCAGATTCTCAATCGGGTAAGATCTCTCCTGCGATCGAGGCAAACCATCAGTTGGTATTCCGGTACGGACTTTGTGTCGCAGTGTGACATCCGGTCACGGAAACTTGGCTTTGTGCGCGTTTCAGATGTAGGAGTGGCAAGTGCCACAATCGAAACCGATAATCAATCGGGTTGAGATCGCTTCCACAATCAGGGGATAGCAGGTCTATTAGAGCTAGGGTGTAGAGTGTAAATTCATTGTAAATACTTGTTGTGTTTTCTTTGTAAATAAATATTTGTCATATGAAAGCTCTGTGTCTGTGTTCGCTGTGAGTATCCATGACGTCACACTACGCACTTATCATTTCTCTCCATGTGCAAATCGATAACGAGAATAGGAAACATCACGTCTATAACGGAATGGAACAAATAGTTATTAATGAAATAATTATTGTACCAAATCTTATAATAAGAGATTCAGGAATTACTCAACAAGATCGTTACACATACTGTGAAAACCCATGGCGTGTTTTAAACTAAATTAATCCAACTCATGAGCTAAGCTATAATTTTCAAGGGTACGGCCTGAGAACTAACTCGTAGACACAGAAGAGCCTCGAATATCAAGTTTAGCGAACCGTTTACGAGATACATTAGGAAGCAAGTGATAACTGTGTGTCTTCTATAAAAAATATCGCTTTAATACAAAATAATATACTAGTAATTGTTGATTCGTCAAAAGCACAAGAAATTATATTTCTAATGATATCTTATGTGCGAATATTCATTGGATATAATGCTCAAAAAAGTACTCATTGCCCTTATTTGGACAATAAACATAAATTAATGAGCTTTGTTTTCAAGAAGTTTCGTTTTTGTGTTATCGTCCGTGTGTTGTTGATTACTTTCTGCATTTGCACCATAAGAAAAAAATAATAGTATAAACAAGAAATACTATTTCTAAAATAAGTTAATACGTAACCCATCCACAGCTACAATTCATTTATTTTGATTGTTCTTGACAGACGGGGACTTAACCCTCGCATTTCCAAAGTTCAGAGGCTCCCCAATGTTTTTTTTGTTATTTTGATAGATTTCAATTTCTTTTGTTACCTGAAAAATATTTATATTGTTTATGATGTATTTCTTGTTTGAAATATGACAGAATTTACCACATGTATTTGTTATAATTCGAGTCAATATTTAGATGAACCGGTAAAAAATGCGAAACTATTTACTCGAAAATTTAACATTCGGAAAACATTTTGGAAGTGTTTGTACTATTTTAGTATAGACAATTAAATTCATTATTGTGCTATGATGAAACGGCTTTTATTTGACGTAAAAGTGTCATCAAATACAAATATTGATTTGTGAAATTTTATTTTTTTCCATTTGCAGAGCTCAAAATTGAATTTTTTGTTTAAATAAATGGTCATGCGTATTATTATTTATATAAATTTATTAGGGAAGTAAAGTTGACTGCCCATGTGGTATACTTACTGCAAGTAAAAGATCCTCAAGCCTAAAAGAAGCCCTGAGCTACATTCAGATCGCCTGTTTCGTCGCCCGAGTGATACATCCTTTCTCTGCTAGGAGTGTGTAGAGGAATTTGCGAGGTCGGGCGGAAGAGGTCCGAACTCTAATTTCTTGAGTCTCGCCACGTGAAATAAGGCCTCATTGAACTGTATTGTCAACTCGATATAACCGAACAGAAAATATCTCAGCAAAAGAATAAGCGCGACGTTTATTTCAATGTCAGTGACTGAACGTCCTCGCAGAGAGAGCGCCTCCGAGCACAGGGGCGGGTCGTGAGCAAAGGGGGAAGGGGGTGGCGGGGGCGGAGTGGAGCCTGCAGCAAAACCGCATGCGCCGCCCTCGCCCCCACAAAGGCGCCGACGGCGACGCCTGGCGGACAAGAGCGCGGCGAGGAGCGCACAAAGACGGCTCCCGTCGCCCCCCCCCCCTTGCACGGGCTTCTCTTGTTCAGTATAGCTCCCTCTCTGGCTTCTTTCTCGGACATTCCTCGCCTCTTTTCAGAAAATCTTTTCGCATTCACGGCCACCCCTCAGCCGTTCCAACATGCCCCGCTCCACCCCATCTCTCCTTGCTCTAGCCCCTTTCCGGTCCACTCCCCGCCGACACTAGGGTTCCCTTGTACAGTGTACACCCATTTCTCTCTTCTTTCTCTTTCATTCCTCACCTCTTATTTTTAATCCCGTTTTTTCAGTTTTCGGTAGGTTTTCATCTTTGCATTTGTATTCTCGGTCACATAATCATGATAAATAAGAAATTTGAAATCGGAATCATACGATTTGATTAGAAATCACATGATTGTAACCGGAATCACGTTCTTGGAATTGAAATTTCATTATTCCTAGTTTAAACCGGATCATAGTCCTGTAAATGTGAATGTAATAACTTTAGGATTTGCTCCAGAAGAAGTAATATTCAGTAAGGATCTTGTCGGATTTACATAATGGTTTTATGGCACGTGCAGAATACGTACTCATTTGATTACTAACTGCGCCAATTCAGATACATAGATATATTTCAACTGCGATTGCTTAGCACCTGGTTGCATTTAATTACAACAAAAAGCAACAAAATCCTGTCCAAATTATTACAGTAAGATCGTTTCAATTTCAAGTATTTTTTAAGAATTCAAAAAATGTTTGACATAACATAACAATGTTTAAATACTTAGTATGCATTCTCTGCTTCTCGTGAGTATTTTAAGCGTTTCAGACAGACTTTCCACAAGTGTTTTTATATACAGTCTTGAGACAGATTTTTTTTTACATAAAGATCATCTTTGTGCCAAATTTGGTGAGATATTATAAAGCACCTGTAACTCAACCCAATACGATAATTGTAATATATAGTATTTAATAGTATTTAACACTAATCTTCAGATACCTTCAATTTACAATATTCACAATACTAAAACTAGTGGTTACTCGAAAGGAGCTCAAGTTTGAATGAAGAACAAATACGTAGGCAGACATTTAATACTAAGCAAACAAGCTGTGAGGGCAGAAACGACAACTTTCAAAACCATAAATTCCCTTGTCTTGCTGGTTACAAGTTGTAGTGACAGTTTGGGCAAGTACTAAATATATTTGACTAGTACAATGCAATTGAATCGTTTATTTCAGGAACCCGTCAAACGCCAAATTCATTTCAAGAAAACTGAGAATAACTCTCCCAATTTTTCAGATTTCGAAATTTTTTTTTATTAAAGGAGTTCATAAACGAATATGTTTCATATAAATAAGGACTAAATGATGTATCTATCCTCCTGGAACAATAATCCGGAGCTAAAGCGTGTTTTAGATTTTGCCGTTTGACAGGTTTCAGAAATACACCATTCAATTGGTGAAAGACATTTGTAGAAAACACGAAACAATGTATTTGTCTAATTCTGAAGATATATATGTACCGTTTAAATAAAAGCGTTTCTCGTCCTTTCGTAGTTCTGACATCAAGACATGAAATTCTCCGTACGTATGTCTCTTTTCATAGTTTTAAAAAGAGATATTAACAATATGATGGAAGAAAGTAAATAAATATGAGCACTGTACAGCATATGGTCAGATAATATACTAAGAGTAACTTCTAATTTTCTATTTCCTGCATGTACAGAAGCAAGTGCCTCTGCTTTATCGGATGAGAAAAACAGTCCTGAACGCTGACTCACAATTGTAGCTGTGGTGTGACCTGCTTTGCAAATTTCGCCGTCGTGGCTTGAGTGAAACTTTCGTCACCACATCCGCTGAAAATGTTTCTCGCCAATCTGTGGGAGCCTTTCAGAAAGGAGAAAATAATAATGTATCTGAGCAATAAAGATTATCGAGCGATTTTCATGAGAACGACATTGAGAAATACATTTCAACTTCACTTGTCACAGCCTTAATCACACATGAACCGCTTACGCATTGTTTCATCAAATAGAAATCTAATAAGGCAAAATAAACATTTTTTGATGATTTTTATGATAATATAATATATGATAACATAACCAACTCTGGAACATGCACTTCTATTGAAGTGTAAACAACAATATGACGAAATTTATAATTACGTACTATATACTTTTTATTTATTTTATGTCAATATTGAAAAATAATATCTAATGTCTGTACTCACCAAGAAACGGACATCTAATCAAATATATTTATTCAATATATGGCATCTTGGAGATTTAGCCAGGAAAGAACAACAGCTACTTACCTGGAAAAGAAAAACAAAGTCAAGTAAACCAAGCCATTAACTCTTTAAAAAGATACATTCATAAAAACCATCGCAGGGTCTTATCCAATTTACAAAACCGCTCAAAGGTTACTTGAAAATGCTTAAGAAACGACATGAAAGAGCGCCTGCCAGCGGCAGACCCGCTTTGCTTCATACTGTGGCGGGCGGTCTATCCACAGCAAAGCAAGGGATCAGGCTTCGTCTTTCGAAGATCTGTTAACAGGCCTTTCGCCACCTCCCAGCAATAGGTTCCTGACAGCATTAAAGCAAAGCTTTAACAACGATTCGCGCAAACAAGCACTAAAACTAACTTACGACGAAGCTCTTCATAAGAATGCTATAAGCAAGTTAAAGAGACAGGCCGACAAGACTTGTGAAGCGTCAATCAAGCGCGTTAGAGGAAGACTAGGCGGAGGTGGATACGAGGGGGAAGGCGGGGTCGAGGGTGGGGTCAGGGCAGAGTCGAGGGCGGGGTCGAGGGCGGGGTCGAGGGCGGGGTCGAGGGCGGGGTCGAGGGCGGGGTCGAGGGCGGGGTCGAGGGCGGGGTCGAGGGCGGGGTCGAGGGCGGGGTCGAGGGCGGGGTCGAGGGCGGGGTCGAGGGCGGGGTCGAGGGCGGGGTCGAGGGCGGGGTCGAGGGCGGGGTCGAGGGCGGGGTCGAGGGCGGGGTCGAGGGCGGGGTCGAGGGCGGGGTCGAGGGCGGGGTCGAGGGCGGGGTCGAGGGCGGGGTCGAGGGCGGGGTCGAGGGCGGGGTCGAGGGCGGGGTCGAGGGTGGGGTCGAGGGCGGAGTCGAGGGCGGGGTCGAGGGCGGGGTCGAGGGCGGGGTCGAGGGCGGGGTCGAGGGCGGGGTCGAGGGCGGGGGTCGAGGGCGGGGTCGAGGGCGGGGTCGAGGGCGGGGTCGAGAGTGGGGTCGAGAGTGGGGTCGAGAGTGGGGCTGGGACGGGGCCGTGGCGAGAGTGGGGCTGGGACGGGTCTGGGACGGGGCTGGGACGGGGCTGGGACGTGGCAGGGGGCCGGGACGGGGCTGGGACGTGGCAGGGGGGCCGGGACGGCGCTGGGACGGGGTGGGGAAGGGGCACGGGCCGGGGCGGGGAAGGGGCGCGGTGCGAGGCGGGGAAGAGGCGCGGTGCGATGCGGGGAAGGGTCGGGGACTGGGGCGGGGGTTACGGTGGAAGCGAGGGAGGAGGCAGAGCGGAAAAGAAGAGACAGCGAGCAGCGAGCCGGGCAGAGCCGGCCGGCCGAAGCTCTTTAATAATTCGGGCGACGTCGCCTATCGTTAGCCACGCCACCCCTGCTATTCGTCGCCCTGCTGCCCCCTTCAGCTGTACTGCCAAGGACTGCCCCCATCGCTTCGGCACCCCCTTCTTACAACGTTTCCTCCCATTGCTCCACCCCACGCACCACTTCTCGCACACTTTTTTCCATCTTTCAATCTCTCTCCATGCCATTCACAACCATTACTCATGCCGCCCACCCAGAAAATCCATACCACGAATCTGTACCCAGCCTTTAAATGCCTACTGTTCTCATCTGCTGCCACCGTATCTCTTCGTTTTCCCAACGAAAGCCTAGATGCATTAATAGTTCTGTCTCTACCTGCCTACATCTCACCCCATTATGATTGCATTCCTATCGCTGTTATTCACCGTAATACAGAATGATTCAATACTTAACGACAAAATTTTGTTAATTATCCATTCGTGTACACTACAGACTATAAATAACAGCTGCCAGAGCATTGATCCGGAAATACACATAAGTAGAATAGTTTAAACGTTTTAGGCTTGTAAAGAGCATGGAGCTTGTTATTCGTGATAGTCCGTATCTCACTGCGTGCTTTTGCTAGCCTCTCAGACAAGACTCTATACCTGGCATGAGATTTTGTTTTATTTATAACTACAGACCTATTTTGTCTATAGTTGGTTTAAATTATAATGTTAATTCTACAATTGCATTCTCTTCTCCACGACGTATTGCAATATAATACAGGATGGAAAATTCCCGAATGAAAAACTGTACACATCTCCATAATATATATAGTTTATTATATAGGTTATTTCTTAGTTTTTGATATTTTTATACCCATCAAAAGTTAAACTAGAAATTAAAAAATCAAAAACTAAGAAATCGGCATGATGCGAATCTATTTCAAATAAAGCTTTAAAATATTTAAATATCAACCTGACAGCAAACATTACAATAATATTCAACGCAATACTCACACAAGGTTACTTTCCTAACCATTGGATAATTGCAACAGTTCTTCCGCAAACCACGAAAAAAATCCAAAAGATCCAGCGAACTACAGACCAACAAGCCTGCCCCTCGCATTGAGTTTTGGCTGTCCGGGTGACGCTGCGACTTTGGCTGAAAGGCCCATCTTTTCCCTGAATTTAAACCAATTACTTTTACCTTTTTCCTGTGCTCTACCTTCTTTTTGCTATAAAAAGAAGATAGATAGAAATAATGAAGTGATATGATTATTGGTTTGTGATCCGAATCGAGTTCCAGAAATACATTTTGAAATCTCGGAAAACCAATATTTTTTGTGATGAGCATATCCAGTATCTCCGACATTATATTATTGTTATTATGTTAAGAGTAATGATCGTGTTCTATTGAGACCAGAGTACTTAAATTGAGGGTGGAAGAAATATTTTGCAATTTTTTCCTTTGACGGTTTGTTGTGTTGTATCCCCAAGCGCGGTTTTTGCTATCAAGGTCGTCTATTAACATTACATTATTCTTGTTTCCAAAAATTTCTTGGTACATTTTTCTAGGATATAATTTATTAGGAAGTTTGTATGCCATTATTATGGTTGTGTTTTGTTATTTATTTTGCTTTTTATTGCTACAGTTCCGAGGTTGTTGCACGTAGGACTGTTATTTAACATATGTTTTATATTTTTCAATATTAATATGGCTACTCCTCCTGCGACCGTCGCTAAGAAACGGTTGTTGCGATAGATATAAAAGCTTGGTACTGAAAACTTGATTTGTGGTAACAAGTGAGTTTCTGAAATACAAGGTAAGATTATGTTGTGTCTCGTTATAAAGTATCGCAATTGATATCCTTGCCTTTTTATTCCGTTCGCGTTCCAGTTGAGAATGTTTGCTTCTGGATTTTTATTTACGTCCATTATCGAGAGCTGAATGATCTAGTTTTTGAATTTGTGAAAAGAGTGCGTTCTTACTCGGTTAATGATTGTTGTTATTATCTGCCCTTGGTGTGCAGGGAGGTTGGAGTTGATTTGCCGGGAACTTCGAAAACTAATGTTTGAGAGTTTGTGAACCAGGAATTATTGGAAGGAAATTGTGTTGGGTTAGACTGTTGGCAATGATTTTGAGGGAATTATTTTGGTCATAATATACGTTTTTTTTCTCACTAACGTTTCTAATTTTAAATGTTTTCCTTCTTTTCCGTGAAGGCGATAATCGATTTTTAACGTAGATTTTAGAGCTTTTCCAAACAGAGCTCTTCAAAGTCAGAAGTTGAAGGGAGTTAACGCAAGGCAAATAGCCCTGAGGTAAGGTGAGCCCATATGCAACACTGAGATATCGAGCCACCCACATATTGCACTGGCTGGCAAGCGCAGAAGCCTGCAGGGCTCTAGGACAGTCTCACTGGAGATATAAGGTCTGTATGTGGCATCGATCGAGGACGGCAAGGCGTCAACTCGGTAGTCACACGAGGTATCGCTCGTTCAATGCAATACCGTTCTCTCAGAATCGTCGTCATACAGAAAAATAAAATTGAATATTAATATTTGCCTTAGTTTGAATTCTCTCTCCCACAAAGTTTGTTTCTGTAACCTCAAGTCTTTCTTCCACACAATTAAAAATACAAAAGACACTTCATCTATCCGCAAATAAACGAAAAATGACTATTTTGTTGTACTTGATGAGCGGTTAAAGAGACACAATAATACATTGTAAGGGACGCAGCGATTTAAATTTCACGACAAATGCAAACTGCCGTGCATATCAAAGATTATAAATTGTTGTCCATTCTTTTCAACACTGCAAACATGAATGAGCCTTTTGTACTATTTCTTATTGTGTCTACTATTCGAATTTTGTTCCTCCTAGATATAAAGTCACACTTTCCAATATATTGCCATCAGCTTCACTCTCCTTTGAATTTCAATATTCAACTGAACGAATTTTGATACTGTTCCAGATATAGGCCTGTATTTTTGTCTACGTGGAGAAAATTTAGAAAATAATTGAAGAAATTTCATTAGCAGTAACAATGATATATTTCATTCCCTTCTAATAAAATTAAATATAAAAAGCGAAAACATAATTAATAACGCTTTCACTTATTATTTTTATTTGATATGATTCTTAATATTAATCACATAATCACAAATCATCAGTCATCGCAAAAATTCTAAAATTCCCTACCATCGAAGTGCAAGTTGTGGCTATAACAACACTGCAGTAGTTATTAGTAAAACTTCCCACTAGGATGCAAAACAATACGTCATGGATGAAAACACAATGTTTCCTGTTTATACGGAAAATTTTGGAACAGTGCTATTGGTATTTCTCGGGTTCTCAACAACGCTTTGTGTTGACTGACGAGCGAGCAAATCCACGGCCAACGTTTAAAAGCACGTCACATTCACCTCCAAATGGTATCGACAGATGGCGTGTATGGGCAGAGGTAAACACGAAGCAGCCGAGCAAATATCCCGGCATTCGTGATCTCCGTGGAGAACGAGCGTCATCACACCGTGATAGTGTCCGCCCGCGACAAAAGCGACCTCTGGCTGACAAAATGCAAAGCTTTGACGCGCAAGAAAAACCAACCGATCGGTGCCCGCCGTGATAAACTGTTTGAAAGCAAGCAGCGGCCATTGACGCATCGAAAAATGCCAGGAGCAGGAATGTGAAATTCGGACTATAATACATTTTGACAAGGAAATGGCACATTTTTGCGGTTTAGAAGAATAGAATGAAGTGTCATTTATTTTGAAATACAACCAGAGGAATATTTTAATACTGGAGATGCCAACTGCATGAGATATCTTACTGCTCAAGTTTTGATAATAAATGAAACAAACTTTACCAAAACCGTCTGTATGTTTATCTTTTCTTTCTTCCTTTATCATGAATTGCTTTCTTTTGTCATTGTGCATCTATATTAATAATATTGAATCACCTGAGTTTAAAATAACTGTCGTTTAATGAGCTCGTGTGATTATTTGCATGTTATAAAAACTCATTCAATTGTTTTTACGTTTGTTGGCTACTTGCTGGTCTGTCTGAATTCGTTTAGCCAGACTGTTTTCGCGAAGAGCTCGAATCGATTTCGTTTTTTATGAAGGATTCATGCTGTTCATTTTTTCTGTAGCTCCAGTAGATGGCGTTGTAGCGCAACATAGTGCATCAGTTCAATGAAATTCTCAATCCACCCGCCCTTCATTGTTGCTGGGCGTTGCCGTGTGACGCGGGGCGAGACCGAGGAGGTCAGGACAAGGGGACGGCGTGGGATGGAGAGTGAGAAAGAAAGAAAAGAAAAGAAAAAAGAAAAGAGAAAAGAAAAGAGAAAAGAAAAGAGAAAAGAAAAGAAAAAAGAAAAGAAAAAAGAAAAGAAGAAAAGAAAAGAGAAAAGAAAAGAGAAAAGAAAAGAGAAAAGAAAAGATTAAAGAAAAGAGAAAAGAAAAGAGAAAAGAAAAGAGAAAAGAAAAGAGAAAAGAAAAGAGAAAAGAAAAGAAGAAAAGAAAAGAGAAAAGAAAAGAAGAAAAGAAAAGAGAAAAGAAAAGAAGAAAAGAAAAGAAGAAAAGAAAAGAAGGAAAGAAAAGAGAAAAGAAAAGAAGAAAAGAAGAAAAAAAGGAGAAAAGAAGAAAAGAAGAAAAAAAGAAAAAAAGAGAAAAGAAGAAAAGAAGAAAAGAAAAGAAAAGAAAAGAAAAAAGAAAAGAAAAGGAAAGAAAAAAAGAAAAGAAAAGGAAAGAAAAAAAGAAAAGAAAAGGAAAGAAAAAAAAGAAAAGAAAAGGAAAGAAAAAAAAGAAAAGAAAAGGAAAGAAAAAAAGAAAAGAAAAGGAAAGAAAAAAAGAAAAGAAAAGGAAAGAAAAAAGACAAGAAAAGAAAAGAAAAAAGAAAAGAAAAGGAAAGAAAAAAGAAAAGAAAAGGAAAAAGAAAAGAAAAGGAAAGAAAAAAGAAAAGAAAAGGAAAGAAAAAAGAAAAGAAAAGGAAAGAAAAAAAAGAAAAGAAAAGGAAAGAAAAAAGAAAAGGAAAGGAAAGAAAAAAGAAAAGAAAAGGAAAGAAAAAAGAACAAAAAAGGAAAGAAAAAAGAAAAGAAAAGGAAAGAAAAAAGAAAAGAAAAGGAAAGAAAAAAGAAAAGAAAAGGAAAGAAAAAAGAAAAGAAAAGGAAAGAAAAAAAGAAAAGAAAAGGACAGAAAAAAGAAAAGAAAGGAAAGAAAGGAAAGGAAAGAAAGGGAAAAAAGGAAAGAAAGGAAAGAAAGGAAAGGAAAGAAAGGAAAAAAGGAAAGAAAGGAAAGGAAAGAAAGGAAAAAAGGAAAGAAAGGAAAGAAAGGAAAAAAAGGAAAAAAGGAAAGAAAGGAAAGAAAGGAAAAAGGGAAAGAAAGGAAAAAAGGAAAGAAAGGAAAGAAAGGAAAAAAAGGAAAAAAGGAAAGAAAGGAAAGAAAGGAAAGAAAAGAAAGAAAAGAAAAGAAAAGAAAGACAGAGAAAAAGAAGAAGATTAATTTCTGGCTTGAATTCATGACCTCTAAATGATTTTTGAGGAACCCTAAAAATCGTCGGTGGCGTTTCGGCAATTAAAATCAACATTTACTAATTTACGTGTTTATAAGTAATTTTAGAAAATAAGTTAAAAAATAATACACAACTAGAGCAATATCAATCTTTCTTTGTTTCTTTAAATTCAAGAATTACACAAACAGTTTTTGCAACTCGTGTATAATGTCGCATTTATAATTTGAAAAATACGCAACTTTGGCTAAAAATGTACACCTCTGTGTCTATTACAATTCATTTCTTGGTCACTGAGCATTCTAATAATTAATATTTTATCGTGAGACGTTCTTCTCTTTTTGTTTATAATACTTAATTATCTCCCTAACGTCTTTTATTGCGTTAGATTTTCCTTCAGTTTGATATCGGTTTTGCGTGATATCTCACTTCTTCTATACTTTTTTTTTCCCTCTGGACGCACTATCTCCCTTTTATGCACCTTTGTTGTTAAGCGAGCTCAAACAATAAAATCCTAGCGTAAAGCCTATAAGACAACAGTTGAAACCAAACCACTGAGTGACAATTACGTACTAATAAATGTTTAGCATAACCTAATTTTGCCAATGTACTATGTCCCATGTCTTTCACCTCTACAGGCAGCTTTCAACCACAGCTGGTAGAAACCTCTCTGTTTACTGTGTTGGGCACTGTTTACTGAGCCCACGCAGTTCACGAAACAATTCCGCCTGGACAATGACTGATGCATGACCTCTAAATGATGTTGCCCGGGACACTGATTTGCACTTATGTCTGCATGGCGAATAATTACCACAAGCGCATGCGAGAATGCGAGATTGTACAGCATGAATTATTTAACACCCCACGCAAAAGTATATGTCAATATTCTACTTGTAATTCCAATGCTTGCGATGCTCTTCCCGTACAGTTTGTTGAATGTTTGGGCAGATAAATGTTCCCATCTTTCTGTAGAAACCAAAGCGTTAGGAATTTCACAAAACTATAATTAAAATAACAATGCAATTGAAATACGAACAATGTCCTGTGATCCATCATAACCTAGAAAATTATCGTTCTGAAGGACGGAACCGGTAGTTTGCAGCAGATGGCACACACTAATCGAAAATATTTGAATTCATGGGAAAGAAATTCAGTGTCTAGTTTGAAAATAAAACATATGGGAAAATGAGTATAATAAATAATACTTACCAATAAAATATATTTATAAGTCGTTCACACTCAAACTCATAATATTAATTACTGAAGTCGGTTTTTCTTCAAGATTCTGATTCTTGAGGCACCCAAAAGATGAGTAACACAATTGCAAGGACTTAAAAAGTTCTAATAATTTTAACATACCTTCAGAAATGGTATATTATTAAAATGTGTAGGGAAAACTGTTTCATTTTTATGTATTCTTAATATCAGCATATTTTGAACTCTTACACTTTTTCGCGAATGTATGAAGTAATTTCTGCTTATTATTTCATTTCAAAACTCTTCAAAGAACAGAAATATTTCCACAATAGGTTATTCAAGAACTCACTTCATCCCCAAACACATGAAAACCATATAGATTTTATTATTTTCTAAGCAGACAAAATACGTATTGAAGCTTACTTTAAAAATCATATTGTAAAATTTAATATTATTATTACTCCAAATTATCATTCAGGGACAAAAGGCAGTATTTGAGCATCAGAATGGAGGGTACGGACGGAAGCACGAAAATCCTCCTCTCGAAGGAAAAGTATTTCCCTTCTTGCAAATTAGCCCAAACAGATTTCCATCCACAGCGGCACCACACCAAGCAGCAGCGGTGGCGGGGGGGGGGGTGTCGCAGAGCGGTACAGCACACGGAAGAACGAACAACGCGCCGCGCTACCCGAGTGCGGGGCAGGGGGAGAGGGGGAGGTCGAAGTGGCACACACGGGGCGGGGCAATGCGACGGCGGGGGCGGGAAAACTAAACCGAGCAGATCGCGCGACAGGTTCCCCGCAGCCGCCGCCACCCCAACCAGTTTCAATAAACTTCGTTAACATATGCGCATCAGATTGCGCGCGCTGCGCGCCTCACGGGAACAAAAGCGGCGTGACAAATGAAATTCGTGCGCGGCGCGACGGGCGCCGACACGCGCCGCCCGCTGCTCCCTTGTTTATCGCGCGCCGCATCGCGTCGCTGCCGACTGATCGAGCGAGAAAGAGGCGGAGTCGGGGCGGAGTCGGGGCGGAGTCGGGGCGGAGTCGGGGCGGAGTCGGGGCGGAGTCGGGGCGGAGTCGGGGCGGAGTCGGGGCGGAGTCGGGGCGGAGTCGGGGCGGAGTCGGGGCGGAGTCGGGGCGGAGTCGGGGCGGAGTCGGGGCGGAGTCGGGGCGGAGTCGGGGCGGAGTCGGGGCGGAGTCGGGGCGGAGTCGGGGCGGAGTCGGGGCGGAGTCGGGGCGGAGTCGGGGCGGAGTCGGGGCCCTAATCATTAGTCAAAATGTAGGGCATTTTTTATCGTGGGATGTGGCGGTGATCTTCCCCGACTGGATGGTGAGATCCGGCGCCGATCTATCAATCGGCTTGCGAGGTCTTCTCCAACCAGGTGTCTCCAACCAACGAGGAGGAAGGAATGATCGCGCCTTGTTCGTGGCTCATTTGTTAAGGTACCGATCCAACATTTGCCTGCTGTAGATCGGGAAAACCACGGAAAACAACTGATCAGAGCAGCCGGCTGCTAGGATTCTCCCCCAAACAGCAGCGGTATTCGACCTAGAGTCGTATGTCCTGCCACCGTCGGGACTGGAACCCTAGGACTTCCCGGTCAGAGGCACTGTAGTAGCATCAATTGATGCGCTAAGCTCCCTAAGCCAGTCGCAGGTGTGAAGGTACGAACTTTGGTGGTCAAGGTCTGGCGGTGCGAATGCGTGAGGGTTGATGATCAAAGAAAGAGACACCGACAAGGCAGACAAGGGCGTTAAAGATTAGGAATGGCCAGGTCAGTTGGGTGCAGTTCGGATAACTGATGTAAAGTATAAGTCTCTTTTTATGCTCATAAATATTGCGCCATTATTTTGTACGTCGTAAGTTTAACCCTATGGAAAGTAGTTTTCTTCTCGAGAATTAAAACTCTCGTCACAAATCATTCGTTTCAAAATTCCTGGTTTCTTTTATTTCATTTTTAAACATTTTATTCTGTATTTCTCCAGGTCACCATATGCAGCATCAATGATACGCAAACTGTAAATACGAGTAGCAACGTCTTGCTTTGCCACATTATACATTTTTTTTATTTTTTAGTAAATTGGTATACGTAGAAAAAATATTATTATTGGTATTATTAATAGTAGTATTATTATTAGTCACTATACATCCCGTTAAGAGTAAGAGCCTCCTGCTTGTGCAGGGAATTGAACGAATTAATAAATTCCAATTCAAAAGAAAAGGAGTTCCGACAATTAAAATGCGCGAGTTCTTTTAAGCACTACACTGTAACCGATCTGTAACCACTACATACATACTTCTTATTGTTTCTTCTCTCTTGTCCTTCGTGTTTATGTCTTCGCCATTGGTCTTTTGTTCTCCATGTCGTTCAGCTTCCATTTTCCTGGGAATATGTTTTCCCACCAAATGAGAGGGACATTTAGGATTTCAATCTATTATTCTACGGCATGGAAAAACAAACATTTCACTCATTTATCAAAAAGTAATTATATTGTATATTCTGAATTTCAGGCTATGAATATATATTTCTTGCGTTTCCTTCAACATAGTTTTTGCGTTGAAAGCAACATGTATGTTTTATTTGCACAATAGCATATATTATAGATTTCTATTATTGCATTTAAAACGATTATTTATTGGTTACCGCCTACAACAGTACATACTACATAATAGCTAGAGATACCATTACATGACTGGGTCACAATCACACTTACCTCCCCAACTCTGACTTCATCAACGCCAGTCTTCTTTATCCTCTCATTGTCTATCGCATTGCCGTGGATTCTAATGTCACAAGCTTTGCGCAATATTACAGTGCGACTGTTTTATTCGTGTGTGGCCGTCGTGGAACATTCTCGCTCCGTCGCTCTCCTGGAATCACCCATGGAATGGTTACGGGTGGGGGATTTCAAGGCCTCACCCTGCAAACGCCTTGTTTTCCATTCTTGTTGAGTAGTCGCTATGCGATGGTTTGAGATTTATTTTCAGGCGAAGCTTTTGTTTTTATCTCAATGGTCACGTTAATAGTTCAAGTAACAGGTATTGGAGTACAGAAAACCCATACATTACCAGCATCCCACCCAGTGCACAAAGCAAAGTCGGTGTATGTTGTGTAATGAGCGCTAAGAGAATAATTGGGCCCAATTTTTCACTGAAATGATAGACTCAAACCCTTGTATGCATTATATCCAGCAGCTTCTCTTCCAAATGTTGAGAAATGGAGAGCGTAATATTACAGTTATTTTAAATAGGTCTCCGCAACCGCAAAAACTTCTTCAGTTAACTTACGGGCTTTAGATGCCATTCATGGAGACAGAATTATCACACGTGGAATTATCACATCTCCTGATCTGACTCCGTGCGATTTTATTCTAAGGAATTCCTGAACGATCGCGCGATATGTGGCAAATTTCCACACAGAAGAATTAATACACAATATAGAGAAACATATCTCTGCATATGCCACAAGACATCCTTTACCAAGTGTACCAGAACTTGCTTAGAAAATTTCAAGAATGCTTTGGAGCCATTGGTGAGCAGCTTGTGTTCTACTTCAGTACAATTGGCTGGCCTGGATCTAAAGAAATCTATGAAATATTTTGGCTAAAATCCAGGTTATGGTAAATTTGATCTGAGCAGATGAGCATCTGTACATACTAAAGTAGTCTACGTGTCGTTTGTCGTTGTATGTGTCGCATAATAAAAGTACCACTTAGGTATTGGCAGATGGTTGTACTTAATAGTCAATTTGTAAGTAGTTTAAGTCGCTTTGTGATACGTACCATAAACCACTTTAGTTCCAGGCTAGCCAATTTACACTCTTCGGTAGCGAAAAGTCCCCTTCCCTCTACAGCGATTCTATCGACCGCCCTCTCTCGATTGCAGTGGCATCCGTTGCATCGTTCGCAGAATCAACATTCCGCGCGACCGAGTGGTAGCACTTTGTTTATTTACTATGCTTTTTTAATAATGACAGAATTGTACTTCACATTTTGTAGCTTCACACAGCTGCATTTCACAAGTCGCATCCGTCACCAATAAAAGACTCAGACGTGCCTCGGGGCCAAGGGTAGAAATCAGTGCGGCGAAACGCGCCTCAGTTAAACGCAGCGCAGAAACAGAGCAGAGCTGTTGGTAAGGCCTCTCGCCCACCGTCTCTGTCCTCCTCCCCCACGCCGGCCCGCCGCCAGCCACGCGTCCAAGAATCGCTAATCAAAGGCTCCTCTGATTGCAGCGACAAAAACTGCTCTGGCTTTGACGCGAGTGACTGACAGAGCGAGGAGGCGCAAAGCAGCGTACAGAGGGCCAAAATGGCGGATGATGTAGGCACGTGTTTTTATGGGTTACTAGTTCATTACTTTTTGTTTATTAACACGAAACAAAAGACATAATGACATGCTTAAAATCCCTGCGGACCTTATGGATTCTTTAGGCTCGCGCGGAACTTTCGAATGGCGGCTCCCCTACCAAGAGAGAAATATCTCCGTTTTTGTTCATTAGATTTATTAAATGTAAGAATCAGGAAAATAAAATAAATAAATACATAATTTTAAAATAAGAAAAATAACCCCCTGTAAAGATTAATTTGTTCAGCTAAAATGAAAATCGAAATTTTGGTAAGAATTTTAATATTCCCATCAGTCACTCTTATTCCATTGTTACGATTTTCATTTTATTATATAAAAACACAGCTGTTTCTTGAGTAGTAGATGTAGAAAGCACACCCCAAACATCGTCGATATGTTATTTTTAATGTGATGAATTTTTCGAAATAGAATTGATGGAATGCAATTTTCTAAATAGTTTTCGCCAATTACCGCAAATGGCCTAAAAGTACCATGTCATTTACGCAATGCCCAATGTCATTTTTCATCCAACTTTTAAATACACCAGACCCAATCTTTACATATTTCAAACGTCTGTAGCTTTGTTAGCTTTTTCGAGAATTTCTGCAGGAACTTCATAATATTTTTTCCTTGCGTATCGATATTTTTAATTATAATGTTTAATAATTATAAAATTATAATATTTTCTGTAAAATTGTTTTACAAAACGTTTTCAAAAACTAATTTTACTAAACCTTGCACACGATAAAATTTGGAGGTTTATGAATACATTTCTAAAATTGAACATTTCCTAGTTTTATCAAATAATTTTATGCAACACGTCAGCACTCGCGAATGGGTGTCTAAACGAAAGCTACAGTTATTATTTAGAGTTATCGTTTAATTCAGCAGCATACTAGTAAACGATTAAGTTTTGTATTCAACATTGCCATTAGTTGCAATGCTTTTGTCCCTCAGGCAACTTCTAACTCTAAGGGTCAGAGGCCCTCCGGTTTGGAAATCCCCCTCGAGGCTCAAACCTCTTCATAACGCTCTGGACACCTAAATAACTATTCTTTAATTTCAAACCAAAAAAACAATCGACAACTAGGACGCATTTGTGAATATTTAAAATATTTTCTGTTTAATAGATCGCTGTGTCCTGAACTTGGTACAAAGTAACACGACTGAACTTTGACGACCATCAACTTTTGCGACCTACAACACAGCGGACGTCTCTCGTAGAGCTAAGATTCCAGTGCTTCCCGCCGCAGAAACCTGCGCCAAAACCTGACAAATGGATAGAGTCATTAAGAATACAACTATCAAAGTTAGTTAGTCATTTAAGAGAACGTTGATCGTTTTTTCTAGGGGCTTCAAGGTTCTTTTCTCAATACCAAAACTCAATTCTTCTTAGCGACCTGTACCTAGAAAGGCAACAGACGGTGAAGCGAAACTCGACTGTGCGTCATAGAAATGATACTACATGTGTAAGGCGTTTCTAGTACGTAGGAAGGACGAACTTGACAAAGAACTGAAAAACACTCATTACTCATGTACAATTATCCGCACAGGACGAAGTCAATAAATCTGTTCATTTTGCAAGGTATTTTCTACAAAAAAACATTTGGGTTGAGCATAGGTGTGCGCAGTCTAACGAAAGAAGAATTTCTTGACCCTCAGTACTCTATTAAGCCCCTTTTTTTATTAAAAGGTATTGTTTATGAATGACTTATTTAACTAGCAAATAAATAAGATACATAAACAGAAAAACAAAATAATCTCAATGATTCAATTAATAAATAAAATTGGTTTTACATTGAACCATTTTTCAGGGTTGCCAGATGGTTCGAAGATCATCTTCCCCAAATGTCAGGTATCAGTTCCTCAAATTGCCAACTTTAAAAGTATGGAAATTCCAATAGGAGAAAATAAGAAATTGATCATTTTTGCGAAAATAAAATGATTTAATTGGTAGGACAATGGGACCCTTTTCGAAATATTCAAGATGACCATTGCGTTTTTGACCCCCATGTGCGCACGCCTATAGGCTTCAGCGACATATTATATGCATATGTTCTTAACAATTGTGTATTAAAACTGGTGGTACTTCAACGCCACGTCCTTTCTCGCTTTATTTCTCGCGACGTGTATGTAATATTTTAATAAAACTTCAACATAATTTGGTGTAATTTTGAAAAATTTTAAAGATTGCATTAACATTTTTAGTCGTATGTCATGTTATTCAGTGCAATTAGCTCTATCAATTCCAAAGGTTTAGAGAAAAAATTGGAGCAGTATTCGCGAAAATCTGGTTTATAGTATTGTATTTATTTCATACACATTTACTGAAACACTATTTTTATATTGAAACACTATTCTATTTTTATATTGAAACACTACACACTATTCTTATATTGAAAAATTTGTACATAATAATATTTAAAAATATAATGTCTAACAATATATTTTATTAAGAAATATATCTATTTTCAACATTGTAGTTGTAGGGAGACGTCGAAAAAAGTTAAACTTCTGTAATTTTCGAAACTTTAGAGAATTTAACGAAAATCCAACATGGGTCAATGTATAGGTTTACTTTGCTATACCTGAGAAAAAGATAAAGAACCTGAGAAAAAGATAAAATTGGAGTATTTTTGAGAAGATTTTGAAAATGTCTTTGGGAGTTCACCCGTATCTAATGGGATATTTCCATTTTCGTCGAAATCCTTCATACGATTTTGCTGATAGTGTTGTTCACAGACGGCCATACATCTGTCTGTAAACAAATTTTTCGATTTCAATGACCTACAAAACGTGAATTCCTACTATACATGTTGAAGTAATTTACTACTAATAGGAACAAGAGTTTTCGTTATTAGTGACCTACAACACTTTTAAACGAAAAAATATTTTCTCGCCACAGCACTGTATACCTTTCTCTATAATATGTATACATTATGTCATTAGTTGCGCCAAAGCCGGTCCGGGTGGCCGAGATCGCTAAGGCAGTAGTGCCGTAGCGATCTCGGACCGAAGGGTCGCGGGTTCGAGTCCCGCCTCGGGCATGGTTGTATTGTGTTCGTCCTTTCACCTCCTATCATCCTCATATATCATATCATCCCCACGTGGGTTGGCGTCAGGAAGGGCATCCGGCCGTAAAACTTTCGCCAAAACCAGAAAAACAGCGACCCCTTAAAGGGAAAAAGCTGAAGAAGAAAAAAAAAAAAAATGTCATTAGTTGCGCCAAAACAGCACATTGTTTCTCGCATTACTCTCTAACTTTTGCAATTTTCGTAAATTCAGAGAGTACAACGAAAGTGAAACCCACTCCATTTCAAGCGTTATTTGCGCTATTCAAGGACAACGTTTACTAAAATAAATTGGTGCAATTTTTTAAAGAATTTTGAAAATGTTGAAGCTTCTTATAAAGTAAGGGCAGGAGCACGTGCGTGCGCGGAGCACGCTTGCGCTCTGCAAGGTCACGCGGCGAAGAGAAGTCCGCGCTCTGATTTCTCAGGGATGCACAGTAGGTGGCCATGGCGGGTCGCAAACAAACGATTGACTTGATTTCTTCTGTAGTGAGAGTGGAGGTGGTGCGCTTTGTTTAATACGTAGAAAGTATTTAATTACAAAAAAGGAAAATGTTAAAAGACATTACGAAATGAAGATTGGAGGCTACAAAAATGTTGTCTGAGACTTTAATGTGCTTTCCTGACTTGGGCGTGCTCGTTTATCTGACAACCCTGTTATAAAGTATCCCAAAAATCAAATTATCCCTTTCAAACTCGCGAGGGCATAAGTATATTCCGATAGATCAGGGATAAACAATTTTGGAAATAACAAATTAACGGTAGGTATTAGCGCTGACCACGGACGGACGACCGGTCGGTCGGTCGGTCGGTCGGTCGGTCGGTCGGTCGGTCGGTCGGTCGGTCGGTCGGTCGGTCGGTCGGTCGGTCGGTCGGTCGGTCGGTCGGTCGGTCGGTCGGTCGGTCGGTCGGTCGGTCGGTCGGTCGGTCGGTCGGTCGGTCGGTCGGTCGGTCGGTCGGTCGGTCGGTCGGTCGGTCGGTCGGTCGGTCGGTCGGTCGGTCGGTCGGTCGGTCGGTCGGTCGGTCGGTCGGTCGGTCGGTCGGTCGGTCGGTCGGTCGGTCGGTCGGTCGGTCGGTCGGTCGGTCGGTCGGTCGGTCGGTCGGTCGGTCGGTCGGTCGGTCGGTCGGTCGGTCGGTCGGTCGGTCGGTCGGTCGGTCGGTCGGTCGGTCGGTCGGTCGGTCGGTCGGTCGGTCGGTCGGTCGGTCGGTCGGTCGGTCGGTCGGTCGGTCGGTCGGTCGGTCGGTCGGTCGGTCGGTCGGTCGGTCGGTCGGTCGGTCGGTCGGTCGGTCGGT
This sequence comes from Gryllus longicercus, assembly GCA_038098605.1. NCBI lineage: Eukaryota > Metazoa > Arthropoda > Insecta > Orthoptera > Gryllidae > Gryllus > Gryllus longicercus. The sequence continues at coordinate 5,218,510 of JAZDUA010000057.1, read as the reverse complement.
CGGTCGGTCGGTCGGTCGGTCGGTCGGTCGGTCGGTCGGTCGGTCGGTCGGTCGGTCGGTCGGTCGGTCGGTCGGTCGGTCGGTCGGTCGGTCGGTCGGTCGGTCGGTCGGTCGGTCGGTCGGTCGGTCGGTCGGTCGGTCGGTCGGTCGGTCGGTCGGTCGGTCGGTCGGTCGGTCGGTCGGTCGGTCGGTCGGTCGGTCGGTCGGTCGGTCGGTCGGTCGGTCGGTCGGTCGGTCGGTCGGTCGGTCGGTCGGTCGGTCGGTCGGTCGGTCGGTCGGTCGGTCGGTCGGTCGGTCGGTCGGTCGGTCGGTCGGTCGGTCGGTCGGTCGGTCGGTCGGTCGGTCGGTCGGTCGGTCGGTCGGTCGGTCGGTCGGTCGGTCGGTCGGTCGGTCGGTCGGTCGGTCGGTCGGTCGGTCGGTCGGTCGGTCGGTCGGTCGGTCGGTCGGTCGGTCGGTCGGTCGGTCGGTCGGTCGGTCGGTCGGTCGGTCGGTCGGTCGGTCGGTCGGTCGGTCGGTCGGTCGGTCGGTCGGTCGGTCGGTCGGTCGGTCGGTCGGTCGGTCGGTCGGTCGGTCGGTCGGTCGGTCGGTCGGTCGGTCGGTCGGTCGGTCGGTCGGTCGGTCGGTCGGTCGGTCGGTCGGTCGGTCGGTCGGTCGGTCGGTCGGTCGGTCGGTCGGTCGGTCGGTCGGTCGGTCGGTCGGTCGGTCGGTCGGTCGGTCGGTCGGTCGGTCGGTCGGACGGTCGTTTTGCCGTCAAACAATTTTTCGGTATCAAGAATCCACAATAGATGCATTCTGTCTACACAAGTAAGTAATTTACCACGAATAGGAACAAGATTTATCCGTACTTTCATTACTTGGGCCCGGGAATAGGATTGTTCCTTTCAAAAAATCATTTTCTATCAAAAAATCTGCTGCAGAATTAAAATACTTTCTCTTTATGACAGAATACAGTAAAACCTCGCAAATCCGAGCCCCACAAATCCGGCGAAAGTTCGGGATAAGTGTGTAAGTGTATAATTTGGCTTAATGGAAATTTGTTGTGTATTGTCGAGAGAAAGAATTCATGTGAATGAAATTCGAAACATTCTATAAGAGATGTCTGATTGGTAGGAAGTTGAATGAATTGTTAGTGACAGTGACCTGAGTATTGAAAAACATGCACACGCATCAGCACGATACTGAATCGGAGTAAAAACATCCTGATACTAAATACAAATGCTTATCAGCGGATATGCCTTTTGGAAGTAAATACTGATGATTACAATGGCGTAAATACTAATACTGACAAAATGCCAGAATGGCATGACAGTGCGTATAGAGCAGAGTCAAAACCACAAGCTCCTAATATAGCGAAAGTACTATCCAGATGAAGGCGAGACAGTTATTGCAAATAGACTTTATGTTCGGGAATTATGGTGTTACTAGAATTGTCTGACTCTAATGTAGCATTCTTAGATATTATAATGCGACATAAAATTCCATTATTCTACAATTTCAGTGTTTTATCGAAGAGTCATTGAATAACGTAAAATTTACGTTACTAGCCTACTGGAGCGAACATTTCACGCGCGCCCGCTGGAAGGTTCAACGGCGCTTGCCGACGCCGTCCCCAACGCGTCGCGTCGCGTCGCGTCGCGTCGCGTCGCGTCGCGTCGCGTCGCGTCGCGTCGCGTCGCGTCGCGTCGCGTCGCGTCGCGTCGCGTCGCGTCGCGTCGCGTCGCGTCGCGTCGCGTCGCGTCGCGTCACGTCGCGTCACGTCACGTCACGTCACGTCGCGTCGCGTCGCGTCGCGTCGCGTCGCGTCGCGTCGCGTCGCGTCGCGTCGCGTCGCGTCACGTCACGTCACGTCACGTCACGTCACGTCACGTCACGTCACGTCACATCACGTCGCGTCGGACGATGGGATCCCCGCAGGTGATTGAATGAGCCTCACGCCAGGCTGCTGGCATTGCGACGGCGCGGCGGCGGCGGCGGCGGCGGCGGCGGCGGCGGCGGCGGCCACGCGCGCCTCAAAGCCCTCGCTTCAGCGAGTGCGGTCGCCGCGCGCTGATTGCAGCTTCGATGCAATCTAGAGACGACATTCAGCGCGCCGCGTTGCGCCGCGCCGCACACCCCGACGCCCAGCGCGCGTAGTTTTCCATTCGCGCGGATTATTGGGGTGGTGTCGTCGCGGGGAGTACATTGACGGAGCTCTTGTTGGGAAATGCCCTGTCCCACTGAGCCGCATACTGTTGAGAAATTTGGAGTGGAAAGTAATAATAATCGTTATCTCCATAATACGATTTTGATGAGAATTACGTTAAATCAGTTTCATTGCTCTCATTAGTTCCTGGTAATGCTTATTGTTTCGTTCAGGAACGTCGATGCAATGAATAAATTGATGGTATTCTTGGACTCGGAAAATGAATTGTTCGAAACATTCGCAAAATGTTGAGAAATTTATAAAACAAACTATTAATAATGATAATAATTCTCTCGTAAATTATAATGATGATACGATAAATATATGCTGACTACAATGAGAATTACTATTTTACGAATATTAACTCTCTAAAGATTTCAGTGTTCGGGTTAGTTTCAGGTTAAATTTGTTTAATTTAGCCTGATCAATGAACAAGAAATAAACTGATGGAGCTTTTGTCGCCAAACGTTCGCCTTATCCTATTTGTTTTTATAAATTTAAAGTTAAAGGCATAATGTTTGTGTCACACACTAAGTTTGTAATTGAGAATTAATTAGTCTCGATCATTAAGACTCAAAGATCTCGTTCATACGATATCAAGTCCATTACGCGAAATTAAAGTTGTTGAGAAATTAAAACGCCTGAACAACGATTACAGCTTTTGTGAAAAAGTTGAGAAGAGTAGACTACATTATGCTGGCTGAAACACTGATCACATTTCTAGTCATAATTCTATTGTAAATTGAGCAAATAAGAAATGTAATTAAAGGAGATAAATCTTTTTTTTTGTTTATGTGTTAACTCCTATTCGACTTTACTGCCTTTCAGAAGTGTTAGCATATTACATATTCATTGTTTGTCACACATTCTCCCGCTAATTGTTCAGATTGTTACAGGATGTTTTCGAAGTCTAGTTTTAAAATTCAGTTCAACTGTTGAGAAATATGGCCTTGCCACTCGTCTTTAAATAGAATAGTTGAAAGTAAACGTTTTATATTACTCTACCTTAGGATTTAAGCTATTGAATATTTACTGGGGTCAGAATTTGTCTTTGGGAAATCGTGAAAGTATCCTGTTGGGTTTTGGGCAGTTTCTGCCAAGTTTGAAGAGGGGGGTGGCTGGAGATTCTGAAAGAAAATTATGTTCGAATATTATTTACTGCCTTTTGATACCGTTAGCTGTCCAGCTTAATGTTTTTTAGTTCTTGGATTTTATTTCCCATATTGTAGGACTGGTATTACCGAGTGTACTGTTTTGAATTTAGGGTATTATTTCTGTGATGACTTCCTTTACGATTGTTCTTACGAGTTGGATTATATCAAATTGAGGTTGTTGATTCGTAGGTAACGGTGTTGCTTGTGGTTTGCGTTGCAAGAGAGGAGGAAAGTGTTGATTACTTAAATGTATACAAGGTTGTTCACGTCTCTCAATTGTCTGTGACGGTTTATTGAGATTTTTACCGTGACCGAAGAACTTCGTGGGGCACACGGCTGCCTTGATATATTGCTGTACACGCGTCGCCGCAATGAACATAAGTTGGTTTGGAATTTTTTGGTACAGCACATTTATAATAGAGATTCTGACCATCATAACGAACAAACGTTTAAGATACATGACAAGTAGCCTGAGAATGCGCCAATAACTGATAGGTTTAAGATTGCACAGGTGAATTATGTTTAATCATAGGTTGAACGTAAATTACACAATTCATACATTTGTTTACTTTATGCATACATTTTGCTTCTTCAGTCTCTGATAAGTCCACAGCATGTATTTGTAGTGTTTTTTTTATATAATCGACATACTTTAATTACTGGGTAATTGACGCGTTTAAGTTCTTATATTCTTTAAATATTTTACTTTCTGTAAGAGATTCTGGTATTCCCTTAAGCAAAACTATAAATATCTTCGCTGTGATGTGCCTGTATGTATAAAATAACACTGATTTATTTTCAAAAAAAGGTCTTACAGTTTCTAAAATCCTTTTATATCCGCAAAGAAAACATTGATTCAATTATGATAGGTTCTGGTGGTAAAGTCGTTTTTGGATACCGAACTGATTTCATTTAATACTACTTTATAGTTTTTATCTAACACGTGTAAGAGTGAGATTTTCACTAATGAGGTAACACTGCCTGGCTCTTTTGAGGGATTATCTTCCGTAAATATTTCGTGTATTTTTAACACTGGAATGTTATACATATCGCGAAAATTTGCGAGTTCTCTGTCTGTTAGTGGAGTTCTTTTCCGTAATATTTGATTCTCTACTTACTTTTTTTGGTGGGGTTGACTACCTATCTCCGGAACATGTTGAAAAGCTTAATGTTGTTACAGCTGCGTAATTATTATGCGCTGCTCACAAAGCTGCTGTTGTAACTGCTTATGTCCATCTTGGATCGTTTTCAATCGATGCCCAGCCTGAAGTTGGAGTTTTTTCTAACTTCTTCTAATTGTTGCTAGACGTATGGAGTGCACTCTGCCGTTTCTATGCGTGTATGTACACCTTCATTAGGATTGTGTAACGTGTCTAGATCATTTTTACTTACTTCTGTTCTTGAGTCTAAAGTTTGTTCCATGAACACTACGATTGCGTGAAGGTCAGTAGACTAAGCGCGTTAATAACTTTGTTATCCATAGGGTAATGCTCTGGCCGAGACCAGAGCGTAAACGTTTAATCGCTAGCTAATCGCACTTATTGTATGTTGTATTTAGCACTCCATTACCAAACTAAATGAGTATTTGTCGGTCGTTTCACTGCACTAGCCACTCTTATCACTACCAAAGCGACCACTGCGTTGTGAACTTGGAGCTGCGGAGCGCGATGTGAACGCTACCGCTTCTCTCGGCGAACTGATGCATCACATTTTAGAGAAAAGAAGCAATGTTAATTTGGAAAGAATTATTGGCATTCTTGTGATGCATTGTTTCGAAATTAAATCTGTGACACATGAAAAAATTAACTATTAACATTTTCGCACACATTCAGTTCTCTTATATGTTGAAAATGTAGCTACAATATATGGAAAACTTGCTGCCTATTGCCTTGCTGCAGCAAAATAAATAATTCTGGAAATATCGTTTGAAATCCGAAAGTTATCTTGCTCTTTTTCTTATTTACTAGTTAACCATAGCCCCCTCATCTCTTTCCCTTTAACCCTCTCTTTCCCCTTCTCCCTCTTTCTTTCCCTCTCTCTTTTTCCCCTATATCTCGTTTTCTTTCTCTTCTCTCTCCTTTTTGCCTCTTTTTTCTCTCTCTCTGTTCCCTTTTTCTTTTCTCTTCTTTCCCTCTATCGTTTTCCTCTCTATTTTTCCTCTCTTTTCCCGCTCCTCTCTTATTCTTGCGCCACCTGCTCCTTCAGTCTTTCCCTGCCTAGATCCACGCCACACGGAGATGCTCAGTAACAAAGAAGCTCAGGTGTATTGGAAATTGCATTTAAATAAATAGTCTTGTACTGCAGCGCTACCTAGTAAAGTATTAATAATTGTACTATTCCTATATTCTTTCCACATGTTTACACAATAGGTGGTCAAAGTTTTATCGCGATCATATGAACGGTACGGTAGCGCATTAAGCACGAACCAACAAACATTGATTTTTATATATTAGATTTACTTGAAGGTTCATGTACGTTGCTTATGTAGTTTTGAAATGCTATCGCCTAGTCCTTCAAGAGTCTAGGCAAAGCAAAGCCGTCGGTGCATTGCTCTAACCTACCCATCGCGAGCGAGCGCAGGAAGCTAAAACTTGGGCGCTCGAGAAAGAAAGAAAGATAGAGCCACTACGAACAAGCAAATGGAACGCCTTGCAGCACTCTAATCAACTCCAATCTCACTTTGACGGTAAACATTTTAATACAAAGTACACAATAAGGATGAGCGTTACTTATTGTAAAATACTGCACATCTGTTTCCGGTCGCCTGAACAAGTTTATGACTCTTCATGAAAGAGCTCTTGGCGGAGACAACAAGCCTTAGCTTATTCCACAAAATGATACACGGAGAAAGTGGAGGGAAATCTTCAACTTCCACAAAAGAGCTGAGTTATTTCTGTAAAACCATTTCTGTGGATGCAATGTGCATTAACCAGGAAAGGCGTTTTGATGGATGGGACGTGATTTGTAATCTAATTGATTTAAAAGAACAACTTCGTCCCGCCTTGAACAATCTCAGGACGAATTTGTTTCAATTCTAGGATCATCGCAACCTCTAAATTTATTCAAAAGGTATGGGAGTAGAAGAATACTCACAAAGCCTAGAGTGCAATGCATAGCTCTCTTTTGTAAATTTGAGTAACAAACAGTATTTCAAGGCCGACATCGTTCCTCGTCAAAGAGTGACGTACGTACAGTGCACGCTCATGCTCGCTGTAACAGCGCAGACGGATCAACATCAACTGCAGAGGCGACAGCGACTAGTTCACATCACGAGATTTCAATTAGCCGCTGCATTCAACACATTATTACTCTCGAAGACAATGAAACATTTCGACCGAATCAAACCTTACATTGTGCTTCATTAACATTGGCATCACTGGAATATGTAGACAGCATTCAATTCCTCTCGACAGATAGACGCCTAGGAAATTCATACTGTCGCTGCTGTTAAAACCTGATGCGCGTTACTTAATCCATGTATTTTCATTCAAACGTCAAATTAAAGTTGTTTCGAATTATTAAACAATGTGAATGTCAATCAGAAATGCGAAAATAGGACAATTGTTGAAAGACTAATACTCAATTCAACAATATAAACATATTAATTGTAAAATATTATCAATTATCTCACTTATATTTATTGTAAATGTACGAAATATAGCTTTATGTCCTGTATGTAATGTAGAACTACTTTTTAAATTTAACAGATGCGTTAACGATCAGTGAGCTGTTTTATACAGTAAGTACTTAATAAAATAGTGTATAATTACATTAAAAAATTCATGATATTAGTTTGAACAGTCTTCATGTATTCCTTTGATGTATTAACCATGTGATTGTTTAATTATCAAGTTTAATTCTCAGTCTGATTGAAGTTTGAGAGGTCGATTTGCTACTGTGGAGACCACCACTACATGAGCAGCGAAAGGGTTAAATAGCCCTGTCACACGCGACCACCTCTCACATCTCCCTCGCAAGACTAAATAGACCGCAGAAGTCAATAGAGCGGCGACCGCAGTGACAACGAAGCACTGGGTCAAGCGAACTGCCACTAACGACTGCTCTGGCTGCAGCTGTCCAGCAATAGTAAGTAGCACTCAGTTGAATAAGCGTACAGTATACAAGTAGAATTATTTCGCATATTGTTTCAAAATTATCTCTGTAATTATTTTGACAAATATATTAATAAATAAATAAAATATTGTGTATGTCAATTCAAGAAAAAATCAACCAAACGTGACCGAAACAATTTGGAAAAACATGGCGAGAAGATAACAGGAAAGCAAAAAACCATATCATGAACAAGTTAAATCATGCTTCAAGTGGGCATGACAAAAGCAGAACTACTGGTGTAACAACAGCACATAATTTCTCGCATTATTTCTAAATTCGCATTTTTCTAGATTCGCTCATTTCTTTTAAGCGTCCTTTCTTCTAGCTGTGGAAGAAAATGAAGATAAAATTTGGAACGGTTTTTGAGAAAATGTTTTTTATAAATTGCGTAAATTTCAAGCCCTAATTATGAAAAAACTACTAGTTTTTTCAATTAACTGTTCATAATAATTTTTAAAGAGCTGATATTTTGGAAAACACTTTGTCTAAGGCAAAAATTCAAAGCAAAAGCTTTAACTTTGTAGTTTTGAAATGTTAACGTTTCGAAAATACTAATAGTTTGCAGGGAATGGGAATAGCACAATATCATTACCGTCCCTTGGGAAAAGGAAAAAATGTAGTGCCGCTTTAGAGAAAAATATGTTTAAAAAATTGAGAGCTCTATGCAAAATGTGTCCTTTTTAAAACAGGAGAGAAACAAATTTTCTTTACCCACATTTTCCAAGTTTGCTGCTGTAAGTGAAACAATTACCGTTAACTTACTTTTCTCTCAAGCAAGAAGTGATTGCAAAACCTCTGCATTGGCCAGGCACAGAATTATATTTTTCTGACAGACCATGAACACTAATTTTGCTGACTATATAATTGGTCGAACTCTCCAACGCAACTAATGTGATGTAGATTAACTTTTTCGGTTTTCACTATTCGGCTCTAAAGCAGAGAACGCGCCTTTACTCAGACAGTTGGGATATGTCTGCTAAATCTGCCTTCTGTAATTAAAACGCAAACATTGATGCACTACCAATGTTTGCAGCTGCAGCACAGCAAACCTTTTTAAGAGTTTATTATCCGATTCAGCATCGAATAGATTTAGGAAAAGAAATCAAGAAGAGTGGAGAGGGAAAAGCACTAACAATGGCCATGCGCCTTTGTCTACAACTTGTCAGTACCACCTGCTCTACCAGTTTTATTGCAATTTGATTCCTGCAAGAGCTCCAAAAAAATTCAGAAGCAAGTAACGACAAGAAGACAGAAATTAACAATCGAACGTGTGCCTCAACTGCGGAAAGTGTTGCGACAATATGTCAGTCTTTCTGAAAACGACCTGAAAGGCAAGTTACGATCTTGAACAAGAACTAGATGAAACTAGCGAACCTGATGAACCAATGGGACAGTACTTGAATATTCATGATATTAGATAATGCCAATTATTATAAATAATATTATAAGCAATATTTCTAGTAATAAAAGACCCTCTAAATGCCATTATTTTCTTTGTAGCAGATGTCTACGAAAAACAGAGCCTTCGAAACGTATGCTTCCCTGAAGGTGCAGTTCATCGACTTCCAACATATATATTTTCGTTTTCACATTATCAATTATCTACTTTTCTTTTTCTAAATAAAATATTTTTATATTTAATTATCGGTATTATATTTAATATTAGTTATAGTTAAATATCCGGATTTATTTGTATACAACTTTTATTGGATGTATATTACAAAAAGGACTAGTCAGTGAGAGAGGTTAAGCGGAGTGCCGTTTTCCAGTAACATTCTGGCATAAATTCTTGGCTATCCGGGAGATGCCGCGTCGTTGGCTGAGAGGCCGACGTTTCGCCTGACATGTCGCAGGCGTCTTCAGGGCAGTGACTCTCGCAGCGACTCCCGGATAGCCAAGAATTTATGGATTCGAGCCGTCGAAGCTTACGTGAACATTCTGGCATATTTTACACACTAACGGCGATACCATTGATCCAAAGGAGAAACCTTTTCCCCACAAAATGTAGGCCATTTCATTCTCTTTCAGTTCATATTAGTTTAATATTTCAAAAAGGTTAGTCTTTAAGTTATATTGAGATAAAGTGGAATAATTCCTATTGTTTTTTAAGTGTTCCGCTTATATCACCAAAATCCGCGGTGGTCAACTGTCTAAACTGTTAATTGGGGGCAAAAACCTTAATAACATTATATGTAAGTAATTTTATTTCATATAGGACCATTTATTAAGAAAAAGGGGTGTATTTTGAGTTACGTTTTAAAAAAACTGAAGAAAGGCGTGATTTTTTTACACTTTTTGCTCTTTTTGAGCATCATTTGACTGGACTATTGGCTGTGGAGGAGACGCAACTTACCTTCATTTCCACCATCCTACATTTAGGATAAAAACTTCTCTACAAACATTCCAAAATGAGTCATCTTCTCCGTTTCCTCTCCTTCCCCGACACCGTCCCCGTCCCGAACGCAGACCCTCGTCGTCGCCTCCCACGTCCCCATCCCGTCCCGTCCCCGTCACTCACGCCGCCGCCCGCACCGCCTCCGTCGCTGTGCAAGTTTAATGAAGCCGATGAAAGAGGGCGCGACGGCGGCGGTGGCGCTGGTCGCCGATACGCCGTTCGCGGAAAACTTTCGCATTGAGGCGGCGAGAGCGCGGAGGTCGATAGTGCATTATAACTCGGCGGACGGTAAAAACTTGCCACTCGGCGCCATTCAACGCGCTAAATAGCGCGAGTGGGCGGGGGCGGTGGAGCGAAAGGGGAAAGAGAGGGGAGAAAGAAGAAGAAAGCAATGGTCCTAAATGCTCCAAAAGGCACGCATACGAGCGAAAATGTCGCAAATGGCGCTACAGTGTAGGTCGAGATCTGGCGAAAGAGCCGTATACTCACACTTCTGCCAGTCCACGTGGTGGGGTAAGTCCTTCATGCATGGATATGAGACAGGAAGAGGAATGTAGAAGAAGTGCGCGACACGCGAAAGAGAACGGGCGTGAAGAGAGTAGAGGAACAACGTAAGGAAATCATGGAGAAATGGTCCAAAAAGTGCCAAAAGACACGCACGGAAGCGAAAAATCGTACCCACGCAACACCCACGTGGAGAAGGTGCTGCCCACGTTGCTATAGCAAGGGGAGGAATCTATCCTCATTAGTTCACTTACGGTACGCCTACTCTGACACCGAAGTGGCCCATAGACTCACATTTTTGGTCTGTACTTTGGTCTGTACTGAAGATGAAGCACGAAAGAATAATTTGACTAATACAAGAGACACTCTCCTAAAATGTAAAAATAATAAGGATTAAGAATATTCTTCGTCTCAATCACAGAGAAACGTCAGAGATGTATAATTCACATGGTTTTATTACCTGGTTTTCACAGATACATTTCATCATTTGAATGCGCACTAACATTTCTTTACATGAATACTGTATAATATTGCATCGATCAATATTTCACGGTTGGTGGATTAATAGGTAAGTAAAGAAGGACTTTATAGGACATTACTAACTTCGGTAAAATATCACGAAATATTAGACTGCAATCATTGGAAACTGACGGAATTCTGGCAAACTAATAACATCTTGAAGTATTTCTTCAATAGCTTCAATCAACACGCAAGTTTGAGTTTGCAGAAGGAATGGCATGATTATTTACCCTCGTCTTTCTAGCACTGGCCAACCCGCAGAGATAAGTGCGATAACGCTCAGTGCCAGTGTCGTTCGTGTGAGCGGTGTGAACAGCGCCACGTTTAGAAAAGGTGTTATATTTTAGTTATAGGAAAGCCAACTAATCAATTTACACTAGTTAATGAGCACAAGTGGTTGCTCCATTACGGGGCAACTAATTCGAAGAACAATGACCGCTACTTATAGTGAAAATTGTGGTTAAAACTCGTTTAACGGCAAACTTATGCCATCCCAAATCAAGCAACAATCCAACAGCATGAACATCTTCAAGAGCAACTACATCCCCAACATCAGCAACAAGTGGTAGAAATGCAACACTCTTAACTTCTTTCTCAAAATCATGTGCCTCCACATCCGCATCCGCAACAGCAATAACAACCACAACAACCCCGCTGCATGGTACGCAGGAACATGGTAATGAGCACAAACGAAAGAGGTCACTCTCCCCCTTTTATTGACACTGCCTACAAGTATGGCTATTTTTTCGAAATTTTGAACGCTTATTGGGTTGTCAATGAGTTATGGAAACATGCTCTTGTTCATACGTTGGTAGCATTAGTATGTTCCGCTGAAGATGATCCAGAATACGGTGCAGGAATGTTGTAGTAGAGTAGTGGCAAGAACATAATTTTTTAAATAGCGTTTGCCAAAAATGTACTTATTTTGTTATTAATGTACATTTTCTCAAAAACTATAATTCGAAATTTAAGAAAATTTACAGGACCCATTTGTTATAGTATTGGCAATAAATTAACATTTTCATTTAAACAATAATCAAAAATAAAAAAAAACATTTGCCCAAAAATTCTGAAAAAGGGCAAAAGTTATAATTGAAAGAAGCACATATTTAAATCAACTAAAAATGTAAAAATAATAACAAAAGTATTTAAGTGTGCAAAATATCAAAATGTTTTAGTTAACCACTTTCAAGAAAGTGAAGCAAATGTAACCTGGGCGGTATACATGGTACCCTCTCCCCTTAATTATCACGTAGAAATTAAAATGGAACGATATTATTCCTGGCATCCACCGGCGTCAAAGGTATTAAGCAAAAGAACTAGCCTTGAAGCCAATGAACCGGCGCGCAAGGACTATAACTAACGTCGAGCGTGCTTAACAAAACAGTTTCTACAAAACAATTTGTTCAAAAATAATTTGTATTTTCGGGAAGAAAAGTAAGTGGTAAATAGTTTGTTGTGTGTGTGTGTTTTCTTTTCTTTTTTTCCAGGTGGTAGAAGTTGGGCTAGAACATTGTCGAATACAGGTGGTGGACGCCAACAGAGGCTTTGGCAGTTGTAAGTAACCAAAGTTAAACATAGGGCAAAGGAATGACAATATTTAAATCTGGTTTGAAAGAAAAGTCGGCTATTCATCCAAGTGAAATGGTCATCAAGAAAAAGGGAATTAAATGAAAAACTATATGTATGAAGAACAAGTATAGTGACGTAAAGGAAGGTTGGTGTAAATTTTAAAGAAAACGAATTTAGGAAGGATAAAATAAATAGAAAAATGTAAATATCTATAGTTAAAAAAACAAAATACAATGTCTCCAGTAAATCTATAAAAGATTGGTGAATAATTCTTTAAAAAAATTGTAATACACTGCAAGAGAAAACTACTATAACAATTTCTATTCATTTTAGCTATGAGAATGAGACAGAATATGATCTCGAAACGTTGGCTGTATCAGATTCATGACAATGAACCTGAAAACAAAACTAAATTGTCTATAATATAACCTGGACCATTCTCGTACGTGAAATTCAAATAGTCTGCGAAATCAATTTGTTGAATTTAGTATATGAATGATTTTATGTTAAATAGAGCTATTTTTAATAATGTTGTTTATGTGATATAATTTGTATTTCATATTAGCAGCGGAACGATTTTCCAGTCGAACACTAACAAACGTTTTATGAGTATAAAATTATTTTTTCTGCAACATTAGTTTCACGACTAAATGAAATAGATATGTTGTTACTGCTTCGATAAATCTTTTCTGTGATATCCAGTAATTAATACTTGAGATCCTGTATAGGCACGTTCGTCAATCCCCACATAAACTATAAATATTTTGTGAACCGCAAAAATGAGCTGGTGGTAGAACGAGTGAATATTTAAGTCAGAAATTAAAGTAATCCGTGTATTAAAAGTAAAAACCCCAATAGTAGTTGGGCTCGTATGTCTCATATTTATTTTTTTATTTCATTATCTTTTTTCTGGATTTTAATTCTTTGTGCCTTAATACTTCACCTAATAAAAGTAATTTAAACATTTACGTTTTAAAAATTCATCATTGTTATATTCTTTAGAATTACTCGTTCAGAGTACTAAGGACTCAGATGATATTTTTCTCGTATTCATAACTACAGTATGGACTTTAACAAACGCATAACTTTAGTTACTGCTTTGTAGGCACACGAAGGATGAAAACATGCATCTTAATGTAGAAATATTAACGTACATTTTAACGAAAACACGTGCCAACAGCATGTGATCACTTTCATTAAAGTATGATAATTTTAATGACCTTAAACAGGTTCATCTAAGGTGAAGACGGCCCTACCTTCGGTGGTACTTTATACCACTTACTCTCTCATTAGAACGAATAGTCTTTTGAAAAGGACGCGAAAATCCAATCGGTATCTCCAATTTCAAAATAATGAGTGGGTACAAAGCTCCCGATTGGATTACCGGGTCCCAGATGATTGTCCTGTTTAATCTAATTTTATTTTGAGGTGTTAGCCACTCGTACAATATGAGTGAATATTAGTCCTAGCTGAAGGAAGTGCGCATTTTTAACCTCGTCCAAGCTGAATCCCCTCCACTTAGATTCGCAAATCTGATGAACACTGGTCCCCTTGATTCCCACTATCTGAACTCAGCGTTTGTACTCTTTTTTGTGAAACATTCTGTAGAAATAAAATACTACGTCCATCCTGGAAGGCACGTAGAATCCCGTTCTTGAAATGTTTCGTATTGTTCTTGTAATTTAGCAGGCTGTCTAGACGTTTTCCGACCCAGTTTTTCTTCCAGTCCTTAAAGGTTCCTGGAATTGCTTTCACAGATCAAGAAATCTCTCGAATATTCTGGGAACCGTTGTTTGAGCGAAGACGAAAATTCCAGAAATAATATATCACTTCATAAGCTGCATTATGAAAATGTTCTACCTTTCTCAGAATTACTCGGAATCTTTGGGTAATGAGAGTCGTTTTCTAAAAATGTGATACGTTTGTTTCAAAATCGAATGTAGAACTTACTTGTGTATCGTACGTTTCTGCCCTGACAATTACAGCAAATGTACAAACGTTGATAGAGAAATTGTATACTGTAACTTCCATTCTTACCTGATTTCATACAGTCATACCAATAACACGTGAATTACAAAATGCAATCAATGTCACTTAATACTATCGTTTCGTACCTGCGGCTTCCATCTTGGAACAAAGTTGGAGAGCATATCGTTAACTTCCACTATATCGTTTCAATTAACACAATAAGTCTTTTAAAAAAATGTTTTTTTAAATATATCCCTTGTTCTCGGTATAATTTTGAGTTTAGACATTACGTAAAGTATGTATTTTCTACAAGGATAATTAATTTTGTATTTACAATTATATTAAAATTTGAAGATCAATGCCATACGCGTATTTCTCTGGACATAATTGTTTTACTATAATAACGAGGTAGCTTGAATAGCATATCTAAGAGCTAAATTATAGCTTCTAAGCTGTTGCAAGCCATCAAGTTGGACTACATTGACCGTATTTCAAGTCTTAAGTTTCACTGTTCTTAGCATATGCTTCTACACCAGTCAAATAAACAACAGAGTAGCGTCAGTGAAAATTTCTCTTCAGAAAAGACCTCTTTAAAGGATCCCGCAAAATAGAAAGTTAAGAACTCGAGAGCTTTGTGTTCCACGAAAATGTTAATTAAAAGAAAACTAAGATGCCTTTTAGTCGGAAAATACCGTGAACAAATTTAAAAGAAAGCCCGGGGCTGTTTTCTTAACAGCAAAATTAATTACACTTCAACAAAAGGTTTGACAACCCGCGTCCTGTATCAGAAGGGCGATAAGAGTTATCAGCCAGAAGGCTGCGACGTGGCATCGCCTCGGAAAAATGCGACAGAGAGCTTTGGGGGGAAGGGGGATGTCACTGTTGCCGAAAACAGCTTCTAGAGTGACATATCAATAGTCACCGACGAACCCCAGTGAAGTTTCTTGCATCTTTATGATTAATCTGAATGATTATTGATTTCGGGCGTGTCAACTGCTTCGTCACGTAAGTGTAGTACGTGTTTTCCCTCACGATGTGGCGGTAAACTTCCCAAGCTGGATAGTAAGTTTCGGCACCGGCCTACTTCTCGGGAAAAGGAAGTTTTCCCAACCAGGTATCTCCCACCAGCGGGGCCCCGCCCCAGCCGGTACAAGCTCAGAGCTCCCAACCGATCTCCGGGTAGTGCAGTGCATGTTAGTGTAAGTGTGTGAAAGTAAGGAGTGAGGATAGGTCAAGGAAGAGGAAGGAAAGATCGCGCGCGGCCCCTATGTTAGGGTACTGCTCCGGCATTCGCCTGGTGCTAATCGGAGAAACTCTAGAAAACTACCGATCAGAGTAGCCGAAAGCTTGAATTCTCCTCCAGACAGCGACTGAACTCGACCTAGCTTACAAGCTAGTGTGTCTGTGTGTGTGCAAGCTCTTTCGTGAAACAAGGTAAATAGGAGCACAACCGAGTGAGATGGCTCAGAGTATCAACTGATGAAGTCAGTGAATGCCGTCTGACTGGGAGGTCCTAGATTTGAGTCCCGACAGTGGAAGGATTTTTGAGACTAGCTTGTTAACTAGGTCAAATTCAGTCACTATTTGGAAAAGAATTGTAGCGGCTGGCTGTTCTAATCGGTAGATTTCCGTGGTTTTCTTCAACACCAGGCGAATACCGGAGCAGTACCCTAACATACGGGCCGCGCGCGATCTTTCCTTCCTCTTCCTTGACCTATCCTCACCCCTTACTTATCCACAGTTACACTTATATGCACTACACTAACACACACACGGGGAGACCAGCCTGACGCTTAGAGCTTATCCAGACTGGGGGGGGGGGTGCCGCACTGGTGACATATGCCTGGTTCAGAAAAATCGTGTAAGGTAACATGAAGGTCGGTGCCGGATCCAGTGGAGAAAGATCACCGCCATCTCATCGATAAATCAGGCATTATACTTACATGGCTAGTGACCTTACCAGCTGTCACTCCCGGGATAAACTAATCAGCCAATGTACTAACTCCAACAAAGTTATTGTGGTATTCGAAAAGTAATTACCCATTTTAGCAATAACGGAAGGAGGAGAGCAGTAGTTCATAATTGAGGGTTAATGTTGTATTGAATGTAATCTGAAACTTAAACTGAAGGTAATGTATTAACAATAGATCAAACAGTACATATTACTCGTTACAACAGTACAAACAAATACTCCGAATAAAAACAACGTACTTATCTAACGTAGAATATATATTTGAACTTTGTAATGCTTATTAAAAACTACGTAAGTATCCATACACATTTCTTGACTATGAAGTTCAGGCCCAACATAGTTTTTAGACCGTCCTCAGAAATTTCAATTTTAAAACTTTCACTACCCAACTTTGCTCCTCGAGCTGTCGACAAGGGAGGTGCTGTACATGAGCACGCATGAAACCCACTTCTTACCCGCCTCCAGCGTTGCCGATAATGCTCCCGCCGCCATCCGTGCCACCTCCACTGCTTCCGCCCCCGCCCTAGCCCCCGCCCCTGCCACCACCACCGTCATCGCAACCACCACCGCCTTCGCCTCCATCACAGCCTCCGCCTCCGCACCCGCCTCCGCACCCGCCTCCACCGCAGCCTCCGCCTCCGCCACTTTCCTCGCCTCCGCCACCGCCTTCGCCTCTGTCACTGCATCCACCTCCGCCTCCGTCTCCGCCTCCACCACAGCCTCCACCTTCGCCCCTTTCCTCGCCTCCGCCTCCGCCACCGCCTCCGCCACCGCCCCCAGGCCGGAAAGGGGAGTCCCCGGCAGCAGCGACCGATGTTCGCAAATCCTATCTGGTTGCTGCCTCACATTATGTAAATCCACCGAGTGTTTCAGCGTTTTCATCAGCCATTTGCATGACGTCAACAACGCGACGGCACAGCTCGCAGCGTCCGTTTTGTAAAAATTCAGGAGAGGAACACCCCCCATGCTCACCAGCCGGAGACCGGTGAGGCCTTGTGGTGGTGGCTCGCATACGCACCTCTCAGCAGCCTCGCCCTCGCAGCAATTCCCCTCGACAGTCCCAAGCTCTTCCAACTATGCATGTCTCCACGCCATTGCAACATTTTTCACCTCTTAACGTCATTATTGTTAAATATCCGACTTCCCAACTTCCCTACCCTTCCGTAACCACCGTTCCTCGTGATTCCAATACGAACTTCCCTTTCGTACCGCCTACCCCACTCTCCCGATTTATCTTCTCTCCAGCTCCTTCCAACACTCCCGATATCGCATTCTTCCGATATCCAACCCTTGCATCATTTCCATCCACCTGTTACCTAAAACTTCCGACTAATTTATTATTCGTACAATTCGGTGTCTAGATCCCATACCACCCAATTTCTTTGCCTCCCTTGATTGTTGTTTCCCTTCAGTACGAGAATATCTTATCCCTTCTTCTACCAGAGTCACTAGTTGTCTCTGTTTTCTCAATCCTCTCATATATGTCGTCACTGCGTCTTGGGTCTCTGAGGTCGCTCTTCTCATCTAATCCTCTTAAAATTTGCCGTCATCTACCTTAAGCTTTACCCAAAACACATTTTCTTGCTCTTCTCATGTTTACAATATTATTATCTACCCTTCAAATAATTCAGTTCTCTATCCCTCCTCGTCTCCTACTCTCCGGTCTCTATTTCTTTCTTTTCCTTTTTACTTATTCATTTTACTTTCTCGTATACGTACGACAGAGTTATATACGTAGTATAGAGAAAGTTACGTAATGCTGTGGAATATTTATTTCGTGATTTCAACGAAAATGCACATTTTGGGGCCCCTGGTACCAAAAAGTTGTTTTTTCAAAATGTCCTTCCGTCACGTGCTGAAAATTCTGCATTTTCTGATATGCTCAAACGCCATTTTCTCGAAAGGTCGAATTTTCTTTAAAGTACAAATTTGTATTTTCACGATTTTCATACGGATAGTGCTAATTGCACTGTTTAAGATGACATAAAATTCCCTGCGTAGTCATCATCCTGTTTTGTAGGTCGTTGATTCCGCAAAACTGATTGACAACAAAACGTATGTCTGTCCATTAATAGACAATGCTCGGGCCTAAACCGTTCAGACGATTTCAAAACTGATATTTCCGCGATGGATCGAAAGCACTCAAGAACCTGCGAGTTTCAAACGGATATTTTGATTTTTTCGGGGTATTTTATATGAAGTCTCGTAATTTTGAAACTTCTTTCAGAGTGGTTTTAACTGTTTGTGCTTAAACATTGTTCACGGATATGGTGAAATATGCTTAAAAATGGCATTGGGTCTCAATTTCGTTGAAATATTTGAAATACCGAAAATTGTAAATATTTTTGCGAAATTTTTCAAAAATATGAGTAGCTTTTGCGTGAAATGTAGGCAATTTTTAAATAATTATTTTCTGGAAAGCTACTCCAAATTTTGTAATATGTAGCAAAGGACTATAAGCAAACTGATACTGATATCATTTTCGGCAAACTCTGTATTTTCAAAATATGCAAAAGAACAATATTGATGTAAGATTTTTTTCTTAAAGAAAAATCTGTTCTAAAAAATGAATTCATAAAAAATATCATATGGAAATTTTGAAACAAACAAAATTGTAGTTTTCGTATAATTTCTACTTGAAGTCACTGCAAATTACGTTTTTCTCAAAAAGTGCCCCATTTTTTTTATTTTTGTTTAAACGGATAGAGAAAAGAACTCTTTAAAATGGCATAGTTCATTTTCCTCTATTTGAATTTTCGAAAATTGCAAACGCTATAAATAACGCTAGAAAGTATGTGTTGTTGTAAGGCCACTAGTTCTCCTTCATTATTCTCTTCACTTGCCGTTCCACTCGCCTCCCTCCACCCGTCCCAGGTCACTCTTTTTGAATCCGAGAGACAGAATTTTTTAATTAAATGTCTGTAATGTGAAATCCTTCAGCTGCTCGATAAAGCTGAAGCGCGCCCCTACAGTTGGGAGAGCGGCGCGCTTCCATTTTTAGGCACAACGCGCTCTGGACATAGTTGACATCCGTGCCGCTAGTAGTTCATCGGGGAATTCCTCCACGCCGTTTGAATGTGCGTTCCATGGCTTTTGGAATGTACTGGTGCAATATTCAATACCGTTGCTGAAAGTTTTAATGTCTTACTTACAAACGCATCTCAGTTCACAGAAGTTGGGTAAAACACTTTCAGCTGAAGTTTTCGAATATAGTAAAAGGTAATGTGCAATTGTAATTATGCAGGAAAATGTACGAGAATAATGGCGTGAATTCAAAGGCTGTTTTTTGCGTTCTCGCTGAAATGTTTAGTCTTATGTCTTATTGATAATAACGTGTCTAAAAAGATTCACACATTCTCGCTTGATAGTCTTAGATACCTTTACTAATTAGAAACGAACGGTAGCTTTATACTGTCAGTTGCATTTTAATACAATTTTATTTACTTCAGTTAAATGTGATTGATTCAGCTTGTAAACAAAAGTTTCCAAACCTGAGCTGCCATTTTTTATGATATTTTTCAATCCAATTTTCTGTACAATTAAATCAAAATATTTGCGACGCATACCTTACTTATAAAAGTATTATATTGTATTTAAAACTATTGGCCAACTAATTTAAAAATAACATTTTTCGTAAATATTGCAATTATTGTATTTTTAAAAACGTTTCCTAATGTGAGCATCCTGCATTTATTTAAGAAATAAGTAAAAATAAATCAAAAATTTGGAACTAGATTGAACTCAGTATAATTTTACAAAAATGCAAATTTAATAGCTTCTACTTAAGAAAAGCACACCGTCTATACCAAGTGCGAGTGCGAGAAAAGTCGCAAAAGTCACATGCACTCTGCATCTTCTTCACTCTGGTATAACTTTCAATTTGGAAGAGACAGAGGTCATGTTCGATTCCTCAGCGAAGGTGGTATGTTCCATTTGCTTTTTGCTTAAATTCGGAATTTTCTGAAAGTCCTTTCTTTTCAGTAAAGAATTTGGGAAAGACTTCGATCCACGATCTCCACCACGGATTGGTTGTTAATTCTGCAGACTGTTTATTGCCCTTAGGGTGTTGAACATTCCTACGTTCTTTGGCCTGCTCCAATTCGGATTTGTAAGGGGAAAATATTAGGATTGCAGAACTACATGACGTACAGTCTGGTGAAGTCTTCTTAATTTTAGATACGGAGTTGATTTCAAATGGACTTGTCTCGAAAGCATGTCCATGAGATATTGATTCTTCTTCGGAGGAGCTAAACTCGGAGGTGTTTTTCTGTACTCAATGTATCAACCTCGCTAAGGTTCCAGATGACAGAATAGCATTCTGAGACGCTCTGGATGTTCATGGTTTATTCAGGTCACTTTCAATATCTTCGACTTTTCTGGGCAGAAATTGTCTCTTGAGCTCTTTCTACTTCCTGCCCTCTCGAACTGATAGGCTTCAGAGAAATTTTTTGCTTTTATTGCTAGTAGCCTCCTTAATAATGGATGCCACATACCATAATTATTTTTATTTTACAAGACGAAAAATTAGGGTTCGCGTTAGGAACCTTCGTGGAAGGGCTCGGATTAGGCACCAGCATGTTTATATTCCAAATACAAACATTTTAAGGGCAAGTAAAATAAATTACATTACCCAATACCAATAGATTGTAGTGTTCCTTTCAAAATAATGCACTTGACTTACCGATCATTTAGGAACATAACGCAACTATGAATAAGCCCTTGAAAAACATTTTCTTTACACAGTTCAAACTAATGGTCGATTGTCGTATGCGTTCCACCGTCCCCCAGCAGACGGCGTCAAACAGTCGACGCAGACATGAACCAACCCGTTGCAGTGCTCCAAAGTCTGGCCAACAACAGACAACTTCGTTTTTCTGTTAAACCAAGCAGACAAGATTGCGGTCATCTCGCGCTGTGGTCACATTGTGTGGTCCAGTACCCGCTCGTTGCTGTGTACGACCCACTCTATCCACTGGTTTCACACGCGCATCACTGTCCTACAAGCAGCGCGCTTCATTCGATCCGCAATGTCACGGTACAGCAAACCCACTTCCAGGAGATCGATCATTCTGCGCCATTCGAACTCACTCAGATGGTGATATTGCACCCTTTGGCGTCGACGAGGCATACCGGCACTTGCTTGTATGTTTCCACTTTTCAGTAAAGAGCACTTGCTTGTATGTTTCCACGTCGTTTGAAGGTACTACACTGACTGTGTAGCGTAACACTGACCTGACCTGTCACACAAAGGAGGTCACGCAAAGGAACTCAAATATCTAAAGATATTTAATTAAAAATAAATTCAAATATGCGGACACATTTTTACGTGAACAGATAAATAAAATTAATTTTTATTGAACATTTAAAATAATTTTAAAATATTTTAAATAAATATATATTTTTATAAGAGGACATTTTTAACAAGACAAAAGAAGTCATATGATTCAGTAGCAAAGGACAGAAAAGCATCAAAGAGACGAATGAAACGATGAAAACACGGCACAGGTGAGTGTAAGATGAGCTTCTGGAAGTAAACATTTGATCAGAGCGTAATATATCTCGACAGACGGCGGATGTTAGGCCGTGAACAAAGTAAATTTTTAGTTGAAGATTTAAGTCAAAACGATTCGTGTCTCGGTAGGTGGTGGATGTTAGGTTGCAAGTTAAATTAAATTTTACTGAGTTAAATTTATTTTAGAAAATGGAAGGAAATAGAAGTACGAGGCGGACTAGATGCCGTAGTAATATTAATTATGGCATTGGATTTCTAATAACTGAGTAGTAACAATGCATTTCACGGAAGTATAAGTTAATTCGTATAATAGTAGAGTCAAATAACATTCGGACGACAAAATCCAGGAGCTGTAAGTGTGGACGTCCCAAAATGGCATTTGGACAATGAGAGCAGCCGTGACGACGCACTCGACGCATCGCTAATGGAGCTGTTTTCGACGTAAGGGAAGTGTGCGAAGTTTAAGAATTTTTAAAGACATTCAAAAGTTATATGTTCAAGGCCAAGACAGTTTAATTTTAGTTTAACTAATAAGAGGTAATGTAATAATGGCCATCATAATCAGTTAAAGATAAATACGTTAGATTTATCATAATCTATAGATAATTAGTTTTGTTTTATCATAACCTAAAAAAATTAACTTTTTTATTATATAAAAAGAGATTTAAATTATTAAAAAAATATTTACAGCAGGTAATTCTTACGCCTATGTAACTTCAGTGAAAATCGATTGTGATTATTCATTTATTAGAAAGTGCATGATAACAAAAAACACCAAATACAATTTTCCAAAATTATAAAAATTTATTGTCCGCCGTGGACTCCTATTAGCGGCTATTTTCAGGATCGCGAAGAATACAAGATATTCAGACCCCAAGGAGTAAATATTGTTGAGCCCTACAGTCAAAACCTTAGCGAACCAAAATTAAAATTGAGTCATAAATTTAATAAATTAGTAAACAGTAGGTGGATTAAAAGTGAGTATCTCAATATACAAATTAAAAGCACATCGTATAGAGAGCTTAATTTTATTCCACTGGATAGGAGTACAACTGCCGTATTTCCGCCGCCAGAACACACGAATCCTTCATTGGGTGTTCCTGGAACAGCGAACGTGTCGAGATAAAAGGAATATTGCGTAGGCAGAGATAACGTGAAGAGTAATTGCAAGATATGATGGAAGAGGAGGGCGAGAGCCAAGCTTGAAGTTGAGTTGAGTGACAAATTTACAGGGTAAAGAAAAATATCTATCAGATTTTATCCTTGAATGGCACGAAAATTACAAATTATTTTAACGGGAAGGAATAGTATAATTTCAATTCACGAAAAAAAAAAACTCGGACATGTCAATGTTGGATCTTTTACTTTGATGATTACGCGATAATTTGCATCGTTCCTTACCTATTTCAAGTGCATAATGATGTTCACGACGAAGGCAAGAAAGCGGTATATGTGTGTGAGAGTGAAAACAGGGAAAAGAAATAAAACTACTTCAATGAGGCAGCGGAAGGAATGGAAGGGGTTAAACTGGACTGGAAGGAAAGGACAGTCAACGCGCTTAATGATTCTTGTAAGATCATTTAATCACTTCCATAAGTCATTTCGTAATCATAACCAATATTTTTTTTTTGAAGAGAAGAATCCGTCAATATCTTACAAATGATTGATTTACATAGCTCGAATCTTTCGCATGTGCACAGTATTTTAAATCAATGCTAATAAATGTGAAATAGGTATGGAGGAGATGGAAAACAAGATATTCTCCACAAAATATTTCGTGGGAGATTACTACTCTTCTTCCTTATTGACAATGGAAATTCAGAACATCCCGGCGAATACCACTGATTTTATGTGGTAGTGTGCTCTGCGAGGAATTCCCGCAGGGGTGTCTCTCTGGCTGCCACCTCGCACGGGGAGACGGCTGCTCGCGGTCCGCGCCAATCGATACAGCCGCCCGTGCGTCCACACCTGTCGCAGTGGGTGCGGGTGGGACTGGGAACGCAGGCGGGGGCGGGGGCGGGGGTGGACGGCGGCGGGAAGAGGCGGGGCGTGACGAGTGAGACAGAGAGGCGGAGACGTTGATGTACGCAGACGTGGAAGTGACTGTGTGGGCGGTGCTGCGAGAGGGTTGGTTGCTGACTCGACGGAAAAATAAGGTTGGCGAAGAGGGGAGAAATTGGTGGATTTGGGGGTGTATGGTTGTAAAGGTAGGGAGATCAGGCGTAGAAGAAAAGAGAGGTGTATGCCTCAAACTGAGGTGACGCAGATGCGGAATGAATGAGGGAAAGGGGACAAAAACGGCATCAAGAAAAATACAGGATGGTGGCGGTAAAGAAAATCTCATCGTGTGTAAATACGAAATCTCTGAGAAAGTAAGAGGGAGACCTAGTGAGGACGACAGGAAAGACAGAAAAGTCGGCGCAGATGGGTACAGACGTAGAAAAAAAATGAGTTTTCGTATGCGAGAGCTGGAGTAAGTACGAAGCCGAGACGTGGCAGGGGCGAGGATAGGGACGGCAGAGGGAAGATGGAGGAGAACACGCGCGACCCCCCCTGCCCCGACCGCCGTGATTCGCCTGCCGCCCCCGGAGCATTCGTCAGTGTCGAGGCCGCTGGTTCGACTCCGGCTATTTTTCACCGGTGCTGCGGTCGATTGACGCCGCGAGGTGCTATCGTCATCCCCGTCCTACACTTCAGGCCGAGCCCGCTATCCGTGCACCCAGATGTTCATCCTTTCCCCGCCCTCATCGCATCTCCCCGCTGCCTCACCTTCCGCGAGGCAGATTATTCACCGATCCTCACTCTTCACGTGCAGGCGGGTTCTTATGGACTCGTGCTTTTGTTATCGCCGTTATTCAATCTAGTGAAGGGAAATAAAAAGTAGGATTCTCGAAAGGGTTTAATGAGACATTCCAGTGTATATTTTTGGCATTTTAAAATTAAATTGATATATTTATGAACAGTAATAATGTGAGATCGAAATTTCAGCATTTTTAATTAAAAATTCATTCTGCAAATATCTGGTAATTCGTGTTAGACGAAATATTTTGGCACATTTTGTAAAAACCTTCCTTTTAGGGTGTCGATGTAACATTTCTTTTGAAGTGTCTGGATAGTGTCTGCTTATTTATGTAAAACAATTATCGACTCTAATTTCAAATAAAAGTGTTTATCAGCCTCGAAAATTAGTGATTAGCAATGCATAACATTAAGCGACTATTCACAAAAAGAACTATGACTTTGAGACGCCTATACATTGCACAGACCCCTTCAGTTGCACAAGTCGTCACGGCTTCCGAGCGGCTCGCGCAACTGCACCGGCACGGGGCGCCGCCTCCTCTCTTTTCAATATCAGCGCACGCACCGCGCGCCATCCCCAGCGAGCACGCGCTCGCAGCGCGGCCACGGGATGTAACAGGATGTCCATTTCGTATCAGGACGTATGATTATGTATACAGCTGCCTCGCCTCGCGCTTGCCTTGCGCGATATTTGTTCCCTTCCTCCTCTCCCCCACTCCCCTCCTCATCCTCATCCCACTCTAACCGCCTTCGCCCATCCTCCACCTCCCATCCCATCCGCCTCCCAATTCTCCCGCCCCCCTCCCTCCCCCACACACAACCTCAACTTCCCGCCGCTGACACCCACCCCACCCCCTCATCCTCGCTCCGCTTCGCCTCACCACGACGGCGCGTCCCACTCCGATTTATTCCTCCTACGACCCTCCACGCCACACCCCGCCCCACGCCGGGCCGCGCCGCCCCGCCCCGCCCTTCCCCGCTCCGTCCCGCTCGCCGCTAAACTCCGCGCGTCCGTTACGCACTCCAACGGGTTGCGGTATGAAATTAAAATAATTAGCAAACAGATCTGAGTGCAGCGCTGGCTGCGCGTGGCAGGCGATCGCTGGCCGCAGACTGCCACCGCTCCCCTCTCCGCTCCGCTCCGCCGCACGCCCACCGCCCAGTACGCCCCCGGCCCGCGGAGGAGACCAGATGATATATTTGCGGGTGATACATGAAACAGTGCAGGCAACGAATTGACTGACACAATCTGGTATGCGTTGGAAACCAGAGAAAGGTGGGGTTGTTTTGATTCTGGTGTCAACGTCTGCCATATTAACGCTTATCTCATAATAGCGAGCGGATCGTAGGCTTTACAGATGCATGACGTCTTTAAGCATTTGAAATAATGAATTTCATACTAATAGCAGTGATAAATGTTTGTATTGTATATTTTTTCTAAATATGATTATTAAGCAAGTTTACACAATTTTGATACAAATATCTGTATGACAGTTAACAAAAGTATCACTACGTGTCATGTATCACAAATGTATCATGACGTGGATATAAGAACAGTAATAATTAGGGGAAGGATCGCCAAAATGAACAATAAAATGATTTTAATTTTTTAATGCCCTATAAGGAAAGAAAAATGATTTCAAAAGCTTAAAAGAAAC
Organism: Gryllus longicercus; assembly: GCA_038098605.1. Lineage (NCBI taxonomy): Eukaryota > Metazoa > Arthropoda > Insecta > Orthoptera > Gryllidae > Gryllus > Gryllus longicercus. Next base: position 5,192,162 of record JAZDUA010000057.1, on the reverse strand, counting down.
AGTTCAGATGAAAAAATCAAGTTGTGGGATATGTGACTGATGTAACCGAAAGGCATCTTTCTTTCGTTCAAGTGAACTCAGCTTGCAAACGTTTGGTTTGGACTGTTCTTTTATACATAAAAATCTCTTTTTTTTTTTGGTTGTCCCAAAATAAGCCGAACTGACAATAGCGCTGATAGGCGTCAGAGAAACATACAACGGCTTAGATTACATACAACGGCTCTGTAGAGAACATTTGATACATCTCGTAAGAATTATTTGAATCATTTACCATTAAAATCAAATTAATACCGACGAAATGAGAAAAAATGCTTTATAAATGACGTGAAAAGTTAAAAAAGACTTATTAGTCGAAATCGACCCAAAATGCAAACAAAAGTCATATGAAATAGATAATATCCTTTTCCCACAATATTATATTAATGTCTATAGTAAAAGTCAATATTCTAAAGTGAAAAGAAAAAACGTCATTTTATTTAAATTAGCCCTCTATTAATAAAAAAATGGCCAAAAACTAGAGACATGAAATAACACTATAGCATATATTTCCTACATGATTGTCAAAACAGCAGCTTGTTCATATTAAAAATTTAAATTTACGTAAGAATTTACAATAATTTTACTGATTTCGACATCCGCTAATTCAGAATTCACGTAATGTTCACCACTTCTTTTGTTACCCATTTGTACTGCTATGTACAATTACATGCAGAGATTTGGATTCTGGACAGTTTTTACCATTTTCAACACCATCAGGGTTAGTTATTTCTACAATTTCCTTGCCGAAACGTAAAAACCTATGCGACGTAAAGTTTCGTTTTTGCTTTGCCTCTCACTCGACCTCGTCTTCACGTTTCCTCATAGACATACGCCTTCTTGGTCATCCTAACGTTCGGACATGTTCGAATTACGAGATAAATTATCTGTTCTTACAGTAGCTGCATTTACAAGCAAATGTAGAATTTTTTTTCGTTAATCGGCCGACTAGGACCACGCATGCAAGCATCCTGCATTTACCGTGGCTCAGTTTTTATTTATTATCGCGGTGGCAGGTGCTTGCAACAACTTTTTGGGAGGACCAGCATTTTTAGCTGGATCCGATTTTTATCCCCCACGGTTGTTAGCCCTGGGGGTATGGAAGATGAAATGATGATATGATGATAAAGGGGGTGATAGGACAACACATACAGACATACACAAATACATCCATGCCCGAGGCGGGACTCGAACCCGCGATCTTCTGGTCCGAAACCACTCCGGCACTACTGCCTTAGCGATCTCGGCCATCTGATCGGCATGTAGAAATTTTATTATTAAAATTTATTATACATTGACAGGCAGCACAACGTTCAACCACAAGGCTTTTCAGTTGATTGACGGAGTAACTTTGTATCGGTGAAGTATGGACTGAGGAACTTCTTGTCACCTCCCTGATAGTGATTTCTTTAGGTGATGCCCTCAACCAAGGTTATTGCGAGGAAAATTCTTGAAACATTCGTTAGAGGGCGACGACAGGAAATACGACATGTGAGGCAGGGAAATGCAAGAAATGTTCTAACCGTATCTAATGTCGGAGAGACATTGCAGGAAAATATGAAATGGGAGTGTTTCATAGGCGGGAGAGTGGTTATTGATCACTTCTTATTTTTTAGTGACTGCTCTTTGTATGCGGTTTAAATTATCGAAGAAATTATGTGCCAGTTTCGTAATAAAGGAAGTAACTGGTTATAGACAAGATCGTTGTGTAGTGTCTTATTGCTGACAAATCAGGCGGCATTTACTGTTATTCTTAAGGTTTTGTTTTGAACATTTTGTATTTTATTTAATGTGGTTGTGGTAATCCATAAAGGGTATGCATAAGTTAATATCGAACGAAGAATAGATTTGTAGTATGGGAGTGGATTTTTATAGAAGAGTTGCGGTAGAGAATCGGACTTAAAATCGCTAATCGTCAATTGTCTTCAATTACTTTCGACGAAATGTGACTGTGCCAATTCAATTTCGTGTCCATGAGATCACCGAGATAACGAATAGATGAATTTAGTGAAGACTACAGAATGATAGAAGTGTCCAGATATAACGTGCGAGGAAAGACAGGATACATTAAAGTAACTACTTTGGCTATTGATTTATAGGATTTAATTTTGATTTTCAATAATTTCCTCTTACTTTCTGTTTTATGTGGCATTGAGTCATACAACATGCTGTGTTTAAGTGTCGATTTGCATAAAAGAGTAAAGTATCATCTGCAAAGAAAGCTGTGTGAACTGCATTACTAGTAGGAATATCTGCAAAGTAAAAATTAATTAATATATAACCCACCTTTATTTGAAAATAAAGATCCACCAGCAAGAACACCCCGAGGTGGAGAAATGAAGAGTACGTAGTTAAGACGTACAGAGAACGTGCGATTCAATAGAAAAATTGATATAATGTTGTAAAGATATAATGGTATTCCAATTTTCCTTAATTTGAATTTTAATTCATCGCTCCATCGAAAGCCTGGTCGACGTCTAAGAAAACTGCAAATAGGGCAAAACCAGATTGAAATGAAAAGTGTTTTTTTTTCTGTTAATCTTAATAATTGATGAGTTGTTAATGGAAACACGTTGATATCAAGAATGAACTTTTGTAGGTTTTTTTAATACAAGTTTTTCGAATATGTTTTGAAAAAAATTGCATTAAACAAACATGTCTGTATTTCGAAGACTTTTTTTAAATTTTTGTGAGGCTTTTGGCTAAATACAATAACAGAGCGTTTTCAAGAATTAGAATAATATGTTAGTCACAAAGTAGAGTTACATATATTGTATAGGCAAGCAAGACATTGTCTGGGAAAATTCTTTAATATGTTTGCAGTAATTCTGTCATGATCTGTTGATTTTTTGTTAGGTAGTTTTTTATTACTTCAAAAATTTCGTTGGGCATTATAAAATAAATCCGATTTGATACATCAAAATTTTGACACTGCACAAACTGTGTTATTGTACGATGTCCACTATCGTTTACAACGTGCTGGGTGAAAGTGGTTTCATAATAATCTGCTAACAGCTCAGCCCTTTTCTAAATTGACTGTGCAATTGTGTTGTTTCTTTTTAATGACGGAATACTGGATGATTGACCTAGCAATTGACGTGTTTCTTTCCAAAGACTGATTTTTGAGGGTTAATATTTGAAACATACCTTTTGTAACTTTCTAATTAGAACATTGTAACAGTATTTCGTACCAATTTAGTTTAATGGTTAAATGCAACTTTTAAATGAGAAAGACGTTGTTTTGCCCACAAATATATAATTTTGCTCTTGTGAGCTATTAAATTACGTAAGTGCTTAAGTAACGGATATTTTGAGAGCTCTTTGCGAGTATCAGTTAGCCAAAGAGATGAATAACCAATTGAATTCGTGATGGCATTAGTAAACACAAGTGTGCCTCGGTCAATTTCTGCTGGAGGTTTTAGATTCACCGACGAAGGAAGAAGCATATGGCCAACTTACTTTGTATGTAGATATTTGCGGTGAGGAATTAAGTAATGAACTGATTAATTTATAGCTTGTAATCACTGGGTTATGATCTGGATCAAGTTCTCAAATGGAATAGGAATGGAGTGCAATATTTAAACGTATTGCCGCAATATCAAAAATATCGGGAAGGTAATGCATATTAAAAGGGAAATATATAGGATAAATGGGCGCAATAATCTTAAAATTTAACAGTTTTGTGAGGTATAAAATTCCAGCTTGTTGATTTATTCGGCATCCCCAGGAAGTGTGATTTGTGTTTAAATTTGCAAGTAAAATAATAGGATCCTTTATCTTAAAAATGTCTTGAAGACATGTTGCAGTCATTTGATTATTAGGCCGAAATTATTATATGCTGAAATTATTAATACGAGTATATTATCGCCGTTCTGAAAGGTGATAGTTATCGCTTTGTTTCTAGCCCTGGTGTGAATGGGAGAGTCGATGTCCAGTGTGAAATATCAAATTTGACTAGAATTAAAACTCCACCTGCTGGAACATTTCTTGGTCTGTCACGTCTGCGACATTTACAACTTTGAATTGTAAAAGATGTGGAATAAATTAAGTAAGTTTCGTTTCACATACTACGTCAATATTATGTGAAGCTACATAATGTTTTAATAGAAGGTTTATTGTAAATACCTCAACAGTTCCACTTTAAAAATGTTAGATTCTTTAAGCATAGTGCTTTAAACATGATTGAGGAAAATAGAGTTGAGAATTGAGGTTTTTTATTTATTTATTTACGTCAAAAACAGTTAAAAACTGTCTGTGACGTGCTATGGGGAGAAATTAATTTGAATTTACATTTATGTCTAGAAGCAAAACAAGAGGCCATCTCACCATTTACTCAAGGATCAGGGACACTGGAGGAAAACCTGATCGAGATGGGGGTCATTGACCCAGAAGCCGAAGGACAATACTTGTTACAGGTTCTTTACAACTATACAATCCAAATTATATAGAATAAAGTAAATGTCATTGTTAAAATTAATATTACTTTCCTTTTGGATGCTCGGTATAGTATTTAATCGTATAGAAACAATTGTGCAACAGGAAAGATTTTACTTAGGATTTAAACTTTTGTATAGAATTTAATCGTTTAATGTCATCTGGCAAAATGTTTTAAAATAATGTACATGTATTATATGTGAATTTTTGTAGTGAACTGTTGATACTGTCACCGGATGAATATGATTACTACGACGAGTGTTGTAGTTATACACAACGGCGTTTGCTGAATATATATTCCCGCTCTTAAGTAAATCATTTTTGACGAAAACCACTGATTCATTTATCAAGAGACAATGTAATGATAAAATAGCTAGATTAATAAAGAGAGGCTTACAAGAATCACGTGGGTAGGATTTGCTTATTATTCGTACAATTATTTTTGATAATCGAAAAGTCTGGGAGTTATAGATATATTTCCCCAGAATATTATGCCATATCTCAGGCGGGATTGAACAGTCGCGAAATATACACAACGAGCAGTGTGGAGGCTGACTGAATTAGAAAGAAATCTGAAAGCATAGCATAAAGAACTTCATTTAGTGTTCAATTAATTTAAATGGATGTTCCATTTAAATGACTGAATTGAAAGACCTAAAAATGTTGTTACCTTAGCAACAGTAAATGGCACACCGTTCATTTTCAGTGAAGTGCCGAGCTGTTTATTTAAAATGGAAAATTGCATCGAAACAGTTTTCTTTTCATTTACTATTTATTTGTTATTACTAAACCAATTTGAAATATCTGATATTTTGATATTATGAATTAAAGTCGGGAGGAACGTTGGGAAATGACTAAAGATGTTGACTCTTAGGAACTCACTTAAGTGAAAGTTTTCATTTGAATTGTTAGTTGAACTATTTATGAAGCATCATTAACATTGAGGTGGGATGGGGGATTTTGTGAATGAGTTGAAGGAATAAAATTAGAAATGTTATTAGTGGGAACTAGGGGAGAAAAATTCCTATATGGATAAGTAGAATTATTATTATTATTATTATTATTATTATTATTATTATTATTATTATTATTGGTTGAAGGTAGATTTTTAGTTGCCTTACATTGTTTAATTTTGACAATTACAATTTTGTCTTAGTATGAACAAACATTCGATCTTACATTTGCCTTGAGACCATTTGTTTTGAAATTGATGCAAAGTTACTGGTACAAAGTTAGTCGGTTCCTTACAGTCTTTAGTGACAAATAGCACAATGAATTTTTCTATCACATTGGTTTTTGGTATGATTATAGTCTCGACATCTTGCGCATTGAACTGCCCCGGGAGGCATTTCCGCTGTCCTGCATGGCACAGTCTATCTATTAATTGGATCGCTGGTGAGGTAGATACCTTTTTATTATGATAAATAAATAAAGATATTGTCTGGTATCAATACTTTTTATTCAGCTTATGATCGTTTCAATCGCGTAGCAATCATCCTCAGAGCTTGCAGCTTCTGGGCCGAAAACAAAGTTCTGCCCAGAACTTTGTTACAACAGATACAATCACAGGCAAAAGACAGAATAATACTGTGCACATGGAAGAGCGAACCTAGGCTGGTTGTGCTCTGCGGAGCTAACCAAAGCGACTTCTGATAACGAAGTGCTCGTTTCAACGGGCGGAACGAGAACAAATGTAGAAATACACCTGTAACTTGTGGATTGGCAGGTTCATTACTTCAAGGCCACTGCGACAGTTGAAGGTATATTTGCGGTAAGATTTGAAGTTAGTTGTTGTAGTTGCTGCTGTTGAATTAATTGCTCCTGCTGGTCTGACCGTAGTCAGAGTCTAAACGATCGGACTCGCTTATTTGCACTGTTTCTAATACACTGTTTTAAAAATACTTTTAAATGAAGTCAGAGTTCAGTTAAACTCAGAATTTAGACTAAAATAATTTACTACACCTGATAGCACACGGCACTACGCATTCGCTGCTAGACAATAAACCAGAGTTCAGATCGACGTGCACTGGTCAGATGCCGACGCGAGACTCCCATAGACCCGTGAATATCGGAGGAGCAGTAAATGCATCAACATAAATGATGCAAGGATTCAGGATCCTAACACGTAATTTCATGCTAGGGGAGGCCAGGGGACTCTGCAACACTTGGTAAAGCACGGAGCATCCAGACGAGTCCCTTGAGCCTCGTAGTCCTGTGCAGGTCAGAACCTGGCCAAGATAATTGGTTAAGACGACCCCAAGGCAGAGCCAGCGTGCGAAGATCCTCCGCGTTGCTGTCAGTGGGGCGCAAGCGAGCGGGCGCCTCACTACTAGGCCCCGCCACTGCCCGCCACGCCCCGCCACGCCCCGCCACGCCCCGCCACGCCCCGCCACGCCCCGCCACGCCCCGCCACGCCCCGCCACGCCCCGCCCCGCCACGCCATGCCCCGCCCCGCCACGCCACGCCCCGCCACGCCCCGCCATGCCCCGCCCCGCCACGCCACGCCCCGCCCCGCCACGCCGCCCGCCGCCCGCCACGCCCCGCCACGCCCCGCCACGCCCCGCCACGCCCCGCCACGCCCCGCCACGCCCCGCCACGCCCCGCCACGCCCCGCCACGCCCCGCCACGCCCCGCCACGCCCCGCCACGCCCCGCCACGCCCCGCCACGCCCCGCCACGCCCCGCCACGCCCCGCCACGCCCCGCCACGCCCCGCCACGCCCCGCCCCGCCACGCCCCGCCACGCCCCGCCACGCCCCGCCACGCCCCGCCACGCCCCGCCACGCCCCGCCACGCCCCGCCACGCCCCGCCACGCCCCGCCACGCCCCGCCACGCCACGCCCCGACACGCCCGGCCACGCCCCGACACAACACCACGTCCCACCGCACCCCGCTACACCACGCCACGCCATGCCCCGCCACGCCACATCGCGCCACGCCACGCCACGCCATGCTGCGCCGTACCACGCCACGTCACGCTCCGCCACGCCCCGCGCTCCGATCCCTCCACAACCCCTCACAGCCCGTTGGGTGGAGAAACCACGGAAAACTAGCTATCAGAGCACCCGACAGCTAGAATTATCCTCCAGACTGTGACTTAACTCGACCTACGTGTCAAGATACTAGTGTCTAAATTCCTGCCACCGAACCCCAGAACCTCCGGGTCAGAGACACTGCTGTGACATCAGTTGATTCCCTGTGTCACGTTTGCCGATAGCAACCACTTCGGACCCTGATGGGCTCATCGTCCCCGAAAGCTTACGCACTTATCCATCACCTGACGTTTCTTACACGGTCCACATTCACAATTTAACACTCTTGTTTCACAATGTCTCCGTTTTCCACTAACTCTCCCTTGCCTTTAATTTCTTCTCCTCCTCGCTCGTGTCTTCAACCCCTCGTCTTTCTCGGTGACGTCTTTCCTGATGACGTCATTCTCGACGTCTAGCCTGCCTTTTCCCTATTTCGTCATCCCAGTTTTCCTTCCTCATCTCTCCCTTTGTCATTCTGTTTCATGGCCTACGCCCTCGTCCACCTCTCCTGTTTCCCAACCTAACATCCTCTTCCCCGTTATTTTCTTTGTAGTTTTCTTCATTCAAACATTCCCCATCCTTACTCTTCTTCCTCATCACTCATTCACGCCTCTTTCCTTCCCCTTCACGTCACCACCTCTGCCCCCCACGTATTTTCCGTGAAACCGCACAGCCATTCGTCATTACCCGCCTCCGTCATCAGCCCCGTTCTGTCGTCGCGTCCCTCATCTCTCCTCCCTGCGCCTCACCCCCACCCACTAGCTAATTTCGCTAGCAGATGTTTAATCCCTCCCCGGACCTCAGACGCCGTTTGGCCCCACCCCTCCGGTCATAACGCGCGCGGAACGACGTCGCAGGCGGGCTGCGCAGGGCGGGGCGCTCGAGATGCCGGGAGGGCAGGGTCGCCTCTCGGAGGGGGTGTGGAATGTCGCCCGGAGGGCGGCAGAGGGGGAGTGTCCGGCAGTTCATCAGCTGGCCGGCGAATCGCCGTCGTGGAATGGAAAGCACGCGTGTTGCTCGATGTGCAGGGCGCCGTGCCGCCTGGCGAAGCCGGGCGCCCGACGCGTCGTTTGAAACACATTCGCCCGCGCAGGGTCCGGATAGGAATTTTCGGGGAAGATAGAATTATTTCCTTACTATTCTCGGAAATGGGATACATACATCGTGGAGTAGCTGGAAACCCAACAAACTCGCTGCTAGAAATAATACTATTCTTCTGTGGCAAGTCCGCAGTGCACACTGTTGTAGCACACTCGGTATTGCTTCTACTGCTATAGAGGTCACAGGTAGAAAGGGGAAGGGCGGGGAAGAAGTCAAGACGAGATTTTCGTGTACAGAACTCATCTAATTTACTATTTTTATAGTTAATTTAGTATTTTGATTTTTAACCTTTAGGCTTCAATGGGTGGCTGCAATTATTTTTTTCCATGCCTATTGATTCCACCTCTAATACAAATGGAACTACGACAGCTATTTTCTGTTCTATGTATTATTTCCTTTGTTTAAATTAGTAATTATATTCTTCCCATTTCATTTCATTTGCGCTCTCTATAAAAAACTCATTTCATTGTAATGTATAATACTCTTTTTTTCAAACCAATCCTAAGTAACGCATATATCTTCTAATACTTGATTTCCTTATTGTTATATTTTCTACCTGTGACCTCTATAGCAGTAGAAGCAATACCGAGTGTGCTACAAAGTTCACTGCGGACTTGCCACAGAAGGAATAGTATTATTTCTAGCAGCGAGTTTGTTGGGTTTCCAGCTACTCCACGATGTTGTATCTCATTTCCGAGAACAGTAAGGAAAGTATTCTACTCTTTCGAGAATGCCAAACTTCCCTCTCGCAATATCCTTCTCTTCCTTTGGCTTCTCCTCCAACTTGAGTGTCTTCGCTCATCTCATGTTTCTATCGATGTGCAGCGACGCCCGTGACGTGCTGCACAACTTCTTGCTATTCTAACTCGCTTTCGTCGTCGACGTCAAGTGTGACCCAACATCTCTGCGTCCCTTGCTCCTTGATGCTGTCTACCCTTCCAAAGACTCTCCCCGCCCCACACATTACATCGCGGTGCACACCAACAATTTGTTCTGCTTACAATTTGTATACAAAAACCAAGAAATTATACAATACAAATTATTTAATTTTTATTTATTATTAGTTCGTAAAAATCCGTTAAAAAGGATCATTTATAGCATTACTTTCCTCTGGGACTAGAAATTACGATAATTTTCATAAGTTAGGTGTGATCTTGTAGGCTTTGTAATGACAAAGGCGTTCAGCCTGGACACACAGTGTCAGATAATGTAATCCGGCCGCGGAAGCCTCCAAACACAGATAATGTAATTTTTATTCGAAGAGCTAGGGGCAGTAATAAGATAAACCATACCAGGCACAGGAGATTCCCACTATTCGATTCGTAATATGTCACTGTCACAATGTTGCTAAACGTATGGCTTATCTTGTTATTATGTGTCTTGTTGATATACACAAAAAATACTCATATTTTCAAAAAAATTCAACATAACCTTATTTTAAGATCTGGTTTTCGATAAACACATTTCATTTGAAAAAATGTATCTTCATAATAGTATGAAGTCGTAGGCTTCCGCGGCCGAAGTCATGTAAATGATCTTGGCTGTTCGGGTGACGCCCCGTCGAAGGCTGGGTTGCCGACGTTTCGACCATCTTATGGTGGTCTTCTTCGGGGTTGGTCTGAAGACCAACCATAAAGAAGACCACGATAAGACAACACAGTCTTCGACGCGAAGTCACCCGTACATCAAAGATCGTTAACTTCATAGTTGTAGTTGTAGGAAGTCACGAAAAAATTTGATTTTTTTCAATGTTCGAAACATCAGGGTTTTTTAACCATGAGGCCTACACAATTTTCTTAAAGGTTCTTCGGACTATCCAACAACAAAGATGATCAAAATCAATGAAGCAGTTGTTTTTTTTTTATTTTTGAAAATATCCCAGGGACGTCATGTAAAAGTATCCTCCGAAATTAAAATATCGGTTTCAAATTTCAGGGGACACGACATCTGCTAGATCGATCGGGGAATATCAATTTTGGAGAAAATCGACTGTGCGGCTTAGCAAGTATTGTTCGCAGACGGACGGACGGATAGACGACAGACGGACAGATAGACTTATTGCCGTCAGTCGATTTTTCTATATCAAGGGTCCACAGAACATGGATTCTGGAGACACCACATGTTAGAGAATGTTCCTGTTAGAGGAGTGCCCCACAGTTTTTTTTTTTGCCGAAAATTCGCCGTTTTTTCGCGCAGAATTACATAACTTTCTCTCTGCCGCGGTCGCGGTCGCGAGAAATTAATAATTACCTAGTAATGAGAATAACAGACAGACGTTAAGCCAATTTTATAAATTCGAAATATTACTTTTAAGATATTAAAAAAGGGTAAAACCATGCCCTATATGGAAAGTTTCTTTGAAAAATGTGGAGCCGTTTTTAAGAAATAATTATTTAAGCTCTAAAGTCCATTCGCTGTAAATTCACTCCTCAAGTAATCAAAGTCGGAGTGTATCCCTCCGTCCTGTAGTTCGTCATTGGCTGCTCCATTAGCACCATCACCATACTCAAATGCCGGCACGTCATCCAGAACTGTCTTAACATTATTTTCCCTAGTGCTTCTTTAATGCACCAAAAATACCACCCAAAACATGCAGATAATTTGTTTCAATACCACAGTACTTGCATTTACGATGTACTCTCGCAAGGTAGCGATGAAATCCCGTTAAAAGCACAGTCTGAAGAATCTTCAGGGTTTCTGGAAGAACTGACTCCTGTATTAATAATGATTTCTTTTGTTAAACTGTCATATCATATGCAATGTCTGTACACCACATTTTCTTTTCAGCTTGGACCGTATGACTAATGTCTGACTTACAGTTCTTTTCACTAATAAGAGGCAATGCCGTACCAAACACTGTTCGAACATCATATAATTTGTATATTGTGTTTTTGCTTGCAACATACTATTTTACTTGACTCCATATTATTTCAGTGAGGTTTAATACCCAGTGAATATGCGAGCAATCGTAAAACATGTCCCACTGATTTCGCAATTTCATCAACAACATATTGATCACATTCATTAGCGTATTTTTGTTAATTCTAACAACTCAGCTTTTAAATACGAATTATCTAGGTCTTCATTTTTCGAAACAACCAGATAATTATTTCTTGATTTCGCCCAGACATATTTGTTTTTTTGTAAAGTCTGACACTGTGGTACGGAGCATTATCCAACACGATCAAACTGTTTGGTTTCTGATTCGGCAAAACACTGAAAACCACAATTGAAAACCTTCACTGTTCATAACTTCATGGTAATCTCCAGAGTCCTTCCATTTGAAAAGTAGAAGACCACTTTCGACAAAACCCCCTTCACTTTCTATATGTGTTAGTTTTAACCTTCTGCCTTTCGCGACGGAGGCTTTTAAAGCAATGGTCAATTCTCCCAGAAAAGCTTACCTTTTAGTTTTAACAGTCGACGTGCCATGCCATTCTTCACTTGTAGTGTGCCTTTCATTAATCTGGGTTTCATCAAGATAATAAATATTTCGTTGGTTTTCCCTGTATAGTTTCAATTCCCTTGAGTAACCTGTTCGCCGTAGTATTATGTCGTCTGTCTCTGTCACAGAGTTCTTTTTGCCCCGTTTTTGGTAAACGAAACCTAAATATTTCAATAGAACATAAAGTTACGTTCTCTTAGAATTTGGCACTCCCGAAACTCCATTAAAAACTTCAAGAATTTTATTAAATGTTGGATGATTATTTCTGCGAAAAAAATTGTAAGCATGAATGCGAATTGCTGATTGAACAAATTCGTCACACTCGCGCTGCAACGGTTTTGCTCTACTTCTCTTCTTGCGTGGAGAATTTACCTTTCCAGTGACTTTTAATTCACTACGCAGTTTGCCATCACTTCTGACACCTGTCAATTCAGCATTCTTTTCTTCCACCTGCCGCACAGTCATTGCCTGATTTTTAGCCATTAGTGATTCAAACACATGCAGAACCACCTTCTCACCACTTGTGATAGATTTTCCCCGTGAATGCTTCAAACCGAACATACCGGCAACTCATTGTATTCGACGTGCTATCAAATGCCAACGCATTGAGCAAACACCACCTTTCACTAACCAAACAAATACAGCACTCGTTTAGAACGTTCTCATTCAGGAACGGAACTGGAACTGGTCAAAATCGGCAGGAGTGGCGCCGTCGGCATGGCGAACGAATGTTATCGCAAAAAGGTTCGTTGGCAACTGAACTGCAGCTAAGGTCACGTTTGGTGTCTGTCTCTTCAAGGCAGGGGAGAGCATTATTTCAGCTTTTTTTGTAAAGAGAGTAGGGAACAAGTCAATTTTGGAAGGGACCTAACTCCTATTCCGCACGATAACTGAAATTGGAGTGTGGTGTTCGTCAGCCGATGAGAACAAGCGACGACCACATGTATTTGTTTACGTGCTAAGTAAAGTTAGAGCATACGAACTAGTGTAGATGCAAAATTTGAAGCTCTTTTTCATAGAGATCTTTTGTGTTTTTGAAAAACCTTATTTGAAATCATTTGAAGCACTTTTACTAAAAAAATGCAATAGTAAATAGAAATTGCTAGAAATGTGAATATTAACAGCGTGAGAGATATTTTAAAAAATTACACTTGAGTAATTAAAAAAAGACTACAGCAAAATTAATTTTATTGCATTATAAACCGTGCAATTAGCACTATCCACGCGAAAAATTTGGAATAAAAAATTTAAAGCCGTTTTTGAGAAAATGGCGTTGAGCGTTTTTGAAAATCCAGAATTTCAGCTCGTTTACACAGAAAATTTTGAGTTTGCGAGAAACGTATATCACAACTTTTAATGTACATGTACTCGTAAATAGAGTAATGTGAACAAATGTCCCCTAATGTAAATATTAACAACGTGAGAGGCTAGTCAAAAAAATTAAATTGTTATAATTTTTAACAAACCAAAAGAATAAAAAAATATGGCGTTTACGTAAACTTTGAGAGTTCATTTATCACTATCCCCACTGAAAGGTTAAAGAAAAACGTTGGTTTTGAGATTGAGAAAACCTTGGTTTTGTTATGTTTTTAAATTGCACGCAATATTGAGCGAAAACTACTAAAAGTTTGATGAAAATGTACATGACCTAATAAAAAACTAATTGTAGACATCACATTTCTTTTGAAGGAAAAATCTCGATCTTCAATTTTGTAGTTGCAAGAAGTCACCGAAAAAATGCAAGCTTTTGCATTTATCAAAAATTCAGAGTTAAGAGTTAAAATTGGACCTATGTCACCTTTATAAATGTATTTTACTCTATTCTTGCGACAAATTTAAAGCAAAAATTTGGAGCCATTTTTGAGAAAAGTTTCAAAATGTCCCAATGGCTTTATTTAAAAAGAATGTGCGATTTGCAAAAATTTTCCTTTAAAAATGCTTTTTTTGAAAATCGCAGAACATCAGATTTGTACTCTTTTCAGGTCATATTGATATTTTGAACCGTTTAGAAATTATGAGGTGACTCGTAGTTCATGGAACACCCGTTGAAATTTGTTAAATCAGCTTACCCGTTGAAATTTGTTTTTAATATATATTCTCATTTGAATGAACATAGTTTTACAGTTTTCAAAACATGTTTGAAAACATGTTGATTTTTTTTGTTTTGCTAAAATCTAATTTGTGTGTAATAAATGTAAAACTAAGGAATTTTTTTTTCTTTATTTATTTATTGATTTCTTGTTGAGCCAGAAGGCATTTCAAGAACGTGTGTACAATTGAGTTAATAGTTACAATAGGTTTTGGCACAATCGTTAATTATAAACTCATTAAACCATCACTAATTTTGGTAGTTTAAAATATTTGTTTAATTTGAAAGATTTTTATTTTAATTAAATTATTTATCTGGGTATCAATATTTATAATACTAGTAATTACGGTGGACACAATTTATCTTTTGAAAATTTGGATTTTATTCTGAAAGAAATAATAGAGTTACTTTACGACCTAAATTAAGTGTTTGAGTTAGAGGAGAAAAGTTAAGTGAAGAGAAAAAATTTTGAGATATTTTCAATGTATGATTTTTAATACAATCTAATTGTAATTCTCTATGAATGTGGGAATTTGGTAAAACCAAGGGGCTTGGAGTATGGGCCAAAGGGGATTTATTTTGCATAACTTGTGATTTTTCTATTGTTTAATATCATCAATCTATTGCGAACTATTCACACATTTTCGTGTGATGCAAATAACGCTGAATCGGCAGCAAAAGGAGCTAATTTACAGTATGTCATTTTAGGAATATCGGAAGTATAAATATTAAATAGTGTAGTAAATAATACAGAACCATGTATTCCAGCTGTAATAAACTCTTTTGAAACTTTGCGAAGACGATTAATCTCACAAAAATAAGTGAAACAAAGAACATACGTTGCATTAATACAAAGTCATGATTATTAAAAATTTGATTCATCGTAATTATATTTTAATCATTTGGTTCACTAGTTTTCTACGCACTCGACAAATGAAAAAAAATTAACAGCCAATAAGCAGCACCAAATGGAGATACGAAGCAATAGTGAACCTCCACTAACAAAAAGCGGTGAAGAACTAGTATATAAGTAAACTACGAATACCTATGAGGATAGATAATCAAACAATTGTGCAGTGTAAGAAAATGAAAGCAAAGAGGGAGGTATTCCATAATCATACGCCTGGACCCTAGAAGTAATTGACTTTCTATGAGACATCTCTGTTGAAATCTAAACAAAACCAGAAATCGAGAAGAGAAATTTCGTAACAGCATAATATAAAAACAGTTGCAATAAACGTATGGATATGCGTCTTTGACGCCTCATCCCGAACCTAAGATAAAAACGTTCTGTTCTTAAAGGTATTTTGAGGCCGCAACCTCCCTCCAGATGTATTTTGTACAAAAGCCGTCAGCGCGGCTAGGGTCAATATTTTAAAAAAATATTTCTTCGTTTTCTTCCTTAATATTAACACTCCTTTAACTTATTATAGAATAGATGCTTGTACTTTAAAGAAAAGATACAAGAACAGGCTAGAAGCATTTGAAATGTCATCGAAGAATCCTTAAAATCAGTTGGGTATCCAGACAACAAATGAAGTTTTGAGAAGAATTGGAAATAAATTTTGATAGTAATTTGAGTAAACAATTATACCCCCTGAC
Organism: Gryllus longicercus; assembly: GCA_038098605.1. Taxonomy (NCBI): domain Eukaryota; kingdom Metazoa; phylum Arthropoda; class Insecta; order Orthoptera; family Gryllidae; genus Gryllus; species Gryllus longicercus. The sequence goes on along the minus strand of JAZDUA010000057.1, from coordinate 5,176,425 downwards.
ATGAGCTTTTAAATTAAACGGACAATATTTTCTGTAGCAGCCCTTGCAACAGTTGGTAGGCGGTAGCCTTCACGGTGTCGATACTTAGTGGAGAAGGCCGTGAGGGATATAGGCGTAACTACGAAATTCATGGTCTTGACACGAAGAACACACAAACAAACATCAAAATTAACGATCAGAATGAGAGACTTTTTCTCACTGGTTCATCTTAATTGAACGTTTCTTCAATTGAAATTCCAAAGCAACGATAATCGAAAACAACAAAATAAAAAATAGTACCGCAAGGACGATAATAATAAATATAATTTTCAAACTTATACGAATCGAGCTCAGTGTGTAATGGCAGAAACAAGCTAGCAATTTAAAACGTGGCAGGGAATAAATGCGTAAAGATTTTTATTATAATATCTCGATTAATTAATCAAATGATAGTAGGTAGATATTTTCTCTTATTATATCTGAGAAGATTTCCTTCCTTTACTTAAAAAGTGTTTAAAAGTTGTCTTGTTCCTTAACCATTGCCAATCAAATTTGATTCTTGTCAAGTTTGAAAACTGTATTTATGATTATCTTCCTTACGCTATCAATTCTATATCGTTCTGCAGAATTATCGATGTTTTGGAATTTCAATAGAAGACAAGTTAAATTCAGATGAATCAATAAATGGAAAAAATCTCTCATTTTGATTGTTACCATTCTTTCTTACTGTGACCTCTGTGTCACAACCATGGATTGCTGTAATTATGCCTCTTAACCCTCACTGCCATCCCTCTCAGTCTCCTCTTTCGACGCAACAGTCTTGACGCCGCGAAGGCCACCTTCCCTGAAGGCTGCTGCGTATTATCCATTTAATTCAAATTCCCTTGTCAGAAAGTCTAATTTTGTACTCCTATTACTATCAAATACTAGCATATGATACATCATTGTACTTCTCTTTTCATTATCTATCCATTGCTGGTGAAAAATATAGTTCCATTTAAAAAATCAAAGATGATTAAATTTCTCGAAAACTAAAAATATTATAGACAATTTCTCTACGTCATGTTACAGTTATAAAGCTGGCTCATAGTTGGCGGAACACTTTGTATAAAAAGAAAATGATGCTAAGCGAAAACATAGGTGATAGGTGCGAAGGTGATAAAGCCAAATCAAAACGTGCCTTGTTTTATCTACCAGTCAAAATGTTTCAAAAAATATATCAAATGTTATCTATCAAAATAAATCCCAAGCATAGCATTTCATTCTTTAATAATAAATAATACTCCTTTTCCATAATTTCAAATTGCAAGATGAGTATCAATTAGTAGGTAAATATTGCTGATGGTGACTGGCATTAGGTAAAAATAAAAGGACAAATTAATTTATTTTCCTCGATGTTCTTCTACGTTAAACCGGCTCTGCTGACTAGCACTGCGTTGGTGGTCGCCTCGTCGCTTTTACTGCTGAAGTTATATGGATTTCTTTACACCAGATTCTCCAGAAACTATTCCAACCAGGCAGCGGAGAAATATTTATTTTGGTACCGAAAGCTTTCGTTCTGAGAAAGATGTTTTAAAAGACTTACTATATACCTTCTATCTAAAATTAATTCATTTGCTTACTTTTTATAGCAATATTTATAATTTTATTTATAATTTTAGCAACAAGACTTAAAGACAACTCGAAATTTACGTCTTTTGAATTCATAGTCTGCTACGAGTTTTAAACGTATTTGCGCAAAATTACTCATTGTTGAAATAATAAAACTTTAATATAATGTTTTTATTGAAGCTACAATATCCCTTCAAAAACAATTTTTCGCAACCAATACAATTTCAACTATTTTTTCACCTCAGTCAATTAGGCAATACTTTGATAGAATATGTATGTAAATTGCTGCAAAGTTAAAAACTTTTACTGTTCGTTCATATTAAGTAGAAACTAAGTGGCACTTGTAAACACTTTCCCTATCCTGTCATATTTTTATACATAGTATGTTATAATTACTATGATGTTTACCTCATTGAAAAGAATGAGTTTGAAAAGGGCTTATATTCACAAAAGAAGTACTTCATGAAATAGAGTTGAATGCGGCACTACATCGCCGGAGCACGGCACAACCAAGAATCATAATTTGCTTCATGTCAGTGTAAAACAATGAAATTGCAAGTGTTTCAAGGAAGACAACCAATTCGATGGGGTCGATTACGGTAGCAATATCATACAAAATAACGAAGTCAGTTGCAAAGTCGGACAAAAGAGAACATATCAGCAGTGACAGCGAAAAGTGCCCAGAAAGAAATAGGAAAAAAGTGTGATGGAGAACGGGGATAGAAATTCGAAACACGAATAAACGTGAAGGTAAAAAATAACAAACAAGCCCGAGAGCATTCAAGAGGAAGGATAAATGGAACGGGCGAGGGAAACAAAACAACACGAAAAAATAAAAGGAGTTACGAACGGAAATGGGCAAAACAGGCAGAAAAAGCGGAAAATTAGAGAAAACTGTAGGAATGGGACGGATGGAGGACAACAAAATGGGTGCATAGGATGAAACAGAGGGGCTGTAAGTGTGGAAATGAAACAGCATGAAGCGACGGAACAAGCTGGAGTAAAGAATTGAGCAAGAGTGAGAATCAATTGAGGAGAACAAATTTGAAAGAAACAAATGTGGGAGATGGAACGAACAGAGAAAGAACGAGCGTTGGATGGAACAAGGCAGGTAACCTATTGGATACAAAAGGCAAACCAATCGAAGAGAAATTAGCTGAAGGATATTGGGCCATCGAAGAGGACGGAAAGGTAAAGGTGAAACAAACCAAAGCAGAGAAATAGGCACGAATAGAGAGGATGAGACGAGCTTGCGATAGAACGGGCGAGAGAACGGAACGGGGAGGAGACTGCACGGGACATGCATGGAGAAGTATGATAAACAAATACACTCAATTCTTAACATGTGGATAGTGAAAACAATTTCATTTTCCTATGAAAGTGAAATGTCAGTCAAGAATATTTATACTACTCCTCTGTTTTAATTAAGTAAATATAAATTCACTTTAGTCGTTAGGTGGAAGAGTATGCCTGACCATCATCACAAATGAAGACATTATTATTATTATTATTATTATTATTATTATTATTATTGTTGTTGTTGTTGTTGACACATTGACCGCCAAATTACTTCAAATTTGGCGCCTTGCTTTTCAATAGGGCACTTTTGATGTTCTTTGAAGGCGTTTCAGATGAAAGGATCATACATTTATTAACTTTCTCAACAATGTTGGATATTACATAATACATTGGAATTCAGATTCAAAACGTATTACAGTTTGCTTTTCTTCCTCGGAACACAAATAATATCAAATTTACATATAATAAGAATCCAAGTCACATTAAATTTAAATAAATAATAGAAATAATTCATTTATATAAACCGCCTACTATCGTGCCACTATCACCATTCCCTCATATACATACACACAGCACCCATTGATCCTGCAGGATTGGTTAAACGGTAATTGAGTTGAATTCAGTTAAGCTCGTCTCCCAACAACTCTCACACTATGGCAAGTGTCAAGTATCACAGAGTTCTGAATTTCTGGTTAGTAGCTTTCTAATTGAAGGATTTTAAAGTGTTTCTTCGCGGTTTTAGAAATTAGTTCTTAGGCCGAAATGTTGATGGGTCTAACATAAACTTTCTTGACTTTCCACATTTTGTTAAGTTCATCTTGCAGATCCTTGTAGTTGCTGATCTTGTTAGTATAGTCGATAATGTGTGAGACTGAAATGGGAGTGTCAATCAGATGGACTTTATTATTATTATTATTATTATTATTATTATTATTATTATTATTATTATTATTATTATTATTATTATTATTATTATTGTTGTTGTTATTATTATTATTATTTAGGACCTAGGGAGAGGACCCAAGGGACAACGCATGCCGCGAGCAGGGCAGAGAGCGGGGACCGCAGCCGGTGGCCACTGCGACCGTGGGGCCACGCCGGGGCAGGGGGGGGGGGGGGCGCGAGCGGCACGGGCGCGCGGGGCGGGGCGGTGCACTCCCCGAGTGCAGCGGCGCTGCTCCGGGACGTTTTAACGAATTAAAAAGTTGTCGATAATGAGCGAAGGGCCCCCTCGCGGTGGTACAGCGCGTAACGTGTTTTAAGTTTTAATGAATTCGTCGCTCCGTAATGGCATTATCTCCGCAATTTCCTTTATTTGAAACTCGCTCGGCGTAATCTCGTTCCCGCTGCCCTCGTGGGCCTACCCTGACCCGCCTCTCCGCGCCCCTCCCCGCCCCTCCCCGCCCCCCGCCCCTCCCCGTCCCGTCCCGACACGACCCGCCCCCACCCTACCCCGACCCGCCGCGCCCCATTCCGTCCCGCCCCGTCCCTACTCTAGCTCGCCCCGAACCCCCATGCCACCCCAAAGCCCCGTCTCGCCCCGCCCCGTCCCGCTCCACCCCGACTCGCTCCGTCCCGTTCTACCCCGCCCCGCGTTCCCCTGCCCCGCCCCGTCCCGCCCGGCCCTGCCTCGCCCCGTCCCGTCCCGCCCCCGCACTATCCCGCCCCGCCTATCCTTTCCCCCACCACGCCCCTCCCCGCCCCGTCTTTCCCTGCCGCGCCCCTCCCCTGCATCCTGGCCCGTGCCTCCCCGTCCCGTCCCGCTCCGCCCCGTCTCACCCCGCCCCGTCCCGTCCCGACCCGTCTCACCCCGCCCCGTCCCGTCCCGCCCCGTCCCGCACTTCTCCGCCCTGCCCCACCGCCCTATCCCGCCTTTACCCCGCCCGCCCGCGTCCTGTAATGACCGCTCCACCTCTCCTATGACTGCCGCCTCGGAGTAGAGAGGCACTCGGATAAAATAAGTAGCGAGTAATGATTCCGATCTATCAACAACTGCCGACCTTGCACCCGTAATAAGTGCATTTTTATACCGAAAAGTGGTGGTGTTCTGTCCCCAATGGATCGCGAGATTCGGCCTCCTTATCGGCTTGCCAGAATTTCCCTGTCTAGATTCCACCATAAACGGACGGACAGCCTGGCAGTCACGTTTTGTCGTTAACCAAATTTAGGTATCAAGAACCCCCAAAATGTGACAAAATGTAACTGCTCAAGATTGTAGAGTAAGGAGTTTATATGAACACGAACAAGATTTATCCTCTTTTTCTATTCCAAGGCCCCACAATACGAAAAATTACTATCTGGTGCATTATTCTGACGAAAAATTGTCTCGACTCTCTGCTGAAGCATTACAATACTTTCTCTTTACTACGTGCGAGTAAGTACGTAGTAAGCAGGAAAGTAAAACTATATAGCCAGACACACCAGCCGCTTTTGCGACGGGCCAGCAGTAAAATAATTTCATCAGTGAATTAGTTTTTATTCGCTACGGAATAAAACTGCCGATAAGCTGAATAATGAAATATATGTATTATACAGCTTTAATATATAATAGACAAATCGGCTAATGTACATACACAGTTTTACTACCTGACATGTACTCGTGCAATGCACTTGCCGAAGTAGATGCATAGGAAATCAAAGTCAATCGGCATAAGTGTTTGAATAGCCGATATTTATACACCAAAGCCCCGGCATAATCTTCACAAAAGTGCTTTCCCCCCATTCGTACCTCATAGTGGTATTGCGCGATTTACTATCCAGAATGAATCTCTCATGCCTTCGACTCGAGGATAAGAACTTTCGATCGCTCACGTAATATCCTTGATGCACACAATGGTGCCCTTCTACCTTCTCTTGACGCGCGGAGCAGGAAAGTAATCAAGGAAATGTGTGAGAAGTACGCGGTGGGCTGGAATCGAAGGGTGTAGTCTCTGGAAATAGACAGCAAGTACTGAAGCAACTTGGCTCGACTAACGTTTCCCACCCTCCCTTGAACATTTTTCTTTCTTTTCGCTTCTTTCTTTTCGCTTCTTTCTTTTCGCTCCCCTAACCTTCTCAAGCAGTAAGCAATGAAACCACATGACGTGATGTTTATTCTTTCTTTGGCCATTTCCTTTCTGTTGCTTCCTGTCGCCCCTCAAGTAAACAAGTCTTGAAAACTCGTGATACAACATTTTATTCTTCCTTTGGACATTCACTTTTTCTCCTTTTTTCAATTCTTGCTGTTTAATTTTCGCTCCCATCTGATAATTTTACACGAGGTAATGTTTTCTTCTCTCTTTTTAATTTTTTAAATTAGTTTTGCTGCTCCCTTAACTTTTTGTTCGATTCGGTTTTGCTTTGCTATAACTATTTTTCTCCTTCTTCTCTCTCCTGATTCCGGATACTTTTGTTATCGCTTAACTTTTTCTTATTATTCTTAGTTTCTTCCTTTTCTCTTTGCTTATGTCCTTACAATCTTTAATTGCTCTTAATGACGTTTCTGGAATACTAAAATTATTGCTGTCTTGCGTAATTCATGGATTCAGCCAGAACACTTTAGTTTTTCAATTACTATTATAACCAATACTAAGATTCACAAGCAGATGCACTTTTTATTTCAGCGATATAAATTTATATTTCCCGTCGAAAATCGGATAACATGAGACCAAAATTCTGTATTTCATGTGGCCGATTATTGATTTCCGTTTTACAATCATGTTAAATTTTAAAATTGTCCCTCTTTATCCGAATGTCAAAACGGTAGTTGGGTGTTTCGATAGCCCACAGCGGTTATTATTTGTTTGAATTAATATGAACACGATCACTCCATTCCATATAACAAGAGATATGCACACCTGAGAACAAATTTGAAATGAAGCACCAAAAATGTAATATACGTTGCAATATCATATATTTTAATAAAGTAAAAATCATTATTTGTAATAACTCTACCGCTTGTTAAATGTGTACAACTGACTTCATTTCTTATGTAAAATGCATAGCGACGGAAAGTAATTATAGTTTCTCAAAAGCGTAACAAAAGTCTTTTGCTTCTTCTTTATTAACTAAAAGAATAGATGAAGTTGATGGTAACGATTTTTATTTTCCCTAAACATGATATAAGGGTCAAGCTTATAATTTTGAAATTTCTCGCATGTTTGAAAATCGCGCCTTCAATAGCTTTGTAATCTGGCCTGAAGGTGTAACCTAGGCGAAATGTTACGCTCCAGCAACTCGCACTCCATTGGTGCATCTTCGCTGCGATGGCGAGTCTACACGCTCTGGGCGGGAAACCAGCGCCTATAAAAAGCCGCGCTTTAGGCTTGCTAGTTAGTATTCAATCAACAGCACCAGCAGTCGCCGCCCAGTGTTAGGCGAGTACAGTTTACCAGAACTCCAGTGTAGTAGGGTAAGGATGAATGTAATTATTTTACATATGTAAATCTTAAAGTAATTTTTGAAGTTTATGAGGTGTTAGTTCTTTCAATGAATTGAAGTAACTTAGCTAAGGAGACTTTCCTTTGTTCACTTTTCAGATAGGTTGCTCGGCGTTGTGATCTAGTGATAAGTGATAGTTTCCCAGATAGCGTAGATTGATCGCCGTTCAGCAACCCATTCCTGTTGGCCAATCAAAACTTACTAATTCAGAACTGTTACAAGCTTTGTTAGGGCTAGTAACAAAATGCCCGCACACTGTAAAAGTCACAACGGCGACGAAATTCGGGAAGCAGGAGCCGTTCCCAGCGACTCGAGCGACAGCGGAAGCGACAGCGGAAGCGGAAGCGACAGCGGAAGCGGAAGCGTCAACGGCAGCGGCGAGAACCGGAACATTGACAGCAGGGAGGTAGAAAGCGACACCGTGCAGAGCACTCGGCGCGGTAGCCAGTTCGCGGCCCGTGTTAGCGCTCTGCCATTGGTGCGTTGTTCCGCCGCCGCCTACGGGCGCCTGAGGGACGTGCCCTTCGTCGCTGTGCCCTTGGTGCTAATGGAGTGCGCTCTAGGGCTGTCTCTCCTGCCCTTCCAAATCCTGGCTGTGCCTCTGTCGGGAATGTGCCCAGCTCCGCTGCGCGCCGCCGATTGGGCCCTGTGTAGAGGGCTGGATGTAGTAGAGGCCGTGTGCCCCTGCATCGCTGGGTCTTCTGGCCAGGTAATATTCTACGCAGTTTTGTTTTATTCCATATTACGTTCTTTCTTTAACCTAAAGTCCCCGCTGACTTTTCCCTTGTGCCTTGTGATTGAATGTTGTTTTTGCTTGGTTTCTTTCTTCCAGATTCCTGCGAATGGCGAAAACCACCTGATGAACTACGTGTGCTCTTGCCCGCGTGCTGTGCGCAGAACTGTATCAAGTTTTTACCAGTGGCAAATGAGATGCCTCGCTCATCGATAATACATTTACCTCTTCTTCTCTTTACATTAGACAGCAAATAATCAACTACAGTTCTTACATATTCTTGTATACACTTCAATAAATTTTTAATTTCATTTTTTTGCTTCTAATTTTAATAGTTCCTCCTTCGCAATTACCTAAACCCCTAAGTTGTTTAAGCTGTTTTTCTGTTTGATTACCATGTTACTTCATACTTCCATACGGTATTTACACAATGTAGTTTTGCACAATGTAATTTTGTCATAAAATTTCCTTACATTAATCTAATGTTTGTTCTCATGGCAGACATTCTGCTCGCAATATTATGCCCGGATTAATTTTTTCAATCCTACAAGATTTTTTAATCTCAACATTGTATGCTTATTGCAATAGCGCAGTTTTTTTTCATTTGAAATTTTTTATACAATTATTGGAGGTTAATAAAGTTTAATTTACTTCAAAATTCTTAAGGTCTACCAATTGCATCTGGATATTTCAAATTTACTCAAACTTGTATACTTCATCAGTGCTAAAAGCCATCTCCTGCCCATTTTGTCAGTAAGAAGCAAAAAGTTGGGACTACGTTTATCGCATCAGGGTGACGTGACTTCTCATGTTCATCAGGGCACAGTCGTAGCCTCACGTTATCTTCAGATTTATCGTAACAAATATTATATTCGACTCTTGACAGAAATTGCACAACAGCACGGTTACGAACACTAAATGATTAAGATGAAATTAAGCAAATGCTAATAAGTGACTAAGGGCTCGTGCGTTGTAAATTCTGCAGCCGTTTTTAAGGAAATTTATTTTAAGCGATACTGTAGATGCGAAATTTGAAACTTGTTTACAATTATTTCGAAAATCATTGAAATTAATTCGAAGCACTTCCACTCACAAATGCTATAATGAATACAAATGGCTAAAAATGTCATCAGAAATATTGAAATATTACATTGACATAAGTTTAGGGAAAAACGAATACAGCGAAATTACTTTGGTTCAAGTTTGTTTAGCACTGTCCGTGAAGAAAAAATCCAAGAGCAGTTTTTTGAAAAACGGCCTTTGAGCAAAAATGCTCTGAAAATATGAAATTTCAATTTCATTTTGAAAGAAAAATTGTTTTCAAGAAACTATTGATATCATTCAAAGCACATGTACTTATAAATGCAATGTAAACATTAACGACATGAAGTCGAAGAAATTAAACTACTGCAATTTCTGAAGAAACAAGAATACAGCAAAATGGCGTTTGACAACATTTAGCGCTATTAGTCCAGCCGGTATGTAGTGAAAAAGAAGTGTTACGTGGAAAAAGATCGTAAAAACGTTTTCTTTGAGTATGTTGTATGTACCAAGGCGCTAGTTCTAACCTCAAGCTTTTGGCCTCCCAGACCCTGTGTTAACTCTAGGAGTCCCGAAAAAAGAATTTTTCGTGATTCGTTTCGGTTTATTCTTTACAGCTTAGTCCTGTAGAAATGATTCAAATACTATTAGAGAGATTTAACTAATAGACAGAGTGGCATAGACTTTCTCGTATTTTTTTCTAATTTCATTGGTGTGGGTTAACATTTCGAACCTGCCGCATACTCTTGCCAGCTGCGATCTATTTTCTCCCAAAGTACATTTTATTGCAATTTTCCCAATGATTCGGCTTCCTAATAGTAGAACCGAAATATTACTTAAACAGTAACGACGAGCAAAACCCTATCCATTATAGAAGTTGTTCAGTTATAATGTTGTTCATAAATTTAATAATGTGAAGAAATTGCCGCTAATATAAATATTAACGACGTAAGACAAGTCAATTGTTTTGTAATTTATGGAAAGAGTCAAAAGAATATAGCAATATGGCGTTTAAGTTATCTTACGGAGTACATTTAGCACTATATCAAACCTTTCAAGGAACAACTTGGAGCTGTTTTTGAAAAAAATTTTGTGTTATTTTCTAGTATTGCACATATTGCACGCTATATGGCGCGAAGGCTAATAATTTTTTTTAAAACTTGTACGTAACATTAATGAAATAACTAATCATGAAGAAAAAATTGACAAGGTAGAATATCGTATCTTCAGTTTTGAAGATATAGGAAGAAATCGCAAAAATTCAAACTTTTGAAATTTTCGAAAATTCAAAGTAAACAGTGAAAAACTGTACAGTGAAAAACTGGGGGTAGATGGTGACAGCCTTGACGAGGCCTACTCCCCTCAGTAGTGAGTGTGCACCGCTACTGAGAGCTAGTGTGTGGTAGAAAATATCACTCATGAAGCTAATAGTCACCACAACGATGGCCGAACGTCCTAGTACCTCCCGGCCCAGCCAGAAGCGGCAGCGACAGATATCACAGCAGTATAAGAGGAGACGTGGTAGGATGAGTAGGGAAGAATTACCAATAAAGATGAAATACCAACTTCGTATCTTACAAGTGAATGTGGAAGGCTATAGTAAAGCAAAAGGAGATATCCTCTCTAAGATGATGCACATAGAAAAGATCGACGTACTGGCTATCCAGGAGACGCACCTAGACGAGAGATCTATCCATAAACTTAACATACCCGGATATGAAATCGTTACATCCTTGGGACATGAGAAATTTGGTACCGCAACATTGGTTCGACAAGAACTTCTGGACAAAGTGTCAGAGATAATGGATACATCTATCCATTGTATTGGTATGAAGATTGGTGGTACCACAATATACAATGTCTACAAGCCACCTTCCCAGGAGTGGGAGCCCCACGTGCTGCCCCAAGCAGGACACCCAGCTATATATGTCGGAGATTTTAACTCCCATCATACCAGGTGGGGTTATCATTCGCCTGACAAACATGGAGAGCGCCTTGGAGACTGGGCCGACATTAATAGCTTCCACTTAGTCTATGACGGGAAAGATAGAGCCACCTTTACTTCTCGGGTGTGGAGAACATCTACCACTCCCGACCTATGTTTTGTCTCAACAGAGAGCTCGGGGAGAGTGCTGCCAGTACAGAGGACAGTACTTAGCAGATTCCCAAAAAGCCAACATAGGCCCACAGTTATCAGTGTAGGCCTCCAAATACCAATTCTGATAAGCCCCCCCATCCCACGCTGGAATATGAGGAAAGCACAATGGACCGAGTACAAGGAGTATATAGAGAAGGTGGTGCCTAGGATTCCTCCCATCCCAGCAAATTATTATAGATTCTTAAGACTGGTTATTAAATCGGCCCATAAAAGCATTCCTAGAGGGGCAAGAAAGGCCTTCATACCAGGTTGGTCTGAGGAGTGTCAAAGGCTGTTGTATAGATATAATGAATTGGAAGAACCGGAGACCGCAGAAGCCCTAACATCGCTCCTGGACGAAGAACGGAGACAACGTTGGCATGAGCTGGTGGAAAGCCTGGATTTCTCGCACTCTAGCCGAAAGACCTGGAATCTATTGCGGAAACTCGGAGGCGCACATCTACCTCAAAAGAAGGCGAGTAAGATGAATCCAGTGAAGATAAGTGCATCCCTCGCTCGAAGAGCAAGAATCAGCGTTTCAAAAAGGCAAAGGATGAAAATTCAGGCATTAATGAGGGACGCTGAGAAGAACTGCTCTGAGAATACCCAGTTGTCTGAGAAGATATCCGTAGAAGAGGTGAATAAAGGAATCCTACAAATGCAGCAAGGGAAAGCTGCCGGCCCGGACGATATCCCGCCAGAATTTCTGAAAAACCTTGGGCTCAGAGGAATAAAGTGGCTGGCGGACCTCTTTACTAATATCCTTGAGACTAGTATGGTGCCTGAGATATGGAAAGAGGCAAGAATCATAGCTATCTTAAAGCCAGGAAAAGAGGGGAATGAGACTGCAGATTATAGACCGATTTTCCTCCTTTGTACTACGTACAAGCTCTTTGAGAGAATCCTGTTGACAAGATTAGGACCTATATTGGATAAGGAAATACCCATGGAACAAGCTGGCTTTCGTGCAAATAGAAGCTGCTGTGATCAGGTTCTTTCACTGACTACATTTATCGAAAATGGTTTCCAAAATAGGAACAAGACAGGAGTCGTACTGCTCGACCTATCAGCGGCCTATGACACTGTATGGCTGGATGGTTTGTTCTTCAAACTGACAAGAACTATAAAGTGCTTAAAAATAACTAGACTTCTGAAAAATATGTTGTCAGGAAGGAAGTTTCGGGTAATATCACAAGGAAAAGCTTGTCAACCACGGTTTTTGCGAAACGGACTACCACAAGGATCGGTAATGTCTCCGTGTTTATTTAATCTCTATATAGCAGATCTTCCGGAGCTGAAAGCAAAAAAGTTTGCGTATGCTGACGACCTTGCGGTAGCTCTCCAACGTAAGACTTTTGAGCAATTGGAAAAAGATTTAAACCCGGACCTGACGAGACTACAGCATTACTATCGGAGATGGCATTTGATGGCTAACCCACACAAAACTGTATGTACGGTAATGCATCTCAATAACAAAGAGGCTAAGAGAGAGATGAAATTGAAGTTCTGCGGCCGGAACATAAAACATGAAAGAGCACCAAAATATCTAGGAGTTAAACTCGATCGAAGTCTTACCTACAGAGAGCACCTGGTGGCGACAAGTCAAAAAATGAAGACCCGAAACAACCTTATTTCGAAATTGGCAGGTACCTCGTGGGGAAGTTCTGCTGCTACTCTCCGTACATCCGCGCTGGCGCTGGTCTATTCCGTTGCGGAGTATTGTGCCCCAGTATGGAAGAACAGCGTACATGCCAAAAAAGTGGACGTCCAGCTAAACGAGGCCATGAGGATGATTAGCGGAACGCTGAAAGCAGCCCCTGTCCACTGGCTTCCTGTGTTAACTAATATACAGCCACCATATATCCGCAGAGAACAAGCCGCATCTAAAGAAAGATCGAAAATAGAAGAAGAAGTGAAAAACTGACCTAATCCATCCATATTTCTACTCTATTCTTTCGAAAAATGTAAAGAGAAAATTTCGAGTTATTTTTGAGAAAATTTTGAAAATGTACTAGGGGCTCCATGAAAGAATGAAAGTACCCACAAACTTTAAAAAATGTTTTTCAAAATCGCAAAGCTTCGAGTCGCTAGCTACAAGGTACAAGCATTGAATAAAATGCAGTTGTATCAGTATACACTCACACAGATAAAGAACAAGCATGACAAACACCATTGCACGTTGCGACAGACTCACTTTTAGAGTAACACAAGAGGTCATTATTCTTCCTGCGACATCCCACGCGAACTCGCTAATGAACATATCATTAAAGAAAAATTTATATCGACTAGTGTGAAGAATTAATTTGAAAACAATTATCCAGTGGTTAAGTAATAAATATAATTGAAAGCAGCGTCGCTGAATAACTGATCTCCGACCCGTGCGGTAGGTCGGAAGACAGACGACAGAAGTTCTTTTAAATTACTTTGAACTACAGGTCAAAAGACATTAAAATTAAGAAATCTTTGTATCGAATTTATTACATTTAGTATAAGTAGACAGAAGCTTACTTTATATGAAATTAAGTTGGACAATTATATAAGCTTTTGTTTACTTATACTAAAATGTAATAAATATGATGCAAAGGTTTCTTAATTTTAATGCTTTTGATCTATGGTTCAAAGTAGTTTAAAAGCATTTCTGTTCATCATCCACCTATGTAAATTGTACTCACGATGTTTGTCCAAGTGGCTAAAAGATGTTAGCAGAAAGGTTGGCGATTTGTGACGAATAATTGAAATAACAAATCACGACACAACAATACGATAATACCAAAAACCTGAATGTCTTTAAATAAGTGTCAATTTTTATTAACAATATAGGAACTAAATCGTTTTGAACTCATAGAATGAGGATATCGGCGCATGCTGCCCGATCAGAGAAATCTATAGAATGCTCGACGTCATCTCCTATCTTCCACATAATTTTAGAGCTCGATCTTCACAAACACCGCCGAAGCTCAAAGGATCTCTAGAAGAAGGCTTAACTTAACAACTCGGAATAATCCGACGCCTGTAAGACAGCAACACGACTCTCGCTAGTTCACTTAATTCCTCAACTACAACCGCACATCTCGTAGTCAAACGCTCACAAACTCACCGTGACATCGTGAGCCTCTCGCAGCAGTCGGCGTCTCGGACTTGCGTTTTAAAAATTATTCCTCCAGCGCCCGAATCCACTCGGCGTTTTTTCTTAACCTTATTTGCGAGACTAGCGGGAAGGCGCCTGTTAATCCGCAACGCGCCACTCTCGAGCGCCTTTTGTTTTGCCAAGCACAAGATGGCGGCCGGGGGAGGGGTGCGGAATGGAATGGGGTAGGAGCGCAGCTGCGGGATTAGGCAATCGTGGAGGTGACGGCGGCGGCAGAGGCTGAGGGGGCGGCAAGAGTGGCGGTCATAGCGGAAGCGGTGAGCAAAGTGGCTGTGGAGGTGGCTCTGGAACAGCGGTGGAGGCAGAGGCGGAGGTGGTGACGGTGATGGAGGCAGCGCTAGCGGTGGAGGTGGGAACGGCGGGAGCAGAGGCGGGGGTGGCTGCGGCGGGGGCGGCGGGGGCCGAAGCGGGGCGGGGGCGGAGGCGGAGGCGACAGTGGTACCGACTATGATAGCAAGGGCGAAGGTTGAGGCGTTGGAAGTGGCAAGGCAGCCGAGGTGTAGGAGACGGAGGCGCTGACGGAAGCGATGGAGGGGAAACAGTGGAGGCGGGGGCGGCGGTGGAGACGGCGGCGGAAGCAGTGGTGGTTGCGGCTGTGACGGTAGGGGGGAAGGTTGAGGCGGAGGACGTGGTGAATGCGGAAGCGAGGGCAAAAGCGGAGGCCGAGGCGACTCAGACGTTGGGGCTGGTGAGGGCGGGAAGGCACGACGCTTCTGAACGTCGTTTTTCGAGTCGCCTGCCGGAGCAGGGGTTAAGTTTTGGGATTAGAGGCGAAGTTGATGGAAAAGTATTCTGTCGTGTTCTAGAGCTGAGATATTCACTCGCTACAAAAAAGTCTTACCAGACTCTCATATTCTGGAGATTTTAGAAAGTACGTAGCAACTAAAACTGGATCAAAAATATGTTTTCACGACGAAAACATTATCTGAGGCTCTTTGCGACAGATCCGGCGGGGAGGTGGTAGTAGAACATGAGGTCGCTCGTGACACGATTGGCTGAATGAGATTCTGAATATACTATTGTAGAATATTGATAGAATTGATAATTACCTATATTTAATTGTGTTTTCCAATGTAATACAAACGGGAAACGATACCGATCTCAGCAATTTTTCCTCGAAGAAATAAAATATTTCCGTTATTCTCTGCCTTACCAGGTATTCTGCGCTCATGATATTGCAAATTTTATCTTTCTCAACGATAGTCTCCGTACAACATACCGAAAAGTAGTTATCGCACAAAATTGTAAAAGAAAAAATTAGTAATCTTATTCAAATACTTCTAACCAGAAAAAAAATTCACATTCAAAGTGTTAACTTTGAAAACAGATTCTGTCATGTTTTTCGAGAGGTCACAGTGTTTGCAAATTACAGATTATAGTTCGAAATATTTCATTTATTATTCGTGCACTAAATGTTCATACTCAATGTGTCACTGCTGACGTCATGCGACAGCAATTTGTCGAGAATGAGAACTTCCATCGTTAAATATTTGCTATGCACGTTGTTATGGAATAACAACGTTCTTGGTATGTAAAGAAGTGTTGCATTGTGTATCTGTGTACACTGCGTTATTTCAGCATTAGTGAATACTTGTTAAAATATTAATTTTTGTTGCTATGTTATACAAGAGTATTGTTTTTGATCAGTGTGTGCATGTTATTTTTGGACAACTATTTTGTGTGGTTTTGTTTAGTAGAAATTTTACTGGTGTAGGCTACTTGTTCTTTCTACAGTTCTTATTTATTGTTTTATTGTTACAATTACCAAAAAACAATCGGTGGCATGAAATGTCTATCTCATTGTTTCAATTGTGCTTGGATATCATCAATTATTGACGGCCTTCGAGATCGGCGGGAGTTCGAGTTCGGCAATGCGGACGAGCCTAGCCAGTCTTGGTTAGGAAGGATGCGGATGCAAATTGCGACATTGGAATCAATGTTTGCTTTATTATCTGTGACAAGGTTGGACTTGTTCCCAACCCCCATGCATCACCTAATAAGAAACTAATGCTTCTCTTTCCTCTCTCTGTCCAAATTAATAGGCGCGAGGGCGAATACGACGGCTAGCGGTCAACTGGAGGATAACAATCAAACGGACTGCAAAGTGTTTACCTGCTGACCGTTCCTATATCTCCATAACTGATGGGCTATGGACCACCGCGGCTTAAAGGTACGGAAGGCTGGGATAGGTACCTCAGCGATATGAATGGCTGATATTGTGCTGAACAGCTAAAAAACAACAACAAACGAGACAACTTTTGAAAATGTCACGGTCTGGTAAGAACATGTACACACGATTTAGGAGAGTTTCGTTTTGTTTCGTGTTGGTAACAGTTTGTGCCATCCTTCGCACGCCTTAAGAAGGTACTTCTTAAGAAGAGAAAGCTATGTAAAGCTGCGGGTACAAGCGGCGAATTTTAGATAGAAAAACTCTTTATTGCTAGGCTTGGTAACGCAAAATTGGACAAATCCAGTTGATAAATTTAGTAAAACTATCCTGGTGCATGTGGTGTAGCCAGAATCCATGTTTTGCACCCTTGATACCGAGAAATCGATTGACGGCAAAAGGTCTGTCCATCTGTGAATAACGCTAGCGGCTAAACCGTTCGGCCAATTTTCTTCAAAATTGATATTCCCCAACCGATCTGGCCAATTTCGTGGTCCTGGAATTTGAAACCGAAATTTTAATTGGTTACATGAAACGTCTGGGGTATTTTTCAAATAAAAAAGGTTCCACAGTTTTTGATTCAACTTTGGTATTATTCAGTCAAAAGGTATTTGACCCAGAACTAAATTTCCAATTTTTTTCAACGGTTCTATATGTTTCGAGGCTGCTCAATTCGAATGTAATCCTTGCCACCTCAAACAGCGTCGGCCTCACAGAGAAAATTGTAATAAACATAAGAATTTCACCCTGTTTGTAGTTTTTTACTTATATCTTCAAAACTAGGCGTTTAATCGAAACAATTATTATTTACAATATTATAATATCGGATAAAATATTGTATAAAATTATTACATTAACTTCAAATTTCTAAAAATCTGTTTAGGCTCTAGAGCGCACTGAAAAACTGTTTTTGTTTGTTTTTTGTTTGTTTTGTTTGTTGTGTGTTTTTTTTGCCTCTGGCCAAAGCGGGAGATCAGCTCTTTCCAGCCATCCTATCTCAAGGTCGCGCTCTGGTTTCACTTTCTTATGCTTGAAAACAGCTACTGTAAACAAATAATTAGCATTGTTAAATGATTAACGCCCCTATACTCATGTAATTAATAAGGTTGTTTTTTTCTCGCGCGGAGTATCTGTAAATCCAAGACTCAGGTAACGAAAATAAGAGGGATATAAGAAAATTATTACAATACGATCTAGGGTTCTCAATCGCCGTCCGTTTGGAAGGACAGTTCTCCATTAACGTTAATTGCCTGTCGTCCTAGTTTGTATTTTAAATGTCCTACTTTAAGTAAATTTTAAACATTTGTTGAAATGTATTTTATCACATGACTAATATGGCGTCATACGTGTGTAATCGGAACACAGACGAGAATGGTTTGTAAAACAGTAGATTTATTCACAATCTAGATCGTAGTCTCAATTAAACAACTACCCTGCTTACAAAAACCTAAATAAATAGACCCATTACAAAGAGAGATAATTTACGAATGGCTACCACACCGCAACATACTACCGATGTTCCCTACGTGAAGCACCGCACTACCTCGAGACCATCTACGCGTCTCGCAAGTCACGACAATGAATTGCTGGCCCCTCGCCCTAGCGCACTTACACGCACAGAGACACGCATCACCTGTCGCCGACGCCGCTAGAACAAGAAGACTGGGGCATTGTTCTCCTGGCCTTATATAGACCCTTTGACGTTACTGCCTCCCCCATTGCCTCCTCTCAATCGTCGCCCTGGCCACGCTACGTCCACGGAGAGTCCCAGTGCGTCATCACTCCGCCCTTTGTTCAACATTCGGTGATGCCCGCCGAGTTTCACATGGTCGACTCCGTTTTGTAGCGCGACACGACGCTACACTAACATCTGCTACTGTTAGAACTCGCTGCAACTTTTATAATGTATGTATTATGTAATTATACATTCTCGGCCACCAGTCGGGTACATTTTATATTTCATAAAATGTATCGTTTTCTTGCAAACATTCGTTTGCATTACGCCACAGCTGCGACAGGATACGATGAATATTTGCCTCGCTTTTGTTCCCGAAATGTCCCTAACGACCAACGATGTAACGTGTTAATCACATCACACAGATTTAACTGAAGCATTAATTGTATAAAATGTATTATAATTCCTAATATTCAGTTTTACATGCAAACATATAACTCCTTCGATTGAAAGTCAAATACAAATTAATATTTTATGAAACACATTTTGTAGTAAATTGAATGCCATAGGCGGAGCGACTGTTTTGCGCGCCAACATTGGACACAGAGCCTGACCGCCATCGGATTCTCAGTCTCGCTCCACTGCTGCTACAGGCTGCACGCTGTTATGCGTCGCTCCGCAAAGTTGTGCTGAATTATATCTTGCTGAGGTGATACGAATCACGAAAACTATATATGTATCGCACAAACTATTCTCTCGTGATGAGCCGTGTACATGATTACATCATATGAGGTAATCAACGCATTTACATTATAATGCAATGCCTGACTCCACAGTATACGAATTAACTTTCTATAGCTCACAGACATGCTCCGAGGCATTGAACTTGTGTTTATTCTGCAAACTGCAAAATTTTAATGCTTTACTCATTTGTTGACAGTCATTGCATGCTGAATTCAGTGTCTGTTCACAACTGGTAATTGTGAACAGTAGAATGCCAAATTAATCGCTGCTTTGTTCAGTCAACCGTGATAGTGAATTCCATTGCTTCGTCACACCAGTTCTACACACATGTTTCAACTTGTATCCCGCAACAACTTGGTGTGACCACAGTGCGGCGTGCCGATCTGTGACGTCTAGGCTTTCTTATATAGAAATGATAACTTATACTTCAAGATTTAAGTATGTGATAAAAAAATTACTTCTTGAGGTACAAAAACTAGCAATATCTGAACATGTTTAGTTAAATCAGATTTCCTCAATAAATATTTAGGGCTGCTGGATAGGGGAAGAAATATGACAAGGCTGCCAAAACTGAAAATATAGACCTGACAGACTCATAATCATCCATTTAATATTAAATCATCAGTATAACATGTTCATTTGTGAGTTCAATGTCAATTGTTTCATCCTAAACTATTCAAATGTTTTTAATCAGTAGCTTAGTGGCACATGCCTCCGGCCTTCACAACTATTCAAATCATTTTCAAGAGAAAATGCTGTTGCATTATTGCAACTATATGTAATCTTCACTTAGTTACAACTATGTTTTATTGCACAGTTCATGCGTACTGAGATCTCCCATAATATCAGTCACATTCCCTGTAGATATTTCTAGTTACAGGCCACGCGCCCTTACCGCTGTTTCTCGCTCGGAGGTCCTCCGAGTTGTAAAATAAGCTACCAGGGAAGTGGGAAGGGGCTGACTTCAATCAGGCATCTCGCCTCGACAGTCCAACGCCTCTCAAGCCAACCCAACCAGCTACGTTGTATCGTTTATTGTTTAATTTATAATAGAAAACATGAATATCCTTTTTCTGAACGCTGACACACGCACATGACACACGCATTCATGATAGTGTCTCTGTCTAGCGGATAAAATAAAAAAAGAGACGCTCAGACCACCTTCATCTTAATTTTGTGAACGTATTTTTTCACTTGAATCGCAAATGGAGAGATAAAAACAATACCTGTGAAGTTAGTATAAATTAAAGAAAAAACAATTGTTTTTTATTGTGCTTATCGAGTGTCCTCCCGGTTACATGAATATTGTTGGCAACGCTAATACGTTCTGTAAAGTACAATATATTTAAAAAATAAACCAACTACGTTTTGTCAATATGTGACAAACGATGAGTAAAAGTAAAAATAATAAGACTGAGGAAATTTTAGGTATTAAAGAAAAATATTGAACCAGATAATTTCATAGATGTTTGGAAATACAAATTTGAGGTTATAATAGAAATAGGTAGGTATGTCTATAGAATAAAACGAGGGTAAGGTATCAGTTGACAACACCGATTTTGTCCAATTGACTTCTCAAATACTAATATTAGTTATCTCAATATTTTCCCAATCACTGACGTGGAAAGTGATATCTGTGTCAGTGATTGGCCGACAATTGTGTAATTGTCTAAGGAGAAGACAATGATAAATCATATCCTTGTAAAAACTTTATCATTAAGTGTACAGAGATGGACTACATTGACAGATGTGCATAGAGTCTGGCTCTACGAGATATAACGTTGCACTGGTGATATAACGTTGCAATGCACACCTGATCCGAGCGACAGTGATATTTAGTGAGAAGCGTTACCTCCGGTTCTTACACAAAATATCTCCTACTCTTTTCCTTGCTATCTCACGTCCTTCAATTTAACTCTCAAGATAGTTTTCTTACCACCACATTATGCGATCCATGCAAACTTAAGACAACCCCTGAAAGTCTCAGACAGCGATATCCGAGCATAATTTCCAAGAAAAAGACAGTGATAGAGATATATCAGATTCTCGCGCGTAATACGCAGATCCTCGTAGCAAATTTTGGAAAAAAATAACTTGCATTACCCATTGCTATAACTTGCATTACCCAATCCTATTATTTGACAAAGTATTTTATGCGCAGGCTCGTGACTTTTTCTGAAATATCACCCTAAACCATGCACTAGCATGTGGTGCATGATGCTGGTGGATGGTTTACAGTGATATTTCAGAAAATGTCACAAATCTGAGAGCACATTTGAAAGTGTAGCTTATATTTATAAATTAGTGTAATGAACCATTCAACTATTTCGTCAATCAAACTTAAACACTGTTATTCCATACTTCAATCTTTTCAGTAATGTATAATAAACCTTCCAAACAAAATATCATGAAGGGTACCAACAGCTATATAGGAGGGAAGTGTGGCAGCACTGCACTATGCTGACTCGGGGAACCGTGAGCTGAATTGCTCTCCGGCGGCGTCCGCCGTTTCGGCACACTGTACGCCGCGAGACAAAGGCCCGCCTTATCAGCGCCGTGAGGCCGGCGGCGGCAGGGGTGGGACCGGGGGCGTGTTCTCGAAAGGTGCGGCCGGGGCGTTATTGCCGCGACCGCGCCTCGTAACTGCGGCAACTTTTAATTACGCTTATAAATTATTAGCTCCTTTATTACGAGCCGTGTAATTGTATCATCGCCCTGTGCTCGCCGCCGCGCCGTCGGAGGCAGGAGAGGGGGAGGGGGCTGGCGCGAGAGGGGGTTCCGAAGTCGGCGGCGGGGGTGGGGGAGAGGGTTGGGAAGGGGAGGGTCGAAGGGGTTGATTCGAGGAGAACGGAGGCAGCGGACGTCGTGGGCGGCTTCGTTGCGAGGATGCGGGGTGAGAAGAGAATGAGGAATGGAAATAGACGAAGCAGCGGGCTGATTCAAATGTTCACTGGATGCCAAAGAATGGATGGGGTTAACTGCAGAGAAGGGCGAAGGGGGGCTGCAGAGCGACGACAAATGAGCGACATGACTGAACACGATTCCAAACGAGAAAAGTGGTAGAAGTTGTTATAAAATGATGCTAATAATAATAATAATAATAATAATAATAATAATAATAATAATAATAATAATAATAATCGGGCCCGTGGCGCAGACGATTGCGGCAGCCCTTGTCTTCGCCGAGGTACAGCAGGTTCAAGTCATGCGAAGGCATGGTCGTCATTGTGCTTGTCCCTTCACCTCGTGTCATCATCCTATCAGCACATAATTTACACTTAAAAGCGTAACAATCTTGTTCTGCCGAGGGGTACAAAAGTGTATAAAATTATAAAGGCAGCCATAGCTAACAAAATGTAGACACCTAGACAAGAACCATTTGTTGCCAGTTGAATAGTAAGGATGTAATGGTAACGGGAGGCCTTCGGCTGTAAGGGAATCTTGCTACTAAATAAAGTCATCTTGAATGATGTAAGGAAAATAAAACGCAATTTAAGCTTGACTTGGATTGAGTAACAGAAGGCCTAAGAAAGTGAACCACACGATTGGATTTTAAAGATCTTGGAGATCTTTCGATTTCACCCTAGACTTATTGAGTTTTGCAAGTATTGTATGAAGTGGAACGCAAAGCTACTATTACATAACGGAAGGGAAGTAGTAGAAATAGGAATTATTCAGATTAACAAGGGAATTCTTCAGAACACTTCGCTATATCCTTTGATGATTTGTATTAGATTCCACTACCTAGACTGTTGTTGGACAATGCCTTTGGCTAAATGCTCCATAGTGATGAAGGACAAGTATCACGTTTTACACGGATCATCTCAAAGTTTTTGCTAAGAATAAAGCGATTCTCTCCCAAATGCTGTCTCTCGTCAATGATTTTAATAATGACATCTGCATGACATTTGATCTTGATAAATGAGTAAAAGACAATTTAAAGATAGGCAAAGTGACATCAGAGAGCATTGAAGTTAATATTCACACTGTGATTGAAGATATTAGGCCATGTAAAACATTCAAATACTTGGGCACTGAAGAAGGCGAGAACATCTTGACAGACAATGAAAGAGAGAATTCGTAGGAAGTATTACAAAATAGTTATACTTTTCCTACAGTCCGTTCTGAGCTCCAGGAATAAAATATTTGCAATGGATAATTTGGCGATGCCTGTAGACGAATACAGTTTCGGACTAGTGGACTGGACTCAGCAATAAACTCAAATCATGAGTCGAAAAACTAGAAAACTTCTTCCAACGCATCATGTCGTTCACCCTCGAGCCAATCTACATAGACTTTATGTGTCACGTAAGGGAGGAGGACGAGGCATGAGGTAAATTGAAGCCTTCTCGGGTACAATGCATTTGAGGGAAACGGAAAGTATCTAGTCAGTCATCAAGATGACCCACTAATGAGGCAGGTCATGAAATCTGACCGAAGAATGGGAAACAGAGGCATTGTAAGGTAAGCAAGAAACATTGCAAACAAGAATGCAAGATACGCAGATAACACACACTTTGAACTTCTGATGGTACTGACAATTACATGTGAGACGTAAAAAATGTTAAAGAAATCGTGGAGAGACAACCACTCCATGGACAATATTTAAATGAACATGTGACCTAAGGCCCTTGACGACCAGCAATGGTCAATATTGACAAGGGCCTTAAGTTCCCTTATGGGCAATTATGCTTGAAACTACGACTTACCCAAGTTATGTACATACACATTTATGGGCCTAAGATGGCATTTAATAGAATTAATGTAATTTTTATTGGTTTTAGACATGATATTTTCACAATAATCCTCAACAACTTAATTCTCTTTTATCTTGTAAAAGTAGGAGTAGAGATAAGGGCGAGTTTTTATGTTATCAATGCAACAAAAATCAAATCTGCAGTTTGTTTACCGTTGCAAATAATTTATCTATAACTGGGGAAGAAAATGTCGAGTTTTACAAATGTTGCTAATCTCGCGGTTTTGTTAATTTTATTTTTATTAATCTTTAACTTATATTCATCTTTCAACTATCTAAAGTTGAAATTATGGGAAGGTGTTCTCAAATTCAAGAAACGTGCGCAGATGATATTCTTTCCCAAACTTCACATTAGTTTTTACTGTCCTTTGACTAAATAAAACTACATAAATAAATAAATAAATTTGCAAAATGTTTGATGTCCGATGTGATGTTTGATATGCATGAATTTATGCAACCCGGCGTCAGTTTTTCATTTACACTCCGTAACTAGGGCAACATGTCTGTACTGCATACGTTAGAAGCTCACAATAATAAATTATAATGGGCTGCCGATTGAAATTCTATATATGAGGGTTTTTATAATATATCACAGTATATTTTACGCAACATTTGCGAAAATGATTGCCAATGGATTGTCAATACAGGATAAAGTGTACAGTAGCAGTTTACGACAATATAGTTGAGATGGATAAAGAACAGCGATTATTGAGAAAATTATCTAAGGGCGAGAGAGCAGGGTGCAAATTGGAAGTTTTCTCTTGATGGACGTTCAAATTTTTTTTTTTTAAAAGTAAAAAATCAGAAATACGACGATATGTAAGTTTTCAATTTTTAAGTAACTATGTGTGTGTTAACTAATGTGGATAAAATTGTGACTGTTACGCTGAAAGTGGGCACAGTGTGCAGTAAAACGGAAACTTTAAATATCCCCGTTTTTACCAATCCAAATTTTCTTTTCTATTTTGTAAAAAAAATTGGATTCATTGATTTGAACATTTCAAAGATTGTAAATCATAGGTGAAGTGCTTGTAAATGAATTACGATAATTGGATTTCTGATTGATAGATAAGCAGGAGACATCTAACTCCCTAGGGGGAACAAACCGCATCCCATCCGTCAAGTCGCACCCTGATAGAGAGTGGCAAAGATCATTGTAACGGTGATAAACCCTCGAAACGGTTGGGATGCAGTTGCGGCGAGGCGCAGAAGCGCTGTAACGATAACAGGTTGAAGAGCGTGAGAAACTAGCATTTCGAGGGGTCTCCTGGCGTAGTTTCCCAGGCGCCTCCCGGGAGCTCTGGTTGAGACCAGCCGCACGCAGCGCACGACTGAAAGGTGAGGCGGCTTATCTACGGAGCGCAGGACGTTGTACAGACAAACGAGGTGAGCGGTGAGGGAAATCTGCACAGCTAGTTCAGCAAGTCTACAAAACCAGGCGCTGTAGAAATGTTGATGGATGTGGCAGGGCGGGCAAGGGTGGCAGCTCGTGGCAGGTTACAAACGGCCGCAGTCGATATGCAAGGACAAGCACCTCTCACGACTCCCGTGACTTTATAGAAGACTCTGAAGTGGACGGCGACGGAGAAACAGCTGTGAAGATAGGGAGCAGAATGAGATAGAGCAGGGGAAGGCTCTACGCTCTACCTAGAGATGGCTTTGAGCAGCGTCTGTGGGGTGCAGTTGATCCCACTCCGCTAATATATCTACCACGCCTTTGACTGGCCTTGACACTAGCTTGCAATGATGTAGGGTGACGCGAATAGCATCGATATAAGACCTAAATTCCGGCTGAGAGAGACAGGGCAGTGTGAATAGACAATCTAAAGACAGTTTCATAAAATGAGGCATTCCGAGAACAGGTAACAATTCCTAAAGGTTTGATGACTAAGAGCAATGAAATGCTGCCGATAAGTGAGTTGTCCTAGGACCAATGGTGTAGCGCAGTTAAGAGCAATGGAGAACATAAAATGAAGCAATTCTGTGGAAAACAAAGTCCGAGAGGTAAACGAAGGACAGCTCAAGGAATAGATCATGTCGCAGACATTTTGGGATATGCCACCGCAACCTCGATCTCCCTTGCGTCGCAGAAACGACATATGGGATTGCGCCATTGGTGGCGCAGAGACGACAGCGCGACGGGACGCGTCAGTGGTGGACCCTTTCATTAATTATTCAGTGTTTTCAGGCTCGTCCACTGCTATGGTGATTATTCACGTTTATACTGCGTGGTATTACCAGGGAGACGGCAGTGTTACACTCCTTTGAATAATGAGATATTGCGGCGCTAACTCTTATGTCACTTTGAGGGTTTCCCCTCAAGGGGCACCTCCCAAGACCGAACAAACTCACAGCTCCCCTCTGATCTTCAGATCTGAGCTCCTGGAGTGAAATGGCACAGTGCATGTTAGTGTGTTAATGGATAGGATAGGTCGAGAATGAGGAAGAAAAGATCACGTTTGGTCCATGGCCCGTTCGTTAGGATACTACACCGGCATGCATTTCTCTTGATAGAAAACTACCGATCAGAGCAGCCGCGCGACAGACTTCTCCTGGCAGTGGCTAATTCCAACCGAGATACGTAGTTAGTGTCGAAAATCCACCCAAGATGGGAGTGGAACCATAGGACCTCCCAAGTCACAGACTTTGCAAAGTCAATAGTTGTACCTGAGCCATCTCAGACAGTATTGAGAACTGAAGTGTGCATAGCGTGCGATAAACAGAAATTAGAGTTAAAGAATTAGACTGGAAAGGACTGTGGTCTGAGGTTCACCGGTAATAGCTACAAACAGATTAAATGGAAAGCTTTTGCTCCCAATACGTTGACACTCTCTCTCTCTCTCCGCCTTCTGATGGCCTTCACTGGTTGGGGAGGCGGCGGAACCCTTGTGGAGGGGAGGGTTGGGGTTGGGAGGGACAGTGAGAGCAACGGGTTGTGCGGCTGGGGTGACGTTGGGCACGCTGGTAAAGGACCGATTGAGGTAGAGTTGCGCTGAATGCACACAGTAAGCAACTGAGTCATTCGCGGAAACATATTCGAGAGAAATAGGGGCGCGTTTGAGACATTGGCGGCAATAGGTTCGCGTAAAATACGTGTGGGGCTGCTGATCTCATGAGTCGATCTTATCTGCCTATGAACCTCGCAGCGGCACTGCGAGGCACAGGAGACTCCAAGGAAAACCGTGTCAGAGAGCAACAACAGGTTGTAAAGGAGTTGGGAGGACAGAGCTGGACGGAGAGAGGTAGAGAGAGGCAGAGCGAGGAGGAGTAGTATGGGGTAGAGATGGGG
Source organism: Gryllus longicercus (assembly GCA_038098605.1). Taxonomy (NCBI): domain Eukaryota; kingdom Metazoa; phylum Arthropoda; class Insecta; order Orthoptera; family Gryllidae; genus Gryllus; species Gryllus longicercus. Next base: position 5,149,427 of record JAZDUA010000057.1, on the reverse strand, counting down.
AGAGTTGGGGTAGAGTAGGGCAGAGAGGAGGAGAACATGACAGAGCGGGGTAGAAAGGAAGTGGTGACAAGAGACGTGGCAAGAGACGAATGGAACGTGTCAGCGGGCTGGCGCGAGGACTTAGAGCAAAGCGTGACAAAGCGAGCTCGAACGGAGTAAAACGGTAGAGTGAGGAAAAAGGAGAAGGGCAGGAAAGAGTGGATATTAGCGAGAAATAACGTGAGCCGGGGGTGTAGAAAGTCAAGCAACAAAGAGTAGAGCAAGGCATAACGGGGAATAACAAGTCGCAAGAGGGAAGACGGGCTAGGGAGAAGAGCGGAGCAGAACTTGACAGCGGGACAGACAGTGACAGAGCGAGGTTGAGGAGCAAACGGGGCAGAGGCACAGAGCAGGACAGAGCGAATTAGAGCGCTGAGGCGGGGCGGTGGGGGGCAGGGCGGCTTGAATCAGCTTGCGAATGGGTGTCGCGCGCCGGCGCGGGGTGCCGTAGGGATGCGAAGCGAGGCGGTTCGGTCGGGTCGGGTCGTGTCGGGTCGCGTCGCCGAGGCGTCCCTTTGTCCGCGCGGGGCTCGCCGGCACTCGCGCAGGGAGTGATGGACGGCGCAGATAGCGTGCGCCGAGGGCGGTCCTCCCGGGTTCGCACCTCGCCTAATTGCGCCCCGGGGCTCGTGCGGAAAGCGGCCAGCCACGCCCTGCCAGCGACGGCAGGTGGGGACGCCCTCTGGGGCGGCGGAGACGACGCGCCACTTGCCAACCATTCAGTGATTCACTCGTGTCAACAGTGGCGGCTTGTTGGGAAGATCGTTATTCCCAACAAAGATTCTAACACTTCTATGTTTTATTTACACAGTTTTGTATTAGTTTCTCTCTCATGAAAATACAGGATTTCCATCCCAAATGAATCCTTACTTATGTAATATTAAAAATGTATTATTTATTTATTTATAGTCCCCCGGGTGGGTTATGTACAGCCTACTAGCTATCTGTGGGGGATCTCGGATTCGATTCCCAGCCGGGGCAAAAATGAAGCTATAGTTTCTTATACAAATCGTCTTAGTTTCTATAGCTATGTGATGAAAAAAAGCTCAGGCAGGTCACGTAAGCTAGAGACGGTGAAGGGAACTCGTCATGCTCACCGTATGTCTCTCTCACCCCCAGTCATGGATAATAAATAAAAAATAATCCAGGCCTGGGAACATCACTAACTCGCATTAATCCGACTCTAAAATTATATATATATATATATATATATATATATATATATATATATATATATATATATATATATTGTGGCGTCACCAATCAATTAGTATAATTTTATTGGGGCGTCGCCAATAATAACATAATAATCTCGTCGAGAGATAGCTTCCAACGAGGCAAAAGTAGGTCACGAAGGCTCCTTTGTCGCGAAGGGCTTCCCTCACGACCGCACTCAGCCCCTTTCAGAGGCGGACCCGTTTATTGCCCCTCTTAAGAACCATTCTAGCAGTCGGCCGAAACCCCCCCTTTTGAACAATACACACCCTCGCGCCCCCTTTCTCTGCCGCCACCCGGGGAGGAACGCGGAGTCCCGAAGGGGTTGGCACGGGTGTCGATTAAGAGGAAGACACATTTACGACGCGTCGTGAACGAGACCTTTCTCAGCCGTCAGCCGGCCCCCCTTCGAACAATGCCCGCCCCCACACTCGTTTGGCACGCGCCTTGGGTAAGGCACCCGAATCCCCACAGGGGCTATTTACAAATTAAACACAGCAGGCTGCCGATTAGCCCATGCCGACCGTTTATGGCCCTTGAAAATGCACTCCTGCATGAACACGTGTCCAGACAGCTGCGAGAAGCTTCTGGAACATTTGACAAAGGGAAGCGAGAGAGAGGAGAGAAGCCGGTGTTAGAAGGAGAGCGAACTGTGGAAAGTTACAGGAAAACTGCGACAGGATTGGTAAATTAGAATCCTGCAACGCAGTTACCCTCAGCCAATGGGAAGCTTCGCCATGAGGGAAGGGATAAATTTACAGAGTTAGAAACATTTTGGGAGGGGGGAAGGGAGTTTTCTTAAAAACGGGGTGCAGGAAGGAAAATTAATGAGAATCGGGACGCGAGTAGGGAAAGACTTCCCGGAGCAGAGGAATCGAAACACGACTTGGGAAATACTTTCCCAGAGTAAAGTTTGATTTTATTTTGAACGCAACCAGTGGACTTGTCGCGGAGGAAACTCGGGCGGGAGATCACTGGATCCCGCACTATTTCCGCATAGGCCCGTCGGTCTCCGTGCCTTTTACGCCGGGCCCATTGATAGCCCGCATCACATTACGTCTGCGCCCGTGGCCACTCGACCGACTGCGCCTGCTCGAGTCGGCGACCTGAAACTGCCTGCTACCAGCTGAGAGGGGACGCGCCACGAGAGGTCGGCGACCTGGGACTGCCGCCGCCCCTACCTCCGAGGGCGCCGCGTGACCAGCCTGGGACTCAACACAGCCAGCGGTGAACGCTACGAGGCGAAGCTGCCTCGCAGGACAATTTTACGGCGAGAAATTGATAGTGGCGGCGCTCAGGCCCTGCAGATCATAAATGGTGGATTGCATGTGTCATCAGAGATTAAGCCTAATATGTTAGCCTTAAGGGAATTAGCCTATTAGTAATTAGGGCAATGAGCTCACAGAGTAGAGTTAGTACTAGAAACTTGCGTCGCCCTTTGCGACCTGTAACTTCCCTGGCAGCTCATGGTGCCAGGAATAAACTACTATTTGTTATAAATGACTCAGTGTTATAATTCATGACCTCCCAACACTTCCATCCAGCCATATTTCAGGAGCTGAACCTGGCGCCCTCCCCCGCTTGTTTACAATATATATATATATATATATATATATATATATATATATATATATATATATATATATATATATATGTGACATAAATCTCGCTGCAATCGATGCACTGAATTTTTATACAAAGGACAACAGTGACGATGCACCTGGGTTTACCAGAAGGGGATTTCTAAAGGATTTTGCTTTGTCCTTTATGAAACCAGAAATGAAAAGAAAGATACGCAGAGATAAGAAAAGCAGTGCCAACAGCAGTAAGAACACGTGGGAAACTTCTACTGGGAATCCGAGAAGGGACCGTGGGTTCAGCGAAGTCTCCAAAGGGCAAGGTGGGACGTTGTCTCTGTGGACGCCTACGAAACAACAGCAATCGACAGTACTGCGCAAATTGTGTCCAGTGGGTGGGCCTTATTAACAAAATCTGTCAGATGCTGAACTGACGTTGACATTGAAACATTCAGAATAGAGGTCCAGATATTTAAACAATTTTGTCAAACGGTTTAATTTAATAATCGTAATGCAAAGTATATATATTGCACAAAACATATAGAGTACAAGACTTTTGAAAAACAAATATATACTTGCAGATATTGTAGTATATTTTTTAAAGGCATAATACATACATTTTTGTGTAGCATTTTATAGAATTTTTTATGTGTTAAAGTTATAATATATACGATTGTATGTTGTAACACTTCAGTGTTTTAGACACCATTACTCGTCCATATTGGAAATAAAAGATTTCGTAAAATATTTTTAATGAGAATTTTTTAATGGATTACTATTATAACCCACGCGACTACTCGCATTCCAATTTTAAGAGCGACCACTGAAGGATTAAATTGCGCCATGGTTTTGTTACTTTAACACATTTTTGCATGTAAATAGCAAATTATTTTGCCGATGTGAATATTCTCAGACACGAATTAACAGACGTTGCAAAATGAGAATGTGGTAAAATGAACAACCCAGAAAAAATATGATTTTGTATTGCAGGTATTTATTAAGAACATGCCTGTTTTAATTTGTAGACAAAACATTTCAACTGTTGTTTCTAAGCTCTTCAAAAAAAAACTACTGCAAACCCCGTCAAGACTGTTACAGAAATGATTGAATCGCTTTTAACCTTTTACGTACAGCCTTTTTTCTACTATGAACCACGAAAAAATGCAAATTATATAAAGGCTTTGCACGCCCGAAGAAATTTATCAAATTGAAAGACGTAAGTTAGAAAAGAATTCTACCGGAAATGGTTTGCGACGCAACATCCAATCAATGAAAATCTCCGTAAGAAAGAAGGGCTCCTCGGGGGCTGAAGAGCGATTCCCGAGGCGCGAGGGATTCACGCAAACGGCGACATGTGGTAATGGAGCACAATCGATTGCTGCTTCGTGTCAGATCACGGCCGCTGGCGCGCTGCCATCTGTCGGTCGCCGGAGCAAACACAGCGAGGCACAGCGGGCTTGGGGAGTTCCCAGATAGAGGAAAACAGCGGCAATGTTGTCCGAGACTTACGAGTAGGGGGCGAGGCATGTGTGATTGTTCAGTGTTGCCAGCGGAGGTTCGTGGTTCAATTTGTAGGAGGTTGCCCGTAAAGTCGATGCCTTGACATATAAACTCAAACCGGTTAATGTAGATTGGAATACAGTATAAATGTATAACATAATATTATGAAACTGCATATTTTTGCCGATAAAATTAAGAATATACAAAAATAATGTATCGAACTTCCCGTCTTTCTTTCCGCGTGCTTATTCACTTACAGGTATGGCCGAGATTTAACTCATTTATTAGTTCTGATATAATTACAATTAGCACAGGCGATAAAAATATTCCTGTGACCGGTGTTAGAAATAAACACGACTGAAATATATTTTTATGACCAGGAGTAACTAAATTATATTTTGGTATTTCTTTCAATTGTTAGTCTTATTTAGAAATGAAATTCTATAATTCATTTTTAAATATCTTAAATGTTTTTACATTCAACATTCAATCGTTAACTTTATTCATAGACTAAATTCCAAACAAATAGCCTATATTTATTTCAGGTAGCCTTAGCACTGCGGGCAATTTAAACATATTTTGTGACTCTAGCTGAACTCATTTTATTTGCGAAAATCCCTCTACAAGCGACCTGTTCGACCAGTCTGCCGTAAATGCGACCGTTCCCCTCACTCAGCCTTTGCCGTCGCTCCAGCCGGTGCCCGTCGGCCTCCGCGAACGCTCACATGTCGCGCGCTTCGGAACTGCGAAGACCCACCCGTCTTCAAACGCCCTGCGGGGGCGACGCGGGGGAAGCTCGCAGAAAACCTTCATGTTTTATTCCTTATTCATCCGGCGCGCCTATGAATAGCAGATGCGGCGGTGCGTTCGACGCCGGCTCGGCCCCCGCCGCCTCCGCCGCCGCCTCCGCCGCCACCGGTGCCGCGCCGCATAATGCCCTCACTAATGGCTGCCCGGATTCACGCCCGCCGAATCCTCCCCGACCCGAACCAACGACGCCCCGCATTCGGCGACCGCTCGCCGAAGGGATTGCACCCTGTAGGAGACGAGAGGCTGGTTTCTTCTCAGGATTCGTCCTGGGATGTGCCCGTGGAAATCCTGCCTCCTTTGCCGTCCGTCCCGACAGCAGAGAAGTTCGGACGTTATACTCCGAATATAGTGGAGGATTGACTCCGTAGCCGTTGATTTATGGAGGGCTGACGGCATCGATCCGGAGAGTGGAGTAGGGGGCCACATGTGGAAGCAAGATGCATTAGATCTTGCGAGAAATGATTCATTTTTCGGAAGTCGTTTCGCCGGGCGAAAGATTGCTCGAGTGGCAAAAGGCAAAGAGGAATATCGTGTAACCTGCGTAGAAACTCGTATTGAGAGAAATTGAAAGCCGTACAGGAAACGATTCAAAATATAGGCATTCAATTGTGAAAACAAATCAATTCTCACAACTAGCTTTCTGGCAATATGCCAAAATAATTTAAGGGAAAGTGATGGAGAAACAGGCACTCGTATTCTTGATTGATACTATGGCAACAGTTTAATAAAGGAGAAGAAAAGGTATTTCATGGTTAACATTACATGCAGCAGAAGTTGAATAACGTTCATTCATTCAGGAATAGAATATAAAGAATAAAAACGTATGATGAAATATGATTAGAACTTAATAGTAAACTAGTGATGCAACAACAGCACATACTTTCTCGCATTATTTCTAAATTTCTACATTTGGAAAATTGAACATGAATTTATTGAAGATCCATTTTTAAGGAACGGGTTCACGAAGGAAAAAATCTCTAACTTCAATATTATAGTTGTAGAAAGACGCTCCCAAAAATTGCACTTTTGCAAATTAACAAAAAATCTGGGTTATCAACGAACATGAGACCGGCACCATTCTCTTGAACGTCATTTACGCTATCCGAGTACAAAATTTGCTTATCTTGAGGCACTCTTAAAAAGAAAAAAATCATTCAAAAGTACAATTCGGGAATTACTGATATAAGGGCCAGTTGTTGCTCACTTGACTCCAACTTAAATGTAATGATGACTGACGCCGTCCGGCGATAGCGCAAGATCGTGCATGTGACAATTTGTTCTCCTGCCGCCTCAAACGTTTCAGAAGAAACTCAATACTCATTTTATGTAATATTGACCTTTTAAATCAAACAAATAACCCAAATAACCCTTCTGAGTACATTGGAAAATAGAATTTTTCCAGCTGGATGGCCAAAATTACACACTGTGCACAATAGGAAGTAGAACTCTAGGTCCTCACGATCGGAGGCACTGCAACGGTATCAATTGATGGCCTGAGCCACCTAAGCTGGTCACACACGGTAGACGTAGGGTCTCTCCTGCCTTTACACTTCACTGGCGAACTGAGAAAAGCAACGGCTTAAGTCAAACCTCCTTAAGATGACTCTGAGCACTCAGGCTTTCAGGCTCAGTTTTGTTAATTGTTCCATTTTTTACTTGTGTTGTCAGATAAAACTTAATTTCAAATTAATAAAAAATATAAACAAAAAAACGTCGCGATGTTACCACGCCAGTTGTAAACCCATGAATGATTGAAAATATGAATAGGTTTTTAGCAATGTTTTAATTTTGAACAGCGATGTTTAGAAACATCAATGTTTTGTTGTCGATATCGCACCTCACAGCCATTAAGACGGCTTCGTCCTGTTGCCGTCCCCGCAGTCCTCGTCACCTTCGTCACTAGCCCTTAGATTTGGCGTCCCCGCTGTTGGCCTCCGATAACAAGTCCGCATATCAACCTCATCCATCCCCATTTTTTCGCTATCCGCCATGTTGATTACGCAGCTTGTCACGTCATCCACCATCATTTATTTACCCCCCTCACGGCCTCGTCCTCACGATACCATCGGGGTAGACGAGGCGTGAAGGCGGACAACGGATGAGGTGAAGGTGTGACAAAAGGGATGTTACAAGCAATGAGAAAGGCGAATGAAGAGAAAGTCAGATGGAGGAAGAATTGGTAAAGTGCAAGGGCAGACGATGGAAGAGGCAGACGACGGATGTAAAGGATGTCACACATTGTGACGAAGTTGAGACGGCTGGAGGCTAAATATCAGGGACCTTGGGTAAGAGGAATGATTGGAGAATCAAAGATGCGGACAGTGGTTGGGGTGAATGGGATGTCACATGGCTAATGAATAAATAGTCAGATGGAGGAACGAATGGTGAAGTGGGAGCGCAGGCGATGGATGAGATAGAGGTCGGATGAAAAGGATGTGACAAATTAAGAGCAACGTGGATAAGCTGCTGGAAAATGACAGGGACGTCGGGTGGAGGAATGAGCGGTAAAGGGGAAGTGCGTGCGTAGTCCCAAGCGACGGAAACGTGAAGGCGGCACGGCGTGGAAGGCCGTAGGAACGACTGGTGGTACGGTGGGGGAGGCGTGATGGCGTCGTGGCAGCCGCATGAGCCAGCCGGGTGGGGCCCTCGGGAAGCGACGTGGACGGCGTGGGCGGCGGGGCGGCAGGGGAGGCGGAGATGGCGGGGCTGATGGCGCGGCGTGAGTGGCGGAGGCGGTGGGGCGAGCGTGGGCGGCGGGAGAATTGGGAGAGGTGGGACGGCGGGGACGGCGGGGACGGAGGGGACGGAGGGGGTGGCGGGGCGGTGGAGGCGGCGGTGATGGCGGTGGCGGTGGGGGGCGGTGGGGGCGGGGGCGGCGAGGAGCTGGACGGCGGGGCCCTTGAGTCCCTCGGGAGCAGCGGCTGAGCGAGTGGGTGGCCGTCGGAGGCTGCGGGCGGGGCAGGGGCGGGACCGGACCCGAGCTTTTATTTCCGCGCGATTTCCGGCGCGCGCGCTGCGGAGCACAGGCAGGCGGTTCGTTTCCGGCCGCGCCCCGGGCAAATCGGCGCCTCCCCCCCCCCCCCCGTCACTAGCAGCCGCTGCCGTCGCGCCGCGTCGCAGCCAACGGTCGCCCGGCCACTCAGACGGCGCTGATAATCGCCTGCCGAGGACTGGGGTCGAGGGGCGTTTCCTTGACGTCCGAACAGAGGGCGCACAAGCGGACCGGCGCAAAATGCAGCGTGTGACGCACAACTTGCTCTTACAATTACAACTGGACTACTCTTACAACTGAATCCCGCCCACCAAACCCACCAAAAGGACTAGCATCAGAATACGCTTTCAGAATTTTCGCACAGACGAAGAACCCGAAAAGATGTTGACAACAACTTACGAGACTAGGAAACAAGAATAACACGAGTTGAATTGCGGAAGTGTACTTCACTAAGGATAAGAGTGTCGTAGTCGCATATTTCTTTCAGTACCTTCACCCTATCTTCCTTTTACATTCATTTTCCAGTCTTTTTCTATTGCACAAATGCAATTATTAATAGACTGTGACAAAAAGAAGGAATAAAGGACCTCACACAAAAAATTCGCCGCAAATCGGGAATTTTGGAAACGCGAATCTTTCGAAAGTATTCCTTCTCCAATATTTATTTTCTACAACTTCTGTTCTTCATGCCCTTTTTAACTTAAACAATAGACAGTTTTAAACATGCTCAATAATAACAGATCGTAACATATCAAAATGTTTACAACATTTCACAATTACCCAAATTGATTTTTATTTAACGGAAATAAAATAACATGGAAATTGATGCTACGTAGCACCAGAACAAAACCAAGTTTTAAAAATGGAATCTCATAATTCCTGTATTCTCGATTCATGTGCCTATCTTTAAAGTTCACAGGATACGCAAATCAACAGGAATGTCATAGTAATTAACTTAATCACAATTAATTTAAGTGGGACATACGAATAGCCTCGTGGTGAGCTCTTGGTCAGTGTACTTGCTTTCCACTACGCGGCCCCTGGTTCGATTCCAGGTCGAGCCAAGACTATAGTGTCCATTTTCCTTACAATTATCTAGTATATGTTGCTGGGTGACGATGAGAAACTTGACTTCTCAAGTTGAGAAGACTGGAAACGGCGTGGGGATGTCTGCGTGCTAACCACACGTACTCCCTTAACCCATGGCCGTGAGGCAGGGTCGTCGCCGATAGGCCTGAGTCCATTTACGGGCTGTCGCGCCAAGTGCATACATAATATACAAATATGTCAGATATAGCCAATTTCGATCTTTTAGGAGGACCACGTATCTGTCCACCAATAGGTTCCAAATGTGGTCGTCAGAGTGTTGACCCATACGTGAAGGTCTCCGACGCATCACATCCCAAGCCCTCTCCCGGCGCGCGGCGCGCCGAGCCGGCATTTCGCCATAGCGTCGCCACAGCCCCTCGCAGGCGTCGGCTGCCGCCGGCCGCTCCAGGGCTGATCACGGCGATCGCGGAGGCGCTCTCCGGATGATTGGCTGCCGTCGCTTTGTTTCCCAACAGTCGCCGCCCGCCCTCCGCTCCCGGAGCCGGCTCGTTTTTTGCCTTCTCTCCCGGGGCGGAAGAAAGTGCCGGGCTCCGGCAGGACGATGCCGGCGCGGGCGGGAGGGCGTAGAGGCGAGAACAAGGGCGGACAAGAGAGCGGGGTGGGCAGGCGGGGACGGGCGGGTTGGGCAGGGCGGAGCCGGGCGAAACACCCCGGAGCAGGCAAGGCAGGTGGGGCTGGGCAGGTAGGAGCGAGCGGTCGGGGCCACGGCGGTCAGACGAGAGAGGGGGCAAACACGAGCGCGCCGCCGAAATACATGTGTCATGTCAGCACACGGGAGCGGGGTTGATAATAGTCCAGGAGAGAGGTACGGAAAAAGATGACGCGGAGAGGGATCGACGCAGGCGGAAGCCGAGTTGGGCCGGGAGAGCCAAAGCAAGGGTGGTCGGGTTCAGAATGGTATTTAGGAAAGAGACCTGGAGGAAGTGCAGTACAAGGGAGGTGACGTGAAATTGCGGAGGTCGGAAAGACAATGGCAGAGCGGGAACAGGATGGACGTGGGAAGGAAAACGGAGAGACGGCACGGAACAGGCTACAGTGAGTATGAAAGTCACAAATCAACACGATGATGAAAATAGTGAGTGACTTGAGTTCGACTGGGGTGCGAGAAGAGGTAGGACGATACTACGAGATCGGGGCGAAGTGAGTCCAATCCTTGAGAAGCAGGGTGAGATGCTGGGCGGAGAGAGCGAGGTGAACGTACGTCGGTGTGTTTGGTGAGATCAGAAGTCTCAAGGAACGGGTCTGAGAAAAACAGGCACGCGGGAGGATCATGGAAGTATCAGCCAGGGTTAGTGCGCCGCAACGTCTGGCGGGTTGGGTCAGGCACTGTGGAGGGCGAAGTGGAGCAAGACTTGGTTGAGCCCGGGAGGGGTGTGATGGAGTGGGGTTTGGTGGCGGGGTGCGGCTGACGGGGGTGCGGGGCGCTTGAGCGGCTGCTGCTGCTTCTGATTAGCGATTCTATTTTTATCATCGACTCTCCGATACCCGCCGCGTCTCCGGGGAAATATGGCGTCTGCCGAGGGCCGCCGACGCTCCTTCCTCCTCCCCGCCCCGCCCCGCCCCGCCCGGTCGCCCGGCGGCCGATGAAAAACGGCGCCAAGGACGAGCGCTGCCGGGCGGAGCCTTGGGAACAGCGAGGAGCGGGGTAGAGCGGGTGGCGTGGAGCAGGCTGCGATGAGTCAGCGAAGCGGGGCGGAGCGGGGCGGAGCGGGGCGGAGCGGGGCGGAGCGGGGCGGAGCGGGGCGGAGCGGGGCGGAGCGGGGCGGAGCGGGGCGGAGCGGGGCGGAGCGGGGCGGAGCGGGGCGGAGCGGGGCGGAGCGGGGCGGAGCGGGGCGGAGCGGGGCGGAGCGGGGCGGAGCGGGGCGGAGCGGGGCGGAGCGGGGCGGAGCGGGGCGGAGCGGGGCGGAGCGGGGCGGAGCGGGGCGGAGCGGGGCGGAGCGGGGCGGAGCGGGGCGGAGCGGGGCGGAGCGGGGCGGAGCGGGGCGGAGCGGGGCGGAGCGGGGCGGAGCGGGGCGGAGCGGGGCGGAGCGGGGCGGAGCGGGGCGGAGCGGGGCGGAGCGGGGCGGAGCGGGGCGGAGCGGGGCGGGGCGGGGCGGAGCGGGGCGGAGCGGGGCGGAGCGGGGCGGAGCGGGGCGGAGCGGGGCGGAGCGGGCGGAGCGGGCGGAGCGGGCGGAGCGGGCGGAGCGGGGCGGAGCGGGGCGGAGCGGGGCGGAGCGGAGCGGGGCGGAGCGGGGCGGAGCGGGGCGGAGCGGGCCGGAGCGGGCCGGAGCGGGCCGGAGCGGGCCGGAGCGGGCCGGAGCGGGCCGGAGCGGGCCGGAGCGGGGCGGAGCGGGACGGCATTAGGAGGAGCGGAGCGATGTGAGGACATGGGGACAGCGGGGAGTGACGCGAAGCGTCGGGGATGGGGCAGGCCGTCGCGGACCGGAGAATTGCGGGCCGGATAAAGGACAGGTCAGGGGGGATGGAGGCTGCGAGGTGCGAGTAGCGGGCGCCAAGAGGCAGATGGAAGACTATCGCATCAGCACTTGTGTTCGGAACAAGTGGAGCCAGCGGAGGGGTGTTGGTGTCAGAGACGGCTGTCTAGAGATCATAGACCGTGTATCATTTTGACCGGCGTTTCCCATGTATCATCAACTTAATATTAAAGTTCAGACATTTCTGTTTGACATTCAGCCCTAGAATTCATTTTCACGACATCTAGTGGTGGGAAGGCGTTCGGTCATCGGGTACGACCAAGCAAATTATTAAAATATTATATTGTAAATATTTTAGACAAAAACTGAATAATTAATCCGGATTAAAGCATATTTAAATAGTATTAGTTACGAAACAACTGAGAAATAGTATTAAAAGAACGATAAGATTGAAAAAGAAACGCTAATAGTGGCAATTAACGGCCCGAGTAGAGAGCCCGAAAATCCATCCCTCAGTTAAAGTGGTCTGTTCATGATGTGCCTTTGCCTTTTACACTACATTGAGGAACGCGATGGTTACAACGAGTCAGTAGAGAGCTCTGGCTCGGTTCTTTCTTTTCTTTTTTTTCTGCAAATCACACCTTTGTAACAAGTAGCATCCCCTAGTATCAACTCTAAGTATTGAAGTGAGAAAGTAAAAATGACGGACGTATCACATTAAGTATCACATTAAAATAGCTGTTGAAAGGTAGCACTGACAATCTTCTGGAATTTATTTGAGAAAAGCACGGCACATTCAATCGATAAGTCAACTTCAAATAGCTTCTGCACGAAAGGGGCTTTGTTTAGAGGTTTATTTGCAAAAATAGTATATGTATGTGAACCTAATTCTACAAGATGTATAGAGATTTAATTACACAAGCACCAACCTCTGGCGCCACATCATCAGGCCACAGCCTCATCAAAAGCACAAAGCAAAAATCCTCATGGTTATAAGAAACTGGTCCCTTCGTAAATGCATGTGCTTGCTTCTTCAGCAATAAATCATTTTATATAGCCACTAGTATCAGCCTCAACTTTGAGTATGCGGAGCGCATACAGCGAGTCAGGCCGCTGCCCCCTTCACCCCACCCCCGCAGACCGTGGGGCGGCAGCGGGGCAGGGAAGAGGTGGACGAAGAGGGGACGGTTAAGGGAGGAGAAGTGGTGCCGGCGGTGTGAGCGGCGGCGGATAAGGGGACCGCGAGGCAGGAGCGTGGAGGGGGTGTCGGCAGAGGAGAAGCGGGGTCGGGTCAGCGGAGGTAGAGAGGTGAAAGCAGGGGAGAGGGCGGTGGCGGGGCTGACCGAGGGGGGGGGGCGGAGAGCGGCAGTGGTCGAGCCGGCGGCTTAGGTCGTGGGCAATGACCTGACCGGCCCTGGGGGCGGAGGGAGAAGCGAATCGCGGGCGGTGGAGGCGAGAGCGGGGGCGGGGGCGGTGGGGGTGGGCGTTGGCGCGGGCGCCTGGGAGATGCATCGCCCCTTGCTGGGCTTACGGCGCCGTGGGCTCTCCGGGGGGCATATTTATACAGGTAATTAAATAAACTGCAGAAGCGATGGCCCGGAGGGGAGGGGCGATGCGGCTGAGGGCGCCCGAAGGGCTCCAAGGGCCGGGAAGTGGCCCTGACGGGGAGGGGGATGGTGCGTACAGGAGCCATCTGCAGCCTTCGAACCTCAAGGAGTCGCATTTAGGTGAATGATGCGGGGGGTGGGGGTAAATTAATGAGCCACTGAATGAATGAATAATATGAATATCGACATGAATAGAAGACAAATAATGTGTTAATGAAAGGTTGAACTAATGACTGAATGAATTAATGAAATAATTATGTAATGAATAATGGAGTGCACAGTTACGTGTAAGAACAAACAATACAGGTATTAAATACAGTAGAAAGAAATTTCTAAATTTTATTTGATGACTAACGAATGTGCTCTAGAAATCATGATTTTATAAATCATGCTTTAAACGGGCTTAGGTTGTTCACGACAATTGATGACTCCGCAGTGCCTCTCACCGGGATATGCTAGGGTTCGTTGAATCGATTCCTAGGGTTCGATTCCTATGGTGGTAGGATTTTTCTGTACATCTATTAAAATAGAAAGTCTCTTCAAGGAGACGAGCTGGCAGGAGAGGGAAAACTGTCTTCCAATCGCGAGCTTCCTTGCGACTTAGAGCTTTGCTATTAAAGCTCCTGACTGGATGACAGTGTCTCCCTCTCTTCTCAGCTCGTGACCTTAAAAGGACTTTGTTTAAATCGGAATATAGTTGTATAGCGAGATCGAATTCAGCCGCGGTCTGGGCAAGAATTCATGAGGCCGGCTGCTCTGATCGATAGTTTTCCGTTGTTTCTGTGATCAACACCAGGCGGGTGCCGGAGCAGTAACCTAACAAACGGGCCACGCATCGCGAGCAATGTTTCGCCCTCTTTCTTATCCTATCCACGCCCGTTACACATCCTAACATTTACATGCACTATACTACCACACTGGTAGAGAGACCAAACGGAAGCTTAGAGCTTGTGAAATGGTGCCTCTCTGATGGAATACCTGGTTGGAAAAACCTTGCAACGACAGATAGGTCTGCTCTAGATCTCGCCATTCAGAGGGGGAAGATCACCTCCACCTCCAGCAAAAAAAACATGCACTACACGTACGGGACTAATGAGAGCAATATGACGCAACTGAAAACTCTAAGCAATGACAATAACATACATTCATAATATCCATTATATGTCCGCACGTCTTTATAAGTTATCAACGAGTAACGAACGTCATAACGCATTTAGTATTTAGTATAGACACACCCAGAAGCTAACACAGCGCCAACAAGCACACTTAAAGCTAGGTGGACTCGAAGATATTACCGCATCCGGTGGCCTATCCGATGAAGGTGGATTCCTCGCAAGACCGTGCTTGCGCGCATGCTCAACCGAGCGTGCTTCCTCCACCCTCCTCCACTCCCCACTCCCCCCCGGGGCGAAGAGAGCTGCAACGGAAGCACCAGCGGCGGAGAGGGCGCGGGTGGGGGCAGGGCAGGCGCAAGATAAATAGGCGGGGCCGGCGGCCGCCAAGTGCTGACCTCAGGCTAAAACCGAACCGACAGCGCGGGCGCCTTTTATGCAAATGCTTTTCCGACCGCGTAACTCGATTTCGGCTCAGGGAGCGCTGCATTACCGGCGCCCCCACTCCGCCTCACTCCACCACGTCACGTCACGCGCCCCGCTGCCCCGGGCCTGACCCCCCAGCCCTCGTCCCGTCGCACCAAACACCCTGCCGTCGCGCAAAACTGCCTCCTAGCTTTTCCGCTACTGGGACATCTCTGCCATTCCGCCCACCCCGCCACACTTGCACTCCGCCTCGCTCCCATCTCGCCTCGCTCCCATCCCGCCACGCTCCCGCCCCGCCACGCTCCTACCCCGCCACGCTCCCACTCCGCCATTCCCACCCCGCCACGCTCTCACTCCGCCACGCTCCGACTACTTCACACTTCCCCCGTGTCACGCTCTCACCGCGTCACGTTCCGTCCTCGGCACCCTTCCACCAATCAGTTTCCCAGATAACCTTCTTCCCCTCAATTTTACAATAAAATTTCGTAACGGAAGTTTCTGAGATGTGGTCTAAGTGTCGTTTACCGTGAATCCACATTTTTAAGCTATTAGAAATGCTGTTCCAGTGACTGATCAGCGAACATACCTGAAAACGTTTGAAATACATTTTAGTTTAAAAAAATTGGACCTGTTGAAGGTAGTTCCAACGCAGTTCCGGGAAGAAATTAATTTTCAAATGCACTGAGATTGAATATGCTTCCAACCGAATTGCAGACATTTAAAATTCACTAACTAAATAAAGAAAATCACGCCTGGGTAGAGTCAAACACACAAACATGTCAAGTTTACACATCTCACGCATTCAATGTTCCCCAAATATAATTTGCCCGCGAATTCAGTACTCGAAACAACAAAACTCGAGCGAACGTTGGTAATTTTAATGGCGTGGCTATTTCACATTTGTTGTCTCGTGTTGTATATAGTATGTAGAAGTCTTCGACTGGTAGAACTATCTGTGGTCGGTCAGAAAAGGAATTTCAGTACATTTAATATAGCGACAAGGGTGGTAAGAAAACATAAATCATGCTATGAATGCTGCTAGTAATATAATATTCAAGTTACCAAGTCGAAAGCGCGATTTTCCAAGATGCTTGTTTCTTGGAGAGCTCAAAGAGAAGGCAGACGAAGAGATTCCAATAATATTATGAGAATAATTATTTCAAGCAAATTGCAATTGAATATTGACACCATCATTCCTTGAAAGTCTCTTTTCCGGACATTTGAGCATGGTGATGAATTTTTTCAGTGATTAATTTACTTAAATCTTATTGATTTACTTCAACCACTTAATATTCTTCTTAAATATTTTGAATGGATTTTTCAATGGACTATATTAGAGTTTTAATATTATTGCTCCAAAATGTGATTTGAAATTGAAAGTTATGTAAATAGAAGCCATTGTCCAAAAAAAAGCTGTAAAATCTCTACTAAGTGGCCACAGGTTAACGGTTTGATTACAGGTAAACGCCAATGAAGCCATCTGTGCAAGTGTCAACTGTATAAAACAAAATACGTGACTTAAGGTACATTGCAATTTGTTTATTTACGTGTGTTATATTGGTATATGGAGAGATGTACTTGGTGACTGTGTTGTCTCAACTTGACCTGTGTACTGAATATGACTTCCTAGTACTACATCCGTTTATTAACAATAATGGTTTCGATGTGACAAAATGATGTCGCAATTCTACATTGTGAAATAATGAAGACAAAATAATGCAGAACATGTATTCGGAATGTATTTGAACTGTTTTTTTAAGTGGTGAAGAGCCAAACCAATTTTTCTGAAATAGCAGGAAACGGGCCGGAAAAGAAGGAGAAACAAGAGTATTCCGTTAAACCTTGCGCGAACAGTTTTTTTCATCACATATTTCGCATGGGCCGACGTGAATTTGTATTCCGTTGTCCAGAGTTTAAAGGCGATCGCGCGAACCGCTACGGCAAAATTCTACTCGCCTGGCCAAGTCGTTTTGATGGCTCGAATGAAACGAGAATGGAGTGGGTGATCTAGATGGTGCACGGTCTCCGACAATATTGCCATTAATGTCGAAGAAAACTGAAATTATTTTGTTTAGGCTTCCCCTGTGAGGTTTTGATGAAACAAGGCTTAAATTGGAGAGATAATATTTGCACTGGGCGTCATTAAATTGACTTTGCGTCATATCATCGGGCCGTCATAAAGTGTATTTGCTATAGATCTTTGCACATGCTAAAGTGACCTTGCATTACAAATCACAACAAAATGTAATACATTTCCGGGTTCCGGGTACCGGGTTCTAGACGCGACGATCGTGAATTTTCGATATTAGCTAAAGATTTAGATCAAATTCATCCACTCTGAAGGATGATTCTAACGTTACCGAGCTCTAATCGTTAATTTTCTGTGGTTTTTCTCTTTAGTGTCAAAAGAATACCATAGCACACCCTAACAAATGGGACACGAACTTTGCGCGATATTTCCTTCCTTATCTTTGCTTCCTCTCTCTACTTAAATGCACTGACAGTTAGATGCACTTCACTAACACATATGTTGGCAGATCACACGGGAGCTCAGAACTTGTTCTGACTATCGCAGTGCTCTGTTAGAGGAGGTGGAAAACGCGCAAGCCGCCGTGTAGCTCGCCACTGAATTTATCGTTCCAACGGGGCAAGGTCACCGCCACCTCCGTGTAAATAACACTTATGGATGTAATGACCTTAATACTCATCTACTCACTTGAGTGAACAAATTGAAAGATATATTCACGTATATTTCTTTTTCATTCAATATTTTAATGAGATATTATTTTTTTTAAGTAGTAAATTGTGAACATTTATGTGGAGATGAAACCATCAAATGTTAGAGGTATTCTGCAATTTTTAATTTAATATTTTTTCAAAGCTTAATTTATTCTGCAAGGTTCAGTTTATTCTAAAATTATTCCTATTAACGAGACAACATAAATGAATTTCTTCTTCTGCTTCTTTTTTGCGTTCCGGTGGGACGCATATTATACCATACACTTGACACCAACACATTTGTTCACTCCTCTGATCTATGGTTCAGAGCGCTAGTCCCTCCGCGACATCACATACGGTACATCAGAGACAAGGAACAAACAAACATGCTCAAGGCAGGACTCGAACCGGCGACCATTCGGAGGCGCTGAGTCGGTTCGTACGCTCCTACCCACCTTATCCATCCAGGTCAGCATTAATAAATTTAAAATACGAAAATTAATAGGGTCAAATTTTCTACATAGCGTTAACTTACACGTTACCTCGCAAGGGAATCCCATAATGAAAAATTGATTTACAGCAAATCGTCTGTCCGTCCGGCTGTGAACTACGCTAGCGGCTAAACCGAAAGCAGGATATTCAACAATATTGATGTTCCCGAACCAATCTTACTGATGTCGCGGTCTCTTGAATTTGAAACCAAAATTTGAATTTTGGAGGGTACTTTACATGAAGCCAGTGGGACACAATTTTTTCCAAAAAAGGATCCAAATTTTTGGTCTCATTTTTTGTTAAAAACTGTTGTTTTTCGAAAATTGAAAGGCCTGATTATACTTGTACAATTATGAAGATATTTTTTCTTAAAAAAATATGTCCATCATAAACAAATCTTCAAATACGTTCATGTTCAATTTTTCAAAAATATTAGTTTTTCGCGTAATTTTGGCAGTTTTGGCATTGCCAATTTTAAATTTTTTTCACAGAAACGGCACCAATTTTTTCTATTTTTTTTTTTTTGTTTGTATCAAAGGAATGGCAAAGAAAGTGGTGCTGGTTCCCTTTTCGGCATGCTCTCTGTATTTTACAAAATAGGGGGGGAACGAAATGGTAAATTCGAATTTTCTGCGCTTCGAATGATTCCTGATTGTCGGTGGTCATGATGATCGTAAGATGTTAATAAAAGTCTTATGAAATAAAATAGAGTTAAGAACGGTAATATATTCAACGTAGAACTAACAAATAAATTTCTGGTGTTTAAGAAATTGTGATCGCTGATTATGGTATTCAGAAATTGTTAGCTCACTTCGATGTGATCACGGCAAGCTTGAGAGAATTTTTATACTTAATTTTTTGTACAATGTACTGCAAATAATATAAGAGTTAAATTTGTTCATGCTTGTTTCATTTGTTAAAGTTAGAAATTACTACTGATCCTCGCTATCGAAATAAACAGACCTGCACCACAGGCGCTATGTTGTAACTGGTTCTATATGACTTTTTCAAGTTGTTAGTTTGTGATTAGTGCGGCAGAAATTACAATACCTGTCAATTAGCTAAAGCAATCGAAGCTAAAACAATTATATATTTCAATATTACATAACTATTTCCAATAACACGAAAAAGTATGTGTGTAGCGTCTGTAGGTTAACATCCGGGGTACCGGGTTGTTCAAAGGTTGTGTGCAAACCACAGCTGTGGGTTAGATACACATCAGAACGTCAAATTGATAGATTCATTTCGGAAACAACAGAAATCAAGGGCAATATTTTCCTTTTAAAAATCTACTTCTCGTATACCAAAATTATTTTGCAACGTTACCGGAGAAGTAAACAATGATGCGCTTTGTGCGGATACGAAATACATGAGGAGCAGTAACTATTTCGTGATCGCCCGAAGATTATACTGAGCAATCACAATAATTTTGCAAGAAAAATGAAAATAGAATATAATCAAATACAATAAGGGGAAGTAAGTGCAATTCATTAATAACATAGATACGTCGATCTACTATAATATTTTCTTCATGAAGTTCAAATCACAGATAGTTCGAGATATCCAACCCAAATTGAATGTGGTATACTCTGTATATGTACTTTCATACAGAATAAATGATCAACAGTTTTACATTTATTACAATATATAAAAATATTTACTGAGAACGATTTGGCCCTTTCAAATGGAAGAAGGGCCTTTACTGTGTCAGTCTAAGGTGAAGCTCTTTCGGCGAGTTACCGTAACCTAATGGATGCCTGTGCTATCTTTCGAAGGCGGCTCTGAGAAATACCCTCGGCGTTAGCACAGTAGGCCAGACGTCGAGACATCAGGGCACTTGATAATGTAAATTTTGTGTACAGAGAAAAACGATAATTCCTTTAGGATTACTCATGAGCAGTGTACTATCTTCTCGTGACGAGGTCCTGGGATCGATTTCCGATCGAGACAAAAATAGAGTTGTAGCATTGCTTTCAATCGTCTCAATTTATATAGCTACGTCACAAAGAAAAGATCAGGTAGGCGGAGGCCGAAAAAGCCAAATACATACATACTAACAAACAATCTACCTTATAATATTTCTTTTAAACAAAACATAGTTAACAATTTAGCCAACCCATTTTTTACAATTCTTGAGATAATTAAATTTATTTCCCCAACTGAAATTAAGTAGGTACTTAATTTCCAAACACAAATATAAAACAAATTACTTTGCTGTCATTTTTTTTTCCAAAATTCTTTGACAGAGCATGAACTATGATTAATAAGTTTGTAAATCAAATTATTATTCTTCCTAGAAATCAGTTCGGTTTTAGACAAAATCATACTGTTACGTTTAACAGACTATATTACCACTAATTTCGAAATATTACAAAATTCTCTTGTTATATTTTTAGGTATAAAAAAGCATTAGATAAAATCTGGCACAATGGATTACTTTTCAAAATGATAAATATTGGATCCCCAAAATACCTACCAAGTATAATAAAATTCTTTTGAGTTGTTCGAAGAAGTACAAATAAATAACACTCTTTCAGCTGATTACCATATACAAGCTGGGCTTCCTCAAGGATCTCTTTTATCACCTGTACTTTTTCAGGTTTTAATTTCTGGTATACCGTATCTCTACATTCAGGCATTGCCTTTTTTGCAAATGATACTGCAAAATTCACCTCTCATAGCGATCTTCTTTTGGTTAGAGACAACCTCCAAGATGACCTTAATATTCTCATTTTGTGGTTCAATGAGCGACAGATATTAATAAATCATCAAAATCTTCTCTTTAAAACGTATTCTTTCTACGTATCCCTTAATAAATAATAATGTAGTTAAATGGCTTCCAAATAACACTCCTGTTAAATATCGTGGACTTTAAATAGATACTAAATTAACCGAGAAAACATATAACATCAGTAGCTAATAACACGCATATAAAATTAATAAATTCGTACCCTCTTGTAGATAGAAAATCTAAATTATGTATTATTCAGCATTAATAATATTTAAATACATTACACGACCTTCACTGACCTATGCTTGCCAAATACGAGATAAAACCAACTGGAAAAACTGCAAAATAAATTCTTAAGAGACGTTTTAAAAGCTCAATGGTACATTAGAAATGACCAAAATTTAAAAGAATTATATACAGAACTTCGAAAAGCTCGTATTCTTAAACTTTCTTCCGAACTATTCTTCTACTTTTCTATTTCATCTTGACCAGCAACTTATTGGTAAACCAGTAAATATTTTTCCACGAGACAAATCAAGATATTCCGAAGACCTACTACATCCTCCGTAATTAGCTGTATAGCAGGTTCAAATATCCCATAATTTAAAATGTTCTCCAAATGGTATATGTATTTTTCTGAAGACCCTTCCTGGGTATTCTTAGCTAGCTGCTGGTTACTACAATTATTTTCTCCTAACATTGGTCACATGTGATGAAATATAAGTTTAAAAATCTAATTATGTATATGTAACCTAAAACCCTTCAAAGACATACTTTTGTCGAACAAGGATAATAAATACTATTTAAAAAAAATAAAAAAACGAGCCTAACAAATTGAATGCTTCGACAATACTGCAGAAAAATCAGAACACGTATTCGCTCAGTCGTCAGGAAGGACACAAGTGAGCAAATACGTCTGAAATTGTTCAGTTTGTTCCTGTTGTGTCAATATGAGAATCAAAATTAGCTGATAACACTAGAAGCCATGCGTTACCAATTAAGACTTTCTCAGTAATATAACTTATTCACGGGTATATCAAAGAAATCTCCTCAGGAATTCAGATACGGTTGAGAAGGCTCAGCGCATCAACTGTTACTACCTCAACAACTGTTACTACCTCAACAACTGTTACTATCTCGGAGCAGGAGCCCATATAGTGCGAGTGCCGACGAGAGTGATTTTCGACAATAGTTATATTCGCTGGTAGAATTCAGCCGTCTTCATAATAATAGTGGTCGGATGCTCTGATCAGAAGTTTTCTCTGATTGCTTCGATTAGTACCAGGCAAATCTTCAATTTGTACCTTCACAAACAGAACCGCGCGTGTTCATTCCTTCCTCATCCTTCTCTTACTATCCCCTTACACCCCTACTACCCCCTTCCACATACACTTACAAGCACTACACTACCACACACGTCGCGAGACCAGTCCGGAGTGTAAGAGTTTGCCCCGGCTGGTGTAATGGCCCTCTGGCATTGCCTGGACGTAACTGATAGGAGTAAAACCCCCAAGCTGACGCGTAGATCGGTGATAGTTTTCTCGTTCTAGAGAGGAAAGGACACCGTCAACTCCCAGTATACAAAATGTACTATAAGGGACTGGAGATTTTAGCAGTTGACGCGTGCGTACGAAGACAATAGAATAAAGTTTACTGCGGTCAAACGGTTTGTTCCACTGTGGTTCCCACACCCGTGTCTACCCTCGCCTTTGCACTCTGCGACGTCGGAGCGGAGAGCCTAGGCGCCCGGCGAAAAAGAGCGACATTTTCAGTCATTCTATTTATGGAACAGCGCAGAGAGCGCGCCTCTCCTCCCTTTTTATCTAAACCAGATTTCCTTACAAGCGCGTGAGCTCAAATGAAACCGTAAATTTTGCTTCATCTTCTTCTTCTTCCGCGAAGAAAAAATTCGCCCATGAAAACATTGCGTCGTAGTGTATCATTTCAAAATTCAAATTATTAATAGGTTGGGAAATTTGGCACCGCGACGCGTGAGCTCAAATGAAACCTAAATTTTGCTTCTTCTTCTTCCGCGAAGAAGAAATTCGCCCATGAAAATATTGCGTCATAGTGTATCATTTCAAAATTCAAATTATTAATAGGTTGGGAAATTTGGTCTCGCGACGTGTGTGGTAGTGTAGTGCTTGTAAGTGTATGTGGCTCGCCGCCGCAGCGCTTCCTGAGCAAATGGGTCTGAACGCTCTCACAGTAGAACGGATAGCAGTTAAGCAGTGGCGCAAAGGGAGAAGGCAATACCGTCCGAGTGAGTGAGTGAGTATTTCGTGTTTCCGGGCACGGTTAAAAGATGAGTCGTCGTCCCGTGAGTGTAGTGCATGTTGCAGCTAGAAAATGCCTTCCCCGCTGAAACGTGAAATCCGACACCGAGCTACAAGTCGGATTACGCAGGAGGTATCTTCCAAGCCTCAGGGAGATCCCGGAGGTATCTCTCCAGCAGCGCACCGCCCTAGCCGGGATACGATCTAAGCTCCCGATTAGTCTTTCGATATATGTGGTAGTTTGTGTAAATCAAATAATGAGACGAGGATGAGAAGAAAGAAAGCGAGCGGTCCGTGACTCGTTTGTTAGGATTCTTATTCGGATTTTGCCTCGTTCTGAACATAGGATCCACGGAAACAACCGATCCGAGCAGCGGACCGCTTCAATTGTCCTTCAGACGGCTGTGGAATCGATCTAGCGCCATGTACTCCCTTGCTCCATAAGCTAGTGTGGAGAATCCGCCACCGCTGGGACTCTCGGTCATAGACGCTGCAGCTGCAACAGTTGTGGCATGGAGCGATCTCAGCGGCTGGTAGTCGCGGTTGTCCGAATGAACCGGTAGTAGTATCGATGCGATCCGGTTTCGGCAGTAGTGGAATTTACACTTGTCGATGATGTACAGAAATATGTTGTTAAATGTTACCCACACAGTTGCAATTAAGTTGGAAATCTCTACATTTTTAAAACAGTCTTTTTTTAAAAAAAGACTTCAACTTTTTATATTTCTCTCCATATGTATCATAGGACGGTAGAAACTTTGGTGCTAGTCTCAATACCGGCGAACTCTGCATTTTCGAAAATTGTAAAATGTTAACATTTCAAAACTACGAAGTTGAAGATCGAAATTATTGCCTTAAACACAATCTGTTCTAAAAAGTCAATTCTTTGTAAAATTTCATGTACACTTTTTTTAAAGAGTCTTTTTTCACTAAATTTGTGCTTGAAATTTGAATATTTAATGACCAGGAAGGATTTGGTAATATTAGGTTGATTTTCAAAAAATTAACACGAATCATTTTGAGAGGACAATATGTAAAGCTTAAGCAACATTTTTGAAGATAAATTCTGCAAAATTAGTTTGTTATGGTTAATTTATTTCTTCCACCTCACATTTATTGTAGACAGCGTACTCAAATGGTATTAACTGCATGGCAAACGCACGTAGGGTGCTGGTCTAAATAATGATTATTTACAGCGTTAATAAATATGTAGTAAAATCTCCCACCATAACCGTAAGATAGAGTGTCGTGTAATTTTATGTAGCCCTATCTCGCGCGCGCTTTTAGCTGTGCGCTGTCTCTTTGGGTGCACGCTAACGATTCGCCGCGCTTAGTCCTCACTTAATGCCAGATAATCCCCGTAAGCCTTACACTAAAATGCAGCGCATAGGTCGCTTATGCACAGGAGTGGGGTACTTCAAGCATTTGCACGCCAAGGCCCCTTCTGCTGCACCTACCGCGAATTACGGTCGTGACATGTGTCGTTCACGAGCGCACGTGGCCACGAAGGTGCCTCGATGACGTGCCTACTGTTCCCTCGTAATGGGCAGTTCGCAGTGTTTTACATCACTCATTGATCCCACTCATTTGTACTCTGGTATTCATGCGATAAAAATCGTTTAGCGGCTTTCAATTTTTGTTAACAAACTCACTTTCAGGTCACAGGATGAGTATCACTTTGAAAATAAATTGTTGTATTCATTCTTCTTCAAAAAATTGTATTCTTTCTTCTTCTACTTCTTCTTCTTCTTCTTCTTCTTCTTCTTCTTCTTCTTCTTCTTCTTCTTCTTCTTCTTCTTCTTCTTCTTCATTTTCTCACGCTTCGCGAGACATAGAAAAAATATTTGACTTTTTAATGTAAGGAGAAAATTAATTTTTGTATTATAAATTTGAAAATGAAAATACAATTTTCTTAGTAATCACTTATTCAATTGAGGTTAATTATTCAATTCATAGGAAAATGCTGTAAACAATATACTTTTAGAAATAAGAAAAATGTTTACACTAAAATTGTGGGTTAATTAAAGAAAGACAAATGGTGATGACGGTGAGACTAGTTATCAGTGATATGCAAACGTCAAAAGTTCAAGCAGCCGCCACGAAGGCAGAAAAAAGTGTAAAACACTAAATATATCACGCAACTTATTAATACTTTATGTCCAATATCATTGATACGCCGCAAGCATGCTGGGCAGACTTCGGAAAGGGAAGTTAAATATTGCAAAAGAAAAGAACTTTTTAAATTTTGTTCAAGGCCAAGAAGGAAATAAGGTGTAAATTAATTAAAATAATAGAATCATTTAGTAAATGGACACTAAAAGAGGTTTCGAAATTAGTAATACGAAATGTACAGATATGAGCATGAAAATGATGAAAGGATATGCAAGTGGCGGTCTCGCTAATTGAATCACTAGTTCGGTGTCTCTCTGGCAGCGGAGGGGATTCCGGCGCTTCGCCACGAAGAAACATGGCGGGCGCGGCGAGGCGGGCACGCCGCGGAGGGCGGCCGACGCGGTTATAAGGGCGGTCGCACCACCCCTCCTTTTCCTTCGCCAGGCGACGGACAGGGGCGTCGGAGCAGCGGTTGATAAGCGGCGCCAGAGCCCAGCGCGCGGCATTAGAGATTTGGAGGCGATAGCCGTGTCCAGTTTTCTTAAGTTGAGGAAGTCTGACATTGTATAACGACCCTGCGTTTTGCTTTTGTACTTTGTTTACGACGTATTGGTGACTTGGCAATTCTTGGTAAATCTTTAGGTATTCTGGTGAAACAGCTATTATACAATTTTGAAGTACGATTTTGGAACTACTGGTACAGTTGCAATAAAATCTCTTATGTTTGAGCTTCGCGTTTTCTTTGTTCCTATCTGTAACCTTGGTGACAACAGTTATTGTAGGTACATAAACTGTGAATGTGTTTTTTTCATTGTTCAATAGTTTTAGTAAATGTTCATGACTACTTGAAAATATTAATCGAATGATCGTTGCCAAAGTAAGATATTTCAAATAATAATTAATAGAGTATGCCATTGTTGCGCTACAGCAATGAGCATTTTGTTATTTTAATAATAATTAAAATATGTCTCCATTTGTCCTAATTTACTAGAGTAATGATTGTATCAGCCGGGAGCTCGTATTGCGCAGTGAATTTTCAGGTCCACTGTTTTAATTAATTAGATAAATAAAACCCTGACATACTATACGATGATTCGGCTCACGCTCTTGTCACTTCGGTCGGTGACTATTATACCTCCGTTTGATACATCAAAGTCATCTCCCAATAATGAGACGTGATGCACAGAACTACAGCTACCGTCTCGAGGGAAGGAATGCCAATGTTGAATTCCAATCTGATATTTCTTGAAGGTTAGCAATTTTTCTTTCGTACTACATTTACATCATATTTTTAAGAAAGAAAACCTAATTGGGCTAATTTCAATTAAAGTTTGCCAATTGCTTGGCGGAATATGCATCAATACATTTATAATGCAAATACACTCCGCGCAATACGGACAAAATATATGGATAATCAAATAGGTTTTAAATAATTATTAAAAGATTATTTTCTAAACATGTAACAAACGCCGTCCCCACTGCTCCCGCCACTCACTCCTTTCTCCTCCTCTACCAACCCAAGTGGCCCACAACCGCCCCGGCAGCATCGACCACCACCGCCGCCAACGTCACCCCTATCGTCCCCATCATCCGTCCCTTCTTCGACCCAGCCTCGCCTCGCCCCGCTCCTCCCCGCCCTGCCTCGTTCCGCACCGCCCTACCCCACCCCGGCCTGCACTGCCCCGTCCTGCTCCACCCCTCCTGCCCCGCCCCGCATCGCATCGCCCTGTCCCGCCGTCCCCCCGCCCCGCTCCGCTGCTTTCTGCCCCGCCACGCCACGCCCAACCCCGCCCCACCCCACCCCGCCCCGCCCCGCCCCGCCCCGCCCCGCCCCTCCCCTCCCCGCCCGGCCCAGCCCCGCCCCACCCTCGCCGCCCCGCCCCGGCGGCAGGGCCAGCCGTCACGCGCGCTCTGCATAATCCCGCCGCGGCCGCCGCGCGACCTCCATTTGCATGTGCACCTGCGGCGGCGGCGGCGGCGGCGGCCGACCGCGCCTCCCGCCCACTGGGAGCTGACCGCACCTGCCTCGCCCCCTCCGCGGCGGCCCGGGACCCCAGCACCCTTCCTTTTAGGCTTTCGAACCTTCTACGGACGCGCCCGAAATTGGCTCTTAAAAGGCGAAGAGAGGCAGTGTAATTTCTTAAAAGAGCAATTTAAATTAACCCCAAAATTGGGCGCTTAAAAAGTTAAAATATGCTGATTTCTTAAACAGGCAATATTAGTTGGCAGTTTTGCAAATTATTTTTATTTTAATTTATTTTTTTTAAATAAAATTATAATGTTTGGGCTTTTTGTAAATTATTGTTCCAGCTGTTTCACCAAATGTGCAGGTGTTCAAAGTTCAGGAATACTTCACCACGAGGCATCGAGTTTTGAATCTTGTAGTGTTTGTAATTTTGGCAAACTTTCTTATCTCATTCTTTCATCATTGTCATTCGACTGCTTTTTATTCAGCAACACTGGTACAAACCTTTGAAATGGTAATGTTATGGCGGTATTAGTCTACAAGAAATATCAATATTCCAGAGTGGATATAGCAGTTTCATACTAAGCTGCATTTTTATGAAAATCAGTATGCAGAACTCGAGGGGACCATAATCCCGTGATGGGACAAGGATTTTGTATGATAAAAACGATGCATTTTATTTGCACTCCTATGTAGAATCAGAGCACTTCTGCCGGAGTAACAGCCGTATGAGTTGTTCGGATAGTTTACCCACAATGTATGAGCGCTAAGGCCAACATTCCAGAAAGAGCTTGGACGAAATATCACGTCATCGCACTACACACCCATATCATTAATCCAGTCTCGGGGAGCTAGCGCCCATCTGAGGTCGCTCTAATGCGGATTGCCCGACGCAGCTGCAACAGTTCCCCTCAGCTGTCACGGTCCTCGGCAGCTGACACCTCCGGCCCGACACCCCTCGCAGCGGCCTCCATCGCTCTTCCGCACGCATCACCATACGGTCACGCTCCCTGACCCCAAGGGCCGCCCCTCGTTACTCGCTTCCCCACCACGCACCATCCCGCTCGGCCTCACACCGCACCTCACCGCCCCGCCGCGCACCGTACCGTTCCGTTTCGCACTCCCCGCACTGCCCTGCTTCGAACCACCCAACCCAACCTAGAACAGTTCCGTTGCGTACCACCCCACCCTGACCCGAGTCTCAATAAGTCACTCTAAGGCCCTTGGCAATATCACACACAGCGCACCGCACTGCACCCTCCCCTTGACACCATGTCACGATTCGCCTCGTTACATCGCAACGCAAACCACACGCCACCCGTCCCTCCACGATCCGCATCCCACCGTCTAATCCAGTCCAACCCCGCACCGCTACACCCTACCTTACGCCGACCCAACACGTCACTCCACGATCCATCGCAACCCGACCCCACCTCGTACCTCAATGCACCCCTCTTAAACACCATGACACAACCGCAACGCATACCACACGCCACCCGTCCCTCCGCAAGATGTTCAAAACCTGAGCTCTTAAAAAATCGTTCGCAGTTGTTTTTAAAAAAACTAGTACTTTTCGAATAATTTGTGTTTGAAATTAATGTCATTTATATCAAAGCATTTTCTCAAAAACCGCCTAAAATTGTTTGTTCACTTTTGTTAACAGATAGAAGAAGGGACGCTTAAAAATAATGGCATAAGTCTCATTTCGTTGAACTCTATGAGTTTTCGAAAATTGTAAATTTAAAAATAATGCCATAAAATAATCTGTTATGACTCCACCATTTTTAAAAAGCATCTACGAGTGTTTCGGCCTAGCTCAAACCCCCGGAATCCCGATGTGACACCCAGCAATGGCCTACACGTTCCGCATCGTTCAACACGGCTGACACACACTGAAACTAACCCTCCGCCTTCGTTATAGAAACGTCTTTGGGGCGACAGATCAGCAAATATTCTCCAGGATTATTTTTCCTCTTGACTTAATGACACGTAAAGTTCTAGTGCTATCAACCAATCAAGCTGTTCGTTCGATTTCTATTTTTTATCTTCTTTTAAACGGAATATTCACGATGAGAAGAAATCAAAAACTGTCTTGTATTGTAATTTTAGGAAATTTGATGTTAAATACGTGATAATCTTGCCATTGATGGCTAGGTAATTTGGCCATCTGATCTTCATCTTACGTAATAGATATGACACAAAGTTAAATAGGGTAATTCTAAATACTTGTCATCAAATAGTAGATTATACAAGACGTTACTCGATGTTCAAAATAGATAATATGTAAAAAATAGCTTTTTTCTAGTAAAATTGCTTCACATGCTGTGAACCCCAAAACGTGCGTTGGTTCCCACATCGAAGGGTTCCCACTCCTACCCCTGTTCCAGTGCGGTTACCTTCCCGCGTAAGTTTCCACCGTACAACCCTCTCCCTCGTCTTCAGCAAGGCCACCAACACCTCCCTGCTGGGAACTAAGGCGCATGTCCCAATAGTCACCGCCACCGCAGACCCTAATTGTCATCGACACTGCCGGAGACTAGGAGACCGTGGCCATAAACTAGTACGTCGCCACCTCAGCCACCGCCTCTACCACTGCTGCAGTTGTCACCACTAGATGTCACGTAGAAGCTTTGAGAATCGTTCAACCAATACGTTCCCTCAAATGTTCATGTTTCATCCCCTCTCCTTAAAATTTCTTACCCAACATATATACTTTCTGTACGTGTGCAGGTGTCTTCAACCCCGCCTCTTATTTAACTAGAGGTGCTGTAGCCCAGACTTTCTTGCAATATTGTTAATTTCATGTATTATTTTAATATGACAATTTCTTTTACCCTTCTACTACCATTTGAAAAATTCTTGAACTAACAAAGAGCGAAAAAACTATATTTTTTCAACCATATGTTTAATTGTTTTTTAACCATATGTTTATAACTAATGTTATGAAGTGAATATTTTCGAACGGTATTCGTACTCAAATCGTACCGTAGATGACTGTCCATACTTTCCAAGCGAGGCAGTTCGATTTCCTGTGAATCAGATCCGTTTGTTCCCGTGGGTCTGACTCATTTTGTCCTCAAAGGAATTTTAAATGTTTTGTTCGTTAATCAAAACTTATTATTTCTCTACTGTTCATATGAAAACAAGAGTCTTGTCCATTTTCCAACTGCATGTAATTGGTTTGAATATTAGATATTGTATTGAAATAGTGGAGCACTTAAGATTAATATTCCTTTGATTTCTTATGACACATTTCCAAGCACAAAGAACGTGAAAAGCTTAACAGAAATGTTTTTTATGTACCGGAGTCTCACGAGAATAGTTTTAGATTTGAAGAAAGTGAGGAAAATACTCTTTCATACAATTGGAATGGTTCGAGGCAAACTTAAGTTAGCAGTAAACTAGCGCTCTACTCCATTGCGGGATTCGTTAACACTATCGAGCGCAAGGTGTTTAGGTTTCTTCATTCGTTATTACGTATCCAATATTGTATTTGAATATTTTGCTTGTTGGGATTATTTGAGTGGAAATTAAAATATTTTTAAAAATATTTGATTTCCAAATAAATAACATATGTCCAAGAATATAATTTTTTCAAATTTTACACTTACAAATAAAAAATTTTCTACACGCATAATACAAACTACAAAAAAATTCAAATAGTAATGGATTCATTTTGCCCGTAACATTGTTCAAGTTTTTACCGCGATGAACTGTAGAGGACCACTTGCAGATCAAACGCTGGAAATTTCTCTTCATCGAATTTTTCCTCCTGAATATGTACGGTTAATCAGGGATATAATGGCACGAATTCGTGTAATTTCCTGTTCGAATATCTGCTCGTGAAAAGCTGGTAATTTTATCTCAAAAATAATGACAGTCGAAACAATGCAGTTTCTAGGAAATATTGTTATAACTGACGAAGCTTCTCCA
The DNA here is from genome assembly GCA_038098605.1 of Gryllus longicercus. Classification (NCBI taxonomy): domain Eukaryota; kingdom Metazoa; phylum Arthropoda; class Insecta; order Orthoptera; family Gryllidae; genus Gryllus; species Gryllus longicercus. The sequence goes on along the minus strand of JAZDUA010000057.1, from coordinate 5,118,397 downwards.
CATCCATAAAATATTTTCAATGAACCTTTTACTAACAATGGAATAATATGAATTGATTAATATGATACATTTTATTGAACATTATACAAACAGAATACCCTAATCACTAAATATTAAATGCCGCAAATATACAAATTATAAAATATATATTATACTACATTGCTATGAGAACACAATTCACTTACTCTTTATAAGATTAGTATAAACTATAAAACTAAAATAATCTTAAAGAAAATGTTGGATTAGATGCAAAATTGTTTCGAAGTAAAGCAATCAACATTTTAAAAAAACATTTCAAAATGTTACTGAAATTACTTAAAATTTCTTTTAAATAAGATGATTTCAAAAAATTTAACGTTTTTAAGAAAACGCTCTTATACGTGGAATATATTCCAACAATATGTTCCCTTTAGAGTAATATAGAAAGATAATCTTCCACCACAAATTAAAAAAATGTTATTCTTGTCACATTTTTAAGACGAATATTAAGGCGTAATTACTAACTTTAACTGAAAAGAACGTATTACCTGACAATTTTAGCATACGAATGAACCACCCAATTGGTTTAGACACCTTTCCACCTTCCCAGATTATAATCACGATTCAAACCCACTCTCGGCATTTGATCAATCCAACCACTAGATGCACGCAAATCCACAACAATTATCCTACTTTCCCACCCCGTGAAAAAGAATGACTGCTCATCCAGCCCATTTTTCCAGCCGGAAATCCCTTTGTTCTCCTCCGCATTATCTTGCATCGCTCCGACCGTCGTGGGCCGCGCGTCTCGCGACCTCTGAAACTCCGTCAGCGCGTCAGCGTCCCTTTAACGCTGCCTCTGCAGCACACGCACGGAGAGCGGCTCGTTGCAACAAAAGGGCGAAACAGCAGCTCTCCGCGTATACCATTTCATTTTATCTTCGTCTGACAACGCTGCCCCGCGCAACGCAACGTGCGGGATGTGGTCTCTCTCGGTATGCGGGAGGTTGTCAGTGTACTATTTTCAACTAGTCTGCACCCCAAGACGATCGACCCCCAACAGAATGATTTTTTTTTGGGGGGGGGGGTTCTACAGTAAATACGGTTCTGTGTCTTCACAACATGTCGTTTATAATGACAACTAGCAGAGCCACAGAATGGCACAGACTTTCTCGCATTAGTTAGTTTTGTAATTAGTACAGTCTAGGCTAGCTTTCCAGTACTGACCCACCTTCTTCCAAGCTACCACCTATCGGCGCCAAAATTACATTTTGTCACATTTTCTCGATTTTTTGGTCCCCTAATAATAGAATTGAAATATTCTTGAAAAATATTACATAACGTTTCTGAAAATAAGCAATTTGTAGCTAATACTCAGAGAGAACTTTTCAAGAACTTCGTCATCAATGTAAAAGACGTGTGTTTGCGAATGCAATGACATAAAGAAAATTACCATAATGTTAAATTAATGGCGTGAGATATTTAAAATATACATTTGTATAATTTAAAAATAATAGGAATAAATTAAAATGGCGTTAATATGGTTTTGTTCCATACGTTTAGCACTAACCGTACAAAACACATTAAAGAAAAGTGTTGGTGCCGTTTCTGAAAAAATGTCATTCAAGCGTTTCTGGCAAGGCGGAATTTTGAGCTCATTATCACAGAAAAGTGACATGCTTTCGTGAAACTTTATAAGACAACTTTTGAAGTACATGCTTTCACAAACGAAATAAAGTATAATGTATATAATGAATTACCGGTAATGTAAATATTAATGACGTGAGAGATACTTTAAAAATATATATAAATGTATGTAATTGTTGAAAATACAAAAGAATTTAGCAAACTGGCGTGTATGACACGTTATTCAGTACTTGTAGTGTCATTTGCACTATCCGTATAAAAAGTTTTAAGAAAATCAGCTGCCATCTTTCGCCGCCTAAATTACATTTTTTCACATTTATTCAATTTTTCAAGCCACTAAGACACAACTGAAATTTGTTTATTCTTATCTTAAAAATATTATAAAACAGTAAAACTTCGTCCTACTTTCGCAATTTTCATTAATTGGAACCGTGTTTGATAAAATGTTGAAGCGTTACTGTAAATAACAGCAGTGTAAATGCGAAATTTGAATCTCTTTTTCACAGAAAAGTTTTGAGTTTCCGAAAAACGTCTTTGAAAAAATTCCGAAGCACTTCTACTTACAAAATCAATAATGTATACAAATTTCTGGTAATGTAAATACTGTTTTAACTGCTTGTGATGAATGTGATGCAAGGGCATTATGAATGGTAAAGATATATGTTTATAATATTGAATGTATATTGAAAACTAATATGCAAGTTAAATTAAGATAACATAAAAACAAAGATAATGAATGGCAGTAAAATATACAATTTGAAAGATCAGTTTGGTAAATAATTAAATCAAGCTAGAGAATATGAAATGCCGGAAAACCAAAAAGAACTCGGAATGAGTAAGGAATATGTAACTGTCAATTTATTACAGAGTAAAAATACCAACATTATCTATAAACAAACCATTGACCTCGGTACACATAAACACGTTTTAAAGAAGAGTAAGGCGACTAATTTCGACATTCAGCCAGCAGAAAACACAACAAAGGCGTAATTTAAATATTAGTTTAAATTAAGTAAGCACTTCAAACTACTCAGAAAAGTCTGAATGGTCGGGGGAACATCGATGTTCCTAAAATTCCTTTTTAATACACCAGTCATTAATTTAAATAGTCAAAATATACGTGAGTCATTTGTCTTCCAATCTCGGTACTGAGTACTTGTACCCGCTCATACACTGACGCAGCTGTCACTTAGAGGAGCATAATAGAAGATGTTCATACATAAATCATCACAAAGAAGTTACTGCCATGTCATCAGCGCCGACAATGCAAAAAGGTAGTTATGCAAATATTTTGTTTTGTCGATGTACTATTAAGCACAAATAGACTACCATAGGCAATACGCTGACTCATTGTTCTGAGAAAACAGCAGACCACGTTCGATTAAAAACGTTGTTTCTTCATTTGTTTCTACTGTAAAACGGCTGTGTTGTTGTTAATGCGGTGGTGATCCAGAATTACGATAGTATCAAGATGTTTTAGATCTTTAGAAAAGTCGCATTTTCATTTATTGTTGTAAGATGTATAGAGACCAAATAAGCTATATGAAAACCGCTGATAAATGTGCACGATAATATTTTGACCATAATTCAGATACTGCGAGTAGTTTATGTCCATCAAAATACTCCCTGTTAGTTTAGAGAAGAAATACATTTATTGTTGCCATTATTTGCTGCAATATAACTGGTTTTCAAAACTGAACCTTGATGGCAAAATTTATTCATATTCCCATAATAAAATTCCCAATACATTTCGGTATTCAAATTCTTCATATTGAACAAAATGATGTGAAGATTGTACAAAGAATAACACAAGGTAATACATTTTAAACTGTAACAGACATACGTTTGTCAATTTTTTAGAGGTAGTTAGTCTACTCATATTTTCTCACCCGATCGCAATCTCGAGATATTCAAAATATTCAAGATATTCAAAAAGTTAAAAAAAGATGTTCGAAGTTATTTTTAAATGCGTTAGATCTTGGCCCTACGTTCAGTTGTGAGTTCAGTAGAACCGCAGTAATACGAACTAATTGGGTATGTGGTCTGGTCGAATTCGGAAATGTTCAAATTATCCTAAAAAATGTACGGTACGTATACAAATACATCTACAGCAAAATGCAACATACCGTGCATTGTGGGAAAATGGCAACGTAGTATTGCCATCGCATCATCATATCACTTTGCATCATCAAACACATTCAGTTTCCTACGGCAAAAGAAATGACCAAGTTTGCAAGTTCCTCTAAGTGAAAATTACAACTACATAAACATGTGATATACACCGTAGTTACAAGTGGAATAAACGTTCCGATAAGCATTTTATTTATTTGGTTTATTTTTCCTCCATTCCGAAATTCGTTCCGATTATCCGAAATTTCGGATTTGCGGGCTTCGGATTTGCAATATTCTACTGTATATCAGCAACAACAAAATGTACGAGATTAAAGGCCAATGCCTTCTATCTGGTAAATACCTTCATATGATAATTAAAAACTTTCTATACAACCTTCAAAAAGAAATATTTCCAACAGATGGAAACATGAAAAAAGACCAATGACATACATTCATATTTCACATTGTACGTTTATAATGAACATCCTACTAAAAGGTTACATGTTATTGTTTCCCCCACAGCATTCGACATACATAATACATTCGGTAAATCGGTGTGTGAAAAAATGTTGCTGACTCTTGGATTTAATATTGTTTGCGTAGTCAAAACATCCCGTCAATGCACAGAAATTTCACGGATAAACGAAAATTAAAAATTTTATCGCTTCATTTGGCCATAATGCACTTTTAATTTAATTTTATTCGGTGACGTTAACATTCGTTCCATTCAAAGAATGTCTCGTTGCATTATTTTCCGTAAAATTATTTTCTAATTTTCTAAAAATAGGAATTTGTTGTACTGTCGGTACTTCATGGATATGGTATGGAGTGAAACTATATTTCCCGTTCTCAAACTATATTTGCTGTAAAAAAATTCTACTTCAGCGTACGCTTTAATTATCACAATGATTTTTAATTACATATACTAGCAGTATACTGCAGCAATGTGCAAAACTCAAAGTTCTATTTCCTTTATGCTACGCTTCTAGAGACGGCTTTAATTCACATTTTACTCTTCCTTGCAGATGATTTGAAAAGAGTTTAAAATTAGATGTTATTTCATGGCAATAGAAAAAATTGCTGCAAAATTATTTGAGATTTTTTCATAAAGCGTTCCTAGCTTTACCCAGTTTGTTCGTGAATATCTTGATGCAGATTTTATGTAAGTGGTTCCAGTACATTACAAGACTTTTTGCGTCACAGCACAGATGAAAAGCAAGTGCTCACGCCAAGTTTTGAACGTAAAACTCTTCGGTCTGTGAAACAAGAATGTATATATTCTCACAGAGCTTTAGTCTTACAAACTTACTTTTGGTAATGGCTAGTGAATAAAATTACTGGACGTCGTTATTCTTTACAATATATCAAGTGTTGAGTTCAATCTGATTTCCATATTCTGTCTGCGATAAGAAATGTATCAGATCATTGTACCTCGCCGTACATTATTAGCTATTCTGAACACATGTCGTAAAATGTTCATTTGAAAGGGGATAATCTATCACTTAAGTCTAATTTTTAATAGGTTTTGCGTTAGGAAGGTTTCTGTGTATGTAAATTAATATATTCCTGTTTAGTATAGAGAAGTTTACTGCACGGATATTTAAATATCAAATAGGCCGGTGACGAATAGTCAAGCATCAGGTGCGAGTAAACAGTCGATGCACATGGAATCTGAGCACCAACCCATATCAAGAACGATTTGGGACAGTTTGAACATTGTATTACATTCTACTTCATCTACTACCTTTCTCCTCTATGAAAATGTGATGAGCATTGAAGATTTCCCTAGAATGGATGCTTACTCATTACGTCATCCATTGACATCAAAATGAATTAAGTCAATATATAAATGCCGAACATAAAGCAGAAACACCGACACGCAAGCAGCGCCAGCGAACGTGCTGCAAACACGAAACCACACGAGCAACGCACGCCGCGCGGCGGTCCTAATATTCCTCGGGGCTTCGTAAAACAAGCTAAACATCCCTCTCGACGGCGCAACGGCGCTTTTATTATTTTTTCGATTCTGCACGGCAAGCGCGAGATCTTCAGGGAGCGATGGCTTTCCGATACTGCGAGGAGGGTGGACGACGGTTGGGGGAGGAGGCAGAAGGGAAGAAACACCCCTCATAGAGAGTGGCACCACGCGCATGCAATAACAACGGGGATGCGGATACACGGTCAATGCACGAGGGGATGGAGGAAATCGATTGTGTGGCTGGATGAAGAAATTTTTATTAGAACTCAAGGACCTATCCTGTTTGACATTGAAAAGTAAGACAAAATGATTAGATATTGACTATAGTCGTGTGAGTGTCTGTGTGCATTGAGATATTTTTAAACTATTATTTCCAAAAGCCTTACAACATACATAGTATCAATAATAAAGATTTAATTTGAGATTCTAAAATTTCATAAAAGAAATATAGTATTCCTTTTCCTTTCTATTATTGCTCTGCTTTACTCATATGCAAATTCAATAATATAATAAACCTTCTTATTTGCAAAGATTGTATTGCCGGCTAACGTTCAGTTGTATGTAATATTCAACGAATCCTAATTTGACACTTACGTCGCCGTTTGCAGACTGGTCGGTCATACAATTCGACGATTACAGGGCATTTGATCTAAATAAAAGTGTTTCCACTGATTGCATCTCACTACCAAATACCACTACCCACCCACAGTCACCTGTATTGTTTCAAATAGACAAAATATGACATTAATTCATAAATCTATTGATAAACATATTAAACCATGAACTCATTTCATTTTAGTTAATATTGTTTTCAATTATGACCTTTCTTTGTGCAATTGCAACAAAATTGCCAATTTTTTTGCAATTGCCAAATTTTTTGCATACCGATCAGATAAATATAGTCCTTTATTGCTTACATAAGGAATATTTTCGCGCTTTTGTCACCTTCTCTGATCATTCTGGACCGTAGTAAAATGTCCAAGGTTCCTATAACCTCTTTTCTGTTCTGTCGTAGCCTAATTATTGCCTAAATTTCCTAAAGCGTCCCTGTTTAATAGATATCACCAATCTATCATAACTGTGATATGTAATATTTTCTACCTCCTCATAATTTCATCGAATAATGCCCAACATATTAAGTATGTTTCAAATAATTTCCACTTCCCTATCAATCCACCGCAGATGGATGCCTCACTCCACTACTTTCCTAGCATGTATAAGTTAATTATTTTACAATTATATTCAGTAAAGATCTCATCCCTAATCTACAACAAAATTTTACGAATCAGATTCTCTTCCCATTATTCAAATATTAAATTTGTACAAGCAGGATTTGAAGATCCGGAATGATAAATAAGCGATGAGGAAAGTTCTAAAGCACTGAAGAAAAAGAAGAAGAAGAAGAAGAAGAAGAAGAAGAAGAAGAACAACAACAACAACAACAACAACAACAATAACAACAATGTGACACCATATTCACTGGACTTTAAGAAAGAAGAGAGAAATAAGCAACACCGAAAACTAAACAGGTAATTAATAAATGCAGCAGTGAAAAATGCAAAAAAAAACGTGTCTACTGAATATGCTCGAAAACTAACGAAATCATAGTCAAGTAGATAATAAAGGATGACATAAAACTATGTAGGCGAATTCAAGAATAGCCAAATTCAAGAGATTCATATGATCTAAGTCAAATATTGATGAAAGGATAGGGTAGTAGGAGCGCAAAAAATGAAGGAGAAAAGAATAGACAGAAGAGAGCTTGGCGAAGAACAGAAGCCGATAGAGAGCCGACAGAAGCCGGAAGAGAAAAACGTTAGACTTCTTCAAATAAGGATAGGCGAATCGATGAGAAAAATAAATAAGAGATCCATCTGTCCGACAAAAAGGAGAAGAGGAGAATTGGGAGGAGGGACTCAAAGGAAAGTGTCATGTCAGAGTTAGGTGAAAAGCAAATGACAATCGAGAGAAAGAAATAGTAGAGTCGTGAGAATTTTTTTGAAAAAGAAAGACAGGATACATCATTCGAGGGCTGCATTAGTGGCACAACTGAAAAAAATGAGGTGTTGAGATAAATATTAATAAGATTGCTGATGTGGTAGATATCTTTTAATAACTAAATAAATACCGTTTTTCGCCCAGACGTGCAAGATCTCTGATGATGATGATCGCTACGCGATCAGAAAGATCAAGTTTAAATATATATTTGATACCAGACCACACGTTTTATTTATTTACTTGAGATAAGAGTTGGAAGTTTTCACTTTGAATTGAAGTGTATAATCACACTTCTGCCATTTTTAGACGGAGAATACTGTACTGTAAAATGAGCTGCGTTGCTTCTGGAAGGTAGATCAATCATCTGCAATTCTGGAGAGTGCATTAACTCAAAATTCGCAGTTTTTTGAGTTGAGCCACTATTGCAGTCCACGAGCGATATGTGGAATGGCATGGTAGAGAAATGTGTGAGAGAGAGATGAGGAGAGGAGAACGGAGAAGACGCAATGCAATGAGAGCGCCGTAGGCGGGGCCAGGGCAGCTGGTCGTCCACCGCGGGGGCGGGGGCGAGCGCCAGGCGAGCCGCTCGCCCTAATCCGCACCTCGCGTGGGCGTCCCAGGGCGGGGCGGGGCGGGGCCGGGAGGGCGGGTCTGCGTGGGACCGCGGCCGCCCGCAACAGCGTCCCGGTACGCGTAATGGACGCGGCGGCTGCGGCGGCGGGGGCGGGGCGGCAGGAGCGATCTGGAGCGAACGCGCGTGCGAGAGCGAGGGCGAGGGTGGCCCAGGGAAGGAGGAGGGGGGATTACCACCGCCCGCGAGGGCGACGCGCCCTGTCGCCCGGTCGCTCGCCCGTCTCCCGCCCCCCGCGGGCCGCCAGGCGGGGATTTCGACCCGGCCACACAGAGCCCTGGAAATTGAGCAATGGGCCTTCGCCGATACTTCCCAGACCCGCTGGGAAAAGGGGCACGAGGGGTGAACACTACACACTCTCTTTCGAATGTTCTTTATTTTTTTTCCACGAGCTCAGCAGGCTTAATGTTCTTTGACATCGCAGACATTTATTATTTAGCATCGAGCTGAAATTGAAGAAGAGTTATTAAATTCAATAGAGTTGAAAGATTTATGAGTTAATTATTGAAGTAACTTAATTAATGATAAGTTTTGAGTAACGTTGAAACACTTGTTTCCTGGCAAATCCTCAATGTTTTTAGTAACATTACCGACAATTTTCAACAACAATCTGCTTCACAGTGGTTACCATTCATTTTATTTATATATTGATTATAATATTGGACTAACATTTATTTACTTGTTAAAACTTATACTTTCACATTTATAGTAAAACAGGTTTTTCTGAATCACGTCTGATGTATTATAAATTATTGTATTTATAAATTCCCGCGTATGATTCTTTTATTAATTCTTGGTTAGTTCCAATAATTAATTTATTCATACATGGGGTTCGGAAAAGGAAGGGTTATTTTGATTATACTCAATAATAAAATGTAACATTTAATTATAATGTGAAATACGTATTTAGAAGTACAAAATTAAAATCTGTAGAATTCGACATAATTAAAAATTATTTTAAAATATCACAACTTATAGTGAAATCACTCAAAAATGTAACCTAAGATCATTAAAATATTATATCCGCATAGGTGAGCATTATGTAATAGACCAAACGTTCTAGAACCTAACAATAAATACACCATCAAAATACAGTTGTTCAGTTGTGAGAGTGGGAAATTCATCAAATATAATTTAAAAAGTAAACACATCGCGACACGACACATTTATCAACTCAATCACTGTGTATTGCTCTACCGCCTACTGCTGACATTTTATATGAGGTTACTGGTTCTCGTCGGCGGCTATCATGCCCACAATAAAAAACTAGTATCTGATCCTATTAGCAATATTAATGAACTCATTATGTGGCATTATATCAAACAGATTGTCCAATTGAGTACAAATTTCATTACCGACATAATTTCGTTGAAATTGCTTTCAATTAACAATCCGCTTTTCCTTATGCAAGTGCATAGAGCGATGCTGAAACATCGTTTATGTGTGGTCTTTCCCATTTTACTTTCATTGAGTTTATTTAATAATCTGAAAAGTAGATTTTATAATGTATTATTTCCGGTACTTTTTAACTAACATATTTGAGAAATACTGTACTCTACTGTTGAAACGCAATTTTACTTGTACTTGTTAGGACATTTTGCAAATTAATTATTAAAGCAACTCCATTGAACGATTTCCAGGAATATTTTTTTTCATTTGACACCATCTAGAATGTTTATTGTTCACACTCGGATGAACAACTGGCGATTAGAGGAAAGAGAAAAAAACATTATATCGCTCTTTATTATAATTTCTTGGAAACGAGAGATTTTGGGTTTAATCTATTAATCATTGAAAATAATTTATACGCTTCGTCAGTGGTTTAAATGTAAATAACCGTTTCGTACAAATATAAAAATTCCGTGATATTTTAAAACATTCTGTTCACTATTACATAAAAAACCGACTGCCAGAATAACACTAGCTAGGCAACACGTCTTAACTGCTATAAATATTTGAAAAATCCACTTTCAGCGCTATTAAAAAATTAAGATAATTACGTGACAGGTAATGAACCAACAGGGACTAGAATAGATTAATGTTATATTTCCTTTCCAGGAAAATAAGAAGCGTAGTGCTGTAGGATAAAAATGTACCTTTGTCTCTATTGAAAAGTACATTTGGTATTTCTCTTTGCTCCCTCTCATTATTTTATTCGATTCTCTGTAGCTCAAGAAATCGTGAAAAGATTCGAAACGTTCAACAACGCTTCTGACGTTGGTTAGGAAGTGTTTAAGTTTGACAAAGTTGTAATGTGACAGCAGATAGTTGCAATTGCTACGAAAAGATGCATAATACAAGAACGAAAAATGCACCATTCCAAGCATACTGAAACATACACTATTACTTAAATATCTCAGTGCTTCCAGAGGCGTAGCTCTCTAGGCTTGTGCAACCGATGGCCGCACAGGAACACACAAAATCAGATGCTTTGAATGAGGAGACTTGGGGGGTTCCTGTTGAACAATATTTTGAAGGTATATTGTAATAAAAATTATGTAACACATTGAAGGGGATGACAGATGATAGCACAAACTCTCATATCATAAATCCGAACCAAATGCCTTTGAATGTATCCTAAAAACGTACATTTTGATCGATGTGCTGAATAAACGTGTTTGTAGAACTACAGCATGTGGGTAGAAAGCAGCCAGAAGTGTATATAGAATATAAGACTCGTCTTATTGTACTAAAACTTAGTTTTATCCTCTAGCTGACAAAAACTATTGACATGTCAGTTGGCATTATGTTCCCTCGCGTACTTAAATTAATCGTCCTATAAAATTAAATAAGACTACTTCTCACTGCTGAAATTGATTATGAAAGAATTAAAAAATTGTTGAAACAACAATCACCACCACCGCCACCACTACTACCCCAACAACAACAACAATAACAACAACAAAGATTATGCTGGAGGGAATGTTTGAGAGAGAGGCAGGATTTACACAGCGTGTTCATCGCATCGTCTGTATGATTGCACCCTGGCAATGAGATGTGCTTGTTGTGACGTTGTCCGCAAACTACAGTGGGACCAGAATCCCCAAGTCGGAAAATGAATTTGTCAAAGTTTCGTTTGTTGACTACACAATGTAAAACTGACAACAGTACTGAAAGGTTAGTCGTGCAACTTGCTTCGTTTGTATTTCCCAGGATGTATTCCTTCTGTTCTACTTCATGAAAAATACGGGTGAAAATTTTACAAATTTATTACCAGAATAGAGAGTTAGGAATGAAAAACTTGGCGAAAAATTGAGAATGATCTCTTTGCAGGTTAAATTTAATTTATAAAGCAATATGTTCTTTTATAAATTGGCTTTTATAGCTTGGTTTCACATTTAATTGGGAAATCGCAGTTGGGGTTCCATGTGAACCTTCTGCACCTGAGCCACTGAGAGCCTAGTAAAGTGCTTCTAAATGTTTCTCTTCCTGATTTACCTGTATCCCTTCTTTTCTCTTCATTTTTCTGGCCACACTCATTTTCCTCTCCCGAAATTGATTCAGAAGACACATTCTTTCAACAGTCAGCACATTCAAGTTCTCAATACCGAGAATTGCGTTAATTTGAATACATTATAATGCATTCCAGAATTTATTTAATATCAAATACACCTGTGAATTTTCCAATAAATTTCAACAAAATACGAAAAATGTTAATAAGTATTGTTAACACACTAAAGAAAGTATGGCAATAATGAGAGATGAAATTATTTCGCTTTAAATTATTAAACGACTGAAGTTATTAAATCGAAAATATAATAACTCATCAGATGCTGGAAAGTTTGCTGCCCTAATCGTGCGCGAAAGCAATAAAAATCAATCAATGGCAATTCTCTGTTCTAGATAAAATAATAGAAAAGAGTGTTGTTTTTTTCGAGAATGTTTGACTAATGCAATATATGACCTTCCCGTAATCTACTCCCAAAATAAAATTACGGATTAAATTTTTATTTAGCATCTTATAAACATTTCCAGTAAAGTATTGCTTTTGAAAAAAAACTCGTTGTTTAAGAGTCACCATTGCTCCATCATTACTTGTTATGCGTATACTTCTTTCCTCTTTGTGAGATACAAAGGCTAACTACAAAATGATGTTCCGTGGTAGCAGGATTTCTCGTACTTGTTAGTTTCCTAATCCGTTTAGTCTGAGAAGGTTTTCCGTTTTCCCTACCTTCCTTCGTCCGCAATTTCCGCATCAGCCGCAATTTCTTGGTGCCTCAACCACATTTTTTATATTTCCTCTAATTTTTACTTCCTTACACTTGAATTGATATACTACTTGAAGAGTAACACAGAAGAGTGAAAACCAGTTTTATATGCAAATTTGCATTGAAAAATTTGAAGCGATTTTTGAGGAAAGGTTTTGGAGCGCTCAGCAGCCTCTGCCCAAGTGAAAGGAGTCAGTGGTGTTGTTGAATACCCAGGAACGCGTGAAACTGCGAAGTAGTGAAGCTACAGAATGGCACAAATTTTCTCGTACTAGTTAGTCTTCTAATTTCTTTAGTCTGGGTTAGCTTTTCTGTCTTGCTCCCGTCCTCTCGCCAAATGCCGTCTATCGCCGCCCAAATTCACTTTTTTGAATTTTTCTCTTTATTTCGTCTTTGTAGTGGTAGAATGGAAATATTATTTTAAGAATATTAAAGAAGAGTAAAACATCGGCCTATATGGAAATTTTCGTCAAAAACTTTAGATCCGATTTTACAAAAATGTCGTTTAAGCGTTAATGTAAATGCGAAGTTAAAAGCTCTATTTCAGTCTTGCATCTTATTCACAGAATGTCATTTTATACAATTCTTTTTCCACTATCATTTCAAAAAGTTTAAAGAAAAATTTTGAGCCGTGAGTGTTTCTGAAAATGCGGAATTTTGATCTCATTTTCACAGAATACGTTTAAGTTTTTGTGAATCTCTATTTCTGTCTTGGCGTTTTTCTCTCTCTGTACCTCTCTGTTTGTCTCCCTACCCCTGTGTCTGTCTGTCTCTCTCTCTCTCTTTATCCGTCTCTGTTTCTCTTTGCGTCTCTGTCTGTATCTGCCTCTCTCTGTCTTTGCCTGCCTACCTTCCCGTGGCTCTATTGTTTCCTGTATCTCTCTCTCTCTCTCTCTCTCTCTCTCTCTCTCTCTCTCTCTATTTATCTATCTATCAATCAATCTACCTCTATATATTTCGGTCTCTCTGTCCATTTCTGTTTGTTTTTCTCTCTGTGTCTCTTGACTCTCTGTCTCTCTCCTTCTCTGGCTATTTCTTTCTCTCTCTACGTCTCTGTCTCTTTCTGTCTCTGCCGTTTTGAGAAATTCTTGTTTTTTGATATTTTTAATACTGCACATACATCTTTCAAAATTGTGCGAAAATTAATAAAATTTTCAAAAAATTAATATGACATTAATGTCAGAACTAATTATGGAGAACAAATTACATTGGAAGTAATATCTGTATATTCAATTTTGAAGTTGTAGGATGTTTAATTGTTGTTAAAATGACAAATGTACACTTGATCTATGAATTTTGCTGAATTTTATTGAAATGGTTTTCAAGAAGTGTTCTATCGATTCGAGAAATACACGACGTTGCAATTTTTAAACTTTTATAAACATACAAACAATTGCAAATCAGCAATTATAATAATTTTCTTATCGATAAAATCTGTAATGAACTGGATTTTTGATAAAGATTTTGGATTGTGAACGAACAATAATATTGAAATAAAAATGTGATTAACAAACTAATTGCTCTAAAAGTAGTGTTAATTTATCACATATCAACGTAATTTCGTCAAAAAGATTTGTTTTAAAACTGGTGAAGTGTATGCTTTCGTATATTTATTTCAATGAATTTTCTTTCTGGTCATAATATTGTTTCATTGCATTTATTTTTATCTAAAAATATTTCCACATCTGGACTTGCGACGTCCACCATATTCTACGGCTTAATTTTGTTAGGTCACTCCCCCCATCCCCTTGAGATTGACAGCGATTATTTGTGAGACTCCGATTCCGAGTTTTCGTCAAATGCTGCCCAAGCCTTGCGAAAGATGAACTTAGACGCAGACGGCCACGACAGATTTTTGTTTCCAAAACTGTACCTCTCACATTACGGGAGGCTAAATAGTTTTCTTTCAATTTCTGCTCCAATTTGAAATTTGCAATACAGATAATTTTGGATTTTTTCAGAGTTCTTGGGTATCTAACAAAATAATACACATCCCTCTCAAAGCCGTAGGATGCATGGTTTTCTTGCACATTGGCACATTCGAAATAAGAAATGCATAAGAGTCATCCCACAAACGCGTCCCCGAAATCCTCGTAATCTAAGAAGTGGTGTTTAAGTACATTTATTACGAAACATTACTCTCTTCTTCGAGTCGAGCCGCACACATCCTGAGATTTCCTCCGAGATTTCCTCCACCATTTCCTGCCCCTCCTATACCTCCCACTCCCCCTCACCGTTTGCTATTCTCTCCGTGCGGAAATCCCTCGCTATCCAAACAAAATCTTCTGCTTGTATCTGCGAGATTTTCCGTTTGCAACGCGGCCTTAAAAGCAGCGGTCACAAAGTGCAGATGGGCGTGGCGACGCTCAGAAAACGACAAAGGCGGCAACGGTAGAGACGTTGGAGGAGGATGTGACAAGAAAACCGGAATGTTGTGGTTTTGGAAATCAGACGTTCATAAAACGATCGGTTCCCACCGGGGAGATGATGGAGAGGAATATTGTGATACGGAAGCTTGAAATTCGTGTTGTTGGATGTTTAGGTGCTCAGGAAAAATCACATAGGAAGCAATCCTAGAAAAGATCTATTGTGCTCTGAAATCTTGTGTACACAGTGATGTTGGAATCCAGGCGCTGATACAACGATTCTGCTGCAAATTGGAAAACAGAGAAAAAAACTATTGTGATATGAGTTTGAAATTCATTTTAATGGCACTAGGTGCTCAGGTATCAACTAAGGAAAAGACAAAAAAGGTCAGAGGATATTATGATAAAAATTCATAACATTGGAAAACAAGTGATGGCGTATGATTTGCGCCATAGGCTGCACTGTTTTGAGAGATGGGTTACTAGAGTCATCCGATCGTTCATAGGTATTATAACTGTGAGAATAATTGTGGTGTGCAGATGTTAAGGCAGAGGCAAGTAAATTGTAATCCAAAGTCATTTCTACAGGAACATCCATAAATTACTAGACTACCGATTATAGTACAATGTTGAAGATTGTTGTTGATGTTAAGATTAAATCGTGGTCTTTAGTTTTAAGTTCATGTTCTAGTAAACGTGTGAACATTACGCGAGTATTCAGAGAGACGACCGATTTATCATTTTCAAAAAGACTTTTTTTCACTTTAAGTAACAATAAATAGTGGTTAAATGAAGTGAGATTTATATTGTCTCTGGAGGCCAAAACTCAACTTCATATTTGCCATTTGACACAAATCTGCAAAGACGATTAGTTTATTTTTCTTTCTATTGGTCAAAAGTTATATTCAAATGGGTTTTATAATGTTTATAACAAATTTTATTGTTTCATAAATATCCTAAAGGTTTTGAAGCGAGAATATTATTTGACCAGACGCCATAAGGAATACTGCTATAACTACTTCGACGCAACAGGGCCTGTACAGAATCCCATGTGACGAAGCGGACGGGACGATGAGCAGACATAAGAACGGAGGGGGTGTGCGGACGGAGAGTCGCTTGGAGGCACGGTGGGGGTGGGGGGGGGGAATAGAGCAGGTAAGGGGCGTGTCCCCGCGCGCGACGCCCGAAAATTGGAAATTGTAATCCGGCGGCGGTGGCGGCGCGGGCTCGCTGGGCTATCGCCGGCTCAGCCTCTAAGCGCTTATTTGGAACAGGCAGCGCGCCGCGGCCGCAAAACCGGCGAACGAACGGCGACTGTGGAAGGGGCAAGGGCGAGCCGGCGAGAGGGCGATGAAGAGGTGTCCCCCTAGTGGGAATTTCCTGGCAACACTCACCGAAAAAAAGGAGCACGAAACTTTGTTTTTAGTAAGACGGAAGACCGACTTGGTAATTGTACCCAGTTCCAGAATTTAACATTCACATAGGAAAAATGCCGAGCAACCAATTTTTAAAAAAATCTCTCGCAAGAATTTTGTAATTTTCTAAAAATTGGTATATTACCAGCAGTTAATGAGTTTAAATGAATTAATGTGTAAATGGAAGATATTTCTTTGAAAATTGTGCAATTAATTACACACATCAATAAAAACAAATTGGTTCGAAAGGAAGTGAAAAAGGTCACGCACATTCAAATTCATTTTCTTGGAAATGCCTGCTTCTCTTTAATCGTTGTTGATGCAATATTGGAATAAACGTTATAAATCCATAAAATTTAATAGGCACATACAGTACATTGAAAAGAAAATATTTCTGCTTCCCCATGTTAAAAGAGTTCTGAAAGTTAGTGAGAGACTTTGAAATAAAATTCAGGAGTGATGGTGGTCGACGTTGCTTCATCATCAAGTAAATTAAGGAACATCATCGTCGTCATCATCATCATCATCATCATCAACGGCAAGAATTAGACTTGTTCAGTCTGTTCCGGCTCCTGAAAATTTGCTCACTCCATCTTCTCAGTGGTCTTCCCACAATTGTTCTCCCTTTCGGCTTGTAGTTCAAGGCAACATTCACTATCCTTTCTTCGGGCATTCTTACATTTTTCTCTATATTCTTGAATTATGTCATTCACACTTAAACATTTTTAATTCGTTTGAAATTTCTTCGCTTTTCTTGTGATTAAGTAGTGTGTAAACTGCTATGGTTCAAAGAAACTTCATTTCAGCCAATTCTAAACTTCTGATTTGGTCTTTAGTTAATGTTCAACATTGACTTCCGTATAACAGCATTGGTAGGAATATTGTTTTGTAGAGTTTCATTATAGTTTATTTTTTGACTTTACTTTTCAGGAAATTTTGGAACATACGAGAATATATCCTTCGAATCTAATAAGCTATTGACGTGGCGAAGCAAGCACACCCCACAGACCACGACTAAGTTGCTGCTTGCTCCACGAAAAGGTTAACACATCTGAGACCCACTCTCTTTCATCACAAAATTTGATTGAGTAGAAAGCTGAAATTTGTTTCTACACAAAATTCTTAGCGTTACAAGCTTAAATACTAGAATTTAAGATAACAACATATGTTATTAATAAATACAGTAAAACTTGCTCATTGCGTAATAATAAGGGACCCGTATTTTTTCTTCAATAGATACTCCGTTTGGGGCACAGTAATACTGTACAACGTACGATTGCCGGGACCTCTATTCTCTATTTATGTTCACATTGGGCAGATTTCTACATTACATCGCGTTCCGCGCTCAGCTAGTTTTACTGCATCGTATTAATAAAACAACAACGCATTCTCTTCGGTCTTTTCACATCATTCCTACAGTTGCCTAACTAGTGCTTCCCTTATCAGGACCCGCGGAGAACGCTGCATGCACGAATTTGATCGGAGTATCATTTGCTAACTGAGCCGGCCATGCTGTAATTTCTAGAGAGTGTGAATTGCGCCTTCAAGTCTATTTTGCTTGATCTGGTGAGGACGGAAAGTGAGATACTCGTCTAAGAGAATAAGTGATACGTCAATCATGTGATATTCCTTAAATTGCAATTTTGGTTATTAAAAATGTTAAAGAGAACATACGGTTCATATCAATGATCAGTATTAAAAGTGATCTACACTACTATTAACCTCCTGTCATTAATGAAGCGGACACCTCTATTAACGGCCATTTTTGCCGGAACCATTGGAGAGATTTCACTGCAGCAGAAAGCAGAGCTGGTCAAAGCAGGACGAGGCGCAGAAGGTTCAGAACGGTCTAGCGCATTCACAGGGCGGTTGTGGCGGTCGCTTCTCTGTAGGGCTTGTCGAGAAACCGCGCAGGTAGGTTGCGGTGCGTGCGTGTGGAGGGACAGAGGAGACGGGCGGGGCGAGGGCGGTGGACGAGGACGGGGAAGGGGAGGCAGGAGAGGCGGTTGCCGCAGCGGAGCGTAAAGAAGGCGCTGGGCGCGCGAGGCGACTATGGCGCCGCCGTCGGCCGCCGCCCGAAGCTTTGCTGCCACCGCCACCAACGCGTCGAGCTCCCGTCTCCTAAACGCACGCAAAGCCGGCGTCGCGGCGGCGGCCAGCGACGCGGTCTCTAGAGAAATGCTGGATCGGGGCGAGGGCTGCGACGGAGACATGTGTGTTGGTGGTGATGACCGCGGCGCGGGGCGGCGTGGCCCCGGCGCGGGGGGCGGTGAAACGGCGTGGGCGGCGGGGGCGGCGTGGGCGGCGGGGGCGGCGGGGGCGGCGGGGGCGGCGGGGGCGGCGGGGGCGGCGGGGGCGGCGGGGGCGGCGGGGGCGGCGGAAGCAGCGTGAGCGTTGACTACCAGGGAGCAATCAGAGCGAGTTCGGAGGCGGCTGAGACAGTGGCTACGGTTCCCAGTGGGCATAGACGAGGCTTCTGCCGACCACACACTACTTCACGTACATGTAGATTCAACGATTTGAGTTACTTGACTGCATGCTGAAAAAGGGATTGTTTTTCACCAAAAACTACGACATTTTTGTGTACATCTTCCGAAAGCCTCAGCATATACGTGTTGGTTTATTTTCTAGATCAGCAATAACATCTGGATTGTTATTGAGTGAGCGACTTTTTATGAAAAGCATTTTGCCATAAACTCAGCAACATCATGTCATTTTTAAGCAACCAATAGTCTTACATTCTTTGAAAATTAACTTCTTAAAAACACACTTATAAAATTGTATGCGTAAATGCAGAAAATCTGTCAATGCATTGTAGATAAATTCTTTGACAACAATCTCTTTTGTACTTCAAATATTAATGAATTTAATAAGTAAATAAGCCTTCAAAATTGGATCAATACTGGTGGAACGTACAAACGAAAAGCGTGGCGTAAAATTTGAAAACTAACTAATAAAGACAAAGTAACACTTTATAGTTTCTGAACTGAAACCTCTTAGATATTTATTGTCGAGGAGGTCTGTACATTGGAAAAACATGGTACCAAACTGACACCGCAGAGAAGGCAAATGCAGGAGAGAAAGAGACTGGAAGCAATTCTAATGAGCAAAATAAGTTTGTTCTCGTGCCTCTTTAAGTTGCGATTGGTGATGTCTGCAAATGTATTCCATTCGATTATAAGCAGAAATGGTTATAATAGTTAATTATATGTAAACAATATTCACGAACGATAAATTTTTCAAAGGTGAGTTTCAGGTAGGTGAAAAGGAAAACAAGATATAATTTAGTTGAAATAGATTCAATAAGTGTACTTCAGAAATAATATTTGAATACATATTTACCTCATTCCACAATCTAACATGATGAAATCATAATGAAATATACTGTCTGCGTCACATAGTAATTTATCGCATGTTTTGATTGACTACCAACAGTACACATGTAAAATAAATGTCTTCGTGTTGTATAAAGTAGCCTCTCATTGCACACAGACAAGAAATGGCTGTGTCCGCAGATGAAGGTGGACGTAAGCGAGACGAGGGAGAAGATAACGTAAAGCGAAAATAGAGAAAGTTAATTGGGCCTCATCCGACTGCAAGATGCAAGAGAGGTGGGGGTACGGAAAGGATTTGGGAGAGGGGTTAACGTATTGTGTGAGGGTGAGGATAGATGAAAAAAATGTGGGTAGTGCTGCGGGTTAGGAAAGATGCGGCAAGCAGGCGGAAGAGAAAGAAGCAAGAAAGGTGCGATAAGTTGGAAAGGGGCTGAAGTGCTCCAAAAGAGAGCTGTGACGGGCAAGGAGCTTGAAAGAGGTGGGACAAGAGAGGAAGGGCGTCAGGAAGATAAGGAAGTGGAAGGAATGGTAAATGTGATGTTCAACGGAAGAGAGAAAGGCTATTAGGAGAGAGGGAGGGGGAGCGCGGGGAAGACAGAGCGGGAGAGAGGCGAGGCACTTGGGACGGGAGGAGAGGCAAAAGAGCGGGCAAGAGTTATAGAAGAGGAGGCCGGGGAGGAAAGGAAGAGGCAGTAGAAGTGAAGCGGGGAGGAAGAAAGGATGAATAAATTCCGAGACTAGCGTCCGGCTGCTCTGATCGTGTTTTCTGTGGTTTCTCCGATCAGCACTAGGCGATTGCCGGAGCAGTTTCCTAACAAGCATGCCAGGTACTGCGCGCAATCTCACCTTCCTCTTCCTTGTCCTACCCTCACCCCTTACACACACACTTACACTAACATGTACGACACTACCACACATGCCGGGAGGCTAAGGGGAGACTAAGGTTTCGGGAGCTAAGAGCCTGTCCCGAATGGGGCGGTGCCCCGCGGGTGGGAGATACCTCGTTGGAGAAAACCCTCTAGCCGACGGTAGGTCGGTGCCGGATCTCTCCATATGGCGGGGGAAAGTTGACTACCCCCTCCCGAGCAAAAACCATGCATTACACTTACGGGACTAATGACCCTGGTAGTTGACGTGCCCGAAATCACTAAACAATCAATCAATCAATCAGAGATAATTGGTGGCGAATTATTGGCGAGGCCCGAGCCCGACCTACACTGTAGAGCTATCGAAGAAGAAGAAGAAGAAGAAGAAGAAGAAGAAGAAGAAGAAGGCGATGGGGTAAAGGAGAGGGAAAGAAGAGACGAATAACGCCCGGAGGAGAGGAGGGACGCAAGTGAGGAAGAGAGGAAGAGGCATTTCGGAGAGAGTTTCTCCTTCAGGGCACCCGAGCGGCGGACGGGAAGAAACAGAGGGGGGGGGGCAGAGTGGTGAGGCGAGGACGTAAAGGAGAGGAAAGAAAAGGGGTA
The DNA here is from genome assembly GCA_038098605.1 of Gryllus longicercus. Taxonomy (NCBI): domain Eukaryota; kingdom Metazoa; phylum Arthropoda; class Insecta; order Orthoptera; family Gryllidae; genus Gryllus; species Gryllus longicercus. The sequence continues at coordinate 5,097,259 of JAZDUA010000057.1, read as the reverse complement.
GGTGAGGCGGTGCGGAAGAGAGGAAGTGGAAATTAAGAGAAACCGTGTCCAGCAGGGCAGGGCGCGGCGGGGTGGTGTAGACGTAAGCGGGGCGGGGCGGGGCGGGGCGAGGCGAGGCGAGGCGAGGCTGGGCGGGGCGGGGCGGGGCGGGGGGCGGGGGGCGGGGGGCGGGGGGCAGGGGGCGGGGGGGCGGGGGGGGGCGAGGCGAGGCGAGGCGAGGCGAGAGGATCGGCTCTTCCTGAAACCGCGCGTCCGCCGGCAACTCAAAGACCGTGCGGTCCGCGCCCCCGTAATCGAGTGCGCGAGGAGCAGACCAGCCGCCCTGCCGCTCGGGCTTAAACAGAGTCACCGCTTTCCTCTGTTCAAGACTCTGCTCCACTGCAACGACCTGAGCTCAGAACCGCGCGTGAAATCGTTGCTTTGATGGCAAACATCACTGGTTTTCTGGAAAAAGGAGGAGGGTTGACAGGTCAATTAAAAGTAGTACATGTGGTTGCGGCATACTAGAACGGTCTCGGGTACGACTCCCGATTGTCCATGGACCTGATGAACTTCCATTTGGGCAACATAGGAACTTCTACATATTAGTGATTTTGAGTAGTTTTTTTTCTTTTTGGTTTCTCCTTCCATTTCCTACCAACTTCAGCCGGTGTTGCTACTGCACGTAACACTGCCGTAAAACGTTATTTCATCCATGAATTACGCACTGTTCCGAATCTTTCAGCCATATTCACGATACGATTTCTTATTAAATCCGAAGAATCGAAATCAGTCTTACAAGATACTAAACAAACGTATGGAATAAATGTTTTACACATGCTGATATGAGACTGCTACACAGTAAAAATACATTAAGCGTAAGCTGCAGCAAATGTGATAAATAAATAACAATGGATACTGCTGGCATTGTCTGAAAATTGTTCTAGTTCATCAACCCATTACTGATTTAGTACATACATTTTATCTCATCAATTTACTGGCTCAGTTTGCATGACATATGCTATTGCAAATAAGTTTATCTTATCTATTGAATAGTCTTTAACAGAAAAACTCAATAATATTTTTATTAAACACACTGTATTAAATTATTATAATTAATTCACGAACTTCATTTATTTTATATTTTTTGTTACATTGTCAAACATTGGAAAACGGATTCACTTTCAAGTTGACGGATCAACATAAATGTTATTGACATAGGGATCTATTCTCCCTGAACGAATGTAGGTACATCGACATTATATTGATTGATACTATCATATCTTTAATTTCCGCGCAAAATTGGTGATTTGAAAGTAAAATTAAAACATTTGTAATAAATTGTTATAAACAAAAAACAGCAACTTTGCCAATTAATCAGGACGTTCCATTTATTCTTGGTGATTGTTTATCACGATTAAAGTGAACAAAATAGACCTATTTTACAAAAAATGTTAAATTAAAGTTCCGTCCTTTCCCCAATTTTGTCCTTTTAACCCTCCGTTTTGTATTTTGTTTTATTTCGTAAAATGTCATAAACTTGAGTTTACACACTTTGAATTCGCAGCTAGGTCTTCTGCAGAAAGTTTTGCCTCTAGTGTTCATCAATTATTTCCATTTTCTTTTGTAGAAGAAGGGTTTTGCACGAACGCTTCAAAGACATTTTGACACACTAGCACACAGCTCTCTTACACTATACTGCGAGCGGTAACTATATTGTGTAGTCAACACCTCGTCAACTCTACGACTGCTTCGCTAGGGTAACAAGATCGGAATTCCATTGTCGACTGATAGAAATGTGGTCACGCTTTTGAGTATGGAATGTGGTCAACGTTAAGGAATCTGAACGAAAGCGATTAAATCTTGTTGAGACCTTGAAAATCATACTAGAGCGTGCGAATGTCGCAGTGAAACAGTCGCCGTGTTCATCAAAGGTTCCCCGACAGCAGGCATAAGAGGAATTTAAAGTCGTCCACTCTATTTTTAACATGTGAACCTTCGCACTATGCCATTCTCAAGGTAGTACCGGACATTTAAAAATAAATGTCCTTCATAGCCAGGTAATACTCTATTTACATTCTCTAAAAAAACATTACGTTTTCACGTTAGAGAGCTTGCAAGCTTATAGAGATCATTTTCAGATATAAAATCGTTCCGTTCTGTGACTTTTTGTCCGGGGTGATAGGTTTCCGCCTTACATAGGTTCCATCTTAGTCAGGTTTTACTGTCCTCATAGTTTTTGGATACACTTTTCTATAGTCAGATAATATTGTTACTGTGTGCACTTGCTACAGAACACCAAATGTTGCGATCATACGGATGGATATTCGAAACAAGAGACGAGAATTGGAGGTCGTAAATAACATGTGCATTATGTAACCTGCTCAGTGCTGGATTAATTGTGACATTGTTTACATTACGTTGCTCCGTTTTGCCAATATTCGTACATTTATATGATGACCTATTATCACGTACAGCTGTATTAGAAATAGATAGTAATAGCAGGCCCGAATACTGCACCATCTGGGAAAGTATAGGCAAGTATTAATAGGTGAAATGCAACATCCGCATTAAATACAGATCACCGTTAATTCTGAAATTGTTTCATATTGAAGCACTCTACTACTATACACACGACTTACTCTACTAAACATATCCAATGGAATCATCCTCAATATGTAGTTTAACTGAAACTAAAGCTTATTTTTCGTTGTATATAAATACCGAAGCCCTCATTAAATACTGGTATTGATATTTTAAAATCATTACAATTAATATTAATACAATAAAAGTTGTCTTTTATACTTTATGCATTTACGGACGGAATTTTTTAAACATTCAAAATGCAATATTCTGTGTTGCCTGTACATCGAATGCTATATCATAATTCAATTAAATTAACATCTAACAACAATTGTTACGCCCGTTTAAAATATTTCCGTTATATCAAATAATTATTTTAAATATTTTGGAGTCTTTCTTGTGGCATAGAAAAATTCAGTAGTTTTTCAAATGCTAAAGGTAATTTCTCTTTATTTCATGATTGCTCCGGAAAATTTTCAGATCATTATATTATTGAAAACAATCAATACTAAACATCTTCCAAGTTCTTCGACTTCAACTCATTTCATCATTACAAAAATATTCCAATAAAATACTAACAAATGTGTATTAACAAAATTTCCCTATTATTATTATTATTTATTATTATTATTATTATTATTATTATTATTATTATTACAATTTAATTTTAAAATCTGAGAAATAAATCTATAATATCCCCCTCTTATATTCAGGAATTCATACAGCAACACTCTTAAAAACACTCAGTATAAGATAAATAAAGGAAATGTGTGCACTTTTCATATTTTTCAGGCGAGAATTTTCAGTTGGACTATTTCTTTCATTCAATTTGGGACTCATATATATTTCTTTATTTTTTAATGTATTGAAGAATTAATTTCCTAAACAATAGATGTATTGCAAAGCATATGTTACAGTATTTTATAAGTCATATGAAACATTTTTCTTAAATGGATTTATCTCTTTCACCATTTTCTCTCTCTTCAAATGCCTCAGTTTGCCTAGAAAAAGGGAAAGGTTGAAGAGATTCTAAAGCATGACATTTATAGATAAATATGAGAACAGCCGTTATTTAAAAATATCTTTCTGATTTCCACGTTCCACTCTCAGAATCACGAAGAAATTCTTAGTAATCGAGCTCGAGCAATTCGACACATTAAATTCTATTCACTTAATTTCACGACTTTGACTCACTGAACTACGAACGTCGCTAATTCAATAAAGGTAATTCCACATATTTAAAACTACCCATGTGATCTCAACGTTCGTTTCCAGACTTCACAAGCAAAATTAACCAATCATATAAATCATTAGAAAATAAATATGTTTTTCGTATTTCTACAGCACATTTAAGCACCAGACGATCCAAACATTTCACTAGTGCTGACTTTTCGCTTCATCCAACAAACGTTAATCTTATTACAACCTTTTTGCTCGCGCAAAACGAATAGAGGTTCATCATTTTCGTCTTTTTCATCGATTCGCACCCGGTGGCGCGGCACAGCGACCTTCGGGGATAATTACACAGAAGCCCACTCGTCCACGCAGACACACACACTCACTCACTCTCTCTCACACACACGCACACACACACACACACACACACACACACACACACACACCGTACCGCGCCGCCAACGGCTACGTCACACGATGATCCTTATTAAGAAAAATGATACACATTTCTATAAAATATACAAAAATATTTCGAAATTAGCTTGAAGCCTCTAGGATAAAAATGTTGATGTCGCAGAAAGTATTCCAAACCTGTAAGGCAGGTAGAAGGTCGAATATTATCGTTTTCCAAATAACATGCGGATGAAATTTCACATAACGGAGTTACACAGTGAAGTTAGCTCCTGATTGGTAGGCCATTCGCCAGGTAAACGAAATCTCCTTACGTCAGAAAACGCCCTGCCAAAATCCAATGGAACGATGAGCTTCTTCTCTTTCAGGTGTAAATGTCACGTGAGTAAAGCGATGGGTGAAATTTCTTACCTCATGTTCACTGGCAAGAAAAATCAGCTTGAATGCTCCAAAAGATTTTAACATTTATTTCCGACACTATCTATATACTTGCATCGCACTCATATAAGCTCCTCACTGCTTCTTGTTTTCGCAGTATTTTGGCAGCATTCGGCGTAAGTAGTGAGTCCCGCCAATGATATCAATGAAACACCAAGATAAGTAGGATGGCGTTTTCATTTTTGCAAAACATGTGGCATGATGTTTCTTGTTTTAGTAGCTCCAAGATCTTCAAGGATAAGGCTCAACATTGAATGGTTCTATGCCGCAATTTAGTTTAAATTAAGATAATCGTACTCGCTATATCGATTATTAAATTTTGTGAAAATATTAAAATGCTGGTGAAACAGACGTCGCTATACCACCAAATCTCTCATTTTTTATCCTGTAGCGAGGGACGTCCGATTGAAATCATATTCTTCTTATTTCTCAGGATCAGAATCAACACGGAGTGGCGAGTCACGAAGTGGCACAGTCAAATCGATAACTTTCAGTACACGCGGAATCAAAATTATAATATTTTGGTTAATATCTATGCATCATTGTAAGCTCATCACTACATCCTATTAAAGGAAGTGTTATGTTTTCATTTGTTGAGTAACACTACTTCAAAAGTTAAAGTCAAAATTTTATTATGTTTATCAAACCGAATCTATTGTATGGTAAAGAAAAAAAGACGAACACATCGATGGCTCAAAGGGATAAATTCCTCTATGTATGAAGTTGAAGAAATTATCTTTCTCTAAAAGAAATACGGAAATTTTTAATGTTATGAAATAAATATAACTAATATATAGATAATTATATATAAATATTAATGCTATCAACTCTGTTGCATCATGATAATATAGTTAGCAGCGCACTTGCCGTCTCCGGCAGGAAAATATTCCACATAGCATGATCGAGTGATAGATTAAAGCATTCAAACAAGTCGCCACTATAGCGGGATCCGCGATCACTTAGATATCCAGTAGGCGCATGCGCAGAGACGAAAAGAGGTATACGCTAAAGTGATTTACGCTGTGCAAAAACACTCTAACGTTTATCCGCGGCGGTGGCGGCGGCGTCTTACCTCATATCGAAGTCCCTTCGACCGCGGGCGTCCTTCGTAGCAACGTGGGGCGGGAGCTAATTTAACTAATACCAGCGCCCAGCTGCATCGCTGCTGCAAACGCAGACCTCCGTACGATGTTGGATTGGAAGGATAGTTGGCCCTAAATGCCATCAATATTGTTGTAGATAAGAACAGTCGTCATTCGTAACGATGAAATAAGGTACAAATTCAATGATAAAAGCATATTAGAAGGAGTAAAAGTTTGCCCGACAAAATGATATTCTGCTGTGAAAATATTGAACAGAAAGAACATTCCGAATGTAGTAGAACTTCAACAAAACAATAATATATAATTTTCAATATCATGAAAGTTTTTATACTTCGCCGAAATCCGTGACTAAGATAGTACCGACGAAAGTTAGTAGATTCAAATCGTGAATGTAAACAGCAACGTACGAAGGAGACAATAGAGAAGAAGGTCTCATTTATGCAAGTCGCTCACACGAACCCGTCCACTTGCCCGCGATTCTTGGACCGATAGAGGAACGCAAGTATTCACGTACCTTTCCACACTTGTATATAAAAAACGGCTGTTAATGTAGCGGTGCGATGGGAGTTCCGCATGAGATGGCCACGTCCCCCGCCGTCCGTGCCGGCGAGTGCGCGCCTCTGCAGGGAATAGACGTGCGACTCTCGCGCCACACCGCGGCGGCCCCATTAATTACGTTCGTTAATATTTAAGCTCCACATCGTGATCCATATTCATAGCTCTTTGTGGGGCTCGACGCGCGGACCGCGGGTCGCGCGCCGTGCGCAGACGGGGCAGGAGGCGGCAGGAAACGCGCCTGGGCCTGGCCTTCCCTGCAGGCGCGGCAGGCACTTCAGTTGCATGTGACGGAACGGAACGGAGAAACAATGGATGTTGCCTTCAACGCCAGCGACTGCTTGCGAATTCGCAGAGAGTTTCCTCCCGCCGAAATGCACAAACGCAACCGAGAAGTGTTCAAAACTGTTATTGGAATTTAGTTGTTTTCCATCAGTTTCTAAATACTGTGACACATTTCTGAGATTTCTCGTGGCATTGGCCAATAAAGAAAATTATATACATTGCTGTTTTTTCTCAGTGCGTAGCGGTTGTTATCTCGGAGGATTATTTAATAGTGTTGTGCGGTAAGAAGAAATGAGCTAGCGATACAATGAGAACTAAGGGTGATGACGAAAGGAATGCCAATCCATGTTTTAGTTGACTGTTATTACTGAAGAAAAAGTAAATTATGTCGTAAAAGAACAGGAGATAAGAGGTATTATATTAATTTAAATTTCATTAAATTGTTATGTCTGCACTGCCATATAGTATTGAAGCGTTAAGACACAATTTATTACAAAACTAATTAAATATGTTGAAAAGTGGCGTACAATTAGCTTTGTTCACACTTCGATCTGTTAGTACATGAATAATTATGATTGTTGATTATATATTCGTAAAGTATTAATTAAAATTCAGTACATTTAGAATAATGTATTTAATTTTCTTTCATTTCCAATCCTCATACCTTTCACTACTTTCTCTTCAATGAAAGATTTTTTTTTAAAGTTGCCCATGTGCAGGATTTTACCTTGACTCAACAATTTGCATAAATAATCAAATGATAATGGTACTTTATGTGCCGAATTAGGAAATAATTCAACTATCATGGGGAGTGGACGTTAGCGGCCGGCTGCTCTGATCGGTAGGTGGTTTCCCTGATCAACACCAGGCGAAAGTTGGAGCAGTAATCTAACAAACGGGCCGCGAGCAATATTTCTTCTTTCTTGTCCTATCCTCACCCCTCACACTTACACTTACATGCACTACAAACGCACCACAAATGCTAGGAGACCTGTCACAAGCTTAGAGATTGTCCTAGCTAGTGCGGTACCCCGCTGATGGGAGACAACTGATTAGGGAAAAACCCTCAAGTGGACATGTAGGTTGACGCCGGATCTTGCCACCCAGCTGGGAACGATCATCACCATCTCCCGCGATAAAAGCACGTATTGCACTAAATGTTAACTTATGGACATTATAAACAAAAAGGATTGGATTGTAAGGGAATATATTGAGAAAACAATAAATATTGACAACCCCAATTAAATGAGAAAGAAGCCAAGAACGTGGTGGGAAAAACGGTAGATAAAATGAAGCTTCCTAGCTATCCGGTGCGACGGGATATGGTCTGCGATAGAAGTAGGTGCAGACAACCTTGGTTATACTTGATCAACAATTCGGCAGAACACCTAATAACAACGATGAAACCTTTCATTAAGTTAACACATCAAGGACAAATTTAGACTTCTTTAACTACTGATTACTCACCTAACCTAACGGGACTAATTCCTAACCTACCATTCCTCCAAATCATCCCAACCACATAATCCGGAAATTGAAATTGAATACTTCAGTGGGTGTAGCGTCGCTCTTATTAAGGTTAACGCTCTTGTAATGCGCTCAGCCACTATCGAAGAAAATTGTTTAACAAAAAACCATTTCCAGAAAAGAATCCAAACAATGCTTAGCCGCTCTTGAACAGGAGTCTGCTTCCATCACAACAGCTTCCCCTCCTTCGTGACAGCCGCCGATCACGTCGCCCGAGGAGGCAGCAAATGAGCACCGCGCCGCGCCCAGCCCCCGCGCCAGGCCGGCCCGTGGCGCGGCCGCCATTAGACAGCCTTATTGGATCTCCTTTCCATTAGCAGGTGTTTGGTTATCCGTGGGCGCCGGGCAAACAGACCGCCCCCACCCCTCCTCGTTGGCGCCGACGCCGAGGCCGGAGGCGACTTCCAGCAACGCCGAGCCCACGCTCAAAAGCATAACGACGACTTTTCCACGCGTGAAATCTCCATCTTTAGCATACAAGAATTCGGACCAAGCCAACCAATAACAGAGGAATCCAAGAGTTACGTTTATCTGTTTCCGTTTGGTTTTTAGTTTCGTTTCTACATCATGCTGCCAAATATCGGATTGAACATTCCGTTTCTCCTGTGCTACCCGGGATCCAAAACACATTATTCTATCTTGAACCTTATTCACACATTCTATCTTGAACTATGCGGCTTACCGTGAATAATTTCCGTTACATATTTTTGTTTGTTTGTTTGTGGAGATATGTAACTTTGGAAATAAGCTCTTCAATGACTCGTACAAAATTATCAGTTTTCAATTAACTTTTCCTGAGAAGTAGTAATAATTTTAACTAGCGTTTTGTTTACAAATAATTCTTTTAAATGTTATTATTTATGAAGACGATTTCTCGAACAAAGTTCATTGTTCTCCTCTTTTTTTCCTTCTTTTCCTCCTCTTTTTGACTGCCATTTAATTATAAAACTTGTGCTAATGTTCAGGCTTTCTCTTTTAGCATTGTAATTCATATTTACAGATATTTTAGTGCTTTGCTCTATTCCAAATATGCTGGGAATTGTTAATTGAAATATTGTCATTTTTAAGCGCCGCTTACCCATGCAGAAATCGTGTTGGACAGTAGGAATGACTGCTTCCATTGCTGGAGCGACAAAAATGCCGCACAGTACACAAATCGACTGATGTCACTGCTGTGCCTCTGTCCGGGAGTTCCGATGACGGCTGGATTTTCGACACTAACTACGACGAACTTAGCTGCTGTGTGGAGGAGAATTCTACCGACCGACTTATTTGATCGGTAGTTTTCCATGGTTTCTCCTGTCCCCTTACCTACACACGTTCACACGCACTGCATTATCACATCTGCTCTCACACGATAGTTCGAGCCTGAAGTACTAAACAACCAAAACCCTCTAAAACAATATTAAAGTTTTCAACATTTTTACGGTTTCAGTATTGGTAACGAGATATCAGTGTTTATCAGATCTGATGCTTCCACAGTATACGTATTTAAACAGGAGCACAGATCCGTGTTAAATGCCCTATGACGTGTTGGCCAGCGACTCTAGCGATCCGCGGGACGATCAAGGAATACTACACCGCTTTATAATTCGTAATTCAGCATCGTTCTGCTAAAACTAAATTAAATGTAAATGTTTTTATATATTTTTAATTTCCTTATGCACATAACTAAAACAACATGTAAAGTGGAAGATTTGAACAATTTTTAAGGAAAGAAATTATTTTAATCTAATGAATGTTGTCCATTAAATGTGAATAGTGGAATCATGAGGAAGAACAAGTGTTTCTTTACCTTTCATGAAATAGCTAGAAATCTTAGAAATCTAAAGAGTAAATCAGGGTATATAGAAGGCAATAACATTTCTGTAAAGAGGTGATACTATATTTCCGACTATCATTTCTAGGTCTATTGGACAAGTAAAAAAGAACATACCGCAAGGTTCTTTCCTTCTTTATTGCTGCGTTTAATTTAAGAACAGCGCGCGCCTTTCGACACGTGCATTGTTATTAATGTGTTCACTGAAAATGTTAAAGAATTCAGTTAGTGCATATCAAATATGTTCTGATCTATGTCAAATTTCATTTAATGGCTTGCCCTTGAAATCCTTGGAATATAAATTCACTAGGTCAAGAAATATTAAGAATTATCTTTTAAGTTTTAACCAGATCTTACGAGTGATAAACGCAATTTCACAACCAAATTCGTATACTTCAGTAGCAGCTATCCGTAGTTTTACTTGGTCTTCACCAGAATTGCTACCTGTAAGCGCGCACATCCCTAACTAGCCTAAACACGGGCTGAGCTGGGCTACTGTATAAATACATCTGTGATGCTACTCCAAGCTAGACAATTTTTGCCTACTGTTGTCGCTGAAAACGTTACTCAATATTTCCAGAATCTCGCGTACCTCATTACGCGTTTCTTTGTTCATATCTATTTGCGTTCATTCTGGGCGATCTACGCTTTTATTTAATTCTATTAGCTATGTGTTAAAAGAACACATCTAGCTTTTGTTGCGAAAACGATGGTATGTGTTTGTATTTCATTTTAATCACTTCGCAACATTTTTATTTTTCGCTCTTGGTTTGCTCGGTTTGTTTTCGAAAATTCAACGTGCTCGACTTTGTTACCATACCGGAGAGAGAGTTAAAATAAATTTGTTTGTCTGCCAAAATTCTTGGGAATTGGAAATGCTTTGTCATCTCACTTCGCTTCCACAGTCCCCCTGATTCCTCCGCACTAGTACGAGAAGTTCTAATCAAAAGGAGCCTTTTGATAACCGCATGTCGATTCCCCGCACCGACTGGAAAAGTCAGCAGCGAAGCCACAAAGAGCAAGCTTGAATGTAATGCGGAAAATATCTCCCTCACGAATCGAGTCTGTTCCTACCAAAGAGAACTAAACCGCTTCCGACCACAAAAGACTATAGCAACAGAAGTCTGAAGTGGGCAAATGATATTTTACTTGTGGAATGCTTCCTCTTTGATATTCGTACCTTTGGATATAATAAATAAAGCATAGAAAATGAAGAACAGTAAACAGTTCGAAAACGAATTTCAATATTATCGATCAATTAAGAAACTAAAAGTCTCTCTGCTATATAAATCAACTATTTGTTATGACTTGTAGTAAGCTCTGAGTCAGTTGTGAGATTAGGGCCAATCCAACGAAACGCTGGATTATCATGAATGAATAGTTGCCTTAATTGTTTTAATAAAATATAAATGAAAATATATGTTTCACTTACCTATAATATCGAAAATAAGTGTAGGTAATATTGAGAATTGCCCAATTTTAGATGATTATTTTGCTAGAAACCAAAACCTATCACACAGTCGCTAGATTGTGTCAGAAAATTATTTTCATGTATTTCCTGCAGAAACATGCACGAGAAAATAGTTTGAAACTTTTTTTTTGACAGGAAGATATAAAGAGATTCAGTAGAAACCTATTAATATTGATTGTCTTCAAAAATTTGAGGTTTTTGAAACAGACCTATTTCCTTATAAACCATAAAAATGTACTGACTCATTGTAAGTTTATGTAGATTAAATTTATATTCGTTGAACATTGAACACTTCATCCTTTGAAACTTTTCCATATAATTTTAAGGACGTTTTACACAGCGTTACTTCCACGCAAAACGCAGATAGTTTTGTTTTGTACCACTAAAATTTGCAAAGTCGTTCAAAAGTACTGAGTACGAGAATAAACTCTAAAATCCCATAGTGCAAAAACATCACCATCCTCATTCAGGCAGGGATACAAAAGAGCATTGGACGTAAAGCACGTCTGTGCTTGACGTCCCTGTTGAGACTCTGAGCAAATGTCATATTTCAGAAAAAATTAAAATAACAAACGCATAAGAGTCCAAAGATCGTCTGAATTTGTTACTGTTTCTGCCTCATATGTAAGGAAGTTGCATATGTTGAACTCGACATGAAATTTCCACAATGCTTATGTATCCTAAGTAATATTAATCTCTGGCGTCGTTATATAAAATGTAAAAGAAGCAGACGGTAGAAATCAAACAAACTGTGTGTGTGTGTGTGTGAGAGAGAGAGAGAGAGAGAGAGAGAGAGAGAGAGAGAGTGTATCCAAGGAGAAAGGAGAGGGCAATAATAAGATCGCGCGTGGTCCGAGGCCTGGCAGTTAAGATTGTACTGTTCAGATATTCGTCTGGTATTGATTACCGAAACTACGGAGAACATCCACTCAGTGGTGCCTGCCCTTAGAGTTCTCCTCCAGAGAGTGGCTGAATTTGACCTACTTATCCAGCTGCTGTTGAAAATTCGACACCATCAGGACTCGAATCCTAAGACCTCCGCCTAGGATCGCAGCAACTACGAGTCATCTCAGCCCGTCTCAGTTTGTACTGTGCACCATACAAAAGCCCAAAAATTCTTGAAGAATATAAGAGTCCAAGCACACTATTACTCAACTAAACAACCTTGCGTTATACCTACTTTTTTCGATTATTTTTCTCCTTGAAATGACACCATTACCACAGAGAGAATAATTGTGTGCAAACCGTTTGAAATAGCAAATGTAGTCGCTCTGCAGACCTGGGAGTCTAGGGATTTCGATGGGAGCGGATTTTTGGCACCAGTTTAGGTATTGATGTCACTGGCTGGTTGAAAATTTTAAAGACATGTTGTCCCAATAGGTCTTCTCCGCGGTTTCCATCGTTCAAATCTAGATGGACGCCGGAGCAGTACCTTAAATAACGGCACTCGAATCTTGCTCAATCTCCTTTCCTTATCTTCACTTACATTTGTACTTTTATACTTGTGTTCATCTGGATGGCCGAGGTGGCTAAGAGCGTGTGTCGACTCAGCGCTTAGATCCGAAGGGGCGCGGGTTTGAGTTCCGCAACAAATCCCGCCGATAGGCATGGTTGTTTGTCCCTTGTCCCTCATGTTTGTGTTGTCGCGAAGGGCCTCGCGTTCTGCTGGCCACAGATCAGAGGAGCCCGCAAGTGCATTGGTATCTGATGTGTAGTCGAATACGCGCCCCATCGGGACGTAAAGAGTAACTGACTGTCGGTTGCAAAAAGCCCGGAGAAGAAGATGAAGAAGAAGACGAAGAAGAAGAAGAAGAAGAAGAAGAAGAAGAAGAAGAAGAAGAAGAAGAAAAAGGAAACGATCGAATTTTACATTTTATTTAGGTCTTTTAATATAAAATATATATAATTATATATACAGTTAATAAAAATATTAGCCGACCTGAATGCTCGAGGTGGTTAAGCGCGTGTACCGTCTCTGCTCTTCGGTCCGAAGGGTCGCAGGTTCGAGTCCCACCTTGGGCATGGTTGTTTGTCCGTTGTGTCTCATGTAGGTGTTGTCGCGGAGGGCCTCACGTTCTTCTGACCCCAGATCAGAAGATCCCGCAAATGTGGTGGTTGAATTTGCGTTCCATCGGGACGTAAAGGGTAACCGGTTGGATAAAAGCACTAGGGGGAAAATAGATTAATACTTACACCCACAACACAGAACGTAGAGGGATGTGTTGCGAAAAATGTGTCAGGGCATTTGCAATACTAGGCCCGCGCGCGCGTCCGGACACCGTGCGCTTTGAGGCTCGCCAGCCCTGAGAAGGCAGCCATATAAACGGTGAGCTTCGACGCGAGTCATGGGCGTCACGTCACTTCTACTGCAGAAGGGGCCGCGAGCTCCACGAATAAATTTGTCACTCCAATTCAAGAAGTTGGAAACGACGAGCGAGGCCTCGGGCCTGCTTCGAAATGAGTACTGCCCATGTGAACAGTGCCGTGTATCGTGAGTCTGTTGGAGAGGGGTGGACTGTGCTGAATTTAGCGACAGGGACTGATTACTGCTGCGAGCTTGGTTCTTTCTCCTGTATAAATGGGGAACTGGCTTGTAATGGTACACTTTTGAGATTGGTTATTGTAATGTAGTCGTGGTCGCTCTCGGGCGTTTGAAGGAACCACCGCAGGGGCGCCGAGGTGAAACAGCGGCACCTAGGGAAAGTCCGGCCGCCGCGCTGGAGAGGTCACCAGAGGCGGAGCCGAGGCGGCTGTTACGTTCAGGCTGGCGCGCGCTTCACCTGGCCCTTACGCCGCCGCCAGACAGGGAGACCTCAGCCTTGGATACAAATAAGCCCCGCTGCAAGAAGACGGCAGTTCGAGATTTACTGGCGAGTGAATGCGAGTGCGAGTGCGAGAGCGAAGTTACGACGAGTATTGCAAATGGGCTGGTGGCGACTCGTGAAAGACTTATTGGACTTTTCTTCAGGATTTTCTTCGGCGACTGTGTTCATGTTTGGGACTTCCCTGCGCACGGTGAATTGGCTTGTCTACAGTTCATCTCCTAAATCTAAGGAAAATTGTTGCTTTTGTCCCAGGTACATTCTTGTAAAATTATACGGTGAATAAAAAACTGTTTTATGAACTTTGTTTTTACTCACAGTAGTAATCCTCTGCTAAATAAATGATGATTACTTGTATTCCATGTTTATTTCTGACATAACATAACATGAAGGTAAGAAGTTGATGAGGTAGCGTCCGCACACTATAAATAGGTGATTAGATGCCTCGAAATGACTTAATGTATGTATTCCCGACGTATAATGAATGGACGAATGACATTGGTTTCAATTTATAATCTACGGCCTGTCGACCAACCATATTCCCAGAATTTGCGAAATCTACCTGCAAAATTGCATCCTCTTTGCAATTCGGACTTCTTTTGAACCACAGTAGACAAATCGCGTAAAGATTTTGCTGTTTTATGTACATATCCTACACTTTGTTGTACTCTTATTTCTCAGTACATTTTGCACTGTTCATTCACCAGAAAATTGATCTTGAAACCTTAGAATTAAAACTGTACGTAACCTGAAATTTTAGAAGTAGCAAGTTCGGCAACTCTACAACTATTGCCAGAAATAGAAGTATTGTTAGCAATTAGATGGAGATGCAATTACAGGAGATGAACCAAGCAAGAATGTTCTTGGATTATTTTACAAGACTTTCTCAATGGCATGAGTTAGTTAGGAACTAGTTAATGGAAGATTTAATCAATGTTAAGAAGCATATTGTGAACACACAATGAAATATAATTAGAAACTTATTTTAAATTACAAAAATCACTAATGAAACTAGAATATTTCAAGGGTGAACAGAAAGTATAAATTACGACACACGCTCCTGAGTCGCTCGTGTTGAAATCATCTGCTCGTGAATTATAGTCATCATTTTACGATCGTTAAAAAATGTATTATTTTATGTCATCTTCCGTGCTATTATATGTATCCTTATATACTATACTTATATACGTATATACTATTTTATGTACTCTTCCAAGGCTCCCCAGCTCAGTAGGGCGAGTGTATGAGATTAAATGTCATTTGTTGTTTTAAGAAACACACGTATGTCTTTTTAATATGTGAGAACTTCGTTTTGGCTCCACAAATAGATGTAATGTGTTTAGCGCCGAATTATTGATTTTATTGATGATTCTAGGCACGTCAACCGCTAAGTTTCTTAGTCCCGTAAATGTTGTACATGTATGATTACCAACCGGGCCAACCTACGTCGCCTGGCGGGGATTTTCCCCAACCAAACATCGCCCACCAGTGAGGCATCGCCCCAGCCGGATCAAGCTCTAAGATCCCGACATTTAGGTCTCCGACATGCGTAATAGTTTAGTACGTGAGTGTAAGTGTGCAATGAAGGGGTGAGGATAGCACAAGGAAGATGAACGGGGGATCGCGGGCACTCTGTGGTCCGTTTGTTAGGGTACTACTCTGGCATTCGCCTTCTGTTGAAAACTTCCTAACAGAGCACCAAAACCACGGAAAACCACCGATCAGGGCAGCTGGCCGCTAGAATTCTCCTTGCTTAGCGCAGAATGATAGTTTAATCTCGCGTAAGGCCCACTTTCGTAATCAAAAACATCTCCGACTACATTTCTGATTTGCGTTTATCCAACCCAAACTCATAGGTTTCGAAGATTCAGAAAAAGGGTGTGCGTATTTCGGTCATGTTACGGTTAACGTGCATGAAAGTGCAAACAACCTTGAACGAGACGATCGAAATGAAACAACGAAAATGGTATGAACAAATGAGAAGGTTGAAATCGGATAGACTTTCATAAAAAGTTTGGGAGTGGATACCAAATCGAAGAAGATACAGGGGAAAACCGAGAAGAACGTGGAACATGGCAATAACTGAAGCCATGGAAAAAGGTGAAATGGAGGAAATCGATATATGGGATAAAGAGGCGTGGAAATTGGGATGCGGAAAACGGCCAAGGCTGTAAAAAACCGCAATATAGATAAATATGGTATATTAATGTTTGTGGAAATCTGACGACCCACCACAACACAACGCGTCACTGAGACTGATGTTGCTCCTCTGTTTGGAGGTGCACTCGACCCTCCATGTTCTATCGTCGCGACCACAAGGATTCTTGCGCTTGACTACAGCTCTCCTATGCGCCACGCGCTATTTAGAACACGGCGAGACTGAGTGAAACAGACGCAAAAGCGAAAAATCTCTGAATTCGAAATAAACTCAAGGCGTGCGGTAGCGGCGAACGTGTTATTTTACATCACCAAAGCGGATTCCGAATAATTCGTATGCGATTGTTACTAAGTGGGAATTGCCGATTGTTTTAGAAGGAAACTCCCATTTACTTTGACACATTTCTTTCATATTCATTGAGGAGTTAATTCATTTTTATCACAAAATCTGATTCAAGCAGCTTGTGCACATCAAATTTCACTCATTTTGTTCTTTGTAATTGTAGTTAAACTGTTTTGGATATGACTTAAAGGAGATCCGATAAAGCGCATATTCTTTAGAATTGTTAATTTAATGCAATATTTTAGTGATAATTCCATTTACATTTGCGTTAGTTATAATATTCTGTTTAAGTACGCGTTTTGCATTTGAACGTTCTTGTGCAACATGTATCTTGCTAGAGAACATCATCAGAGTGATGCCTTCGTTTTATCACTAGTTTAGGTCATATAAATATATTCGTAAGAATTTTACACATTTTCATAACGACTAAGGGTCTGAAATAGTCCAAACTGTGCTTCCTGTAGTTAGAATATAAACTCTCTAAGGAGAATGAAGCGCTGTTTTGCGGTGTGCTGCGCTCTGGCGAATCGCCCGCGAAATTCCTCGCCGCATTGCCGCCGTCCCGGCTTCTGGCCACCAAGCGCAGAGGAAGAGCCGAAGAGAGCCAGCGGCGGAAATCCCCGCCACGCTACCCGGCCCAGCCCTTCCCCTCCCACAGGGCTCGCTCGCCAGCGCTTCGCCGCTCCCCGCCCCGCCCCGCCCCACCCCGCCCCGCCCCGCCCCGCCCCGCTCCGCACCAGCTGCCTCGCTACGAGCCGCGTACGCCCCCCGCAACCCCTCCCGAGCACTTTTGCCCTCCTCACGGTCCCGCATCCTCTCCATCCCTGGGAAGACGGATTGTACAGAGTGGGTGGGGTGGTGCCCCACTGGCGGAGACACCTGGAGAGGGAACTCACCCGCAAGGCGACGTGTAGCTCGGCGCCGAGTCTCATTCCTGCGGAGGAGGAACACCCCCGTCTCCAGGTATGAAAAAAACACTAAAGTAACGCAGCGAATGATTATAGCAGTTGACGGAATCATCTATTTATCCATGTTCCGGTAAACGAACCATCATTACCTACGAATTCATTATAATATATCATTAGAAGACTCAAGCAAGTAATTCTTACTAAACTAAGGATCCATTGCTTCACAATTAAGTCAGTCACCTAATTATAAAAACATACAGAGCCATGTTCCAAGTGTGGAACTCACGAACCACCCACCTTTCCCCTGAGTGTCTGAACACAGCAAGGTCTGCGAATTAACTCTAACCTCCTTGATTTATTCAGAATAAAGGACGAGTGACATAATTCTCAGACTAATACACACAACCAGGTTTCACTTATTGATATAAGTCACAGGTCTTTTCAATATCTATATTATATTGACATTAAACAATGTAATTTCTGCACCTACCCAAAGACTTTGCAGTTGTACATATTTTTCATTTATTGAAGTAAAAAAGATTCCATATATATGTTTAATCCTCGTATAACAAATCTGTAGTATAATTAAAATCTGCAAATTAATGTAAACCGATGTAAATTTCAGAGGTCGCACATAATCAGACCAGTTGCAGAGCCACCTTCATTTTTTTTAAATCCACATCCGCTCTCATTTTCCCCAGGCGTGAAAGAACGGGCCGACGTTGGCTGTCGTGGAGAAGAACGTAAATGTGGATGTAATTGAGAAGTGAGGAGCTACACGCGAAACAGGAGGGATACATACTTATGAGGTTCAAATGCTGAAGATCGACGTTGTCCGAGGAAATGCGATGATATTTGTAGTAACGGTTCTCACGTTAATTCTGATGCACGTTCACAAAACTGTCAATGCCCAAAACCTTTAGCTAAAAATACAAATTGCATCTTGACTACCAAACGAGTCCGCACTTGCTGCAGTTCCTATGTAATTCAATTACGGTCTAATGAAATGAATTACTTACTTACTTACTCGAGTTTGTTTTCTTTTCACACTTTGCATTTGTTCAAAGGTTAATTATCTGGCCACAGAGTCTCCTATTTCGTAGATTAGCATACGTTGGGATATAAAACACCTACTATAATGGCAATTCGAATTTGCGACTTTAGAGTCCAAATCGATCAACTTTCAAATCGCCTTGTAAGCTTGCTAATAGAGTTCTTATCAAGATGATAGTGCAGTAAAGTAAGAAAAATCAAGTCTAGTGCTAATTGTATAAAAAAGGAAAATTAGAATTATTCCTTATCTTGAAACTGCCCATAATCAATTTTACGTGGATTTACAAATCTATTTCGTTCCCAGCCCAAAATTCGTTTCGTACTTCGTTCAACAAAGAACAATATTATTTCAAAAAGTAAGACGGTGGGAAGAAACACACAATGACTATTTTGGCCGTAGTGTAAAAATTTACATCACAGTTTTGTTCGAATAAAGTAAATTCAATTATCTTACCTAAATATATAAAATAGAACACAACTTCACTACTACTTACTTGTAAAATAAACTCTACGATCACTTCCCTCCCTGGCAAAACTCTGTATAAAGTGTTTAGCCGGAAGAGCAAGTTGGAGTGTCCACTTGAATTAAGGTACGATGGGTTCGGTGTTGGCCTCAACTAGTTATACTAGAGATACTCCTAACGCTAAGTATAGAGCAGCAGCAGCAGCTGCGGCGGCGGCGCAGAGGGTCGCCCAGGTCGAAGTTTCCGGCCGTTTGCTTCGCCTCTCTAGCCATACATCAACAGCGGCGCCGCGGCGCGGCCGGGGAGCGAAACCCATGCGCTCCCCGAGGGCTGGCTTCCTCCCCCCTTCCCGGTTGCCCCTCTTCTTCTGGCCACACTCGGTTCTTCTGGGGCACTCGTCCCAGTGCACCTCTGTCTGTGGGAGGTCTACAGTCGCCCCCGCCACCCCGCCGACCCCACCGCCCCCGAAGCCGTCCCTCACGCCGTCGTCTCCAGCTCCCCGCCACCCCAGCCCCGCCCTATTCCCCATTGCTCCCCGACACCCTCGACCCCTCGACGCCCCCGACGCCCCCGACGCCCCCGACGCCCCCGACGCCCCCGACGCCCCCGACGCCCCCGACGCCCCCGACGCCCCCGACGCCCCCGACGCCCCCGACGCCCCCGACGCCCCCCACGCCCCCGACGCCCCCCACGCCCCCCACGCCCCCGACGCCCCCGACGCCCCCGACGCCCCCGACGCTCCCGACGCTCCCGACGCTCCCGACGCTCCCGACGCTCCCGACGCTCCCCACACTCCCGACACTCCCGTCGCCCCTGACGCCTCAGACGCCTCCAACACACCGGCATACCCGACGCCCATGACGCCCACGACCGAACAAAATGAACAGATAGAAGTGATTCATGTAGAGACCAATGCGCGAAAACAGCATCCTGTTTACGATACAATCAAGCAATGTGTCGAACTAGGGCATGTCATCTGATCTAAATTTAAAAATGCGAGGGTCATTGTTTCCGGAGTTATGCGCCTGAATGAAGTCCACATCAGTAAAACGCAGAACGTGCATTGTGGCTTACAGTGACCGTGCGAGAAATTTGATGGGCTGTTCGTCGATCCCAATCATTGGTTCGGGCACGAAGACCTAGCACGGTACGGCCTTCATCTCAACTTCCGAGGTGCATGGAAGTTGGGATGTCTTCACGACCAAGTAACACGGTTGTATTTACTTGGGAAGTTACTGGAGGAAGAAGTAATGATGGCGCAATGGCCAGTGATAGTTGCGAGATAGGGAGCGACGAGTTTGTGACTGCTGCGGGGGAGGTGACGGTGGCGACGCATGTGACTGCGCCGGGGAAGAAGACTGAGTAAACGCGGGAGACGACCGCGACGAGGGAGAAGATTGTAGTGCCAGCGGCGTAAGAACCTAGGAAGGACGTACGGTACCTAAACACTGACTTTCGTGTGAGGAGAGGCTTCGTTAAATTGTTGCAGGTGAACTGTCATAGAATCATGAATAAGGAAATCGAATTTTGGAATTTATTTGAAGCATGTGATCCTGTTGTAATAGGAACAGTGTCTTGGCTTTCAGATGCCGTAGCAAACCTGGAAATTTTTCATTCCGACTACACTACGTTTAAGAGAGATCGCGAAACCAGAGGCGCTGGTGTCTTTATTTGCGAGAGACACACATTTATATCACATCAAATTGGGTTGATAAAGAATTTGAAATTACGGGTGTAGAAATTTTCTGTTCAGGAAGTATATTAGAAATAATTGCTTGCTATCGTCCACTGGGCAACAGTTACGAAATCTGGGGCGCCCTCAACAAAAGAACAAAAAATATAAATAACAGTCATGTAGTTATTGCTGGAGACTTAAATCTCCCAGGCGCAAATTGGAAAGGATAGTACAGACTTGTCTGGGACGATGTATTAACGCAGGTAGTAGACCGGCCGATCCGGCAGTACGCGATTCTGGATATTTGCCTAATTAGACCGAAAGACTTATTTTTGTCGTGCGACGTTATAGAAGATATAAGTGACAATAAAGCCTTTTAGTCTTTTTACAGTTAATTATTTTTAAAGGAAAAGTATTGCTACCGTTATTCTAGTGAGCGAATACAAGAAAGTGAATGTTCAAGGGTTTCAATATTACTTAAAGAGAACGATACGGCGAGTTTCTTAGAATAAGAGGAGGAATGGAATAAATATGGGGAGCATTTAAAAATATTCTAGTAAATGCCGAACACACTTTTGTACCAAGTAAATTGTTAAAAACTAACTGCAATACGGAATATGATTATGCAAAGATTAGACGAATGAAAAGAAAAATCAGAAAAGTATTTATCAACAGACACCGCTTATTTTCGAAATTACCCAAAAACTTTAAAGAAGGAAAAGTAAACGGCGAAGGAACGTCATTTGAAACATATTTTTGATGTGGAGGGTAGTAATAATTGTTCCCTTTAAAATACCTTTGTAGAAGGAAGGGATGTAAAGATGAGATTCTAGTTGTTCGTGTTAATAATTCGCCGAAAATGGATGACAGAGAAAAAGCAAAAGCTTTTAACGCGTGTTTCAGCTCGGCTTTCAAGCAGAAACATAACAGTATTCAGATGCCAAAGCTTCCAGATATAAGTCTTTTTTATATTGATGTAAATACTTTGCGGAAAAGAATAAAATTAATGAAGAGAGGAAAATCACGAGGCCCAGATTGTATTTGCACGGACATCATTAAATTATGTGGAGAGGCTATTGTACCACGTTTAATTACGTTATTTAATGTATTTATAAACAACGCTTGCGTATCAGAAGATTAGAAGCTGGCTCTGGTAGTACCTATTTTTAAAAAAGGCGACAACACAATACTTTGTAACTATATACCAGTAAGCCTTACAGTAGTCGTATGAAAACTTATGGAAAATCTAATTTCCTGCTACATCAGAAAATAATGGGCGAACAGGGAGTGGTTTTATCAGGGTCAGCACGGTTTTAGAAATGGTTTATCATGCAAAAATCAGTTAGTCTCACTTCTACAGGATCTAGGCGACGTAGTTGATGAAGGGGAAAGGTTCGACGCGATAGTAATAGATTTTGCTTAAGTTTTTGATGTTTTTCCACACGATCGTCTAATAAATAAATTAATAGATTCGGGTATAGACACTAGAGTTTTAGCGTTGGTAAACGAACTACTTCGGAACAGGAAACAGAAGGTCCGAATCGGAAGTTATTTATCAACCTCGAGAAACGTCACGGTAGGAATTCCACAAGGAAGTGTCATAGGACCACTCATGTTTCTTGCCTTTGTGAATGAATTGTCGATGCTTCAAATGTACGACTCTTTGCAGATAACTGCGTAATTTATAGGATTGTCAACTCGGCGAATAACGAGGGTATTTTGCAACGAGACTAAGGCAAATTACACATCTGGGCGGAAACAAACAGCATGGAAATAAACAGTTCAACGAGCATTCCATCACGTTTGGTGAGGGTCGAAGTTATAATGAAACTGCGTACTAATTAAACAATAATGTTATACCTCGAGTCACGTCTTACAAATATTTAGGAATACAGCTAGACAGGAAATTGAGCTGGGATGATCAGGTCAATTTCGTTGCAGGGAAAGCCTGAAAATCTACTATGTAAGTATTATTATTAATTATGTGAAGTGGGATGCAGTGCAGAAGCGTGAAATTGAGGGGAATGAGTGTGTAAGAAAGACATTACAGTTCAGTGATCCCCAGTGCTATGAAGTGAAGTGTGGTGAGGTGGAGTGCTATGAAAGATTGCACGGTGAAATGTTCACGTTAATATGTAACGGTTGTAAATTTTGAAAAGTTTGTAAGTTCTGAAATGTTAAGTTAGTGTATTTTGCAACCACGTTCTCAAACTTAATTGCAGAATTAGTAATAAATCTATCAAATCTACGCAGTTAAAAGAACGATGGCCCAAACAACTTCCAAGTAGTTATAACATCTACCTAGAGATAGCTCTGATTTTATTCCAAGAATAAGAATTCAAACAGTTTTTAATTGATTTCCCAAAAAAAACTTTTCTTTTTTGGCACATAGCTCCTATGGCTGTAAAAGGCCTCAAATATAATGTTGTTGTAAATAATGTTGTCACTCGATTGTCATCACCCTGTTTCGATTTCCAATGAAAGTACCTATTTATTGAAATAATTTTAATTACCTAACGATTCATTAATAAGGTATTCCTAAAATTTAAGTAATTACACGAAAAAAGAAGTAAAAAAGAAACGTTGTTGTTAATCTTTCCTAGAAATGAAATTAAATAATACAATGATTCAATTTTTCTAAAATATAATGTATATCCTGATATTTCTACCTTCAATAATACACGATATTTTTGTACCTAGATATAATTTCGGAATCCTTCCTTAAAAATCAAAAGCTTTTGTATTTCGCCCAAGAGATGAATAATCGTTCCCTAAATGATGGAACTTCGCTTAAACATTCACTCCTCTCAAAAATAAATGATTTTTCTCTCTATCTGAAGTTTCGTTAACTTATCAGAAGACTCTGAAAAGTAACGCACAACTAATTGAAATTTTTAATTAATAAGGATTTTTGAACGTATCATTATATGATTTCCTGAATATCTTTGTAATATGATAAACGTATAGCTTTTGTAACATACTATTTAAATGAATTAAAATAATTTACGAATTTGTATATATGGTTGTGAAGAAACTTGATTTCTGCCATAATATGATCATGAACTGGTGTTTGCAATAACTTAAATTCTAAAATAACATACGTATTTTCGAGTTGGAACACTAAGAAGGCAATTTCTTATTGTTTCTGATGCCTCCAGACCATGTAGGGTAACTAAAAGCTCAATAGAAGCTTGGAGAGAAGTTTCCTTCTTTACTGAATGTCCTCTTTGGTGGACGTTTTGAACTACAAGGAAAAATATATTGACTGCACAATTCAACAAAACATCTAACGCATCGTTGTGATCGTATGATTATTCTATCCCATTAAAATATATTAAACCTTTACTACTACACAT
The DNA here is from genome assembly GCA_038098605.1 of Gryllus longicercus. Lineage (NCBI taxonomy): Eukaryota > Metazoa > Arthropoda > Insecta > Orthoptera > Gryllidae > Gryllus > Gryllus longicercus. The sequence continues at coordinate 5,073,134 of JAZDUA010000057.1, read as the reverse complement.
ATCTGTCGTATAAATATCTATATTTGAAAAAAGTTTAAATTAAATTAACAGTTTATTGTTGGAATGCAAATTACAATAAATAATATATGCGCACGAAAATTACCCTAAAATAAATATTATGTAATTGAATACAGTAGTTGTTTTGACGAACATGTATTTAGGTATGAAACGTAATAATTTGTGAAATTGCTGTAGGCAAACATTTGCTATAACCATACGTCATTTTTTGGTACACAAAGTATAAATTTTAGTATAAAAATCTGCAGTGAATAATGTTGTTCAGAATTGCGATACCTCTCATCTGTAAGATGATCCACGTAGTGCTTTGCAGTGGTTTCCCTATATTATCGATCCATTAAATGACGTTATTTCTTCATCAATGCATTTAATGATCATCTGAATAGTTGTGTCATTATATTCATTTTTTCCATTTATTTGTATATAAAAAGAATATCCATTAATATCATCAAAAAGAATATTTGACCAAAATATCAAATATGGTGCCTGAATTATCTACTACAGTTCTTGATTTTCTGGTTGTCGACATCTTTCTCAGTATTTCCCATAAGAATAGATAGGGGGGCATTTTTCTCAGTATTTTCTGTAAGACTTTATCAATCAATTTACACACAATATTAATGTATTAACTAATGACTATCACTATTGCAACGCATCGAATATCAAAATGTTAAATTTACTAATTAAAACAATATAAAATCTCCAAAATGTATACAAACCACCAAATTTTAAACATTAAATTCAAATATAAATGACGAAATATTATTACGCTTTTCTTAATCAAACACAAAATGTATTCTATAGTCTATATATTTTCAGGGTATATACGTGAAATTATAGCATCAACGAACATCATTCCGAAGTTGGCAAAGCAATATTCGCACCAAATATTAAAGTTTGATAAATTTTCAATTAAGTTGTAAAGAAGAGTTTATGGAAATAATTATTTTGATTTTTCATTCGTAATAATATAGTTTCTTATAAAAACTTATCATTAGTTTCAATATTTCATGTACGGTAAGCTTGAGAAAAACATATTTTAATTTTTTAATAAGTTTATTGAATAATTTGGTATGATGTTCTTACCATTTGTATTCTCATATTTACATTCATATTAGCAGAATTCATATCCCCACAATAAATATTTCATATTTGTCTATGTATTACTCTACGAACAAGATCAGGTCGAGACCAATCCCTAATTAAGTTACGAGCTACTAATTGTACACAAAAATAACATATAATGTACAAATTCTTCGTATATCAAAAAATAGGCGCTTTCTGCAAAGAAATAATGTTTGTCAAAGCTAGCAAACCATTCGATCGAGACCGTACAAGCTACAATGCAAATACCAGCCACCAATCCGCATATTTCACGTCTTTCTGGGCAGCTAATGCAACCAGCAATATTTGCAAGTAGAAAATAAATAAATAAAATATTTAAATGCTGTGGACGTTGTTGAAGCTAACAGTGCAAGCCACCATTCGAATCACGATCATGAGAAGTTTTTTATCGCAGGTTCGACAACGATCTGAAACAACCGTACCAATTCGAAGCGAAGTGGAAATAGACTCTTCGATTCGACACCAATTGACTGCTGGCACTTTGCCGCTGTGTCGCCGTGTCGTGTAGTTCAAATGGAGACGACTGAAAATCGTGACTAACCTACCTATACGTTGCAACTGATAAGATTCACGTGTGTTTTCTCAAGCACTGAAATCCTATGAAGGTAAAATTATTTGAAACTCTATGAACTATCAGCTCTACTAGGTAAATATTTATTAATCTCCTTTTCATCATTGTATTTTCTATGCTTGAGAAATAAAGAGTAATCTACATAAATGTTCAGAGTGTAGAATTTTCCTTATTCTTACATTATTCTGAGAGTATTAAATCTTACAAGTATGTTACCATTATCACCAACATTTCAAAATTAAAGTAACACAAATCATCAAGTATTCGATGAACGCAACTCACAATTTGACCTCTTTGGAAACAAAGACTTTTTTATTATCTTATTTAATCGATTCATCATCTTGAATTGTATTTGTCAGGTAGATAATTCCCTCACATATAATGCAAAATAAATTACGTGGCACAAGGTGTTCCTAATCAAAACAGCATTATTTAAAAAAACGCGAATTTTTTCATCTACAGACAACCCTACAGAATATCAATACTTCCGAAAAAGAGCACATACCAGCAGAGTCAAGTTAGTCCTGCCTTTCATTTATCAGAGATTCTCAGTTTTCTTGAGCACAAGAAACAATATTTCTGGAAAATAATTTGGACGCGAGTTAACAAAACGAGATTATAAAATACATCCAGCTCGAGAAAGCGATTCCACAACACGTACTAACAACAAGAACTATTTTGTTGTTCTCTCTCCGAGAAAAAACAATTTATAATGCGAGGACATTATTCACTGGCGTATTCTTCAATGTATTATTCAATGAAAAATATTCCTTTATTTCCAAGGAATATTCACATAAATTCCCGTGAAAATTGCATCAGTATTTGAATGTTACTTTTAATTACACTCTCCTAGACATCGAAATCTTTCTCTAATCTGAATCAGCATATGTGACGGAAAAGTAAAATGTTTTTGCTGAAAGATTTTAGATACAATCAATAAAACAATATGGCAGTGGTCTATGAAGTTCGGGAATGAAATATTTAAAACAGCTGTCTTTTAATTACAATATAATTGAATTTTAAAAATTCAACGTAAAATGAACGTTAAAAATAATAAAAGAATCAGTAGAAATATGATTTCCGATTTTACGTTCAGAAAAAAACAGTAACAAAACTCGAGTATAAAAACGTACCTATTAATTATGAAAACAACATTAAACTACTTTTTTGTTGTTGTTTTAATCCTCACTCATGGGAAAAGCAAAAACAATCTAATCGTAATTTACAAATTTTACAATGCATTTTGTTCTAAAGGACTTCAAAATCAACTCTCATTTGAGAAACCCGTCGGCTTTCATAAGGTATTAGGTAATACCAGTTGGCCCAATACTGTTATCAAAACTAATGGAATAAATTTGAAAATAACCCATCAAATACTTATAAATACTTATACTTATAAAACTCACATTTCAAAAGAGACCAAAAAATACTGTATTGTCATGTTTGCATTAGCGTGTGTTATTGCCAAAGTATGATATCTAGTACATTTTTGTTTCAATTTTCCTTGATAAAAATCCACGAATTATTTTCGCCTATGGACATCCCTCAAGAAGACAGATTCAAGCCATGCATAAATTTGTTATATTTTACAGACAAAACTAAAAGTAACAAGAAAGGTCATTTTGGAGATAATATAACAGAGGCATACGAACATTTCTGTGTGATATGTCCCGAAGAAGATATGTTAATAGCTCGAAACGAACGGTTTCAGTAGACACAGGATGACGATAAATCAGAACGACAAATTTTCAATAGAAACAGGATTACAAACTAATGGACTGCGTAAGTGAAACCTGAGAAATTTAGGTAATAAAATCTCAAAAGTTAAAAAGGAGTATTCATAAAAACACACAAAGCTTGCGTTAAGCAATTATAATCCGTGGACGAAAGTAACTCTGAACGCGCGACGCTAGATGCAACACGGAGTATGTGTTGTAACAGTAACGTATGCTGAATCACCAATAGCATCTCCGAGGTTGCGAACTCTACATCCCTGTTTGTTATGAACTTTCGTCGCTTCCCTTCTTTCAGGGTCTCTTTGTGACTCGCTCTCCGAGGGCATTGCGGCAATAAGCCACACAAACACGCCGTGCGGGTTGCATCAACACTCGCCCCATACCGCGACTTGAGACAAACTCGACGTTAAGCTAGGGACCTATGTACAAGCCTCACTTGACGAGCCTTCATCGTCCGTGTTAATTGTATATGCATATTTGTTCTCTCCACGGCGAACAATTCAGCGACAACATATCTGCAACCGGTGCATGCCAGGCTCGTGAGTGCGGCTTGTTCATGTGTATGACCGTTCTAGGAATTTGGCCTAGGTAGGCCAAGGAAGTCGTAGGCAGTGGGAGGATATGTCCATTTCGACCCATCATTCTATCTTTCAATAGCGAGATAAAACTTGATTTTTTATTCAATATTGCAAAAAAGAATGCATCAAAAGTCGAAAAATATTGAAGAGAAATAAAGTGACACTTGTACTGAGTGTGACTACGATTGTCAAATTAGTACAGTTTGTTTCTGTTCTTCGTGTTATAGCCTTGTTGATGTACGATAATATCCAGTTCATTTTTTATGTCATGTCAGTACTTTTTTCAGAACACAAGTAGATCATTTAATATTCAATGACAATTTTTGGTTAATCCATTAAGCGGGTACATCGGTTTTACACTCTCTTGAAGTGATTTATATGTTAACAGTACAATTGCCTACTGCAGTTTCTTTTACCATACATCTTAATTATTCTGTTTAGAGAATGATAAAAAGATAATTTATCTTGCCTAGTCTGTGAAAAGAGTTGTAATGGATCTGCAAACAATTTCATGCTACTCCATTCATGGGATTTTTAATGTTTCGACGCTCTTAATCACTTGTACTTCTAGTAAACTTTACATTCGGTAAACAACATTAACACAAATTATTTATAAAATGTTTTCTAGACTGACGTAATTTCCATATTGTCCTCGCTACTAATTCGAATTTTAATGATATTTATAAGTGTTAATGAATACCCAATGTTTATCAAAACAATTACATTGAAGAAAAAACATATATTTATTTTCATAAACAATCTTAAGTCATTTATACAGAAACCGCCAAATTATAAAATAAAATAAGCAAACATGAAGTCACTTTTATTGGCTTTTTATGAACTGTAGCACCAAACATTGAGTTTCTGTTTCTTCATACATCTATGGCAAGAAACAAACTATTAAGATAGAGACTGCAATAAAGCTGATACAAACAGAAACAAAAACGTTTAGCCACTAGTTAGGACATATTTCTTTAACGACTTGTCAATACAACAGTTTATGGAGTGCTGGCAAGATTGTATTTCATTTCCTGCATTACTCAGATATAGACACGGTGTTGTAAAGCAACTAGCCCAAACTGTCATTCTGAATAGCATTTCTCTCCCTACAGTGGACGTCATTCGTAAAAACCATGCGTTTAAACACAGTTCTTCAAGTATTTCGCCATAAATTTGTTTCTTATTAGGACTTTCTAAACAGGGGTAGACTCGGCGCTGCAAAACATGCTGATCCAAGGTGTACTCCGATATTATCCAATTGGGAATGCCACTTATTAACACGTTTTGACAAAAAAGTTCATATTTCATCTCGCTATAATATGACGATGAAGAGAGGCGATTCTGTACCAGATAACTAATCCAAACCGAGAATTTTCGCACGCACACACACACACGTGGAAACTGGATGGTAGAAACACTTCCATGAATGTTCTTTTAGATATTTGCCACCGACATTTTCGTGAGAAGCTTCATCTCGCTATTGTAAGATGGTCTGAGGTTGGTGCTATAAAATACACCTTCCCAAATCACGATTTTTGACAACGGCACTATCCGGGTGCGTCAGAAATGTCGCGGGCCGGGCGAAGCCGGGCCGGGCCAAGCGGGGCCGGGCCAGGCCGGGCCAGACCAGGCCGGGCGATGCAGTCGCGCAGCCATATCCTCCCGCTCGCTCGCTCGCGCGCTCGCTCGCCCCGCGTGCCACTCACGGGTGCAGATTCCCTCGGAGTGCGCCACGAGCACGGGCTTGCCGGCGGCCACCACGCACTCGAGGCCGCGCGCGCACGAGCCGTAGAAGCCGTACGGCCCTCCGCAGGGCTCGTTCTCGACGCGCGCGCACACGCGGCAGCAGCCGCACGGGTCCCACACGGTGCCGCCCCCGGGGCAGTCCACGTCGGACAGGGGCTCGCACTCGGACGGGGAGCACACGCAGCTGAAGGCCGCCGCGCCCGCCGCCAGCCCCAGCAGCAGCAGCAGCAGAGCGGCGGTCGTCGCCGCGGGCGCGGCGGAAGACGTGCCGCCGCGCGGGCGCCGCATCTTCCCGCACGCGCGCGCACCCGGACACACCGGGCGCCGGACGACGCGGCGCGGAAACAAGGGACAAACGGCCGTAAAAACAACACACGAACCGCGCGCGCGCGGGCGGAGTGGGGCGGGGCTGGTCGCGGCTCGAAAGGTGCGGCGCACGGAGCGGTATGCGGAGGCGGGTGTGCGGGAGCGGAAGAGCGTCGGAGGTGAAGGGTCGGGATCGGCGGCGGCGGCGGCGGCGGCGACACAAGCGCTCGCGAGCACGGCGTGCGCGCGACTGGCGTGAGGCGCGCCGGCGCCCCGGCGTTTTCTGCGGCGGCGCTGGCGGCGGCGGCGGCGGCGGAGGGCTGGCCGCGCCGCGCCGAGCCGCGCCGCGGCGCTGTGCGCCGGTCACGTGCCGCCGACCCGCCCCCGCGCCGCCCCCGCCGCGCCGCCCGAGGGGTGCGCCCGCCGCCGGCGCCACCGTCCGGCGCAGTTCCCCGTCCCGCGCGCCCGCCCTCAAGGCTCTAAGCGGCCTGGTGCATATCGGCGCTTTTCAAGGAAAGGGATAAAGTGTACGAGAGAACGTGGAAAAGAAACTCTCGCCCGTAATGCGTTAAGACATTGTCGTGGGGGAGTAAGGTGTCTGGCACTGCGTGCGCGGGAGTGAAAGGACGGGAAGGTCAGAAGGTGCCCTCCGGGCCGTTCCCCACTCTTCTAAAAGTCTAAGGTGTACGAGAGGGAGCAATAAGAACAAGTACGACGCCAGTTCTTCGGAACACAGCAGTTTATTGGGGAGGTGTTACATTGGTACTTGACGGTGCCCAGCCTCGCTAAGGATTGTTCTCCGGAAGAACTACTTTCGAGCGACCTTCGGACGGATCGGCGACACTCGAAGTCCACGGTCGTCAGGGGAGAGGGCGGGAAGCTGCTAGCAGTACCTCGGAGGGTCGGTCAGGACTAGCTGAGTGGGGGAGTGTTAGCAGGGCCAGTTTGGGCCGATCGGAGCCGACGGAGTAGTGGAAGGTCTGTGCACACCGGCGTCGAGCTCACGAGTAGCATTCGTCCCCCCGCTAAGTGGAGGTCAAGCTGTTATACAGACCTTTCCTGCTGAGACGCTCTTTCAGCGGCGGAGCCACGTCATTGTGCTTACACGGGCGTCATCAGTGTGAGGCCACGCTACAAAATAACAGGTGTCTCTCCACGAAATCGTTAGGAGTGTTTCCAGGAAAGTTTGGCGGAATCTTGGTTTTGTTTCAGGGAGCCCTAACTCCTACGGTCATTAGCCCCGTAAGTGTAATACGTGTATCTTGAAAGGTGCGGTATATCCCACGCGACTGCACGTGAGCTGAGGCACCGGTGAACAGGAAATGTGACGTAAGAAAGAACGTAACTTTTGTTCAGGGAAAACAACATTAATGTGTTACATACCAATTGAGGACCGAAGTCAAAGATCGAAACCAGCCTAATTCGTTTCTCCTTTCTCTTTGTTTAGGTAAGAAGTTAATATTTCGTCAAAGTATATATATATATATATATATATATATATATATATATATATATATACTTTCTTAAGCACGCAAATATTGATTTTCAAATATGGTAAACAATAATTATTTAAGTTTAATAAAATATTATTAAACTTAAATAATATCTTATTCACGTAATCATAAAAAACAGTCACATTTTTTGATTATATGATTTCCCCACAAAAAGATTAATAGAGAACTTGCAGAAGTAGAAGTGAACACAAATCAGACTGAGTTTGTGGAGTTTTAAACTCATCAAAAATTAGGGAACAACAAAGGTAAAGAAAATTGGGGGAAGAATCAAATGTAGTTGTAGAAGATTTTGCACAACAATTTTAGGAACTAATTGAGAATGTTCTTAAATTAGGATTAGAGAATTACAGTGAAGAAGAGTTCACATGTGACTTTTAAGTACATTTTTGTATTAGCAAAAACCTTTCAAAACGTAGCTTTACGAAATTCTAACTATTCTAAGCATCCATACCTGCAGGTATTTTTTACGGCGATTACAGTTTTGAAATTGCATTATTACCAATTCATAACCCAAATGGAGGTAGCATGCTAGGTCATTGGGCGTTGGGAAATTTTGATCTGAAGTAAAACAGCAACTAAGAAAATATTTTCACTTTTTTTTTAATTTATTGTTGTCTTCCTATTCAACATACATGTTTTCAGGGTTGTGAATAAAATCATATACAACTTTTGGGTTATTTCCTAACTGTCGGTGACAAGTTTTTTGTTTTTTAATAATTTAAATTATTACGGAAGTATATTGAGAATACGTATATTGAGATCGTTGATATGATTATTCGATGAAGGTCATATTATTTGAGGTCGATTTTCTACTATTTTATGGTGGTCTCAACCTATCTTTAGGGAAGCAAGAGTTGATGCGTAGGTTCGGTTCTGCTGTGCGTCCAAGGTTGAATATGGAGGTGCTGGGAGATGAGGGGAGTGATGTGAAGAAGTCTTTGGACAGTTTGGTGACTTTTGCATTCCTTTTATTGCCGGAATTTGCAGATCGTGGTGGAATTTGTTTGTTCGAAATGAATCATGCGGCTTTAATTATAGATCTTAGCGCTTTATTTTGTATAGTTTGTAAATTTTTTATATTACATTTGGCTGCATCTCCCCATATTGGGCATGCATAAGTCATAGTTGGTCGAAATATAGGCTTGCAAATTCACTTCGGACTCTATGTTAAGGGAACATTTATAGTTAATTAGTGCGTAAAGTCGGGGAAGTTTTGCTTGTGATTTTGTTCCTGTTCTGTAAATGTGTATTTTCCAGTTTAATTTTGTATCAAGTTGCATTCCTAAATATTTGGATGTTGTATTATTTGTAGCCCAGGGAATATTTTCGTTGTTCAAAATTAACTGGAGAGGGGTGAGGGGATGTCTTAAGATGAAAAGTTTGGCCTGCGGTTTATCTGGATTTATTTTAATTCTCCAATATTTTCCCCATTCATAGAATATGTCGAGGTCGTCTTGTAAGTTATTTCTAGCTGTCATGATGACCCCAAGCTTTGAAAAGAGTGCAGTGTCGTCAGCGTAAAGCGCTGTTTGCGAATCTATTAGGTGTGGATAATCGGATATATATATATATATATATATATATATATATATATATATATATATATATATATATATTGAAACACAGAATGTGTTCCCTTACACTAATTAAAAATTAGTGTAAGTAATCAATACATATTTTGGACTGCGCGGTGCGTACGCCAAGCGCTGCGAACAACGACGGGAGCTAGCAACGGTCGCTACCGCCACCGGTGCCACCGCCGGGAGGCCAGCGTGAGAACGTCGGTTACAAACTGGGCAGCGAGCACGTGCAGGCAGTCGTTAGGAGAATTGCAAAGGGGACAGACGTTGGCAGAGCGGCGAAGAGTTCGGACGTGTGGCGAAAAGCTCGCCAGTAGTGCATGGACAAAGAGAACATGCGGTATAGTTTATGAACTATCAGCAACTGAAGTGCAGTAGACACGTGAATGAGATATTGAAAGTATCAGTAGAATAAAAGATTAGTGCCGATAGAACAATTAATCGCACTCGTAATAATTAGCGTGGCGAGGACAATACTGGAATTGTGTTGTGCGGAACCGTGACCAGCATGTGTGGCGCCGAGGTGCCAGGAGCTGCATAAGGAAGAATTCGCCAGGTTACCAGCCGAGGCGACCGCCCCGTCATCAGCCGCCGACGGCACGCAGCTGCTGCCGAGGTCGGCGACCCCCGCCGACACGAGCTGCATTTCGAGCATCGAAGGTATTTGGTCGGGGCCCCGAAGGTATGATAAATGCATATTACACCTAATCTTGGTACCAAGGCAGAGTGTATAAATGTTGTCAGATCATGTAATTAACCAATTTGATTTGCAAATAAATCTTGTTCATGATTGTATTTCCATTTCTAATCAACTTCCCCAATGTTATACCAACTTATCCAGGGACCCATTCACGGAAAAGATACCCTCCTTTAGTGTTATATTGCAGTGAAATACTCGGCATCACCAGGTACGTCACAGCTGGCGCCCGAACAAGTCTGGAAAGCGTGTAATTAAGAAATGTGGCCTTAGGAAAGTTGGTAAAATATTGGCAAGCACTGTGCATGTATTGGATGTATAGTAATGCAGATTAAAGATAATAGGCAGGCAATGTAAAGTTTATTATTATAGGGAACAAGAAGTAACAGTACATGTACTAACAAAGCATGCATAAGTCATGTAACCATAATGAATATTTGATAATCACAGAAATCTTGTTGTGTAATTAATTGTGGGCAGATATAGGAAACTATTTGAGAGTAACCAGTATAAAAATTACTACTACAGTTACTGGGTTTATGAAAGCCACACATGTACATATTGTAAATGATATAATGTAATAGAATTTCAAATTTTGTAAAACATGTTAATAATGTTTGAATTGGTTGGTAGTTTTTAATAACATGGAAATTAAAGAATTTGGAAGTAGTAACAATTCTTGTGGAAATATCAGGGTATTTAATATTATTATATAAACTGTGCACATTATCTGCTGGGAATTTACATTCAGCAGTGCATTGTCTATTGGTAATGGTAAAGTTTATGGAATTTAGTGGAAAGGATACTAGGTCGGGAAGTGTATAGCAGTGTTGTGAACGGATATTTTTAATATTCATACAGTACTATTGAGGGAAATTTATGGAGAAGATATGACATGTAATTGTGAGTGATTATTGTGTACATAATATAGCAATAAGTGTATTGAGAAGTAATTCCAAATTAATAGCGGATTTATTAAAATTTGAGAGTATTGTTGTAACAATGTTAATAAGTTTGTCAGCGGCATATATGTAGTCAAGTGGCAATAATATTACTGATTGTAGAGAATATGTTTATTGTGTTTTTGTGGTGAGTGAGGGTGTGTTCATCATTAATCTGCATCTGAAATATTAGTGCATTACAACAGTTACGTGTAGTATACAGTGCTGGGGCGGACATAGTAAATTCATAGGATAATTGTTGTATCGTTGTTAGGTGTGGCAAAAGGAAAATTTGTGCGAGTATTTTAGTGAAGTGAGGATCGAACGGATAGCTCAAAGTAACAGAATGGAGGCGCAAAATGTAGTGCTGGACCGGGAGGAGAAGGTGGAGGAAGTAAGGGAGATAGATGTAGGAATCGATAACAGCATTTCATCGGAAAGCAGGAATAGTGGAATTGGGAGCCGGTTGGACGAGACGTCAGGGGATAGTTTTAATAAAGAAGTAGAAGTGACATCAACACCGATGATCCAGGCAACAAGAAATCCAAACCTGGGGGGTGGAGAAGATATTAATTTAGGCGTTATGCAGATGATGATGAAGATGTTCGAACAACTGAATAGGAAATTAGATGAACAGAATGGGAAGATATTGGAAGGACAGAATGAACAGAAAATATTCACAGAGGAGCAGAACAGGAAGTTGGCTGAAGAACTGAATAGGAAAGTAGAGGAACAGAATAGGAAGTTGGCTGAAGAATTGAATGGGAGATTAGATGAACAGGATAGGAAATTCGAGGAACGGATCAGCAAATTACAAGAGGAATTAAGTGGGAGAATAGGACGCGCCGAAGAACAAATTGAGTCAACGAAGAAGGAGATGACCAAAATCGCGGAGCGGGTAGAAAGTCATGAGCAATGGACTGCCGAAGAATTAGGGAAACAGAAAAAGGAGTTAGAATCTCAAGTAATTAGTATGGGGGGAGAATTAGAGAATAGGTTATACCAGCAATTAGATGCTAAAACCGCCAAGCAGGACGAGAAAATTGAAAGGATGCAGTTGGTAGTCAAGGAAGAAATGCAGGAGAATAAGCGGGAATGCGAAGAGAAGGTTGTGTCACTACGAACAGAGATCGAACAAATAAAAGAATGTAAGGCATCCCCAATTGCAGCAAGCGGGACGGTACCATTCACCCCTCCAAGATCACTAAAATTTTCAGGAGACGGTAAAGAAAATCCGTGCATATTCATGAGGGCGGCAGAACGACATTTAGCTGTCATCAATACCTCGGAAAGGTGTAAGATACAATTGTTATATTTAATGCTGGAAGGGAACGCAAGGATATGGGCCGATACATTTGATGAGTTTCCCGAATCAGTAAAGGCATTTAAAGATCGGTTCTTTGAGCGGTACTGGAATGAGGAGATTCAAATTAATTTTAAAATCAGCTTGATGAATAATCACTACAACCAGTCAATGGGAAGCTTGCGGGAATACGCAACAAGGCGTATCATGGAATACAAAACGTTATCCCCACCGATGAGCGATCAAGAAATTATATGTGTACTAACGAGACAATTCCCAGTTACGGTGCAGAATCTATTACGTAGTGTGCAGCACACTAACTTGGAGAGATTTCAGAATGTGTTAGGAGGGTACGACCTCACTTTTGCAGGCGCACCAAAGAACAGGAATGAGGGGAACATTAATATGATAAGAACAGAACGGAATCAGGGGCAAGGGAGTGACAGGAGCGCTAATTACCAGGGAAATCAACGCGGAAGAGGGGGAGATGGATGGAGACCAGAGCCGAGGAACCAAAGACCGGCCTGGAGCGGACCCAACCTAAACCGCACGGAGTCAAGAGGCGGGGGCGGAAGCGCATCTGACCAACCAGCACAGCCTAGCACAAGCGGAGAACAAGAGCACTATTTAAACCAATAAAGTCCGTGGTGAAAGGTGGCCCCATTACGGACGCGGAAATTGTGAAAGTTAACGTGGTCTCCATAAATACTATACAGCCAGTAACCCACGATGCCCAACCGTGGCAGAGAAGTAAGAGCTCAGCGATCAGAATCAGGAAATGTCCCACGATTACGATGGAATGTGAGGGAGTAGTTAAAGAAGCATTAGTAGACACAGGGTGCACGACTACAGTAGTGTCGGAGGAAATGTACGAGGAATTAAAAGCAAAAGGAAAAGAAATAATGTGTTTGCCTATGAATAGGGCGTATGTGATTGGAGCTACTCAGAAGAAGTCAAGCCCCATCACAAAACAAATAATGTTTCGAGCCATGATTGGCGACCAAGTATACGAGATAGTGGCCCTGGTAGTCAAAAAGTTATTACACCCGATAATCATAGGGACGGATTTTCTGGTCGATCACAGAGCAATTATTGATCTAGAACGGCAAGTGGTGGAGCTGGGGAGCCAGGCGATAGGATTCGACTTGGGGATAGACGAAGGATACGAAGCATGCACGGGCGCAGTGGCCGAAGAATCATTAGAAGAACAGCTGAGGCAGCAGACGGAGAAGATAGAGATATTAAATACGCGTCACAAGGAGCAACTGTTGCAGCTGTTGATGGAGAATAAAGAAGTATTCCAGAAGAATCGCGCCCCAATAAAGGGATTCACATTTCGAATCCAACTTACAGATACAACACCATTTCGACAGCGTAACGATCCGATACCAGCAGCGCTGAAGCAAGATGTTTCTGAACTATTAGCATCAATGATAAATGATGGAATCATAAGAAAGGCACAGACATCCTACACTAACCCAATCGTGATCGTCAAAAAGAAAGATGGAGGAATACGATTATGCCTAGATGCACGAAGACTAAATGCAGTAACACAACCATACAGGGATGCTCCGTTATCGGTGGAAGAAGCATTGCAGAGGTTTGGAGGGAACATCATTTTCTCGAGTACTGATTTTAGTAAAGCTTATTGGCAAATGCAAGTGGCGGAAGAGGACCAGCAGTATACAGGATTCGCATTTGAGGGAATATGTTATGTGTTTTGTAGAGTGCCATTCGGGTTACGCAATAGCGGAGCTGCGTTGATTCAATGCGTGGACAAAATATCGCAAGAACCAACTAAAACATCAGAACAGATATACCAAGCATTAGTGAAGTCAGGGAAGGAAAGGAAATCGAAATTAAAGAAGAAGATTTACAAGTTCAGTGAAGGGCAACTAGTGTTACTACGAGTTCCCAAGGTATCAAACCCAAATTTGAAGCTGTATGCAAAATTTTTCCCATTATATGAGGGACCATATGTGATAGATAAAGGTGACGGATAAAAATGTGGCTAAGTTACTAAATGACAAACAAGAAGTGGTGGGACACTACAATTTCCATAACCTAAGACCCTGTCCCATAGGTATGGAAAATAGTGAAGTGTAAATAACTGTAATTTTAGTGTTAATCTAAACAATCACGTGTTAATTCGATTTTAGGGTATAAGTGTATATAGGGTTCATGTAATATACAAGACAGTGTAACCATCAGCAGAGACGATGATACTAAAGTGAATTTTTCCGGAGGCGGGAAAAATCCAAAAAAAGAAAGGAGGGGGTGATGAAACACAGAATGTGTTCCCTTACACTAATTAAAAATTAGTGTAAGTAATCAATACATATTTTGGACTGCGCGGTGCGTACGCCAAGCGCTGCGAACAACGACGGGAGCTAGCAACGGTCGCTACCGCCACCGGTGCCACCGCCGGGAGGCCAGCGTGAGAACGTCGGTTACAAACTGGGCAGCGAGCACGTGCAGGCAGTCGTTAGGAGAACTGCGAAGGGGACAGACGTTGGCGGAGCGGCGAAGAGTTCGGACGTGTGGCGAAATGCTCGCCAGTAGTGCATGGACAAAGAGAACATGCGGTATAGTTTATGAACTATCAGCAACTGAAGTGCAGTAGACACGTGAATGAGATATTGAAAGTATCAGTAGAATAAAAGATTAGTGCCGATAGAACAATTAATCGCACTCGTAATAATTAGCGTGGCGAGGACAATACTGGAATTGTGTTGTGCGGAACCGTGACCAGCATGTGTGGCGCCGAGGTGCCAGGAGCTGCATAAGGAAGAATTCGCCAGGTTACCAGCCGAGGCGACCGCCCCGTCATCAGCCGCCGACGGCACGCAGCTGCTGCCGAGGTCGGCGACCCCCGCCGACACGAGCTGCATTTCGAGCATCGAAGGTATTTGGTCGGGGCCCCGAAGGTATGATAAATGCATATTACACCTAATCTTGGTACCAAGGCAGAGTGTATAAATGTTGTCAGATCATGTAATTAACCAATTTGATTTGCAAATAAATCTTGTTCATGATTGTATTTCCATTTCTAATCAACTTCCCCAATGTTATACCAACTTATCCAGGGACCCATTCACGGAAAAGATACCCTCCTTTAGTGTTATATTGCAGTGAAATACCCCGGCATCACCAGGTACGTCACAATATATATATATATATATATATATATATATATATATATATATATATATATATATATTGAATAATACTGGTGATAATGGGGATCCTTGAGACAGTCCTTCTGAAATCTGGCGTAAGGATACTATGGCATCGTTAATTTTGACTTCGAACTTTCTTTGATTTCCAAAAGAGGACACCGGCGTTAGAAGAGGCCCCAAAGAAGAGGACCTGAATGAAGAAGAGGAAGTTCCGACATAGATCTCCGGCTTCGACTTGGCGAGACTGTCCTCGAAAGGGTAGGCGGAACTCTTAGCCCAGCAAAGGCAATCCGCCTAGGGTCAGTGGCCCAAAATACCACCCAGCTTGTTTGGAAGCTGTGAGGTGGCAGCCCCATTACCAAACTTAACCTGCGCAGCGCTCGTAACGCGGCCAGGGGATTCAATAACTACTGGCTCTCTTCACAATGCACAACTGGATGGATCATGGAAACGACTTAAGCATGCCAAGGATAAACGATTTGGTATTACGGGACGACTAAAACTAGCTACCTGGAATGTCAGAGGGCTAGGTAATAAAGACGAAGAACTAGATAACAAACTAAACGAAAAAGGAATAGATATAGCTGTCATAACGGAAACCAATAAAAAGCTGAAAGGTACAAAAGATATGAAACATTATACGATGATCTACTGTGGAGTAACTCAAAATAGACGAGCAAGTAGTGGGGTAGTAATTATGGTTAACAAGAGGTGGAAAAATAGGATAGTGGAGTATTCCTTTGTAAATGAGCGAATTGCGACGTGCAAATTCAAAATCGAGAGGGGCCACTTAATAATTATAGGTGTGTATGCCCCAGAAGAAGGAAGGAAAGAGGACACACGGACGTTTTATGACGATCTTCAAAAACAAATAAGCAAAATAAACAAAAATAATAATGTCCTCGTCTATGGAGGCCTAAACGCCAGGGTTCGTAACATTCCGATTCCGGGAGTTGTGGGGGTATTTGGAGAACAGCACTTGAATAAAAACGGAGAAGAACTTAGACAGTTTGCAGCCTTCAATAAGTTGAAAATTGCTAATACCTTTTTCAGGAAAAGAGAAATACACAAGTTCACCTGGAGTGCCAGAGGCCTCAGATCACTGATAGATTACGTAATCGCAAATGATAAAATTAGTAATCAGATAGAGAATGTACAAGTACACCGAGAATGTGATATATATTCAGACCACTACCTAGTGATTGCAACAATAGTAATGGTAGCAAAATGGAAGAAAATTAGACTAAGGAAAGAGACAAGTGAGGAAATTTTCAAAGTGTACTTACTTGAACAAGAAAGCATAAAAAGACTATATCAAAATCGATTACAACAATTTCTGTCAAGTGTTCCAACTGTTGATGACGTGGATAAGGAATGTCAGAATATAAATGAATGCATAGAGAGGGCAGCATATGAAACTTTAGGAAACAAAAAAAGCATAAGAAAAGATAGGAACTGAGAGTATGGAACGATTGTATAGCGAAAGCCATAAAATATAAAGATATATCATTTAAAAAAATTCCTTCAAAACAAAACCCAAGAAGCTAAAGAAGAATATAAACAAAAAAGGAATAACGCTAAACAAATAATAAGATCTGCACATAATGACTCATGGGATAGATTTATAAGTACCATCGAACATGATATACATGGAAGACAAATGTTCGCGTACAAAGCGTTAAGACATTTAAAGCAGACGGAGAAAGATGTTGCAGATATACGCATAATCAATGAAGAACAATGGAAGGAACACTATATAAACCTTTGGTGTACTGGAACTGTTGAACCTAAAGAGTAAGAGCTTCGCTACAACAATACTGTGGATTCCATCTCCTTGGATGAATTAAAGCAAGCCTTGAACAGTATAAAAAACAGGAAGGCATGTGGTCCTGATGGAGTTAACATGGAACTCATAAAATATGCAGGCCCCCTAAGCGAATTTAGACTGCTTCATCTGTTCAACGAATGCTGGAAATCTTATAAGACACCCAATAGCTGGAAAATAACAGAGGTCATATCTATCTTTAAAAAAGGTAAAAGAAATGAATGTGGAAACTACAGGGGTATCAGCCTCATGAATGCCGCTTACAAAGTATTTGCAAAAATTATCAACCCTCGATTGAAAATTATAGCAGAGGCTAAATTACAAAAAGAACAATCGGGATTTCGGAAAGGACGCTCTTGTAACGACAACATTTTTAGTCTTAAAAGAATATTAGAAAAACGACGAGAAGTAAATAAGGAAACCTATATAGCCTTTACTGACTTCGAGAAAGCTTTTGATAGCGTGGACAGACACAAACTATGGAAAATAATGAACGAAAGTGGCTATCCTGAACACCTCATAAAAACCATCAAAAATATATATATAAAGAGACAAAAATTATAATAAATACTGGCATAAAGAAGACTGAAGAAATATTAATAAATAGGGGACTTAAACAAGGATGTAGTTTATCTCCAACACTATTCAATATATATATATATATATATATATATATATATATATATATATATATATATATATATATTGATGACCTTATTAAAAAATGGAGATGCATAGCTAGTTCTGGAATACAGTTGAAGCAGAATAAACATCTAAATGTTCTACTTTATGCAGATGACGTAACAATACTGCAAGAAAGTGAAGATGATCTGCAAAAAGCTGCACACTGCATCAACTGGGAAGAGAGTATAATCTCGGAATATCTAAAAAGAAGACTAAAGTTATGGCCCATTTCGGTAAATATCCCATACGCTCAAAAATAGTTATTGACAACACAGTGATCGACCAGACTTCAAATTTTAATTACCTTGGTTGTGACATCAGTTATGACACAGATAAAGATATAGAAAATAAAACTAATAAAGTCGTATCCTGCTGATTTCTTACTTTTTGATTTCTTGTTTAACTCCTGATGGGGATGTATACTTGATATTAATTGGAGATGTATATAGTGGTTTCGGATTGAATTCCTCTACTTGTTTATTAAAGTGATCGTTCTCGACTGGGTTTTGCTTGAACGACTTTTCAAGGTAGTCAGCTATAAGAGATGTTTTCTCAATATCCGAATTTGCCACTTCTGAACCTAGTTTAATTTTTGGAAATTCTTGTTTTTGTCTTTTTATTCTGTGCAGGGTAGACCACATATGCCTAGATGATGGGTGGATTTCTTTTAAAAATGTCTGGATGCTTGCATATCTATGTTGGTCTAGTTTAGTTTGAACTATCTCGGCAGTTTGTTTAATTTTGTTTTTAAGTCTGATCGTCGTGTCATTTGCCAATAGCATCTTAAATTGTGTTTACTTTTAATTAGATTTATAATTTTTATCGGAATTAGTTGCTTGTTTATTGGGTTTGTTCTTTTAAGATCTGTTGTAGAATTTGTGATGGATCCTTGTATGTTGCTCACTAATCTTTTTACTTCATTATCTAAGTCATTTTCATATTTAATATTTTGCGGATGTTTGTAGTTATTTTTTTTTTAATTTTTCCTGAATTTAAACCATGTTTATTTTAATATGGTAGATAGAGAGGTTGAAGTGATATGATTATTGGGGTGTGATCCGAATCGAGTTCAGGAATTACTTTTTGATACATCGGGAAATCAATATGTTTTGTGATGAGGATATCTAATATGTCCGGAATTATATTATTGTTGTAAGGGTAATGAGTGGGTTCAATTGAGGTCAAAACACTTAAATTTAGGGTGGTAGCTAGTTTTAGTAATTTTGTTTCCTTGAGAAGTTGTTGTGTTGCATCCCCAATCGCTGTTTTTGCTATTAAGGTCACCTATAGGCATGATATTATTATTTCTAAAAATTTCAGTATATATTTTTCTAGGGAATAATTTATTAGGAGGTTTATAGCCGCTATTATGGTTGTGTCTTTGTTATTTATTTTGGTTTTTTGCTATAGTTTCGAGGTCGTTGCTCGAAGGAATGTTAATTAACGTATATTTTATATATTTGTGTACTAGTAAGGTCACTCCTCCTGCGGCCGTCACTGAGAGACGATCGTTGCGATAGATATTAAAACCTGGTATTGAAAACTTTATATGTGGTAGTAGGTGAGTTTCTGAAATACAAGCTATTTTTATGTTGTATCTTGTTGTATCACAATTGATTCTCTTGCCTTTTTATTCCGTACGCGTTCCAGTTGAGAATGTTTGTTTCGCCCCATTATCGAGGGCTGATTGTATTAGTATTTGAATTTGTGGAATGAGTGCGTTTATTACTTGGTTGATGATTGTAGTTATTACCTGCTCTTGGTGTGGAGGGAGTTCATTTACGGGGGGCCGTGGAAATTAAGTCTTTGAGGATTTGAAAACCAGGGCTTTATGGTAGGTCGTTGTGTTGGGTTTGTCTGTTGTGGATGATTTTGGGGGACTTGTTTTCGGTCGAGCTTTTTTATCTCATGAGATGATCAATCATTAAAAGACTGTTGTCTCTAGTTACACCGCTGTGCTTGATTTTTTAGCAGTATTAGATAAACTTCACAATCGCCGCACAACAACTTCCCAATTGGCCGTGTGTTCTTTTTTACTGCATTTCCGACTTGTTTCTGTTTTAGATTCCGTGCATTTTGAATAGTAGTGGTTACCAAAACACCTAACACATCTCGGAGCGAGCTCACAGTTAGATTGAGTGTGATCAAATCTTTAACAATACCCTAATCTTAATATATATAAATCTCGTGTCACAATGTTTGTCCTCAATGGACTCCTAAACCACTTAACCGATTATAATAAAATTCGCACACCATGTGCAGTTCGATCCAACTTGAAAGATAGGATAGTTTAAATCTCAAATTATAGTCGCAATTTTAATTTATTGCTAATTATATATCTATGCATATGATGCATATATCTATGCAACAATGCATATCGTGTCACAATGTTTGTCCTCAATGGACTCCTAAACCACTTAACCGATTATAATAAAATTCGCACACCATGTGCAGTTCGATCCAACTTGAAAGATAGGATAGTTTAAATCACAAATTATAGTCGCAATTTTAATTTATTGCTAATTATATATCTATGCATATGATGCATATATCTATGCAACAATGCATATCAATACATTGTTGATATGTATGCTAAGGTCGAAAGCGAACGCTTGCGATTCCTTCGATTCAACCAGGCAAAACTACGTTCGGAAGAATATATTCAATTACGAGATGCTGTTGCTGGAAACATCGATGGAAATTTAAATCCCATTGACATCGGTAATGCTTTCATTTTACCTTCAAGCTACATCGGCAGTCCACGGAACATGCAGGAATACATACAAGATGCGATGACTTACGTACGTCATTACGGCCGACCGGATTTATTTATTACATTCACATGTAATCCGAATTGGGAAGAGATACAAACTTTACTATTGCCAGGACAACAAGCCATTCATCGTCATGATTTAACTGCACGTGTGTTTAAACAAAAATTGAAATCCTTAATTGATTTTATTGTTAAATATTCAATTTTTGGTATCACACGTTGTTGGCTGTATACGATAGAGTGGCAAAAGCGAGGTTTGCCTCATGCCCACATTTTGGTTTGGCTTAAAGATAGAATCCGTCCTGAAGAAATGGATCAAATAATTTCAGCCGAAATTCCAGACCCATTAATTGATCAAGAATTATTTGATATTGTCACCAAACACATGATACATGGGCCATGCGGTGCTTTCAACATGACGTCACCGTGCATGGAAAATGGAAAATGTAAAAAAAAATTCCCAAAGCCGCATACGAATGACACGATCACGGATGTTGATGGTTATCCAATGTATCGCCGCAGAAGTACTGAGAATGGTGGCCACACATTTACAATGCGACTGCCGAACTTTCCAAATCAAGTTGAGTTTGATAATCAGTGGGTGGTACCATACTCACCACTACTTTCAAAAACTTACAAAGCTCATATCAATGTTGAGCTTTGCAGTTCTGTTAAATCAATTAAGTATATTTGTAAATATGTAAACAAAGGCAGTGATTTGGCCATATTTGAAGTACAAAACATAAATAAAAATGACGAAATAGCACGATACCAAATGGGCAGATACATTAGCA
Source organism: Gryllus longicercus (assembly GCA_038098605.1). Taxonomy (NCBI): domain Eukaryota; kingdom Metazoa; phylum Arthropoda; class Insecta; order Orthoptera; family Gryllidae; genus Gryllus; species Gryllus longicercus. The sequence continues at coordinate 5,051,764 of JAZDUA010000057.1, read as the reverse complement.
GCAATGAAGCTATTTGGCATATTCTCAGCTTTCCCATCCACGAAAGAGATCCTGTTGTCCAACATCTGGCAATACATCTTGAAAACGGTCAACGTGTATACTTCACTGAAGAAAATGTTCTCCAAAGAGCGTTCGAATCTCCGAAAACGACTCTAACTGAATTTTTTACATTGTGTCAAAAACCTGATGTTTTTGGCCAATTCGCGAAGACATTGGTGTTTGGTGATGTTCCACGTTATTTCACATGGAACAAATCCAGTAAAAAATGGGAGCCACGGAAACAAGGAAAACCACATCCTTCCATTACAGGCATATTCAAAGCTAAGACATTGGGGAGACTTTACACGGTACATCCAAAGCAACGTGAGTGCTTCTATTTACGTTTGTTATTGGTGAATGTTCCCGGACCAACGTCTTTTGAATTTTTACGAACAGTTAATGGTCGAGTATTCAATACATACCAGGATGCATGTCGTGAACTGCAATTGCTAGAAGACGATAACCATTGGGACTTAACGCTTGCTGATGCTGCGTTGACATCAACACCGAATAACATTCGTCAGTTGTTTGCAATTATTTTGACGAAATGTTATCCCTCGCAAGCACAAACTTTGTGGGAAAAATATAAAAATTGTATGACAGAAGACATATTGCACCGAATTAGACAAACAAATCAATGCCAAAACATAGATTATACACCAGAGATGTACAATGAAGCATTGGTCTTGATCGAGGATTTATGTGTTCTTATTTCAAATTTACCACTTAATCATTATGGTATGCCATCACCTAATCGTCCAGCCACCGACTTAGTCAATACCGATTTACAACGAGAAAATCAATATGACCATGAAAGTTTAGCAACAATTATCATGAACAGTGAACCATTACTGACAGCAGAACAAAAAATTATTTATGATCGGATTATGCTGGCTGTTGCTGCTGAACAAGGCGGTTTTTTCTTCTTGGATGCACCCGGTGGAACCGGTAAGACATTTTTAATATCGTTGATTCTTGCCAAAATACGGTCGCAACAAAAAATCGCATTAGCAGTAGCATCGTCAGGCATTGCGGCTACTTTACTGGATGGTGGGCGAACAGCACATTCAACATTCAAGCTGCCATTGGACGCTCATAATAAACCAGATGCAATGTGTAACATCAAAACGAATAGTGGAATAGCTGCAGTGTTGCGGAAGAGTTCTATAATAATTTGGGATGAGTGCACAATGGCACACAAATATTCACTTGAAGCATTAAACAGAACTATGCAAGATTTAAACAGCGATAATAAACTTTTCGGTGGTGCTATCTTACTTTTGTCTGGTGACTTCCGGCAGACCTTACCGGTTATACCTCGCTCTACTTTCGCGGATGAGATTAATGCATGTTTGAAACAATCATTCTTATGGCGAAGTGTTGAAACACTTCGATTGACCATAAATATGCGAGTACAATTGCAAAATGATCCATCAGCACAAATATTTTCCGAACAACTACTAGATATTGGGAACGGTAAAATAGAACTGCAACCAAATACGCAATGCATTAAACTACCAGACAATTTTTGCACTGTTGTTCAGGATAAAAATGAATTGATTCAGAGTATTTTTCCGGATATACAGAATAATTATTTGAATCATGAATGGCTTAGTCAACGGGCTATTTTGGCAGCCAAAAACGTTGATGTTGACGAAATTAACTTCCAGATACAACAGTTGTTACCAGGCGATCTGATGTCTTTTAAATCAATCGATACTGTTGTTGATGAAAATGAAAGTGTAAATTTTCCGATTGAATTTTTAAATTCATTAGATATCCCTGGAATGCCACCACATAATCTTCGATTAAAGATTGGTTCCCCTATTATTCTCCTCCGTAATTTGAATCCACCTCAATTATGTAACGGTACGCGTTTGGTCATCAAAAAGATCACCGGAAACATTCTTGAAGCAACCATTTTGGCTGGAAAGTTTAAAGGAAAAGTGGTCCTGCTGCCATGTATTCCGATGATACCATCAGATTCTACCATACCCTTCAAAAGGCTACAGTTTCCAATTCGTTTAGCTTTCGCCATGTCTATAAATAAATCTCAAGGTCAAACAATGTCCATTTGTGGTTTAGATTTGGAAAATCCATGTTTTTCTCATGGGCAACTATATGTTGCGTGTTCACGTGTTGGGAAACCGTCGAATCTATTTGTGTTAGCTAAAGACAGGTTAACCAAAAACATTGTGCACCGATTGGTGTTAAATTAAATTGAAATTGAAAGTATTTATAATTCAAAAAAATAGATATTAATGTTTAAAAGTTTAAGACTGTCTGCCTTGCCTACCTCATTCATGAGTTTAAGCGTCACATGTTAGTTACTGTATTATACTGCAATATACTTATATTTGTTATAAAATTAAATGGAAATAATAAATCTGATAAATTTTTATTTTGTACCTATTGATTTCTGCTTAATATCAAGTGTAAGAACATTTTAATTAATTGTGTTCAACGTACTTCCCCTTCAAATCTCAATCCAGCGAATTTGTATACCAACATCAATATTTTCGTCTTTGTTCGTAAATAATTTCATTGTACTAAAGGGTTATAGTAGTAGAAAGTCAAATAAGGAGATCACCATATTTTTTTACAAATACCATCTGTGTGAAAAAGCATAGTGGACTCCGTGACTGATGTTCTCTTATTGTTCCTCTTAGATTGTTTACTATAATGTAATATAACAAAAACTTTAGCCACAGCAACGCGTGGCCGGGTCAGCTAGTAACACTATATAAAAATCTATCTAAGGCTGGAATGCTTCTTCCCTTATTGTTGTCCTCTAAATCTACAGCACAAGTTGTTAATGGTTTTCTGTCTTTTCCATGAAGGCCAGTTACTTTGATTACTAGGTATTTTTCACTAGCTCTTGGAAGATTTCTGTTTTACTATATAATGTGTGAATATCTTTAATTACAATTGAAAACTTTTTTATGCTTGGGTCACGAAATGTGTATTATTCAATGCTGTTTTCATTGCAAAATTTACGAAGATCTCTGAAATCTTCTATTGAATTTAGTTTTATTTTCACTCTGTCTGCTTCTATTTTTGTTATGAAACCTTCTTTAACTACACTTTTAATGTCATTTATTTATAGTAGTATATATAGTTATTAAAATTTTCCGCTTTGTGTATAATTGTAGGAGGTATTTTAATCACTGTTTCCGCGGAACTGATATATTCGTCTTCATCTGTATCGTTGTTTAATGTTTCGAATCTATTTCCTGTAGGGAGAGCATATCGTGAAACAGATCCAGTTTTTTGTCTTTTGGGCTCACTTTGTTCTGTTGGAGCATGTGCTCCGTGTTGCAAGGGCGGCCAACTAGAGCGTTGGCTCTTTTGTACTTGCGTTTGAAGTTCCTGTAGTTGCTGTTGCAATTGTACCAGTTGTTGATGCTGTTCCTGAAGTTGATGCTGCTGCGCCTGTATATGTTAATGTTGCTGATCTAAGATGAGCTGTTTTTGGTACTCCAATGAATGTTGTATGGCGTCGGGCGTAGTGTTGTTCACGGCCTGCATCACTTCTTTGATGCTCTGTCCGAGGACAGAGCACGGTAAATCGCTTTTATCTATATTAACTATTGGTTAAAAAGATGAATCACTTTCGAAAACACTGTAGTCACTTCACAGCACTCGCAACTCAGGAGTGCTCAGCTTGACGCCGACTGGGCAAGGACAAGGTAGCGCTGCGGTCACAACCTCTCGCCATCGCTGTTAGCCCGGAACTGAATATTAGTCTCTACGATTCATTGATGTAAAATGCCAAAGTCCAATGCCAGATGCTGTAAGAACTTTTTTGAACAAAGCTATGCGTCAAATTTAGAAATTTACATCACATTAAAATACTTTTAAAACGGTCTAATGTGTCGGCGACGCCACCTAGTTTTCAGTTGATTTTCTTTTCTTATTGCTGTGTTTTTTTGTTGTTTATTTGCATTGGTATTCCTTGCAGTTGCAGGCTGCTTTGTGCTAAAGATTCGTTAGTAACCGAAATTTGAGTAACATTTGAAAAAAATTGTTCGTTATAATTGAATTCTGTAAGAATACATGTGACTACTTTCTCATGACATTTTCGCTTTCAGCACTTCATAAAAATTAGGTTGCGCATAAATTGTAATACATTGTCATTGAAATTGTTGCAACATCTGACAAAAATTTGTTTCTGGAATAGCGTTTCTTAAGAATATATCTGTATGTAATTTTGGATCAAAATTAGTAAGGTTTACAAGTTTACTATAATTATAATTAGGCAGCCACTCGTCTACTTAAAACGTTAATTTTAGCAAACTTTGATTGCAGTTTTGTTAAACCGATCATATATATTGCACGTAACCTTATTTAGTCAACAATGAAAGAAAGAGCGAGTTAATAGTAAACAGCGAAACAAGTGTATAAAGTGGGGTATAATTTCATGAGTGGTATGTTCAAGAAAAAGAGGGATGATTGGAGCGTGTTTTCTTATATACCACGAGAGTAATTATATCCATTTATCCACATGTTACATTCAATATATTTCTTTCATTTCCATTCAAGAATTAATTTATATTTTGAGACAGTCATGTACATATTTACCATTCGAGACCTATTTGATGACGTCCTCGTATTGCTCTTGAAAAATACCTATTTTAGTGGGCCTTGAATTGTGTATTGGCATAATGGCATAAAGAATAACGAAATATTTTAAAACGAGTGTACCCGTGCGAGAACTCTCACATGTTAATTCCCATCCTTTGTCTATCTATTTCCCTATCCTTTCCATTAATAAGAAAAGTTGTTAATGAAAGGTTTATTTGTTTTAAAAAATGTATACATGTACCTTATATTTAGAATAATTTAGTAAAAACAACAGTAAACACTATTTGACGTATGGAGGAAGATCATCTGCGCCTTATTTTTTTAGTTCCAGAATCCCCTCCCATCATTTTAACTACAAATGTACTTGCTTCTAATGTACTTACAGAATTTCAAACCAAAATAAAAACAATGCAACTGATGTATATTCAGTATCATAGATATATGTTCTTCTAACAATTCACACTTCTTTAAAAATAACATTTGAATTTTCTTGAATGCTTTTCGCTTCCCTTGATAGTCACAAAAATATTAGAAAAGGTTTTTACTCTTGAGAAAGCCAAGAAATGTTTTCCATGAGATCAATATAGGATCGGGCATGTACAACCCTACTCTTTGCAATATTATTTAACTTCCCTGAATTTGTTATGAGGAACAAAGTGGATTTTGGAGGGACAGGGCACCAGCTTGCTGGGGTGCAAATATTGAAAAATTATTTGTATAGTAAAAATATTGGATTATTTTCTGCGTTCTTGCGTGTATCCAAAAACGAAATTCCGAGACAGAAAATAATAAAACTAATATTTTCACCTTTGAGTAATAAATACCATTTGTTACGATTAGAAACAATTCTGTAGGCTTAGACTTCATTTCGTTACATGGGAATGTTGCTCAAACGATGTTTACGTACTGAATATCTTAGAAAACCGACACTTAAAGTTTAATATCAAATGATGTATTATTTACGATATGCGTTTACAGCTGGGCATTGATGTACAGACTACCATATACCGCTAACATTCAAATCGTGCGTCTGGGTTGTGATCATTGGCAGTTGTTGAATGACTTACGTTATTCTTTCTATAATTTTAAATTTCGATGCTCTTTTAAATTCATTCACGTAATATTGTAGGCTCGCGCGTTTTGATTTTTGTTGTTCATTTATTTCAAGTACTTTAGTTAATTTAAAAAGTTTGTTCTTTGTTTAGCACAAGTTTTCCACTACTACCTCCGCTTACCCGAGAATTCTGCGCGAGAACTCTTGCATGTCACACCCATACTCTTCCCTATTCTTCTATTTCCATTCTAAGGGGGAAAGTTGTTAACGAATCGTATTTATTTGTTTTAAAATGTACAAATGTAACTTCCATTGTACAAACACAATATCAAATTAAAAAATGCATTTGATATTGTGTCCTTCCCGTCGTACAATCTGTATTAGCATACTTTCTTCACATCTATTACGTATTTACCTGAGATCCACACTCTGCTGATCCAATTTTTCACTAATAATATTTTCGGCACGAGCGGCGTTGCCACTGGAAAATTTATATTGGGTCGTGGCACTGAAGTTTCCTCTTGTACAAGATAGGGAAAAATGATATTCTCATTATCTTATTGGTAATGGGAGGGGATATTATCTTTCCTAATCTACGAATCAAAAAAAGATTTAGACATTATTCCACTACGTATTCAGTACCGTGCGCAGTGGTACTATTGTTTATTCGGTGGCGTTAATCTTCACCATCGCCACTATCCTGTGTGACGCTGCCGATAAAAACAATACACAAAAACAAGAAAAAACCTACACAATAACACAAGAATCTAAATCTAACATTCACACTTAATGACAAAAATATTTACACTGTTTTCATTCATACTGTGCACTTGTAATTTTGATGGCCATGTATATTATTTCAAGCTTTACTAAAATGACATTACATTACTGGGCCTTCTTATAAATATATTCCATACGCGCGGGTATGGAATGTCTGCAGGATGTACACTTCCCTGAATGTGATTGTGTTGCCGTCGGCTCGCGAATCCGTGCCATCCACCATTTCACCACAAAGTTCCATCAGCTGGGCTCACTATTCCATATTTCCACACATCCTATTAAATGCCGTATTTCTGACTCCCAATACCTTCTCTCTGGAAACAGTTCACTCTCCCGAAAACACAATAACTTCCCGGCATATGCTAGCACAAGTCGGTTCGGAATCTATCATCCGTGTCCTTTTTAGACAGCCCAGGCTTTCGATTGTTTTTCAACAATAAAAAACGCTCGCTTTCCTCTGTCACCGAGAACTTTTTAGAACATTTTATATTTTCGTTTCCTCTATTCTGATTTGTAACTTTTAAGAGGTTCTGAAAATTTTGCCTTTTAATTTGGCGCGTTCCCCAAAGTTCATTGCCCTCCGGTTCACCTGCTTTTCCGAAACACAACTTATTTCGAAAGCTACTTACACTAGTTGCCTATATTCAATTGTCTTTCGGTGTATCTTCCTGCCTCTGTAAGTTTTTCTTCTAAATTTGTTTCCCCCCTTATCGAAATGATTCCGGATAGTTCTCAAAATTGTCTATTTTCCTAACACTTGTTTTCTATTTCGAAAGTTTCCCTGTTATTTAACGAGAATATAAAATTCGGTTCTGCGTTCACGTTGTCACTTGTTTCTTCTTCTGCATACTATTTTACTAAATAATTATTTTCCAAAACAATAATATTTAATTACGGCAGTTTGTTAGACTGGGATCCTGCGTACGGTTACAATATGGAAAATAAATTTTCTCTAAATTCACTATTATCTACAGATTTCTTGGAACAATTCACAACACGCCTTTAAAAATATTTGAAGTAATTATTCAATATTCTTTGACAATTAGCATTTCATCATAGTCACAAAAATATTAAAAATCCTTATTCTTCTTGAGATAGATATCTAACTGAACACGCTGCCTTGAATATTTCATCTAACCACAGCTGATAACTAAAATACTGGTAGAGGTAATACAAAGCAAATCTAACAAGACACTTCTTCACTATTCACTGTACACCCATATCCCTTCACAATTAGATACACAAAATTTGTAGACCTCGACAAAATGTTAAATGTTTTCACTACACGCGTAAGAAACAATCTTCATCGGTATCAAGCAACTATTAATAGTACTTCTAGTTGCTGCGAGAGCAAATCTTGAATGAATAATTATATTAATAATATCATCAGTCTGCGCAAAGCACAGTGTACACAGCGTAAATAGTTTAAGATAGAGGAATCTAAGCCTTCTAAGCGTGACGTCACAAAGATGACCACCATCACCAAGGGTTGAAATCCAGGTGACATTGGTAGTAATGATAAGTGCCGAACCAACAAAAATTTAATAGAATGTCGAAGAATATCTCATCGGAATATTTCATGTCGAAGAATATCTACTGTGTGAGGAATTGTTCTTTGAGGCCATTGGCCTCGAAATTTTATTTTCTGAGGCCCTAGAACGCTTTGTTTAGAAGTTATTTAACGATATTGCTGACAGTGCTGCAGGTTGCAATTGACAATTATTTAGATGCGTTTTTAAAGAAATCCTTCACATTTTTAAAGTCAAAGAGCAATTCTTCACGTCTTTAGAGACCTCATTTGTAAAGATCGGTTGCGTGTGAGAGCCGCAAAAGGTATGTTTACTACTGAAATAATATAGAAGACGATGGAAGTTATTGAAGATATTCTGGATGAAATATTGGAAGAAGCTGACGAAGCCATCAAAACATTACTCCCCACTAAAAGTAAAGGCAAGTATGAGATATAATACTTTCTTCTTTCTTTTCTTGGGGCTTCTTCCAGCTTCAGAGGAAGCCGCTTTCGACTATCTGCGCCGGGTACCCTCATGGGGACACATGTGGGGACACATGGGGACACACCTTCACCGTAGACACTGAAACACTGTCTCCTCGGTCTGTGGTCAGAAGACTAACAAGGCCCTCTACGACAACACATACATAAGAGACAGGGGACCATGACAGACGGCGGGAGTCGAACTCGCGACCCTTCAAACCGAGGCGCTGAGTCGGCACACGCTCTGGCCACCTCAATACATGTATTAATATTGGAATACCACCGATAATGCATGTATACATTTTGGAAAGTAACAAAAGGTAGTCATTTCTGATTGAGTTTTGATAGAGTATATTCTAGAATGGGTAAACAGAACTGACGTTTACACTTTCTAAATTTGTAATATGCTAATACCAAATGTTTTACATGTAAAATTTTTAGTGTCAGTTAGTTAGCGTTTGTTAGTCACAGTCATTTAGTCAACGTCAGTTAGCCATTAGTGGCATTAGTGTCAAACAAACGTTTATGTCACCTATTTTTTTATTCATACATTCATTGTTTATATGTAGCTGATGCGAGTATTACGTATTCTGTGATGTACATTTTGGTTCACGTTTCATGGCCGACTGGAAATACCTTGGGCACGTCTGTGTTATAGTAACTAAAATTATTTTGATCCTTTTTCTGAATTTTGATTGGAAGTTGTAAAGTTTCAATTGCACGGCGGAGTTTTAATTGCATGCGTGCAACTAACGATTTTTCATGATGTTAATGAGCCTTTAGTTAACTAAACGAAAATAATAATCATTTTTCGTTCAGTTAACTAAATATGCTCATTAGTTCCATTAAAAATCGTGGAGTGTAAATTTGTTTTCATGTTTCATGGTCGACTGGAAAAACCTTAGCTACGTGTATGTTATAATTTCTTAAACTATTGGGCTCCATTTCAGAATTCTGATTAGTAGAATTTCAAAATTTTAAAATTTTAGCTACACACGTGCCATAACATATATAGCTTTATGTTAATAGCACGCATGTAATTAAAATTTTAAAATTTTGAAATTCCACTAATCAGAATTCAAAAAAGGAGCCAAATTGTTTAATTAAGAAACTATAACACAGACGTAGCCAAGGTATTTCCAGTCGACCATGAAACATGAACAAAAATTTACATCAGAGATATCGTCACTACAACCAAGGAGTATTATATAGTACTCTTGGCCTCCAACAATTACATTCGAATATAAACAACAAATGAATAAAACTAAATTGGCGAAGTTAACGTTAAGTTATCTGACTAATGGAACAACATAAAATATTTAACGTGACTAAATTAAATGTTTTACATCTAAAACATTTGGTTTTAGGATTACAAACCTAAACTAGTGGTGCTAAAACAGCCCATACTTTCTTGCCTTTAGTAATAGCTATGTAATACTTTTGATACTAGTTATGTAGTTCGATTTTTTAAATAAATTATGAAAGTGAATGAATGTTTAATCATTTGAAGTTTTAGCTATTCCTTTTCCTTTACGTGAAGTCCATGGGGTATTTTCAAAACAAAAAATAGCTCCAACTTGTTTGGTTAAATTTTGTTGCTCGGTAGTATAAAGGTCATTTATGCGAATGGTGCAGGTCTCACTTTCCATAAAATACCTGATTTTTCGAAAGTTGCAAAAATTCAAAACTTTTCTACATTATAATTTTTATCCAGTAAAATTTATATTTGAATTATATCCATCAAATTTCAGCTTTGCTGAAAATCTAGTTAATATCAAAGGTAATATTTTATAAAAGTGAGGGTTTTTCCATTGCTCTCACATTGCTGCCAGTACATCGAGGAAAGTGTAAGAACTCTTGTCAAGAAACTTGTCGCTCGATTTGAATGAAGCGCGCTACGCCCACGGTATTGCCGACATGCGTGTTTCCGTTCCGATCCTCTAAAAAGCGTGCGAACGTCTGACTTCGGGATAATGACTTGTTATTTTGCAACAGAATTATTCAAATAATTAGTTAGTACAATCTAAATACACGTCTTTACTTTTCCAAGACCACCTAGCAATCTCAAATTAATTCGATGCTTAAATTTAAAATTTATTTAAAAATAACTTACAATAATCCTACTTACTATTTCGGGTGGAAGAGATATCTTTACATGATAACTCTATTTTGAGTTGAATCTGATAATTTCTCTAGGAAAGTGTGAAATGGGAATTTTTTCTTTATAGGGGATTTGTAAAATGAATTATGGCAAACTCTTAGAAAGGGTAAATTTGGGATGTTTTAGAAGAAGTGACAAAATATAGGCTAAATATACCAATTTTCATTTTTTAGCAATTTTTTCTCAAAACCAGCATAATATTTATCTTTAAATTTTCCCCTCGTATGTAATAAGAACTCTAAAAAAATATGGCACTAATCCCATTTTTGGTGAACTTTTTTTTCGAAATTGCATAAAATTTACTTTTAAAAACTGAAGGAATTTTGCGGCAGACAGTCAGTTGTAAAGAATTAGGTCTTTAAAACAGTCATGTGCAATGTTTTTAAGCAAGAAGATTTCGCTTGATTTGTATCTGAAAGTTATGCACCTTTTAAAAAAATCTCAAAAACAGCTCAAAATTTTCCTTTAAATTTGCTCCTTACATGAATACGACGTGAATACTTACATGGGACGATAAAAAATATGGTGCTTGTACCATTTTCGGCGAAAGTATTTTCGAAAAACATGTCAAAACTACAAAATTGAAGATAGCGATATTCGCCTTAGACAAAGCCTCTTGTAAAAAAATCAGGTTTTAGAAAAGGGCATGTATACTTTTTTTTAAAACACGAGTAGATTTTGCGTATTTAATAATTAATATAAAGTATTTTTTGCTGGTTGGAAACACTTTGGCACGTTAACATAGAAGTATATTGTTATATAGCGTAGCAGTTAGAAATAATGCGAGGAAGAAAGCGCTGTTGTTGCATCCCTAGTTTCGTTTCCTAAGGGCCGGCAATAAGAGTTTTTCTTTCGAAAATTCGCCGTTTCCCAACGCACGATTATAATACTTTCTCTTCTCATAAAATAAGTGCAAGAAAGTTAAACTTTGGATTCATTTTTAAGAAAATTTTGAAAATATCCCACGGGCTTCGTGTAAAGTGGTGTATGCACATCTGACTTTGAAGTTGGCTTTCGCGTACAAAACAGCGCTCACTCTATATTGAAGTATACGGTGCACTACATTGAAGTATACAGAGCACTACCCGCCCCACCGGACAACTAGCCACCTGAACGAGTCAGGGCCAGCCGCGGCGACCGGTATATAATGGGCGGCCGGGCGGTGCCCTGAAAAACAGAACAGTTGGTGACTGAGATTGTGTGCCCTTAGAGATAGTAATTGTGACCGTGACGCTGATCACGCCAAGTGCTTCTTTTATTCGGTTGTATATATGTGTTAATTAAGATACGAATCGATACGATCTTCTGGTGATACGGCAAACGACTACAGACTTGGTTCTTTCTTTACTGGCGAGCGGTAGACTCGCCATTGTTTTTGTATAATTGGAGAGTGACTTTTGGATTTTAACGCACGTAAAAGCACAGAAAACTGTTTTTGTAGAAACATTTCTCTCCCTCCTTTTTCATCCATTTCATAAAGTACCCCCAAAATTTAAAGAACGTTTTTCAAAATCGCACAGCTTTATTAGTTTCAAAATCGCAGAAAGACTAGATCGATATGGGTATATTTATTTTGGATAAAATCCTACCAATCGTTAAAGCGCTAGTGATGTTCACGGGCAGACAGGCAGACGATCGTTTTGAAAGAATAACACATTTCGGTCTCAAAAGCTCACAATTCGTGATATCTGACTACAAACTTGTTGGCGGAAATAATTAACTACATATAGTAACACGATATATCCACTTTTTCTGTATCAGGGCTTCATTATACAAGTTTTCTCTCAAAAAATCGGCGTTTTTCGCAGCAGTTTTACATTATTTTCTCTATACTATGTTTATTACTCCGTTTATAAGTATGTTTACGAGAGAGTAAATATTGTTTGTTTACCGCAGCACGTAAGCCCCCCGCCCGCTCGCCTACTTCACTGGTCGTTCGCACCACAAGGCGTTAATGAATCGACGTCCAAACATGAAGCCCGCGTGAGACTGATGTCAGGTTATGAATTGCAATCCCATGCACACATTAGCAAATGGAAGGGTTCTGACGAAAATATACTTTTCGCCATATTTACTAACAACTGATATCGTACTGCTAGAGTCTCTTTGAAACAGGAAGCAACCTTCTTTCTCAGCTCTAGAGGCAGTTGTATAAAGAGAGTAACAGAGGTAACCGAGGAACACATACGTTGTTCTGTGAAGTTTGTGACCATGCACAGCATTACAAAAATTGCAATTCTATTGTTGCTCCTATTATCTGAATATAAAAATCAATAATTGAAGCTGTGTACGTTGACGTTGTTACAAGCAGCATTCTTGAGAAGTTGAAAATTTACTGTTTACCGAAAAATAAATTTAAAAATGTTACATGTATCGGAAAAACATGTTTCAATAATTCCTTCTCGTGACGAGTCAAGAGGAATTTTTTTCAAAGGAGTGAGAATCGTCCAAACTTGTTAATCCCGTAAATATATTGGACAGTGACAATGATGATTAAATGTACACAGCTGGACCTGGTAGGGTAGGCTCACCCATATGTATCACCTGATAATAAAGAAACTGACGAAGATAGTTCGTCTTCTGTTGTCTTCACCTGTTCTTTGCCGTCTATGTACTGTTGTCTTCACGTGACAAAAACAAAATTTACCAGGAATTACCATAAATATTGTGGCGGCACAGAGTTTATAGGCAATAAATTCACGTAAAAATTAAAATTAGATTTCGCTTGGTTCTCTCGAAAATAACGTAATACTTAGAAACGCGCAGTTCCTTTCTATCTGAAACAGTTGCACGGCTTTGTGCAGCGCTTCCCTCCGCCCGCCTGTGGGGACCTCCAAAAGAAGCGCACCCCACGACGCCAGGCCGCCCCTTTCAGTCTTGTTTGTGCGCTGACGCACATTGGGATAAAATGCCTAAAACCTGGCCAAAATTCGAAAAAACAGTTTCTAGTTGAACATGTTTAACTCATGGGTACACTATTGGATACACTATTAACTCCAGTATGTAAGAACGGCCAAAACTTGCAAGTGAAAGCTATATTTCAGTTTGAACAAAGGTCTCCATTGTGTTACGGCCAAGCCGGACAAAAATTTTAGTGCCGAGTCGAAGCCAAATATTTTTGTTCTATGAAAATAATAATTCCAATTTTGAAATGGAACATGTTACAGCAGGTATGTACTTAATTATAAGCCCTTGTTTAACTATTTTTTTCATATTAAACACGTTTTCTTAAATGAATGTTCGTGCCGGTAAACAAGAAACTTTATTTAAAAAATTAATGGAAAAGTAGAGATAAGTTACAAATCCCACAATATCCCTCTTTCATTCAAATTTCATCATGATATTTATAGTATATACATCACGATCATTCTATAAAATCCTGCGATAATAAGTCATGTTTTAGCGGTAGCTGCAATATCCTGTTTTCTTCTAATTTTATTAAACTTAATTTAAAAATATAAAGTACGGTCCTTGTTCATAAAAAGAATATAGAAATCGATATTAATTGCATATAAAGGACAATATACTTAAAAATATTGATAAAATACAACTTTCTCTTCCAACATGTACCTCTTAAACAATAGACAATCCCGCAGTAAAAATTCAGAGCAGTCTATTGTAATCTTGTGAAGCAGGAAGACGAAGGCATTTTGTTTTCTTTGTTGCATTCACAGATAATTTGAACATTAAAAATTGCATTTTGTTATAGAGAAAGAACCAAAGTTACTAATGACTGTCGGGAAAAATATTATTTATGATGCGAGTAGTAAAAACTGCATTTTATTTTGCGAGAAAGTGTTGTTGCGACACAAGACTGACAGGCCGAGTAGCGCAATCCTGCGAGAAAAATAAAACCACTTTTACCACGCGTATCATACAATATTTTTAGTCAGCATTACTGACTTTCGTTTTATTTCAATGCAAATATTACTGATTGGGTACCATTTTACATTAACTCTAGATTACAAAGGCGTCCTGTACCAAGCGTTGTTACAAAGGTGTAGTTTGGCAGACTATTTCGGGTAAAAATAAAAAACAACTAATTTTTACAATGAAACATTAAATTTAATGGATTGAACATGTATGATAAGTAGTTATAAATACATTTTAAAGGGGGTTATAGATCCACCTAAATAACTTGACTTTCACAGCAGACACTTGCTTGGTGCTGTACACACATGGCTTTTGAGAAGCGTTCGCTAAAGTAACTCGTCACGGGTTCTTTATTATGATTGTCATCGACTCATTACGATTGCTAAATGTTCAGAACAAAACTTAAATGTTACAAGACAAGTATTTTGTATTTATTACTTACTATATTAGCGAATATAGCTCTAAAATATCACTGACGTTACTTCAAAGGCGTAGTCTATTGGACGACGCCTGTTTATTTGGTGTATACCAGAAATACGCATGGGCACAACGGTACGTGTATTTCGCCGGCTAGTCACACAATGAAGCTACAAAGTTTGAGAAACGGTGAGAGAGGGGAAGGGGTGGGGTTAACTTGTGGCAATAGTTGCGCCGTCTGACCGACGTCGCCTTTGTAATCTAGGGTTAAGAACTGTTGTACGCGATCAGACAAAAGTGTTTCGTTTTCAATTGAAGATTTGAGCATCGTCTCACTTTCAGCATGCAGTGCATCTAAAAGTAAATGCTTTTACTAATAGTTGTCTAAAATATCATATGTTCAAATGTTTCAAATTCGTAATGGAAAACGCAAATATAGTCATTTTTGTTGCATTCTTCCACATTTTTTCCAAAAGTCATCCACCATATTTATTCTGTCATTTGAGTTTTTCATTTTGATATCTTATTCGTAATCATTAAGTTCGAAAACCCCAATATACTAATTTTTGTTTAATTTTCCACGTTTTTCCAAGTGTCATCCGCCATATTGAATTCGCCATTTTGAATTTTTCATTTTTGATAGATTCGTATTTAGTGAGGTCGAAAAAAGCAACGTAAGTCCCAATATGACCATTATTTTGCATTTTGCAAGAGAGTTTAAATTTTAACCACGTTTTAAGCATTTCATCCCACTGAGCGACATCACGACACTTTTCACCACTTATACCCCAACCCCCAATACCCACCTGCTAGAGCGAGCTCTTTCGTCGAACTCTACATGTAGCTGAAAGTTTGCTTCTAATACCAACTTTGAAAGTGAGAGCGTTCTGAAGGATTTTTCCCCTCTGCGCAATAGATTTAGACCAATGAGAATGCAAAATTTCTAGAGCAAAGATAACAAGAGATTTCGGCAGCCTCGAGGGTAGGGAATACGGGGAGGGAAAGCACTCCATGCGTGACCGCACACCGGGCCTGACCGTTCTCTCGCCGGATACAAGTCGTATCCGAGCGATGTCGTTCTTTTACTTTAGATCGGCTCCCCGAGCACACATGTCGCGTTCGGGCATCCACATTCTTAAGCTTTGCTCGCCGGATGCATCATTTCAAATTGAATTGAATAGATGCCTTATTTTATATGGCGAGACTCACGTCATGAGGCCTGCTCTTCCGTCTGACCGCGCAAATTTCGCTTCATTTCGCATCCTAGCCAAGTTATTTAGCTCGTGTGAGCTTGGGTAGCAGGGCATGCAAGGTTTCTGCCGTTACTGTTAGAACTATTTTAGCTGAAGAAGGTTTCCAGAAATGTCGCAACCTGCCGCACTCGATCACGGACTGATGACGAATGCACATATAAATTTGCCGTAATTAGATTAGATGAGTAATGAGTAATGAGGCCGTAATGAGTGTGCTGATCCGGAGACGACCGCGCCGCTCCCTGCCGAAAGGAACTTCTAAATGCCTATTATTCATGGCTTTGCCCTCTCTAAGAACGGTCTCAGGCCGAACCCCTCCCCCCTCCCGAGTCGGCCACGAGGTCGAGAGATCTGGTGGGTCATTCGCCTCCACGAGAGGCCCCAACGAGGACAGCTGAGCACGATTACGGTGACGTTGTGGTTTAAACCCAGCAAAGATTTAAAAGTTTGGCTCTTTAAGAGATTATTTTAAAAAACAAAAGACTTGTTTACTCCTGAATTAACAGGAAATTTAAATATTTACGTGTATAAATTTGTGTGGCCGCTCTTTGGCTTATTTTGTTATTGAATTCATAAGAAATATTATTGACCGCGTAGGAGCGGATCCAGGGGTTGATTGATTGATTGTTGGTGATTCCGAGCGCGTCAAATACAAGGGATATTAGTCCCGTAAATGTAATGCATGTGCCAGCGCCGGTGCCGGTACCTTCTCATGAAATTTCGATTCAAGATGAAGTACATTTACAGCCCGAAAAAATATAGCAGGATTCTTCTGGGAAAGATAAATACGCATCGGATATTGGGTACTACATAGGCCAGAACGACATCTCTCATTTCACTAAAGTTAAACTGCTTGAGGATCCTGGGACACCGCCTTTACTTACGATTTCCCGTACAACATCGTGTCGAAGAAAGGAGAAGAGAGAAAGAAATACGCTCAAAGGTTGCATTTTGATAAGCATCACAGGCTCGTATTGTCTCATAAATACCGTGGATTATATTATAAATATTGTGCACTTTTCACCACATGATCAACTGGAATTTACGAAAAATCGTCGAGTCTCAGCTGTTTCGTACAGGAACCGCTCAAGGGTTTTTGTCAACCTTTTAGGAGAAAAAGGCGATTTTGAAAATCACAGCAAGAACCAGTTTCATCATTAAACTGTAGAAGCAGGCAAACTTTTTCTCATAACGTTCCACCAACCAGCTCTCCAGGTAGTTACCACAGTTTCGAGTGCAAGGAGATGCAAGTGCGAGAAAATCGGGATCGGTTACGACCTATCGACAGATCTATAATTTTTTTGTAGTCGACAGAACATTCCTTTTTGTGGGCACAGAGGTAATGGGATGTTGTACCACGACAGCACCAAACAGGACCACTCTGCGACCAACGACAACTTTAGAGTACTTCTTCTGTTCAGGGTTGAATCTGGCTATGAAGCACTTCGTCGGCATTTGGAAAACACATTTTCAAACATCAATAAAACGACCAGAACCATCTCATTGTCGCTCGCAAAGAGGAGATTCAGCAAACCGTTGTTTTTTAGTGAAAACTATTCCTGCGTTTTCCATACTTTTTGACGAAACCACAGACTAGTCTCACACAAAACAGCGAAGTCTGTCGTTCCGTTACTTCCACGACGGCGTTATCAGGGAGGAGTTCATCGCGTTTTGTAATGCCTACGTTGCGATTCATTTCGAAGATGCAACTGAAGAGCAGCGATTTACAGACGTTGCATTGGCACACACCGTTGAATATCTCCTTAAAAAATTCGACCTTTATCTTACCAGAGGTGCCGGTATCGTAACAGACAGTTGTTCGGTGATGGCTTCTGATGCAAAAGACGCTGTCTAGGAAGTGCGGCCCTTGCAAAGCGTTGTCCGTGCAGCAATCACGTGTTGAACAATTCCTTGTCAACGTCTTCAAAGGTATCATTGAGTCGCAATGCATCAGTGATAATGAAAACACTTGTTGCTTTCGCTAATGCTTCTGCGAAAAGACACGAAGTTTTTCGAAGAGTACTCGGTGGGAAGTCATTGCAAGGACTTTGCGAGACTCGCTGCGTCGAGAAGCACGACGGACATGTGTAGTTCCAAGGAGTAACATTAGTGAAAATATGCGACGCTCTCGACGAGATTTCGACTTGGAATGGCTCGAATACGGCGTCTCATGCTCAAACTTCAGACAGTCCTGAAGTATTATCTCGACCGCGTGCTTAAATGACCTAATAGATGATTAGAATATTTATACAATAGTACATTCTGAACTCAAAAATGAAAATTGTGATTGTTGAACTGATAGATAATTCGCTTAAATTGTACAGCTACATTTTGCTAGGGTGACTGCTGGGATTCGCGAGTACATGGGGAAACTGAAAGTGGTGAGGAGTCGCTCGCCTCTGCCCATACCAAAAACATTAGCCTACCGCACCGAATTGGATGTCATTGTCAAATTGACATCCAACTTGAGGATGACACCGAATTGGATGTCAAAGAAGCTGAAGCACAGTACTTTTTATAGGTTCTTTAGAATTATAAACCTAATGATAATAACCTAATGAATTATATACCTACCCCCTACCCTACCTATAATTACACTAAATGTCGTTGGTAAATTAATATTACTTTCATTTTGGATGCTCGGTATAGTTTCTAATTGTATAGAAACAGTTGTGCAGCAGAAAATATTTTACTTGGAACTTTAACTTTTGCAGTGAATCAAATCGTTTAATGTGATTTGGCAAGGTCTTGTAAAATAATATAACGTATTGTGTGTGAATTTTTTGTAGTGAGCTGTTGATACTGGCACCTGATGAATATGATTACTGCGTCGAGTGTTATAGTTATAATATCAGCGTTTGCTGAAAATATATTCCCGCACTTAACTAAGTCATTTTTCACAAAACCACTGATCCATACATCAACAGACAAGGTACTGGTAAGATACCTAGATTAATAAAGAGAGGCTTACAAGGATCACGTGGGAGGAATTTGCGTATTATTTGTATAATTCTTTTTTTGTAATCTAAAAGTTTCGGAGCTATGAGATATAATTCCCAGAATAGTATGCCATATCTCAGGCGGGAATGAACATTCGCGAAATATACATATTATGGAATAGATTGCTCATGCAGTCCTTAATCGTGAACAAGAATGCCCTTTGCGCCCACTCTGGCTTTTCATGGGTCACAACCGTGTCACAATTACATAAAATAAATATATAAAAAGCAAAGCACGGAACCACGAAACGCTCTCGAACACAGCTCACCATCTTACAACACAGGAGCCGGGACACCTGCCCCGCCACCCGTACGCATCTTACATTCTAGACTCGGTTTTAAAATAACCATAATACTTATCACACAAAAACTAAACTCAATGTAATGTTTATAAAAAATATTTTTTTACAGACGAGTTCATAGCACTGCACTTCCTAATTTCAATTACTTCTCTTGACGCATTACATTTTCGTCGGACGAGGACATCACAAAAGAAAGCGCCGAAGTCTTCTACAAGTTAGCCAACTGCAAACGAACGAATGGAGAAAGGAGAGTCAAATAGGCTCAAGAATATAACGACCGCAGAACATTCAGTTGTGTTGCCAGCACTAGCTGTCAAAACGTCCTATTCTTATAATAATCGCTCTTTTTAAAATGAAAACAGTACGAGAAGGCAAATAAAGCTTGAAAAGTACATAAAAGTTAGAAACGTTTCCTGGAAACTTTCCATTTATGAGTACATGGTGATACATCTTGTAGGATCCGCAGTCCAGCAGTAATCCTTCAAAAGGTTAGGAGACCATCTTCTCTCATATCGTCTTTCAATGGCAGCGATATCTTGGTAAAATCGCTCACCTTGTTCGTCACTCACATCTCCAAGGACAGGTGGGAAAAAATCCAAATGGGAATGAAGAAAATGTAATTGCAGATACATGTTGTACCTCATTGACTTGTTCCCTTTAATTCTCACACATTACATTTCCCAAGAGTTTGTCGCATAGTACATCTTTCAATTCAAGTCAAGCTGCCTTCTCAGTATGTTAGCAATTAATCAAAGGCAAACAATATTTTATCAAGTCACGGATCTGAGGCCTAATGAAAATTCCTTCTTTAATTTTTGCAGTAATAATCTTAGGAAATTTAGGTAATAATAATTAAAAACCCTGGCCATCTTTGTCCATTGGTTTTACAAAATTCTTCATGAAACCCCATTTCAAAATGTGTGATGGCAACAGCACAATTTGGTAATTGGTAATTTCACAATCGATTGACTGATGCAAGTGCAACTTCACTTTACCTACTCTAAGTGCTTATCTCCCCCTCCCCTCTCTACTCCCAACACTAGTCAGTAATATTCCTAAAATACAGAATGTGATATGCGCTGCAACAGAATAATTAACGCAACCGAGCGCAGATAAAATTGGGTTTCCAGAAGAAAGTTTAGGTGAAAGGGAAAAATAGTTTTCACTATTGTCATCAGGACACTGAACTACAAAACAATTACATATTTTTGTTCTGTGAAAAATTTCATTATCGCACTGTGTTATTGGTATATGGATTTTCTAATATGTTTCAAGTATAATAAAGTCAATATGATATACATATAACATGCGTCAAATATATGTTATTACATTCTGTACCCTCCCCCTTTCCGAAACAAATGCTCTTGAGTCTTAATCTCAAAAAAAAAAAGAAGTCTCGACCCGCGCGTGGCAAGGGGTTTGTTTCATGCTCCATGGAATTGAATATACTACACTTGCACACTATACTTGCGTGGTAGTTCCTAAACCGCTACTTACACTACACGTGCGTGGTAGTTCGTTAACCGCTGCCACCATTCTATCCCTCCTACGTCTGTGGCGTCTTTGCCGGGGCAAATAATTACAGACGTGAACGGCTTGTAAATATTTAGTATTTATTAGAATAAAAATACTCCGACACCATAATACTATATACAATATTTACAAATAAATTTGACCGTTACAAGAAGGAACCTTCCCTGATTACCACCACCGTTGGCCCGATAATTAATTACCATATCCAGTGTGATGCACCAGTACCTTACGCGAGCATACATGCGAGTATGCCGCACCGACCGTCACGACGTAGCACGCCGGCTTCGGTTCCCCGCCTCGGTAGCCCATGCATTACAATGCAACGCCGCGCACAACCCACACGACGCACGGTGGGGCCAAATGCCAAAAAGCTGGTCAAAAGTCGAAAGCGTTGTACGATTTGACTGAAACTTTGTATTCAGAGGTTTATGATCATTCTAATTAATAATCTGTAATAAAAATTCCGAAAAACAAAATGGCGGACCAATATGGCGGATAAAATTATCAAAATTTTGTATTTTTAACACAAAATGATCATACTTATAAGTAAAAATGAGTTCATTCGGGTTTTTAAGGATGCTGATTAATAATCTTGAATGAAAATGCCAAAAAAACAAAATGGCGGACCAATATGGCGGACAAAATCATCATTTTCTTCATTTTTAACACAAAATGATCGTGTTTAAAATTAAAAATGAGTTCATTCGGGTTTATAAGCATGCTGATTAATAATATTAAATAAAAATGCATAAAAAAACAAAATGGCGGACCAATATGGCGGACAAAATTACCATAAGTTTGTATTTTTAACACAACATTATTATGTTTATAAGTAAAGAAGAGTTAGTTTGAATTTTTAAGGATGCTAATTAATAACCTTGAATGAAAATGCCAAAAAACAAAATGGCGGACTAATATGGCGGACCAAATCATCAATTTTTTCCATTTTTAACACGAAATGATCGTGTTTATAATTAAAAATGAGTTGATTTGGGTTTATAAGCATGCTGATTAATAAATATTGAATAAAAATGCTAAAAAAACAAAATGGCGGACCAATATGGCGAACAAAATCATCAAAAGTTTGTATTTCTACATGCTGCACGCGCTACGAAAATTTGTCACAGGCACTAAAACGGCAGCTACGGGCAGTTGTTTTTTTGTGATTCTCACAGAGAATAACATTTCGAATAATGTCATGTTAAGTTTTTAGCCCGCACGACGGTGCACATAGTTATTTTTCATTTTAAACACTTGATTATAGCATTTTCATTTTTCGCCAACAATCAACGTTAATTATTACATTAACAAATTATTTTTAAAAAAATTAAGTATACATATTATGTTTCTACTTACTCTCAGGAATAGATTCCATTTTGTTTTATTGAATTCGGCCGACTGCACGCTTCTCTATCCTTCGAAACACAAAGGTTCTGAAAACACGTTTCACAGCTGACCGATATCGATCGCTCGAGGCCCAACTTTGAACTGATCTCTTACCTCAAGTATAAGAGAGAAACCGTTACTAATTGCGGAATTCAACGGCCCAAATACCAACCTATTGAAGTAGCAACGTCAAAATCCCTATCTAGTAACTTTTTTTTTTTGGACTTTGGCCAGCTTTTTGGCATTTGGCCCCACCGTGCGACGCCCTACCGACGCGCCCAAACCTGAAGAATCAGAAGAACAGAAGAAAGTTATTAAGTCGGAGTCCGCTTATATACCCTCTGGGCAGGCTGACGGAACCGCGTCACCCGCAGTGTCCGCCGACGCGTTTCCGCCTGCTCCGGGGTTTCCAAGTTGCCACCACGACACGGCACCCCCTCTCTCTCGCTCCCCAGCCTTTGTGCAGCCCAGCGTCTCTTCCGCCAGCGCTGTCCACACGCGCTCCACCTCCGTGAAGTTGGCCGGTAAAAATCTGGGATTTTAACCAAACTCGGTACATCGTTTGCCCACCAAAATTTTTCGTTTGCCCCCCTCCCAAAAAAAGTTACGACGCGCAACAAATTTTCGGACCAAACTTTACGCTGGCCGAAAAAATCTGAGATATCAACCAAACTCGGTACATTGTTTGCCTACTCACGCAAAAAAAAGTCAGGCGCAAAAGAAATTTCAGAACAATCCAGGCTAGCCCGAAAAAATCACGTATTTACACGGGACTATGTATAACGTTTGCCCATCATTTGCCCACCAAAAATTTTCGTTTGTACACCCACACAAAAACGCACGTGAAACAAATTTTCGGGACCACGCCATTCTGACCAAAAAAATTCAGGTATTTTGACGAAACTAATTATATCGTTTGCTCATCATTTGTCGAGGTTTGCCCAACAAAAATTTTCGTTTTACGTCCTCCAAAAGAAAAGTTAGACGCGAAAACAAATTTCGGGCTAACTCCACGCTAGCTGAAAAAAATCTGGAATTTAAACAAACTTCGTACATTGTTTGCCCATCAAAAATTGTCGTATGTCTGCCCATACACAAAAAATGGTATATGCAATAAAAATTCCAAGACACCACAATTTAGGTTTTTTACTAAACTTGATATATGATTAGCCACACGTCCAGGCATGCCCACCAAGAATTTTAGTTTGCCACCCACAAACACGTGAAAGAACTCAATTTTGGCTAAACCAATCCAAACATTCTCTAAGGAATTTCGCATATAATTTGTTTCTTGATGCCTCATAATATAAAAAATAGTAATACATTTGTAACGTAATTTGTCTTATTAGATAAACTGCATTTTTTATCATATTACTCAGATTAGATAAACCACAATATATTCATAGGGGGCTCCAGCCAACGCAATCGCTCATATGATCGACTAGGCCTAGATCCTAGATCCTAGGCCTAGATCGACTAGATCCTATGCTGATTTAACAATTATGATATTGAGCAAACTATTACTTAAAGTGTGTTCTCATTTGCACAAGAAAGATTTTCGTTTGTCCAGTCACAAACATGGAATTAAAAGTGGAAGGGAACTCCGGCCAGCGCATTTTCTAATATCATCAGTCGGGCTAAGTCTTATTCTACAAGAATTGGGCAAACGCAAACATAAATAGTATGAACAATATCATAATTCTTTCAGTGTAATTCTTAGCTCGACCGATTATACTAGCAAATGCGCTGGCCAGAGCCCCCTATGGATACACGCTTCCGTTTGTAATTCCATTTCTGTGTCTGGGCACACGAAAATCTTTCTTGGGTAAACGACAACATACTTTTAAGAAATAATACGCCCAATATCAATGGTGTTCCTTCCGTGTAGAAGTTTTTGCCCTACCGATCATAAGCGAGAATGCGCTGGCCAATGTCCCCTCTGAATACACGCTCCCAATAGTAATTCCATTTCTGAGCCTGGGCACACAAAAATCTTTCATGGGCTATCACGAACACAGTTTTTAAAAAGCGTATGTTCAGTATCTCAATTGTTCCTTCAGCATAGGAGTTATCCCGACCGATCGTCAGAGAGAATGCGCTGGCCAGAGCCCCCATTGAATACATACTTCGTTAGAGCAACCTTAGAAAACGCAATACGAATTACACAAAGCAAATGCGTTGGGATTTTACAGGAATTTGTTAAATTATACAATACTTTTAAAGGAAATTTGCGATTAAACAAAAAGCCGAAATGTGCATTTGCATATAAAAATATGACTTGTCATAGAAATTCATCCTGTCTCTATTTTACTGAAATATGCAAAATATGCGTCTATAATTGTACGAATAGGCACCATCCGAAAAAAAATTAGCCAAATATGCACAATCATTTTAATGCACACTGCATACAATTCTAATCAAATGTCAAGAAATATCACTTAGCTGAGCCCTGAAGCAACTGATAAAAATGTGACTTATCGAAATCTGCCTCCTAGAAATAATTATAACTTTGAAAGTATTTTTAATTCAGTGATCATAAGCAGCCAATAATTTATAATTGTAATTTGTTGAGTTGTCATGGAATGACCAGACATTACATATTTGGAGTAAATAATGAACATTTTTAACAAATAAATAAAATTAGATCATGAAACTTTGAATATGCATGTTTTATTCTTCAGACAAAACACATTGGATACAATACGAAAAGGTTATGCTTCACATAATGGCCAGAAAAAGTGTCTGTACTAAGACTTCAGTACTCTATTTCATGAAAGTATATCTCATCCTCCATTTCACATTTGAAAAAGTCATTTAAGTTTGACAGAACAAAACTGTTAAATACAAAACCACTTTCAAGTAGAAAATACTATTTAATATTTGTCATGCACAGAACTAAGAGAACTATTGCATCTGCTCCAGAAAAAAATATCTTCACTGACTCACAATCCTCCTTTCCACACACCTATAAAATTACCACCCATTCAATTTTTCAACTTTCCACCTCATACATGTATCTATGAATGAAGTAATCTGAATCATTTTGCACTTGAGCCATCAAGAGATACATACTTGTACTTCACGACTTTTCAGCTCATAATATTCTACATACAAAATGATCTAGCAGAAAAATTCAATGACATTTTTGGCCTACCCTCATTTCATTTAATGAACATGATATTATTGTCCACAGTATCTCAATGTTTTACAATTACATATACATAAAATAATAAAGAGATACAAAATTCAAGCTTACCTAATCTGATATGAATTTTTTAAAGACAGTTCAATTTAATTGTTAGGAATTCACAAAACTATCAAGTAAATCTTCAACAGTGTAATGTAATTAAGGTCATCAGTATGCCATTAATAATACTTTGCCATATATTTATAATATAATGAATAATGAATCATATATGTAATGACTATATTTGAAATTTTTTAAAAAAATTGAAAATTACTTCAATATTCTGACACACAGAATAGACAGCAGAGCACATTCATATTATTAAAACTAGCAATTGAAGTCAGCATTCAACAGTATAATGGAAAAAACTTAAAATATGAGTAACCATATAATTGCTTTAAAAAACATACAAAACTGTCTTGGGGGCTCAAGTCAAGTTCAAGCTTTACTTTAACACACCCATCACACTTATGTTAAATCTTTTAATCAACATTTACATGAATATATTAAAAAAAAAATATTTAAAATATTGATCAGACTCACTAATACTAACGAAAGTAAAGGATTGACTAGTGGGGCATAATTCCAGTTTCCTAGCATTACGAGCATTTTTTTTTTATTCATTGATCACAACAATCAATTTCAGTCCACCATTCTTAATGCTCTTCTAAAGTCCAAGTACGAGTTTTCAGTAGACAAAAATAATGTCAATTTATCTCCTGCATATCATACAAGTTTGATTTTTCATCAAACTCCCGTTTCAATCAAATTAAATCATATCAATAGCATAAGTACAATGTACTGAAAATATCTAGTCATCATTCCTATCAAAAATAGGAACAATAACATTAATTAGTAAATGAAAACACTTATAGTAAATCAAAACAAAAAGGAACATTCAAATTCTTTTCAGAAACAGACTTCATTTGCTAGTTCTATAAACTCATATTGGCACCACAATCAGCATAATAATGACATTATGGTAATATAACATGCATGCAGTGATATAACACTCAGGCTTTACAATAGAGTGTCATTATGAGACCCGTTGTAATGGAGCATCCATTTGTAACAATGAAAATATTCTTACAAACACATTAAGATATGTAATCCATTGTAATTTATGCAAAGTGAATTGCAAGACACAATAATTAACTCAGTACACAACACCAAATGTGTAACATCATGGATCAAAACTTCAGATTTAAGTTTTCCATAACAAAACTTCATTCTCAACTCTCTTCAGAATATATACTATTTATATTACTAGAATACATCTTGATTTTCAGAGACAACATTTGAAAAAACATACATGAATATATTTATATTTTACATACAATTCTTTAAATATTTTCTCAACAACAACAATAATTATATATCAATCAACTACTGTACAGATCAAAAATTATAATAAGCTCGGTCAATGATATTCTGTAATACATGACAACTGTTGAAATAAAATGAAAACAGAAAGAAAGAAAAAAAGAACCTGAATTAATAATATCAACAAAAATTTACTTTCAGTCCTCATTTATCACATTATCCTGCATACATCCAGCTATTACCATCATAATGTACTTTTAACGGGCCCCACAGTGTACAACATACAGTTATACAAATATACAGTTTTAATATAAATCTGAATGAAGAAAACTAAATTGTGGTTATTTGTATTGCACATGCAGAAAACCACTCTCAATCATTTCCCAAAGTAAACATTCTAGTAGCAGTATCTGCTCAAAATCTGGAATGTGCATTAAATTATTATATAAATCCAGAGACCTACTCACTTATAAAGATCTTTTGATTGTTTTGCAGTAAAATCTCTTACATTTAAACAGCATGGAACACAATTTGAACCATTTATATCCCAATTTCATTTATACACATAACCTATTCTCAAAATCTAGCCCAAATTCACACTTTCAAGTAACATTTTATTGTAAGGTCAGTTATTCACTGTAAACTTGAATATATATTCTAAGGTGCCTCTCAGTAATTCACAATTAGCATGTTACATTAGAGGTAACAATTGACACAAACTTACAAATAATAAATGGATATCACATGGAAGTATCAAAAAAGTTGATAAAAAAGTATCAAGATATTCAGTAGGTTTGAAAGATAAGGTGAATGTGCCGCTTACATAGAGCAAGTCTTTCCTCCACACCACTAAAATGTAAATGAACTTACAGAAACAAATACAATGCAGCAAATAAAAACTCACCAAGAACTTGTGTCTCGATATCAAGGAACCATTAGGAACAAACATGAAGTTGTACTTACTGTAAATCAACATAACATAGCCACCATAGACAACAAAAGGGATTTAATTTCCACAAGATCTCTAAGAATTATTTTCAAGCATGCCAAACTCTGATATATTTACAAGAGGAAAATGGTTCAAGAATTGAAACAACAATAGGCTATATGCAGTGACATACAGTACGTACTTCACAAGTACAAAAACATTATTACAGTAATCTTCAACACTGGATGCAGTCAACAGCTACTCTACAAATTTTACATGAATGAAAATGGAGAACTCCAAGTTACTATATTTATAATTTTTCTTAAATGCAGTGAGACAATTCCCGTGAAGCAAAATTTCCTACCCACGTACTACACTAATAAAAATATTTTTATCAAAAGTTTTTACAAAAATAACTAATCGTTTGTGACCCTTATCATAACACACATCTGCGAATCACCAACATGAAATATGAAATAGTAATTGCATCATACAGAATCATTTGGTAGCAAAAATGTGTAAAGCAATCCTCCATTCATAGATATAGTTTTATACATAAACACTTCTTTGGTGTTACGTGTAGGGCCACTTTCAAAACTCATTATTCTGAACTTATAAGGAGCTCTGCTCCTGCAGTACAAACCATTTATCGGTGGTTTTAACACCATAGCATTGCTTGCTGCCTCCTTCCCCCTCCTCTACTGGACAAATGAAGAGATTTCAGTCGGAGGAATGCAGAGCAAATCCTCCCGCCATCACTCGTCCCGCAAACTTGCTAAGCAGTTCTTGAACAGTTGCACTTGTGCCTGAGAAAATACAAAGCCCATACCAATCATTTGAGCAATCACAGAACAACTTGACAAAACTAGTGGTCTTTGCTCCACAATTCTTTCACAGCTACCTTTCTTTTAACAAATATTTTGTGTCAAGATTTTATAGAAATCAACAACGAATTCTGTTATAAGGTGAGATTTCAATCATAAAGAAAAGAAGTGTGAAATGCCTTCATCATTTAAGTAAAGTGAGAAATACAAGGTTTTGATACAAAACACTTTAGGTTTTATCCAGGACTAACAAATTATTATGAAATTCTAATTAACTGAGCTGAAAAATATGTTTTGTTACATTTTACTTAAATTACATTTTTTAGTAGTATTTTGATGGATTATCTCTGAAACATTTTCTAGAGAATTATTCTCTAATTTATTTAGAGTGATTTCTAATCAGCTAGATTGCAGTAATCCAATTAGGAGCTTGAATACGAACAATGACATCATAACGAAGCTCTCGATTTGTTAATCGCGTCCCAGCGTGTCCAAAGCCAATTTAATTAAATCTGTGTATACATCTCATTTTCTCCGACTCATAATATTATCTTTTGTAACACACCGCTTTATCATCTACATTTTTTAAATTATCACACACAACCTTCCTTTTATTGACAAACTACTGACATTAATTTAAATATGTTCAAGAATGACCGTTTTGAACTATTTGTTCAGTTAATGGCTGAAGCAAAACCAATATTCAATAATATGTATATGGAAGAAATGCAAGAAAGTAAAGATTATTTCATATTAAGTCTACAAATATCACCCTTATAAAGAATTCCAGTTTTCAAAGTTAGTCAGACACACAGACTGTAATGGTAGGTACCAAAATTCTATTAGTGATATTCTCTAATGTTGATATTCTCCTAGTTTTTGTTTACATTTCATTTTATGTACCAAGTCATGTTTGTTTTCAAATGCAACAGTATTATCATTTTAACAAATCGATTTATGAAGATAATCCATTATTTAGTATTCCACGACCCCAACGGAATGACCGGAAGGCACCAGCCAGCAGCTCCTGATTTATACTACTGATAGATATTCTGTGCTTACACACTCTGCTTCAGACAGGAAAACAATGGAAATTGAAGGTACAGTTTAAATAAATAAATAAATAAATAAATAAATAAATAAATAAATAAAATCTGAACAGATACTTTCTCCAAAATCTTTGCCTTCAGAAAATCCATGTGCCAATCCACAAACCTCTCAACACCCAAAAAAACTTAATTGCATCTACAAATATTACAAAAAGAAATGTCAACTTGATTTCGGTAACATTATAAATATGATAAATATTTGTAATTAATGATAATATAGAAAATTCTGCTATTGAAAGGCTCGCATTAAATATAGAAAAATATTGATATAACGGTGGCATGCAGGAGCAATCAGTCAAGGTATGAATTAATATTAAAATATTAAATAGAAATATAGTTGAGTAACGCCATGAAGTAGAAAATAAAAACTGAAGTAACTGGGTAATTGTGAGCATTCGAATGCAGAAATAAAATCAAGAATTTAAATCATAAAGAATGAAATGTGATATTAATTGAATTTAAGCAAGATGTGTAAAATAGTAAATAAATTACGTCATGCTGACGTGAACGAGCCGCGAGTGGGGGACATATACGACCACAGCTAGTGACCAAGATCGTTCCCTCCACACCCATCCCTCGACATCCTCTCTGCCCCGGTAGCTGGTTAGGTTGCTGATAGCCTTCTGTTGAAAACTTTTCCTTTCTTTTCTTTGGGCCATGTTATCTGGATAAGTTAAAAACAGCAAAATTAGCAAAAATGCCATCCCGCACAGGTCAATGTGATTAGTCAGAAAACTCTTGTTTTATTTGAACATAAAGGCATCAAGATATTGTAATTAGCACGTCAATTAATGCATACAGAATGCGAAGTCAAAGAATACATGTTAGCTGGGTGATTAGTAAATAACCAAGCTTGGGGTGGGCAGACAAAAGTGGTGACATGCTGGGAACGGAACCAAAGCCCCTTGTAACACATAGAGAATATGTGTGTAGGAAACGGTAAGGTAAAATTTTGGTGTTCAGTCTCTTTTTTGCCAGCGGAAATCGAGGTCACATTGTCTGATCGGTACGATCACCATCAGTAAGGATCGGGATTATTATTTTCAATCAGAGAAAGTGAGTAACACAGAATTGGGTGCAGTATATTTCACAATTTAAAATGTCATCAATCTGAAGATGTCAAAATAATTTTTAAAAACAAGTGAATTTTGAAATAGATGTACTCTGAACGAAAATCCTGATAAGAAAAAAATCATAGACATGTCTAGTATTCAACGTTTTGAACATAGGCAGCCTCGAATAGGTGGTACAGCATAGGGAAAGTGGTGAACGTGTGGTAATTTGTAATTTTTTATCGAACCAATAATGAACTGAGAACATCCCGAGTGATATTTTTAATCAGAATTTTGACATTTGGAGAGAATACGATAGGACGGATAACAATATTAACAGCAAATAGACGGCATCAAGGGAAAGATCGGATACATGTTCCAATCGGAGGACAACCGAGAAATCACAGATGCGCGCAAAGATCATAGTTAGCCACGAGCTTTGATTTTTGACAACTGATAATTTATAGTTCTTTGCCATCAATTCAAAACAATCCATTTAATTAACACAACTTCCAGAGATTGCAATTCTGTATAGATATCATATAACAGATAAGAAGATACCATGTTTGTGTCTATACTCATAAATAAATGGGAATATAATCAATATAATAAACATTTCAGAATAGAGCAAATTTATGAGCATAGCAGAGCAAAACAATGATAGAAATATTTATAGATCAATATCATATGAGTTTCGATAGCCTACCAAGCGGAAAGTGGTAATAGTCTAAGATTAGATGAATTAAATTTCAATAAAGATTTATATACAATTAATATCAAGAGGAGAGATCATTCGTGGGTATTTCATACATTAGGTATTGGTATTTTATATCATATTAGACAGAAAATCTGTAGAAATACCGATTGTTTACAATCTTTAGGGTGCATCTGCATTGTGGAAAACAGATAAGATCTTTGTTATAGGCGTATTTGTTTTGATGTGAAGTGAGATATGGCGCTCCGGGCGTCAACCTTCTTGCTCATAGATAAGCTTTGCGGGCCTGTATATGCCCCAGAAGATATTGTTGTATGTAAGCATAGATCGATATTTTGAACATACACCCTTACATGAATGAGAGCCTTTTGTTTATAAATTCCTTTTTAGAGAAATTAGAAAGAGTTAATTGTGTATAGTATCATTTAAGAGATAACCATTCCAATTTGAAACGGTACACAAGGTTTTTGTAAATAGCTGTAAGAAACCATTTTTAGCATTTGAATACAATTGCTTCAAGAAACAGACCTACAGATATCTTGCTATGAATATGCCAAAGAAACTTACAGACGTGTAAAACAAAATTGTAAAAATTAATTTTGGGCATTTCATGCTACAACGACAAAAGAAATTAATGTTCCCTTTTTGTATTCTAATTTGAGTATTTTCATATGTAAAGTAGAGTGGTTAAAGACCTTGTCATCTATTGCTGAGGAACTTACTCTCCCATACGGGGCATGATTCACATGATCCACACAAAATACATTATTTTGGTTCACTGGTTTGTTCTCTCACATTACCCCTTATATGGAATGAAATTAAGGTGTATCAATAAAAAGTAATAATACGTAATAAAATAAAGAAGAGAGAGATTAGGGGTTTCATGACAATACAATATTGGGTACTTTCACATTACAAATTTTCCATTTCAGTTCAAAAAAGGAATGAAACTATCAGTAAACCATCGAAGTAGTAATTCCTTTCAATTCCAATTCATTTACAAAAATCTAAGAATAAAGTAATTTTTACTACAAAATCAATCAAAAATGCACTACGATCTTTGAAAGAATTAAAATTAGCTCACCTTGGCATGTTTCAATTCCAGCTCTGCTAGATCTACTAAGTTCTTTCTGAACGCAGCTACACGCCTAGTCTTGAAATCCATAAGTTCTGTAATTGAAACACACAGAACAAAAACCTTTAAGATAATATGAATAATTCTCTAATTTCATTACAGGGCGTATAATAATTGTATCAATTGCTGTCTCACATTTTCCAGAATTAAATTGCTAAATATTCTCTTTTAATGTATTGCTACATCATTTTATTAAGTTTCTAGAAAGATTGGTAATATTTAATATTCTAACAGGAACTGCCTGCTGGGCTAAAATAACAGAATAACAAATGGAGACTCCAATATTAATCAATGTAGATTGTAACAATATAACAATCCATCAAAATATGCATCAAAAAACTTTTTTACTTCACATTTGTCAAGACTATTGCCTCATCTTCGTAATAGTTCATATTATTAAAGGCCATCTTAACTTAAAATCAAGGAAGAGTACAAGCAAGAAAAGAATTCTCAATTATTTGATGATTCACATACGTTCATTGCTTAAATAATTATATTTTAATGATTAAATAATTAAATTTTAATTGAATCTAAAAAGAATTCTGCAAAGCAGTATGAACATCTTTGTACTGGAACCCTAAGAGCAATGCAAATGGCCCACAATGCACTTCAAAAGATGGTAAAACTTGCAACAAGAATATTCAGATGCTTTTAATATTTCTATTTCTCATTTTTACAAAACCTTACACTCTTCTCAAAGAAAGTCATGAAAATGCACTAAAGAATAAAATTCAATATTGTTTATCATCATCATCATCATCATCATCATCGTTATTATTATTGAGGACATGATAGATATGCTCAGACCTTACACGGCAACCAAATGTGCGACAGTTGTTGTATAGTCATAGTTGGGATTGAGACCAACAAATGTTCATTGCCTTCTGTATGTGGCTAAGAGGCCTTACTTAGTATTCCTTTTTAAGGTACTAGTTATTAAAGTCTTTTTATTACATCACTCAGTATCACTAATTTACCATAATTCACCACTCTATTCTCTACAATTATTATTGTTTTTACTGTTATTGTTATTAGATTTATTATTATTATTATTATTATTATTATTATTATTATTATTATTATTATTAGATTTATTATCATTATTATTGCTATTAGATTTATTATTATTGTTATTATCATCATCATCAATATTATAAGAAATTTCAATTTTACCGACAAAAACCTGTAAACAGTTAAAGAAAAGGCATTCTGCAGATCTCCTTAGTAATTTTCAATACAAAATACTGGTACAACTATGAAGAAAGACATTACTTGTAAATAACAGAAAATATTCCTACCTTCTTTCCCTTTGTCAGACATCTGCTCAAACTTCTCACAGGCCTGTTGTTGAGCAAGTTCAGCCTAAATTAAGAACAATAATTTAAAAAAATTAAAAGCACACACACTTACAAAATGAACTAAGCTAATACAGAACACAAAGATGTAATGGGAATACTGAATTATTTAGGTAGAAGATGAATTTGAAAACACATTTGAATTTGTTGAGAAAAGAGATTCAAAATGGGGAAAGAAAGAGGTTCTTCAATAACAATAACTTCCAAGTGTACTCCCATTTTTAAAATTCACTGTTTTTGAAGAATTCCACTGGTAACAATGACCCCCCTTTCTCTTTCCAACAATTAACAATATTCTTCAAATTCTAAATATTTTTTTTTTTAATATCACTATCTCACTTTTCGAAGACTTAAGTGAAAAGTATCTTCAGTTTCCTTCATACACTACTGGGTATACATTAATATAATACTCATTATATAACATTACACTAATTAACAATTCATCAACATTTATGTTGTTTTCTTCTAAGAAGAAAATTTAAAACAAATTATCTGTAACACTGGTGAACTCTACTTTGGCTCAAAATATTTTCTTTGTGATTTAAAAGTAATTAGTTCTGCTTATTTCAAAAATGTTCAATCGCACACATAGTTGACTGCAAATGGACAATACACAAAAGAAGTTGTTGTGATGTGTGGTAAAAAACAAAGCGTGTGTGTACAACTGTGCAAGAATCTGTTGTATTTGAAGAATCACCATGAGTAATTGCACAGTAAAATATGTCAAAGCCAGTATTGATTGGGACACAAAACAATTCCAGTTTAGTTTCTGTTTTATGCAAGGTTGTCCATTTTATGACACCTGTGATATTGATATTTCTGCCCTGAAAGTAAATCACATACGTTTATTACAATTATCAAAATACATTAACTTATAATGTATTTATGGACAAAATCACCAATAAATGAATAATTGTATTAAATTCTCTTCATTGAGAGCTTTTGAGCTGAAAAATACACAATATCTAATTGCCTAGTGGCTATATTCAGACTGCTTACTGACTCTTTCAACGCACAATACTTCATAACGCAGTACTAGGAATTTCTGATATCTTCACATGGCCTTTAGCAATGCATATCTGGTCGAGGGGTTACGAATTTCAACACGGGATAGGGAGACACATGAAAAGAAACTGTAGACATTTCCACACTCTCGAAAGTCGGGAGAGAGGGAATTCCCCTACGGCCAATGCCTAGAGATGCAAGCAATCCCAAGGTCAAAATTCTACGCTGACAGCTGAAGCTCCTCTCTTTCAATCCTCAGCTGCTACGACTAAATCATGAGTCACTGGAATAGAGAACAGACTTTCAGATTCGAAAAGATTGCACGTGGTCCTTGGCCGGCTTGTCAGGGTACTGCTCCAGCATTGACCTGGTGTTGATCGGAGATACCATGGAAAACTACCGATCAGAGCAGCAGGCCTCTAGAATTCTTCTCCAGACAGCAACTGAATTCAATCTAGCTGACAAGCTAGTGTCAAAAACCTTGCCCCTGTCGTGACTTGAATCTAGGACACCCTGTCAGAGTCACTGCAGTTACATCAGTTGATGCACTGAGTCACTTTCCCCGGTCAATGATCATTATAATTGCACTGACTCACTTATATTACACAAAATTTAATATTTGCATATACTCACATCAGCTACTTCCAAGGCCTTAGTAAGCAAAAAGTAAGAAAACAGAAAGTTAGTATAATTTTTACAAGCATCAAACTTTTTATTTCATTGCTTTGTTGTTGCTCTTAAAAAAAGCAGATTAAAGTAGCAACTGACAACTGAATACAAGAATGAAAATACTTCATACTATCCTCTTTCTGTGATGAGCACAATTATTCAATTTAGACTTTTAAAAATTAAGAAATCTTATTTTCAAATCATTTGTTATTTTAACATCAGAATTAAATACTGCAATTTCTTCCTGCACAAAAAGCTGGTTAATTTTTTCCTTTCCATAAAAGGAAACAAAGAATTATGTAGTTTCATATACAAAGAAGTTTCATCCCTTTCACATACTTTGATTTCATCATGAAATTTTACATTTATCTTTATTACTATCATCATTGTTTTTAAACAAATTTTTAAATCTAGAATACAAAAATTCAACAAGAATTTGTAACATGCATGTTTTTCATGCATGTACGTGAATTCCCAACATGCATGTTTTCGGGTAATATCACAGCCGTTTCAATCAAAACTCAAAACCTTGGTAAGAGGCCCATGGAAAATAAAAAAGATTAGCCAAATGTAATACGCAAGTATGACCTGTGCAAATATTTTGCACTTCATAAATAGTTATTTTAAAAATGAAAATAAATTAATTTTGGAACTTAATTTTGAATGTTCAATCCATACTACAGTGAGGTACTCTCCAATAATGTAATGGACCATTCAAAAAGATTTCATTATGTAAATTACAGAATAAGAAACCTAACTTGTCCGCTCAGGAACTCAAAAACCAAGTTGTAAGAACCTAAGGCTTATTATTTCCAAGTTATGATTGGTGGACAAGTATGTTGCAGCTTAACACATATTGCAAATTACCTAAAGTAGGCACACATACATATTATCTATAGACTACAATTTTTCAAAAAGGTGTTTTAGTTTCAAAAAACAATTACTTTTCTAATTTCCATTTAAAGACTAGTATTTTCACTTCATATATATACACACATACTTTCTAACATAATTTGTAAGGTACACACTATTATTACACTTTAACGTACATTTGGGTAACTTTTTGGAAAATTACAAGAGTAAATCAAAATAACACCATGTTATTAATGCATTTACCTTCATCTATTTAAAATGATCAAAAAACCAATTTGGAGCCACTTTTGAGAAAAATCTTGTTTTTAAAATTGTTTTTATTTCATGCAAAATTGCTTGAAAACGACTTATAATTTGTGTATATACCAAATATATACACATACAAACCTAATATTTAAGAACAATTTTCACTAAGAAGTAAGATTTGAAGAATTTAAGGAAAATTGGACCTTTGCCATTTTTGTAACCAGACTTTGCCTTATTAGAGAGAGAGAAAAAAAAAACATTAATGAACAAATTAGAATCATATCTCAGAAAATTTTGAAAGTGTCATTGCAACTTCATGTAAAACATTTTCAAAGCAGATCAATACAGGAAAATCAATTTTGGTGAAAATCTGGACTACGGTTTACCTGCTAGTGACATTTTGCCATGAACCAATTTTTACCATTTTTCCAGTATACGTATGTATACATGGAGTAATGTACGTAACATAGGAAAAATTATGAAGAGCTAGGGGAAAATCGATTTCGAGTTGTCAATGGACATACATGTATAAAGATCCCCTGATATCGAAAAGTGTTGTTTTTTTCAAAACGTCTGTCTGGTGTCAGCAAACACTACTAGCACCTACACCATGCGTAAGATTTTTTTCCAAATTGAAGAAATCCTATCCATCTGGTTCGAGTCAAAACTTCAAGATTTAGAAATGCATTCTTCAAAATTTGGAGATACTTTACATGAAGCCCGCCACATATTTTCAAAATTTTCTCAAAAGGCTCCAATTTTTTTCTTTAAATTTCTTGTAAGAATAAGAGTAATCAACACTTACAAAAGTGGTATAGGTCCAATTTTCACGGCTTTTCTAGAATTTCAATATTTTTAAGCATCTTCCTACAACTACAAAATTGAAGATAGAGATTTTTCCTTCAAATAAAATTTGTTGTCAATAGTGAGTTCTTTCATTAAGGTCATATACATTTTTTTTTTAAATTTTGGGTTTCGCACAATATTGCATGCAATATGTGCAATTTAAAAAAATTACAAAAACAAGATTTTCTCAAAAACTGCTCCAAATTTATTCTTTAAACTTTTGGTAGGAATAGTGCTAAATGTACTCTATAAGATGACCATAAGCTGTATTGCTCTATTCTTTTGTTTTTTCAAAAATTACAAAATGTAATTTTTTTGACTTGTTTCACACGTGGTTAATGTTTATATTAGCGGCAATTTGTTCACATAATTGTATTTATGAGTACATGTGTTGTAAGTAATGTCATAAAATTTCTCAAAAACTACCATTTTCTGCAAAAACTAGCTCAAAACTTAGCTTTTTGAGAAACGCTATTTCCTCAAAAACGGCTCCAAATTTTTTCTACGAACATTTCGAATAAATAGCGGTAATTGCTATTTATATCTATATTTTCAGTATTATCTACTCCATACTGGATGGGACGTTGGACCACACAAGTAATAAGTTTAGAGAACACAGGAGTTGGCCATCAATAAATAACTATGTTCAGAATTTCAAACAGAATTCAGATGGGTTTGCACAAAGTCGGGCACACTGTGTTAATAATTTCCAAAGATATTACAGTAGTTCCAAATAGGCTACGCCCAGTGTAGTTCAGACTCTCTTAAAGATCACATTAAATATTGATATTTTAAAATCATTACAGTATCAAGAACCCACAAAACTTAGATTCATTACACAACTTCACTACACATGTTAATTTACTACATAAAGGAACAAGAATTACACTGTTTTTCAGTATCAGGAATCTACTATATGACTTTTTCTGCTGAAACATAGCTCTTTGTTGCCACAGCATTACAAAACATTACATCTTTCTCTATACTATGCAAGTAATATACGAGGAAGTAAAAAGTGTGAAGTAATAAACTGTCTATTTTCAACAATCATCACAGAACTTTCCCACCCATGATCCTCCATACACCTCATCCTCATTAGCACTTTGGAGTGTACTTCCTACAATCCCTACATGAAAAGATGTAGAAACTGCCACTTATGTTCTTAATTTCCAGTGTTCACCAGCACGTGCAATTTATTCATTGCAAATGAATTACATAATTAAAAGTTTTGTCATATGCTATTCCTAATATGTTTTTACAAAACATGATGACTGTTATAATTGAAATTACTAGAAGTCTGCTGTGAGTTTTCATCAGAAAGTTAAAACGTTTGGGAGCTCCAAGTGGACCACACAAGTAATAAGTTTAGAGAACACAGGAGTTGGCCATCAATAAATAACTATGTTCAGAATTTCAAACAGAATTCAGATGGGTTTGCACAAAGTCGGGCACACTGTGTTAATAATTTCCAAAGATATTACAGTAGTTCCAAATAGGCTACGCCCAGTGTAGTTCAGACTCTCTTAAAGATCACATTAAATATTGATATTTTAAAATCATTACAGTATCAAGAACCCACAAAACTTAGATTCATTACACAACTTCACTACACATGTTAATTTACTACATAAAGGAACAAGAATTACACTGTTTTTCAGTATCAGGAATCTACTATATGACTTTTTCTGCTGAAACATAGCTCTTTGTTGCCACAGCATTACAAAACATTACATCTTTCTCTATACTATGCAAGTAATATACGAGGAAGTAAAAAGTGTGAAGTAATAAACTGTCTATTTTCAACAATCATCACAGAACTTTCCCACCCATGATCCTCCATACACCTCATCCTCATTAGCACTTTGGAGTGTACTTCCTACAATCCCTACATGAAAAGATGTAGAAACTGCCACTTATGTTCTTAATTTCCAGTGTTCACCAGCACGTGCAATTTATTCATTGCAAATGAATTACATAATTAAAAGTTTTGTCATATGCTATTCCTAATATGTTTTTACAAAACATGATGACTGTTATAATTGAAATTACTAGAAGTCTGCTGTGAGTTTTCATCAGAAAGTTAAAACGTTTGGGAGCTCCAAAAAATGGACATGTTAAAAGAGTAATCACTGTGCAGAACAACTTTGAAGCAAAATATGCATCATAAATGAGGCATTCTTAAATTTCACAAATTATCACAAAGAATTAAAGTGACACTACAACAATCACATTTCGAAACACAATCCAAGATGTCAAAATTTGCAAAAGAAATTTCATTAAGCTTCCTAACAATGCACAAAAATTAATGAGAAATGAGAATTTTTGAGAAATTAACCAATGTGGAAGAAAATATTAAAAAATACATACTGCATGAACATCCTTATTTTTAGCTCGAGCTTTTTCCAGATTTCGGTTGGCATTTTCATAATTGACCAGACAACGCAATCTTCTGTATAAAAGCCTCTTTGCAGCAAATGAGTCCCTCATGTAATATCTTAAGGTGTCCGAGAGCTTGAGATCCTCATCTGAGGCAACGCGGCCTTCTATCTTCTACAAAACAAGACAAACATTAAATAGATTAATTCATGTGCATTATAATAGCTTAATAATAAATTCAGAAGTGTTCTACATCTCTAAAATGCAAATATTGTGGCCAAACTTACTCTAGCTTTCTCAAAAGTTTCGGCAACTTTTGTTAAAAATTTTTCCAAATCACTATTGTCTATAGTGGACAACTGAACAAGACCGGTGGAGATCTTAATATAACAATCTGCAACATCTAAATAAAAAGTGTTATATTAATGCATGTTCTATACTTATTCCAAAATTGGCACACATTCTTAAAACAGTCATCAAATAACCTTTATGGCGTTTAGTCATTCTATCAGCTTTTGCAGTAGCATCTTTTAAATGATTGTGGTAGTCAATGAGGAAGTTCTTCTCTTGTTCAAAAAAATCATTTACATCTTTCACAGTAGCAGACAACAGAAATTCATCAGTGGTTTTAGTAAGAGATTTCATTAAACCACCAATGACTTCCATTTTATTTTTACCACGCACACACAAATCTTGGTCGTATTCCAAGAAAACTCTAAAGTTGTGGTCATTACGAAAGACAGGATGATTCGCTAGTCTGCATAAGAATACTTCATGCATTGCTACAGTTTTCTTGAAAGTTGCCAGGTATTCCCTGGAACAAATAAGCAATGTCATTTGTTGTCCATCCGGAAAAAAAACTGATACATATAAAATGTTTGTGTCTAAACTAAAAGTGAAAAAGCATTGAATTAGAATAATGAAGCAGAATGTGGCTTGAAGTGGAGAAAACCAGTATATACAATCCAAAAAAACCAACATTCATAGATTTATCCTTGTTCTTCATTAACAATTAAAGAATCATGCAAATAATCAACATTTAATCAATTAATTTTGAACAAATAATTTGGGAGAGTAATAACGCAAAAATTTCCATCTCTCGTCACTGGAAGGCAGTTCTTCACATAATACATTTGAAGTAGCACTTCAACCCAACAATTCCTGACATTTTCAATGATCCACAAAGCACAAAAATAATCAAAAAATTATTCACAAATTCAATTTTGGAAATTTCTGTCTATATCATTCAATTTTCATTATATTACTCACTTGCCAACAGACAATAATACTTTGCCAAAAATGCCATCCTTCCAAAAGGAAAAGAAACTGACACTGGCTTTAAATTAGGATAATGTAAGGTATAACATTCTCACCAAATTAAAATAAGAAAACCTTACTTACGCTTCCAACTCTTGTTTCATTTTATTGAATTCTTCCTTCGTCATTGTCCCCTCTCCTTCACCCAACTTTTGTAATTTCTCCCTAGACGCATCAAAATCGGGTCTTGGCGGAGCAGGTGGAATCTTTCAAAATAAAAGACTCAATTTAACACTTCATTTTGGAAGTTATAAAGTAATTTCTGGGTGTAAAAATATTACTTACAATATAACCAGCATAATCTTCATTTTCTTCAAACCTGTCATGTAACCAAACAAATTCTTCATGCTGTCTCACTACTAAGAATTCAGGTTTTTGGAATTCTGGGAGAGTAGTCTACAAATTAAGAAATGTAACACCCAAAATAATACATTTATTTTATAAGTTTTATTCAAATAACACTTTGTGGTAAGCTTTACCTTGGTATGAACAGTAAATTTTACTTTATCCTTCTCACTAAGAGCATCTGATATATCCACCATAAGAGAATTATCAGTCAAATCAACAGTCTCCGATCGCCCTGGCTGAAAATTGAAAACATTATTCAATTATTAGCAGAGCTATTGAGGCTACGCATCTGTCAAGCTAATCAGCGAATTATCTCTACACGGAAATGTATAGCTGTCGATAAATTAGTTTTCCGGTACCTCTTCCGAAGTTCACTTACCTTTCGAACATCGTCGTTAAGAATATCAGCAGTATCATCTAGACCATCCTGAAAATATACATTGAAATAAGAACTGCTTCAACACTGTTAACCTGCATTCTTCTAATTTCTACCAGAGTAAGACTTACCATCATGGTTTAGGAGAGGTATCGGAGAAGCGCGAAAACTACTTTCGAAAGAAATAATTTGAATCATACACGAATTGTCCGACACACTATCGAGAAAAATAACACTTATAAAAATAATTCCAAACACGGTATCCACTCCCCTGCGCCACCGTACCACTTCACTAGTATCTCTTCACATGACAGAACTCCGTCCAACCCAGTCAGCGGCACCCGTCAACGTAGACCTTGTCAAGTGGTAAATGTGCAGGTTTCTGCCATCTACTGGGGAAATATTGAATTATAACAAACTGGTAGATCGCGGGGTTCATTCCTGACTGCATGAGTATATCCACTGAACATTACCAGACATTTCTTTTACATAAATATGAAATGCCTGTTGTAAAATAACTTACAAAAAATGTATATATACTGTTGCTTCAACGCAACAACAGTAGTTGGAGGAATTTCAAAAATTGCTTTCCATAGTTGGCATTTGAACTTATGATATTTTTGTGTTCATTTACTTTGTTTTGTAACATTGATGAATTAACTATTGATATTTTGTAACACTGATAGGTTAACTATTCTGCCATTTTTGAAGTGTTCCTTTCATTTACAGTTTTTCTTATTATTCGTAGTCAGAAAATCTCCGTACAATAAAAGTGATTCTATTGGCACACTTGATAATTTACTATTTCATCGCCCGCGAATTTCAAAGATGGTAGCCTGAAATGTTGAATATTGCCATTCGAAATGATCTCTTGGATCCAAGGGAGATGCGGGAAAACCTCATCTCAAAACCAATACTTTAAAAGTTTTATTTTATTTATTCAAAAGAATTACCATGTAGAAATGGCATCACAACACGTTTCCCATTAGGAATACACTCATTCATTTTTTTTATTTCAAGGTAACAATTGAAAGAAAGAAAATTGAAAAATATTTATGGAATGTCCAATTGCCTTCCCCTTGAAATACTTTCTGGATCTGCTCCTGTACAGTTCTGTGTGTTATATTATGCTATAGCCACATGGTAGAGTACTATTTTATGCCATATCAGGTTCAGTGACATGTAGTACTATCTACGACAGTACTATAATCCCACATTCAAAAATAAATGGTAGTACTATCTTGACTCCAGTGGCATAATGTTTGGGCCATAAGGTTCGCAATTCGGGTGGGCCCAGGTAAAAGAGGATATTTTTATTATTTAAAGTACTAGCATTACTATATTTACTGTACCCTTAAGTTTTGTGGGCATGCCCACATTCATTTCATTACGCTAATACTCAACTGAAATAAAATTAAGTTATTTACGAACAAGAAATACTTTTCAAGAGGAACATTGAAAATATTTCATATCTAGCTCATAAAAAAACAGGATAACACAAGACCTTTGAAATCACAGATAACTTTGGTAAAAATATCAAAAAAGTTCAAAAAATTTTTGGTTTTTT
Organism: Gryllus longicercus; assembly: GCA_038098605.1. Lineage (NCBI taxonomy): Eukaryota > Metazoa > Arthropoda > Insecta > Orthoptera > Gryllidae > Gryllus > Gryllus longicercus. The sequence goes on along the minus strand of JAZDUA010000057.1, from coordinate 5,008,139 downwards.
CTCTTATTTACTTTTAACTAATAATTAATGAAAGCAAGAAAGAGAGTTTATCTTTTCTCTGTGATGAAAGCTATGATTGGTTTACAAAAGAAAAATTAAAACCATTATATTATTTTAATTAAAATGAAATGATTTTGTTAACTTTTAATTTTGTATGTTTCTGATTTTATTCTATTACGAGGAGAGGTAAGAGTGCTGGAAAAAATTGAGTAACATATTAACTTTATTTGTTTGTTCATTTCTTCGTTCTTTCATTTATTTATTCAAAAACACCAAAAAGCTGTATACGTTCAATGAGGAAAAGTATAATCTATATGTGTTTTCTTTTTCAGAATGAAAATAACTTTTCAGCTAGAATTATGAAAAATATTAAACTCTATTATGTAAGAATATAGAGTATAATTATATCGTAGAGATCAGTTGTATAAATACATTTGTTTTTTAGTTGAAGTAATTAACAAGAAGTATTCATAAGATAATTTATCACACTAATGTCATAACATTTTCTTATTCTATTGATTTTTCCTTTTTTGAGAGAACATTTACAGGACTGTGGTGGAATTAATATTTTAGGTCCCAAATTAAAACACACTATACTGTTTCCTCTTCACATTAAATGATTTTTTAATTATAAGGGAACAGTTACTGCACCAGGGTACTGATGCGGTACACATTTCTGTGGTAGATATGCAATAGCTTGAGATTGACCACAAGGACATTGGCCATCATCTCCATGAGGTGTATTAATTTTCTATGCTTTGATCTCAGTAAATAATAAATAATCATTTATAATAAAGAATTTTGAGGGAATTTTGAGGGGTTCAGCAACTCTTATTCTGGGACTGCCCTTTTTATGGATTACTGATAATTAATATTCTAATTGACCAAAAAGATTCCTCTGATTTTGACAAAAAAACAGTTTTGTGGGATCTTGATACTCATTTTATTGTTTAAAAAATCTCTGCCTATCCATTATGCACATCGTTATCTTCAGTTTACTTTTCCCCCTTCAACTTAAGTATACCAAACTGTCTCAAATTAAAGGTTCTATAAATTTGAGTTAATTCCCTTTTTTTGTAGAGAGAGTGGTGTAACTTCTCTCATTTACATTCTCATTTACATTTATAACTTTCTGGACAATCAGCAAGATAAAATTAAATATCATCAATGTCTATAACTGTTTGAACAGTCAGTGGCTCTGACTGCCATTTCTTTCTTGGTTCATATGTCAGTGTCAGGTCAGATGTCAATGTCACATTTAATGCCAGAAAGATTACCATATTTACTTGCATAATTTTTACACATGCCTAATTTGGGCACCCAATAGTTTTGAAACACTAATATCCTTTTAATTCTTGTGTAATTTTTACAGCATTAAATTCTTGATGAAAAGTATGTTTCTGGAAATTCAGCAATCAGAAAACATAAACATTGTGATTCTCCACTCAGTTCCATTAAACTAGTTCCCAATAAGAAATCTATCACCTTCCATTAACAGTTCAGATTATTTGAAATTTAATTATACATAGTATAATTGGTACTTACTCAAATACAGTAATGTATTGTTGCATTTCAAATTTTGCTATGCCAATATTGTATTTTTCATCTCCTTTTCTTTCTACTCTCTCATCATTGAAAATTTACAATCTTTTTAGGCTGTACAGAAAGTGTTGAAAGAAAAATATTTTTATACACAATTTTATTGGCACTTTCTGTGTGCCTATTTTACTGGCACGCAGAAAGTGCCAATTTTATTTGCACATGCCAATTCAATTGGCACATGCCATAAATTGTTGTGCAAAATGGGGATTTCCTCTAAGGAATTCAGATGTCAAAGATAGTGTTCCAGTTTATTTGAATAGAGAAGGCTGGGTAGAAAAACAATTTCATGACAATTATGCAGGTCCTGAATGGGTGAGAGGATTTCTGATGAGAAACAAAAAACTCAATATCAGAATTGGAGAAAACGTAAAAAGAGCAAGAACAGCAATTACCTATCCTATTATAAAGGATTATTTTAAGAACTTTGAAGTACCCTTGAATGGTACTTCTCCCACTAATATAATAAACTGTCATGAAACAAACTTTAGTGATGACCCTGGTTAAATGAAAACCATTGTGAAGGGAGGAGCAAGACATCCATGAGCAGATGTTAGATCCGTATCAGTATAACATTTGCAGCTGCAGCTAATGGCACAGTGCTTCCACCCAACACTATTCATAGGGATACTTGGAGAGAAGGTGGATCACTGGTGCAGGTTAAAAACAGAAACCAGAGTAGCTGGTTTGATGTTGAAATGTTTGAATCTTGGTTCAATCAAATTTTACTACTATATTCAAGAAAATTACAAGATCCTAAATTGATTATTGGTAATAATCTTTCCAATCATCTGCCACTTAATGTGATTAAGATGAGCAACCAATACATCAGAATTGTATTGCTACCAGCCAACTCAACTCGTATATGCCAGTCTCTTGATATCAGTTTCTTTCGACCTCTTAAAGTGGCCTGGAGAAATGTGTTAGATGGTTGGATGATGAACAATAATGGCATGGTTCATAAATCTGTATTTCTAAAACTGTTGAAGGAAACTCTTGAAAAGATAGGGATGTAAGTACAAGAAAACAGATATTATATCTGGTTCCAGAAAAGCGGGAATAGTTTCATTCTGTCCAGAACTTCATTTCACAGATTTCAGAAGAAACATGTAGTACTGATGAAACTCATTTATCTTGGACAACTAGATTTGAAATATATTAAAGAAAGAAAATCTCATGAAGTAACAACCAACCAAACTATAAGTTGATTAAAACACCTGCCACTAACTCCTGGAAAATGAATTGTTGTTAGTGACATTGCAGAGCATTTGAATGATCAAGTTGACTCTAGGGGAAACTCCTTTTGAAATTATGATTGAAATTTTGCTGGCACTGAACATGAATTTGAGATATTTAAAGATCACATGAGAAGCAATGAAAGAACATTAAGAGGAAATGACTGTGTCGTTGTAAAATTTCCCACAAAAAAGAGAGCGGATTTTTTATTGGGACAGTTAAAAAGTCCAATGGGACTAATATGATTCTTCTTCTTAAGAAAAAAGTTAATGATAATAACATCTATTTTGTTTTCCCTGTTATAGAAGATGAAACAGAGACTGAAAAATCTCAGGTTATTCAAAAGATTCTACCAAAGCAAGTGAGACGTAGAATATATGTATTCCGAGCTATCAGCGACTATGACTTGGAGTAGAACAGCATTAAATTTCAGATATTCATTCTTATATTGTTTAGAGTGTAGTTTCATGTTTATAATGAATATTATACATGTTATTTGTAGGTAAATTGATTATTTTAACTATTTTATTTTCCAAACCTTTAATTACAACACAAGTCTGTTGTTTGAATGTTGAGATTTAAAAATTGAAAGGCAAATGCCAATTTAAAAGCATATGTAAGTATGTGATCAGATTCACCCCACCCTGGGGTGAAACCAAACAGAAAAAATAAGATATAAAATAAAAATGTAAATTAATTTCATTTAAGAATAATCTTCCTTCAAGGTTTAGTCATTATTCATTCCACATGGTAATCCAAATCAACAAAAGTAACTGGCATATTTCATAATTACTCTTAAATTATTAATTAATTCACCCCACCGGACAGTACATTTGTAAAGATTGTTTGAAAAAACAAATTCATGGAAAGTAGTAAATTGTGAATTAAACTTCCTATATAAACATTAAAATAAAGGTTTATTTATTAAAGGTAAAAAAGAGTTTATTATTTACTATTTTCTTATCCTTTTTACTACAAGGTAACTGAGTCATCCCACACCTTAATGTGTTTTGAAACATGAAAAGCCTACTATCAGGTTGAACAACACAAATTTGCAGTTGAGTAATATAATTATTTTTGTTCCAATTGTTGTTTTCATCTTCCTGTCCACTTCTGTTTGGGTTTCCTCTCATGCCTTATTAGGATTTTTGGAAAAGTGCACCTCTTCCTTCCAATTGAAACATTTATTTTTCATGGATAAGTTGTTCTTTCCAAACTGTTCTTTTAGAAGACCAAATTTGTAAAGTTCTGTTGAAATGTAGTGACAACTTTCCAAAGAAAAAAATACCTTTTAAGATATATTTCAGATGTTAATAGGAGCATTCAATTTGCAAGGTACTTGTTAATAAGGATTTTCAATGGGCTTCCCAAGTTTGTCACCTTTATTTGGAAAATATATAAACATATCAACTGTAATTAGCTCTCCTCATTTTACAGACATAAAAATCTCAGTAATTTATCATGTATAATGAAATGTAAAGTACCAATGATTGAACAAAATTGAAAGACTCTGAATAAACTATAATTTATTTCAACAGTAGATTAAAGAGGTTTCTTTACAACCAAATATTGTTTACATGCACTGCTTTTATAATAGTTCTTCATAATAATGGACTACATAAATTTACAATAAAGCAGATGAATTATTGAAATAGTTTTAATTACGTATTTTCTTTATTGTTATACTGATCATTGTTTGTAAATGTACTAAGTGTCTTATTTAATATTACTCCCTAAGAAAGTATTTCTGAAAATTGTTGTTTTTACATTAAATAACACTATAGAGTATTTCCATTAAATTATATCATAATATCATATTTACACGAATATAAGTTGATCTTGAATATAAGAGGACCCCCTAATTTTGAAGAGGCATCCTGAGAATTTTAAATTTTTTTAACTAATTCTTAATATTTAGTCAAAATAAATTACAAAATGTCTTATTGACAACAAAATTGCCTTGTTGATGAAGAGTTATTGCTGAACTATTATTTTCTTGTTCCTTAATATCATCATAATCATGGTTTTTGTCACTACCCTCATCATCTTTACATGTATCAATGTTTCTTTTTGGTCCGCCTACCTACCATGCTGCGACATTTTCTGACTTTTTTAGCCCCTTGAAAGTTTTGCGGACAAAATTTTGCGTTGTTCATAGTCTTTCATCAGATGCCATCTAAGAACATTTCCTTCTATAGACAGATTTTCTATCCGTCCCGCACTTGTTGATGACCTCTGTTCGAAACGCAGATTCGTATTCGCCGGGCGTCGAACCGAACCCGCAACGTGTAACAAACTCTCGGCATTCATTTTCACGTTACGTTTCATTCGATACAATGCCACTCGGTTAGAGATTCTCTACCGGGCCATTCAAATATGAATTGCCCGACAAATTCACGATGGATGCCGAGAATACGAACGCGAATATAATTATATATTGTAGATACGCGCGATATGTTTACCGTCTTCGCAGTTTATGGTTACGTCAACATTTATGAGCGCCGTGACATAGAATGGCAATGAAAAACTTAAATCCTAACCTACCATAATTTGCGATTATAAGACATCCCCGAATTTTTTGACTGAGATATTTCGGAAAAAGACCTCGTCTTATATTCGGGTAAATACGGTATATACTAAAGAGCAAACATTTGGTACCAATTGAGAAACCTCAGCAAAGGCTATTAAGAGTTCACTTGAAAGCTTGGGGGTGGTTGTATTGATGTTGTATTGAAAAAGAAATATTCAATTTAATTTCAATTCAAAGACTTTGTAAATGTAAAATGTATTACATACAGATGATTACTTTTTTATTTTTAATTTGTTTCATTTAATTAAAGATTCAATAAAAATATATTCTTTAATTGCTGAATTTTTTTTATTTACTTCGAGATTGTACACAACAATGGCCTTCTTTTACGTAGGAAAAGTATAAAATGTTTACATTATGTTTAGAGATTGATTTGGTAATATCATTGGTGAGAGAAAGTGTAGGGAAAATCAACTTCACATGTAACCAAAAGAAATATGAACCTATAATCACTAACATGCGAGATACACGGTCTTTTGTTCTCAGGGCTAGCATTTTAATTTTGGCCCATCAGTCACAGACAGCAGCAGTCTACTACGACACATAAGCAGTCCATCTCCCACCAGATTTTTCTCAGCATTGATTTTGAAATAAAACTTATTTTATTCTAATAGTCGTAGGGTTGCCATACATCCTGAAAAGGCGGAATATGTCCTGAATATCGACATGTCCCGCTGTCCCGTCAGATTTTTTTTTGTTTCTGTCAAATGTCCTGAATTTTTATACTCATAATTTTACATATTCTTACAAAAAAGGTGATTTGGGACTGCTTGTGAACAATATTACAGACCTTCATGTTACGTAAGAGAACGCTAGCAACTAATTCTTTTGTTAAGCAAAAATTGTTGTTTTTGTCTTTAAACGGTGCAAACTGAGAGCTGAAAAAATAGATTAAAAAAGGTACTGAGTGATTTGAATCGAAATGCATGTATCTCACAAAGTGTTAGTGCAAGATAATCTAGAATACAAGGGCGAAAAGGATTCAATCAATAACAGTTTTTAATAATATTGACCAAAGTCATGATTTATTTAATATTTCATTTAAATACCCTTAAATATTTCACAAATTTCGTCGTGGAAAAATGAAGAAATTACCTGGATAACCTGGAAAAGTCAGGTAATTCGTCGTACAGAAAGAGTGGTCATCCTTTTATTCTTGAAAGTGTTCAATGTAATTTATCTTGAGCTATTACCTTGTCATATGATTTACTTCATATACTATTTAGTTGTATAAAAATAATTTGCAGTGAAACATATTTCAGATGTCCTGAATTCCATTGTTATCCTTGTGGCAACCCTAGATAGTCGACATGAGGTGCATAAAGAAAAGTGCAATGCACATTTTCTGCCTAAAATATGCATTGAAGACAATGTTCATGACTTTCGCATTCATCTTGGCAACACCTGTACTGTGAAAACCGCAACTCGTTACGTCGTACAGGAGCCGATAAAGTACCCACATACTAGTTAACATTCACATTAGACGCCATAGAGGTAGGAGAGCCACTGTGCAAACAATCCCTTGAAACCATCACCTGAAAGTTGAGTTCAACTTGTGAGAGAATTTACTGTGTCTAAGGCAAAATAATTAATGTTTCCCGAATTTATGTAGTATCACATTTTATCAAACTTAATCCAATTATTTAATTTATTGACTCCAGTGAAGTCATGAACATCAGTAAATCTAGATCTTTTTTAACCAAAATAAAAAATGATTTAAATATTTTACTCCACAAATTTCCTATTCCTGTCTCATTTAAGTTTCACTTTCTAATCAGCAATAGAGTATAGGTATGGAGATGGAGTAGATGTTGAGTAGAAGTTGAGATCACTGCTTACGCGCGTGGTGATCATTTTGGGAAGGATGGTCAGTCTCGCAGCTATCGTTCTATCCACGAAGATGGCCATGCCTTGACCATGCCTACGGTGTAAGATATTTCTTACACCGTGGCCATGCACTATGATGCTATGAATCTTGTTCGCTGCGAAAAAACTCTATAATGAGAGTAAGAGCAGGACGAGGACGAAAGAATCGCGCACATGTTCGAGATAGCCTACTGTTCCGGCTTCACTCTAGAATTGATCGGACGAACCCTCGAAATCAGACGGGCCTGTGTACCTTTCCCGGACTGTGATCAGTTTCGACCCAGCTGATTAGCCGAGTCAAAAATCCGCCATCGATGTAGAGGTGGCAGACCTCTCCATTTAGCTGCGATTTTAATGTAAAATAAACGTTTTAATAAAGAAAATGAATGACCTAGAGTCCCAGCTTCCTACAATAACTTCCTGCATTAACATAGACAAGATTTACTGTGCATATTTCCTTTGATCCATTGAGAAAGTGCTGCGATTGCCCCTTGCTTCGCTTCTGGACATACTACCTGTAGCTTCATTATCTATGCACGTTTTCTTGAACTGTATGGGGTCGTGAATGAAGAATTTAGCTAGTTCGTCAGCAGAAGCATCAAATAATAGTTCTCCACGTGAGTCGATTCTTTCACATGGGCACGTTACGAGGTAAGAGCCAAAATCTGTAGCTTATTTGCCGATCCAAGTAGTTTATATTACCCCGGAGTGAATGCTTATTGTTATCACATTTTACCCAAAACGCCCTTTGCTATCATTATTAATTCGAGGTTAATCGAGACAGTAAGTTTCCCCAGGTCGACAACAAAAAGAAAGGAAAATTTCATGAAAAAAGTTCATTTTAGCAGATATAGCATCGGTTGTATGATTTCCCTCGTAATCACGGCCACAATCGAGATACTTTATATACCATGGGATCAACATTTGTATCTGTGTGTCGTGGGTCTACCGCTTGCGATAGGTACCGGTGTTAGACATGGCTCGGTTCACAACAGATCAACGGCAGCACAATCGAGATACTTTATATACCATGGGATCAACATTTGTATCTGTGTGTCGTGGAAGTCTACCGCTTGGGATAGGTACCGGTGTTAGACATGGCTCGGTTCACAACAGATCAACGGCAGCATAATCGAGATACTTTATATACCATGGGATCAACATTTGTATCTGTGTGTCGTGGAAGTCTACCGCTTGGGATAGGTACCGGTGTTAGACATGGCTCGGTTCACAACAGATCAACGGCAGCACAATCGAGATACTTTATATACCATGGGATCAACATTTGTATCTGTGTGTCGTGGAAGTCTACCGCTTGGGATAGGTACCGATGTTAGACATGGCTCGGTTCACAACAGATCAACGGCAGCACAATCGAGATACTTTATATACCATGGGATCAACATTTGTATCTGTGTGTCGTGGAAGTCTACCGCTTGGGATAGGTACCGGTGTTAGACATGGCTCGGTTCACAACAGATCAACGGCAGCACAATCGAGATACTTTATATACCATGGGATCAACATTTGTATCTGTGTGTCGTGGAAGTCTACCGCTTGGGATAGGTACCGGTGTTAGACATGGCTCGGTTCACAACAGATCAACGGCAGCACAATCGAGATACTTTATATACCATGGGATCAACATTTGTATCTGTGTGTCGTGGAAGTCTACCGCTTGCGATAGGTACCGGTGTTAGACATGGCTCGGTTCACAACAGATCAACGGCAGCACAATCGAGATACTTTATATACCATGGGATCAACATTTGTATCTGTGTGTCGTGGAAGTCTACCGCTTGGGATAGGTACCGGTGTTAGACATGGCTCGGTTCACAACAGATCAACGGCAGCTGTTCCGCTGGCCATTCATCCTACAGGCCGAATCTCGTACCTCAGTGATTTCCATCTATTCCTACACCTCATGAAATTACTTGACTGCATTACGTGTAATCCAGAGACGTGAGTTGCAAGTGGCTCTCAAACTGAAACCTACCCACAGCAGCAAACTTCTACGGCATAGCGTAGATGTTGATCCCACGAAATGATAAATGTTAATAAGTAAATTCTGGTGGTGATTATGTGGGAAAATGACGCAACAAGTGTATCCGCTATAATAAAGATTTTCCATGAAATCAAGATTTCTTTTTGTAGACAACCTAAGGAAACTTACTTTCTGGATGAGTGTCGTGACTCACCTTAATGAAGTAAAAGTGCAAGGGAAGGGCTACCGGTGCTCAACCAAAGGACACAGATTGTACTTCCCCCTTCCCTTGCGTCACATACATATTTTTAATGTTTTTGACGTTAAATAAATTCCATAACGTGAAGTAATTCAAAGATAGTTGCTTAAGGGTAGTTTTAAAAACGGAAAGGTTTCATGTTCATCCTGGGTGGCACAAAGCCTCTCTACGGCAATGCACTTGTGGAATCTTACCTCCACGATCTCCAAAGGCCTCTTCTGCGTTTGCTGGGAGATGATTTTAACCACTCGCCCAGCTTGCTTTCTTCTGGGACCGTGAACTTGGTGAAAACGGAAAGAGCCCAGTTGTCGTCGAGATTGCAGAAGCTGAACCGAATCCGGCTCAGAACGAGCTCCGCACCATCCGGAGGGCATTGTTCGTAACTGCTTTGGAAAAATACGAGCTCATTGCATTTTTGGGTCTCAAAAGACGCGCAAATATCAGTCTTTAAGCTTTGCAGTCCTCGAATGTGAGAAACGTGGTGGGAAAATTAGCCGAAAGACCGTGTTTCGGTTGAAACCATTCGCACTCGAAACCAGGGAACCCAGAAACTAGTGAGAATATTCTTTTATTTTTAACCGTGATTAAAGTGCGGCTTTAATCAGAACTTTTCTACATTAAATTGTGGCTTTATTCCTCCCGGGATTAAAGTGGCACTTATATCCTTCCGGAATTAAAGTAATCTCAAAGCGGGGATTCAAGTATCTACATCCATCAGACCAGCGACTCCCATTATCATTACTATCTGAGAAAGAAAGAGGTTTGATATACCGGAAGTCTAAGAAAAAGTAGGTAAGTTAAAAACTAACCTTCGACAATATATACTGATCATCAGAAGATTCTTTAACAAATGCGTAAAATTCAAGCTTTGTAAAAGTCTTAGTTTCATTGGCTAGTAGCCTTTCCCACGACTCTTTAAAAATCCAATCAATTTACAATATCTGAAAATATCAATATCAATACGTTAAACATTTATCGTCAACAATTTTTCCTAGAGAAATACGTACGTGCTTGCTGACAGATATCAACATTTTCCGTGATACGAAACGTTGCTCTCATCATTGAATAATACCTCCAAAACGATGAAAACTTATGATATGTTTTTGATTTATTGTTAAAATGTGCAAGCACAATTTCTTCTGAAACTTTTATTACTTTCCTATCATTACTCCATTTGCATAAACATTCGTAGTTTTTCGTAGATGTGTCTCGATTTTTCAGGGAATAATTTTGAAACATCACATTCTGCATCTTTCATGATCTCATTAGGAATTTGTAGATATATTCAGGGTTTAAATAATATGTATATATTTTTTATTCAAGGTCTAAATAATATGAATCATTTGTCTTGTTCAAAAATTCCCGCATTCTTCCATCAGAATGCAAACAAGACAGTATATGTGTGCTAGAATGACAGCCACCTAAAGATGAGCTCCAAAAGGATGCCCGCCATCTACTGTATTGCTTCGTCCTTTGTGGCATAGGTCGCGTGGATTACAAATGTAATCCATTTTAAAAATATTCTTATTAACAATATTTAAAAACAAGTCGTCGTTTAGTTCAAATATGGGTAAGTAATGGTATCTAAAATACTGAAAAGTTACAACATGCTATGAAATTAATTAGAATGTTGCCATATTACAAATTCGATATAATGCTACACAGAAATGTATGTATTATGCCTTTAACAAATATAATCAAATATATGCGAGTAGGTTTTTGTTTTTGAAAAGTTCTGTGCTCTATAAGTGTTGTTCACTTGTACTTTACATCACTTAAATTAAAATATTACACTTATTAAATAAAACAATTTTACAAAATTGTTATCTGGGGCCTCTATTCTAAATGTGTTTTAGTGTAAACATCAGATGAACATCTCACCCAGATTTTCTTAATGAGCACACCCATTGGACACAATTTGCGCAGTAATGTCGATTGCTGTTGTTTCGTAGGCGTCCACAGAGATAACAACGTCCCACCGTGCCCTTTGGAGACTCTGCTGAACCATCGATCTCTTCTCGGATTCTCAGTAGAAGTTGCCCACGGGTTCTTACTGCTGATGGAACTGATTTTCTCTGTATCTTCCTTTTCATTTCTGGTTTCATAAAGGACAAAGCAAAATCCTTTAGAAATCCCCTTCTGGTGAACCTTTCTCCCCTGTTAATATTGGATAAACTTTCAGAGAATCCATTGCAGCGAGATTCATAATGTCAGCTTAGGTCCAAAACTGAACCGTGAGCGGTCGACTCGATTACTATTGTAATTCAATCTGTTTCCGAAGCTTATCGCTAGTGCTTCAGTTATCACTTGAGTCACATTTCTCTATAATTCAATAGCTGAGGCCTTCTACGTACGTACTGCAAAGTCTATGCCAAAAGTTTGTCAACTCTCGCTATAAACAGAAAATTAATAGTAATCCACTGAAGGGCTAGAATAGAGACGTTTCCGTGAGCGCTAACCAGACCGCTCACCAGACAAGGCGCGCACATGGTTGGCAAAGTACTGTAACAGAAGCGAGTAATCGACGCGCGCGAACGCTACTGGGTGACGCGATTACACTATCGTGCGGGTAGGCTGACAACTGAACTAGGTCACCCTCTGCCAAGACTTCATATTCGCCACAGGCAATAACATCAAACAACGCAATGTGTGCCTCTTTCGCCGCATATGTTGGCCGAGTGCAAGTGGTAGCACCTTTAGGGGGCCGTGGTGACCTAGCGCCTAATCGTCTTGTCTAGGCTATCCGAGACGAGCCGCGTCACTGACATGGTGACTAACGATTCAGCCAGCGTATTGTCGCCTTCTTCAGAGCGTACTGCTGCTACAATACGCCACAAAATGAGCAGTACGCTCTGAAGAAGGCCCCAATACGCTGGCCGAAACGTTAGCCACCATGCCAGTGACGCGGCTCGTCCCGGATAGTCTAGACAATACAAACTCCGGCCGCGGAAGCCTACGCAAACTAGCGCCTAATCGATCGAGGTCATGCCCAGCCGGAATGGAGTGGTTGTATGCTAGGAGAAAATTCGTAGGCAGTATGTGCGGTTGAGACCAATATGGCGACAGGCCGCACACGGCATAGCTAAAGACGGCTCCACACATTCGGCGGAAGGCGAGCGACTGCGCATCCAATGCTGAGAAGTCGAGGGGCTCAGGGAATTTTTCGAAAACTCAAAAAATTCCACCATATCATAATAGCCTTTAGGTTGTTTCAACAATATGTAATACTAGATTAACGTGGCGCGTATATTCATGTTAAAAAGTTGTATTTGTGCTTTCTAAGTTAAAAATAAGGGTTAGCCTTAAGAATTTACGCGACAGTGTAACAATTAAAATATTGGATTTAAAATTATATTTCATAACAAAATTAGGTTTTATTAGCGTCAATCTGATTAATCGAGTCGTAACGTTTGATGTAAATGACGGAAAGAGAGTACTCACAGCATTTCAGAAACGTACTCGTAGGTGCATTGAAACGGGTCAAATAACACCATCTGTCTCGATTGGCGGACCGGAAGAAGTCAAACTATTATTGACGGACGGCTATACGCAGGCTATCCAATTATCATATAAAGAATTTTTGAAAACCTTTCCAAATGTTTACTTCATTGTTTATGTGCTGATAATTAGACTAATAAAAAGAATATATTACGTTTCCTACTAAAAGAAAGCAGAATACGATGTTAAAATAAGTTCGATACATTTTAAAATAGTCTTATTAAACATTATTTTCATTCCATTTTTTTTTCTAAAAAGAATGTATGTCCATAATTTAAAATAACTCATAATTTAAAATTTGGTTTCGCAATTGTGTAAATTGAAATGGCGCTCCAAGTCAGCAGGGTACAAGCCACGTCCCATACCTATTATATTCCACATATGCTAGTTGGATACCAAAACCATGTGAATTCATCTCTACGTCAAATATATTGCCCAGGAAATTGGAAATGTCCCTGTTGCCTCATTTCGTTAACTACTGAGGTCTTATTGTTTCTACTATGGTTTGTGGGTATTTTGCTTCTTTTCGACCTAATAGTTACGAATAAATTTCTATTCCATTATTTGCATCTAGGAACTGCAAACATCTATGATATTTACTCATAATAGTTCATTCACTAGTTGAAAGAATTTAGAATCTGATCAGGGTGAAGTCGGATTATTTTATTTCTCTTGATATTAAATTTATCTTATTGCGTTCAGGAGGTTGAACAATAAACTAACGGCCAACAACGAGATATCTGATACGGAAAGACTGAAGTAAAGAAATTGGGGAGTCCTAGTTCTGATTCACAGGAGTAAGAGATGATAAACTACGTTGCTTTCCCTCTCGTTGAATGCCACATTTCTCACACTCGCGAGCTGCTGTGTCCAAGTTATACAATTGAATCGGAGAAAACAAAAATGTTCGACGTCCAAGAGCTTCAAAGTTTGAAGAGCAAGCAAAAAGGTTCTAAGTTCCGGGCATTGATCATTGTTTCTTAACATTAATAGTTGAAGGACACTCAGACGTCACAGAGTTCACGGACAACGAAGTTTTATGTAGAGAAAGTTGAATTTACATTTTAAGAACAGTTTCCCACCGTTATCTTAAACCGGCAAAATGAGGCATCGAACTTTTTTGTTTTCACCTAATCAATTAATCTGTCAACAGAGACAACAGAGGCGTAACATTCGGGCCTGCAAGCCCGCAATGTGGGTGGGCCCAGGTAGAAGAAGGCCTAATTTTCAGCTAAAGGTCTGCGATTGTAAGAAATATTAATTACTTGTTACTTTCTCTGAAATTTTGCGATAGTTCATACAACATAATATTTAAAACAGCATACTCCAGAAGAACGATTTTTTCCGTTTCGGTAGATTATGATATTCAGTTTCTAAATCAATAAAGTTCGACAAATCTTTTCTGTTTTATAAGTATTAATTTCATAAAATTATATAATGAAGGCTTTTTTCCACTATTGGTTATTAATAATAGACTGATAAATTCCAATTTGTTAAAGGATATTTTTATTATGTAAGGCACGAACGCTACTTCGGTTTGCTATACACCTTTATAAAGGGAGCCCGGATAAATGCTTTGCGGGTGGGCCCGCACTGATTTAGTTACGATACTGATAAACAATGCTAGTATAGTTTAGGCGCTGGTGGTATTAACAAATGGATGGACGCGAAGACGAACAGACAGACAGATGGATGGACGTTTTGAAAAAAAGAAACTTTTTGGGAAGCAAGTGCTCACTATTCGTGAAATCTAACTATATAACGTGTTAGAAGGAGTAATTTACTTCATATTAGAATAAGATTTTCTCAGAACAGAATTATTTTTCTGTATCAGGGTCTTACAATGGGAGTTTTTCTGTAGAATAATCGCCGGTTTTTGCCGCAGTGTTACATAACTTTCTCTATATTACGTATATTAATCCGTATATACGTACGTATATGCGAAATGAGTTTTGGGACTGCTTTCAAAATTGGAAAAGCCGTTGGGAGCGCATTCTTTGATCAAATGGAGGCTCCTTCGGAGGATGCCACCATTGCGATGACGTAGAGAAACAGCGGCTGGGAAATATGAAGGAAGGTCGAACACTTGTGGGACACATCTCATAAGTAAACAGTGTTATTGTTCCGTAAAATGCGTTTTACTAAGAATAAACTACTAGGTGCAACTTTTCAAAGATCTTTGGAGATTATGATTTGTTCTAATTCCTTTGTAAGTAACTACTATTTCTGATATGTATAATTATATTTTTTTAAATATTGTAACTACTAAAAATTATTCTAAATGGATCTCGAATACCTACATGTATACCTGATATATTAAGCATTTTCATCATACCTCAAGTCGATTGATTCGTGCATTCACATCCTGAATGATTTTACGCACGCAAGCCTCAGCTGCAGCTACAATTGTCGCGGCCAAAATCCAAATCTGATCATTCGGAAAATGAAGAAAAAAGACGTTATTAGTAATAGTATTCTCAGGTTTCGTTATGGCAATCAATTACTTTGAAACTCACCTGCAGATGCACTTCGAAATCGGTGACATGTGCTCTACGTTCATCGACTTGTGCGCCCAGAGACACTGTGCCATAACTCTTAAATAGGGACATTTTTTCAACGAGTTTGGACAACACGTACTGCATCGTCACAAACACCATCCACGCCACGCCTACACTCAGGGCCGCCGTCACCACGCTCAAAATCACCGCAATCGACGCGATCGCGCACCATACTGCAGCCATCAACACCTGCGGATGAATTCTATGCTAGAGCTTCAATCACAAGAAACAGTTATGAACTTTTAAAGCAATTACTGTTATTAAATAAATCTCTAGTACTCACTGTTTATTTTAAATGTGAAAGATAAGTACAGATTCTTCTTTATACATTTGTCTACGATGAGTATCATTTACAGCCAGGGTAATTATATGTCATTAATGCGCCCTGAGACTTTTGTCTACTCTCAATTTTCGGGGTAGTAGCGACGTAGCACAGTAATAGCAAGCGTTATAGGTAGGTATTATGCATTTTCTATTCACTTGCTCAGAGAAGGATAAAATATAAAATTATCTCAGAAAAGGATAAAGACTACACTTTAAAAATAAAGCTTCATTTATCCATGTTAATTTAGTAATTTTAAGGGTGTTACCTGTAGTACCTTTTACAATGTTATATCTATTCAGTGTCCTTAGCTATCTTAGAAACTCCTCTCTCGTATTATGTTAAATCTGAACATTTTATTAGGCTACTTTCTGGTATGTTATCAAACTTACGTGGTTTAATGTTTATTCACGATATAAAAAGTGGAGTCCTCGTATTCTCCCCAAAATGTCATTGTGGCGTAAAAACATTGTTTAGGTTTTGTAAATATGTGAATAAAAAGGAAGTGAAATATGTTTTATCACAGTTAAATGCATTGCACATCATGTTCTTCAGTTATGAGTTGCACAAATTTATGACGTAAACTGCTCTCACCACATTTCGAATATTGCCTACAGACAAAAAATAACGTTTTGTCGGGAAGACATGATGGGAGGGAATATGTAACAGGAGAGGGATGAACTCCAGGTTGATTATTAAAACTGGTTATTATGAGCCTTTGTTGCAAGTACACGATTGCATCCCAACAGAAGCTACGCATCCCAACACTGAGTCGGTCGTCGCCATGAGGAGGTGGGGGGGGGGGGGGGGCGGCGAAGGCAGAGAGACTGAAGGCGGCTCGCGCGGCTCAGCACAGCGTCGATTCCCGTCTTGGTCAACCCGAGGGCAACCGTAGAGTGGGAGGCCGGCGGTCATTACCTCTCTCATGAAGAGCGGGAAACGAGCAACGAATTCTGTTGTTGTTGTTTTTTTCTTTTTTTAACCTCCCTCTCCCCCTTCAGTTACCAAGGAGAGGTGGAGTTTAGTCAACTTTCGAGGCACATGTCTGAGATTCGTGGGACACGATTTCTGTGGCCGTACGCGGACCATGTATTCTGCCGGGCCTGTTCATCCCGGCGTCAGCGAAGGTGGCGTCGCCCTAGGTCAGGGCACTTACAGGGGTGTGGGGGTGGTGAGCGGTCAGCCTGCACACCAGTAGACGATACCAACGCAGCGTTGAAATGCATTCAATCCTTTATATTTGGGGTTTTGAGTAATTTCTTAGTTACCGAGTAGCTATCTCCGGGATTGTTGGGAGTGAAGCGATGACCGTGGCACGGTTACTGTTCTATACAAATTAACGAAGCTATTTACAATATTTAGGAAATATAACTGTCAACTTTTTTGGTATCAGGTATACAAAACGCCTTTTTTGGCTGCAGCATTACAATACTTTCTCGATACTACGTAAGTAGTATGCAGAAAGTAATAACATTTTTGGTTTCACAATGGAAACGGTTTTTAATGCTTTCGGTTTCATTAATAAAAAAAGTTATACAATTTCCGTTACGTGAGTTGTGAGAGATACAAGGAAATCTATCTACAACCAACTTCATTGGATGCCCCCAATTTGAAATTCACTGGGGCAGTTTACCTCACAATACAGATCACTACGCCTCATTCCTAATACGTCCTAACACCTACTTGATAAGGGAACTCGATTTTTTACTGCAGCTTTTAGATTGGAAATTGGGTTAAAACAAAAAAGTTCTACATTGTATCAATAATAATAATTCTTGCGTAACTATTAAAGCA
Organism: Gryllus longicercus; assembly: GCA_038098605.1. NCBI lineage: Eukaryota > Metazoa > Arthropoda > Insecta > Orthoptera > Gryllidae > Gryllus > Gryllus longicercus. Next base: position 4,990,433 of record JAZDUA010000057.1, on the reverse strand, counting down.
TTGTTAAATCACTTCATCTATCATTGTATGATAGATAATCAGAATGACAAACTTTATATAATGTATTGTATAGCAATGATATAAAATATACGCTGTATTATAGCATTATAGGTATTCTTAATGCAAAGCCAAAAACACTACTTTATTTATTTCACGTTGAAAACAGTAGGAAACTGCAAGTAACGGGTGGGGAAATAAACATTTTTTTTAGCTCCAATCCCTATTCCAAAGTTTTTGCTGGAGCTTGATTTAACTGTGAATAAAGGTAGCTATGAACATTTTTAGCAAAGATTTGGTAGCGAGAAATATGCGCACCCGTGTAATAAAAATTATTTGCAACGGTAAACCAGCTACATATTTTATTTGACAGTGTTGCTGGTGATATAAAGATTTAATGTAACACAAGCTATTTACGCAAACGACCATGTTGTAATATGTTGAGTTTTTTACTAGACAAATGATAATAATTCAATAAGTAACTGAGAATTGGAGCGGAAGTTATCAAGAACATATTTTGACGGTTCGAAAGATTCTGTATGATCGATGCAATCAGCCCCGTCATTAGGAAGGTAGACAGACAAGGACTTAGATAGTGTTCCACAAAGGGCTCGTGGCCACTTGAACATGATCACGGTCATTGATGTTGTAATTGTTGACAATAAACAGTTACGATAATAGTCATATGAATGACAGAAAAAATATAGGTTTCTATAATTCAACATTTCCGCTCTTTCTTCCCATTGTTTATTATTTTCAAAAGAAATTAATATATTTACAAACGAAATGAATACCGCTAGCCGACGGACAAAAAGACGAGGGGGAAAACATGCACTGAACTTATGGGAGTAATGGCCTTAGCCGTTGACGTGTCCGGAACTCCTAACAGTCAATAATCATGTGCCTCCATAATACAATATAAGGCACTTAGTGCAAGTTATGTAATGTAGGAAGTAATTTTCTAAAAGAAAAAATGGTCAAACAAATTAGGTTTTTTCATGTAAAGTACATGGAACCATTTGTAGCGTCACATTTTGGGTCGTTAGAATTTCGTAATATATAGTAAGATGTTGAACTATTGTACTTCATTTAAAATACACTATTCTCTTTCGTGATTTCTTTTGGTATTGTGGGCACAGTAATTTCTGGTGTATTGCAAATAATGAGGATAATATGTTAGATGTTTGACAGCATCCCTCACTACACCTCAGGAGGGGAATAAGTACCCGTGTAAACCCTTATTCAATCATGAAAGGTTATTGTTTTTCTTTACAAAGTGCGTTTGCGTTTGCTTGCTCTTAAATGAACGTAGGCAACGCGGCCAAGTTACACTCTGTACCCAATTTCCTATTTAGGGAAATAGAGAATAAAAGAAATAAATTTTGGTTTCTTTGTACGACACTCGAAGGGCCGCGCGAACCATGCGTGACACAAGCCTGAGGAGAACAGGCCAGCAAAAGGGCACGTCACTATATATATATATATACATCTACACATACACACACCACACACAAGCTGAAGTATCTCGCTTGATATGTTTTCCGGGCGCTGTTAAGTTCATTAGTCCCGTAAGTGTAATACATGTTTCTACCGTGGGATGTGACGGTCGTCTTACCCTGTCGAATGGCGAGATACGGTGTCGATCTACACGTCGGCTTGCGGGGTTGAATAGTGGATGAATGTGTAAGTAAAGGTGAGGATAGGTCAAGGAAGGGAGGGAATGATCGCGCGCGGTTCGTGGGCCCCGTTTCTTGGGGTTTTGCTCTGGCATTCGCCAGGTGTTGATCTGAAAAATCACGGAAAACGACCGATCAGAGTAGTTGGCCGCTAGAATTCTCCTCCAGATCGCGGCTGAACTCGATCGTCTTGCTAGGTACGAAAATTCTGCCACCGTCGGGTCTCGAACAGTAGGAAATTGCGGTCAGAGGATCTGCAGTGACATCAGTAGATGCTCTGCGCCTCCTGCGCTGGTGAACTAACTCGGCACTCGGAAATTATCACAATCTATTATACAGGAAAAGGTATGAGTTCTATCTACAGAGTAAAGTTCAAACAAAAGTAGTGCCACGCCCCGTTCCGCGTCTACAGGCCCCCTCCCGTCCCGCTCCTCAACCCGCCCCTCCTCCTCTTCACATCCACCCCAACTCGCCATCCTCACCATGCGGGGGGGGGGGGGGTCAGACGTCCGAACCGATCGTGTCCCTGGTAGGGATGGGCGATTATTAAATAATAACTGATTAATATCTAAGCAATTATTTTTTCTCTTAGATTCATATGCATCGATTAATCGTTCCGAATTAATCGATTCATTTTATATAATCGATTAATTTTTCACATGTTTTAAATAATGCGCAAAATTGTTAATTTTTAATTTGTAAATGAATTAATCGTTTAGTATCTTAACCTATTTGAAGAAAACCTATCACGATAATGCGGATCATTCTCAATTTTCTGTCTTGTTTAATTTCATTTATTTTACTTAAGTGTTTAAGTCAAATTTAGTTGTTATTTTAACGAAATCAGAAAAAAAGCATGATTATCAACTAAAATAACGTTAACATTTATTTTTTATTTTAACTATTTTAATTCTTTATTAACTTACCTGAGTAGATGGTTTTATACCCTTCATAATAGAATTCGTAATTTGTGAGTCAATAAGTGTTTTTAAAAATTTGTGCTTGTACCAAAACTTGTGAGTTTTGCATTACACATTTCGCAAGCAACGTTTTTTTGCTCCATCTTTTTAAAATGTTTCCACAAATCGCTGTTGATTTTTGGAATTTTTAGAAGCACGACATGATTTAATTAATAATATTTGTTTGTTCTTTATTTAAATAATGTTCATTCCACACACGTACTCATGAGACAAACGACTGTAACTCCGTTTAAAATGAAAATTAGTAGTAGAATTTCTAGAAACAAAATCACCAATAATTGTAATCTGACTATGCACTTGATTGATGACGATTCTAGGAAACGTAATTCTATTTCTTATTTCATACTGAATATTATACCATAACTAAAATATTAGGACATACATAATGACTTTTCATTTTATTAGTTTACTAATATGAATCCATTAATAGCGTACGTTTCTCTCTATTATGTTTTGCAGTTAGAGAAAGATATACAGACGAGATATTACGTTGCTTAAGTTAAAAAGTAGAGATGTACTTTCATATTTTGCTCGTCTTGATAATTAACATTTGGATTAAAATAATCGTCCTAAAAATCGGACAAATTAATCGATGTGTACATTAATTGGTGTAAAAATAATTGATTTCAATTTTTCGATTAATAGAATAATATAATCGATTGTTTCACTAACCGCGATTGAATGGCCCATCACTAGGCCCTGCCCGTATCGCTGAAACGCAATACTCAAGTACTTAAATGGATTGCGAGATTGCATTAAAAAATGAGTAAAAAATCTTAAATTGCGATTTCTTTTAATTTTTTCTCTACCGATCAAAAGAATTCCAGGAAAAGGTGGTGGAAATATGTCGTTCCGGAGGTAAGTACATTCATATACTCATTCATACATCCATTGAGTATTAGGGTATTAGAAAGAATTCTAGTTATTCTATTTAGCGTTGGTATTGTCGAAAAGATGAAGTGAGTTTTGCTTTTCAAAAACGAATAGCAAAATATCTCCGATGTACTCCTAGTTACATGTTACGCCAGTGAAAAGTTGAAAATCACAACATCACAGCTTTAATTCGCCCAACTAAGTAGTACATTACAGTAAGAATTGTAGTAACTGTAATTGTAGTAATTGTAATTACTGTAATCTGTTGCCTTCCTAGCTTTGTAATATTATCCTGTTAGCCTGCTATTCTTTTGATAATGCTTCAGTATAGTCCTTTCTTTCATGTAAGAAGGATATACTTTGATTCAGAATCTGTGTCATCTTCGATGGAGAAAAACTGCATCATTCTGTTGACCGACGTTTTGAGTTTTAACTCTGTATCGATTTTAAACTTTAACAGTAAAACAGATTGTTGCGAGGCAAGAATCTGGCTATGGGTTCCCTTGTATTTTTTCATTCCTGTACATAACATTGAACTAAACAACTAGAAATACTTTACACGCAAACATCCGAAATTTCAGTTTTGAAAGTTGAATTTTCACACGTACCTGGGGACATTTGTAGTAAGCACGTATCACAACACATCTCAAGCCAACACGGATGTGGAACTGATCAAGTAGACTGTCCTGAACATTGGGGTATCCATACGGCATCATTGTCGATACACCTCTGTGACCAAGAGATCGCTGGATAGCAAGAACTGACAACTCAGAGCTATCTGGTGGTGCACCCGACACAATGGTGTTTTAGTAGTGATCCATCCATTGTTTTAGTAATGTTTTAGTAGTGATTCATCCAAGACCGTGGAATGAAAAACGTGCTTTACAGGTCAACAATAAGCCGTGACTAATCTCTCGAAAACAACATAAAATGTATCATTTTGTCATGAGCAAAAGTATATTGTAATGAAAAATCGAACGGAAGCGGATAACCTAACTTCAAAACACCGTTTTCTTCGTTTCTATGACTCAGTCGTAAAACGTGACTAAGCAGAGTAGTATCCATTTCCTTCTTTTTACATGCAATTGTTAAAGAATCTTTTACATTTTCTACAATTATTAATTGCCATCAATTACATAACAATATGATGCATTGGAATCTATTGGGGCTACAATTGCACATACTTTCTCTATCCGCTTGGCGGTCCTGAAGGAGCCACGTCGCAGGCACAGATGCCAACGTTTTGGCCGTCATGCTGTGACATTCCTCAGGTCGACAAGCCTATGCTTAGATACTTTATCGTATTATTTGTAACTTTTGCAATTTTGGAAAATCCAGTTCGTTCAACGAAAATGAGACACGCCATTTTAGAATATTTGTTCTATCAGAGGGACAAAAGTCAAGAAAAAATCTGGAGCCATTTTTGAGAAAAAAATGCTAAATTTCCATTTGCTTCCAGCAAACATTTCACAAAAACTGCTATTACAAAAATTTACCCGATCATATTTAAATATCTAAATGTCATATTTAAAGATCTAATTTTTAGGATAGATTTCTTAAGGAAAAAATCCCTATCGTTAATGTTGTGGTTTAACGATGTCGATTTTTTTGCAATTTACAAAAATACAGAGCGTGCATCGGAAATGGATTTTAATAAGAGTAGTTTTGAGATTTTTTTAAGAAAATAACTTGGAGATGTTTAGGGAAAATATAATTTTTATATTGCCAATATTTCATGGAAAATTATTACGCAAAAACTATATTTTCGAAAAATTGTTTAAACCATATTTAAAGAACGTCTCTGAAGAAAATATTTCATTAAGGACAAATCTCCATCTTCAATATTATAGTTGTAAAAAAACGAAAAAATACAACTTTTGCAATTTTCGATCATTTAAAGAGTTGAAATGAAAATAAAATCTCCGTGTGGTATTTCCCACCACATATCCCTTGGCGAAAAGTGATCATTTTCGATCCTTTACAGGTTTAGGTGGCTCGGGGCATCGTCTGATGTCACTGCAGCGCCTCTGACCGGGAGGTCCTGGGATACAGTCCCGACGGTAGCAGGATTTTCGACACTAGCTTGTCAGCTGAAGTCAAGTGGTCGGCTGCTCTGATCGGTGGTGTTTCGTGATATCTCAGATTAACACCCGGAGAATGCCGGAGCGGTACCCTGACAGACGGCCTGCATACCGCGCGCAACTTTCCGTTCACTTCCTTGTCATTTGCTCACCCCTTACTTACACACACCTACAGCACATGCCCAACACTATCAGACATGTCGGGAGCTGAGAATCTGACCCGGCTGGCGCGGCGCCATGCTGGTGGGAGATACATAATTGGGGAAAATCTCAGTAGCCAACGTCGGTCGACGCCAGCCAGCTGGAGATCGCCAGCAACTACCGCGTTAAGAATGTACACTACATTTACAAATGTTAGATGTTGCATATGTTGCCCAGCGTTAATGTCTGCAGAGACCCTTATCACCATGTTTCTAAATTACACTTTTATTTGAAAAGTAATAAAGAAACTAGATCATATAGCACACGCTGGGATATAAAGGGCCAATGTGCTTTCTCGTCATTAAAGTTCACTATCAAGGACATCAAATCCATACAACACACGTACGAAGAGATACTTTATTTTGTTCGCAGTATTGTGCCATTATGCCTATCAGTCTCGCGTGGCAATCTTTCCTACTCGCAAAATATCGAAGAGCCCAAAAAAACTTCAAACATCTGCCTAATATCGTGTAGGGTACCCGCGAGCACGGAGAAGTACCGCAACAAAACGTGGCATGGACTCGATTAATGTCTGAAGTAGTGCTGGAGGTTATTGACACAGTGAATCCTGCAGGGCTGACCATAAACTCGTAAGAGTACGAGGGCGTGGAGATCTCTTCTGAACAGCACGTTCCAAGGCATCCCCAATATGCTCAATAATGTTGATGTCTGGTAATTTGATGGCCAGTGGAAGCGTTTAAATTCAGAAGTGTTTCTGGAACCACGTTGTAGCAATTATTGACGTGTGGGATGTCGTATTGTCATGTTGAAAATACCCAATTATGTCGGGATGCACAATGGATATCAATGGATGCAGGAGATCAGACAGGATGCTTACGTGTCACCTGTCAAAGACATATATAGATGTATCAGGGATCCCATATCACCCCAACCTGCAGGGCCCAAAAATTCATGAGATTCATGAGTCACTTGTCGTCATCCTCGTACACGTCTAATAGGCTCAAAACAATGTGAAGCGAGACTCGTCTGACCAGGCAACGTGTTTCCAGTCATCAACAGACCGATGTCGGTGTTGATGGGTCCAGGCGAGGTGTAAAGCTTTTGTGTCGTGCTGTCATCAAGGGCACACGAGAGATCCTTCGATTCCGAAATCCCATATCGATAATGACTCGTTGAATGGTTCGCACGGTGACACTTGTTGATGGCGTAGCATTGAAATCTGCACCAATTTGCGGAAGGGTTGCACTTCTGATCCGAATTATGATTCTCCTCAGTCGTCGTCGGTCCCATTCTTGCACGATCTTTTTGCGGCCGCAGAGATGCCGGAAGTTTGATTTTTTACCGGATTCCCGATATTTCCGTATACTCGTAAAATGGTAGTATGGGAAAATCCGAATTACATCGCGACCCCGGAGATGCTATGCCCCATCTCTCTTGGGCCGGCTACAACACCACGATCAAATTCACTTAAATCGTGATAACCTGCCAATGTAGCAGCAGTAACCGATCTAACAACTGTGCCAGACTTTGTCTGTCTTGTATAGTCGTTGCCGACCGGAGTGCCGAATTTTGATTGGTTCCAGAGCTCTTATTTCAATAAGTGTGACTGTACGTGGCAATACGTGTGGCAATTTCTTGGCTCTTCAGTGTATTTTACCACACACCTCGACAGACCAGTCAGGAGCTTTCAATTTGTCCCGGCTGTTGTGGTGTCTAGTTAGGGTGATCCGTAGAGGTGGAAAAGCCCGCAAGCCAAAGTGTAGGTGAGCGCCTGATCACCCGTTCTAGTCCGGAAGGATCTCTGATACTTCTAGAAAGATAGCATGCTCTATACTTCTGTGACTAACGAAACTGAGTGCCTGGAAACTAAATAATCAAACCAATCGTCCCACAGCATCTCCTTTCTCGCATTATTTGTGACTTTTACAAAGTTTGAAAATAGTAAAATAAGAACCAAGCCTGCGTCATTTTTAAAAACGTACTTCGCACTGTCCGAGAAAACATTTAAAGAAAGATGAGGAGAAGTTTTTGAAAATATTTTGTTTTTTAACTTGCACACGCAAAACTTCGCAAAATTTACTCACGTTTTAAAAAAAATTGTACATGAATTCCTCTAAAATTTAAGTTTGAAGAAAAGATTTCATTAAGAAAATATCTTTTTTCAATATTGTTGTGGGAAAATTCCCGAAAAAATTAAATTTTAGCCATTTTTGAAAATGTAGTGTTTAACCAATGTTGGACATACGTCACTTTTATATGCATTCTTCGCTCTAAAAAATATAATAACAAATATGGAGGTATTTTGAGAAAATTTTGAAAATGTCCGTGTGTTTCAATGTAGGTAAAGTACCCAGAAATATCAAAATATCGGTTTCAAAATCGAGGGTCCGTGACATCGTCCAGATCAATGAAGGTATATAACTTTTGGTGAAAATTCTGGATACGTTATTCACTGACGGACAGACGGATGGATGGACAGACGTTTTGTCATAAATCAATTTTTCGGTATTAAGGATCCACAAAACGTGAACTCATTTCTAAAATTGTTAGAAAGAGGAAGATCATGGAGGTAAAATTTTTTAATTAGAATAAATATTAAAATACGTTGTTTTTGTAAATTTTATTTCAATATTTTATAAAAACAATATGTACAAAATACAACTTAATTCCATTTTTTCATTTTAACTTCTCCAATGAAATAACATTCCGACGATCAATAGTGAAAGAACATTGAGCACAAAGCATTCTCTTCCATCAAGCAAATGCATAATCAGTTTTTTACCAAGAGTAATTTACATTCATTTACTTTACTGATTTGCATTTGTGCACTTCCCTTTTACAAAGTAAAACTAAGTACACAATTCATGAAATACTGATTAAGGAATACACGGAAATTTTTATGAGGCTAATGAAGCCTTGTACAAGAGTTTAACACCACTTTTCCAGGAATGTGAAAGGAGATTGTCGGCGACTTTACCAGTACATATGTTTTAAATAAGTTATATCAGATTGCTCAACCGCAATCCAAGTTTTGCCGAGGCAACCAAAAACACAAGGAGACCAAAATATGCAAAGGAACCCCTCAAACGTTTGTCGGGATCTGTGGACAAAAAAAAAGAGTGAGACATTAGAAAATATTTACAAGAAAGATTACATAGTTGGCAAAACTTAAAATATGAACGGTTTGTACAAGTGGCTTGGAGCAGGAAAAATGCTGTTGAACAAAACCACACAAAATGGTTTTCTGAATAAGTACCATGCACACCGTACTCGTACCCCGTACCACGTACTAAATATTTCAAGAGAAGCAATCTTCACGTAATCTGAAATAATATACTATTTTGATAAGCCCGAAAAGCCCCGTTTTTATTAATATGAACTGCATGAAGATATTTGGAAATAGCATGTCAATGCATGTAATTTGCAATTTGCGCACACAGAATGGCGCTAAGTCGCGGAGTATAGGACATTGGGTAAACAACCAAACTCTGGGACATTCCGGAAAACGGAAGCACAGACACGTGTAATGTGTAAAGAATAAGTTTGTAGGGCATCGTGAGGCATAGTAGGGTGGAATTTTTAGTATTCTCTTTTCTATCGCCGGGAATGGACGATGTCACATCGGCTGATACAGTACGATCGTCATCAGTTAGGAGGCGCAATGTTAGGATCGTTAATACTATTTCAAAATTACAGGGAAATGGGTAATGTGGAATTAGTTTCGATATTTGCAGAGTTTGAATATCAGTAATCTAAAGATGCTGAAAGTAGTGTTAAATGTTAATTATAATTTGAAATGGATTTTATATTCGGAATGAAATTTATGATAAGAAAGTACCTTAAACGTGTCTTGTATTCAACATTTCGTGTTGAGCATAGGTTCAATAGTCGCAAATAGCTACCCGCACGTGGTATACGATAAGGAAAGTGCGCGGACGCGTGATAATTTATTGTAATTATTTGTCGAACCGGTAACGTATTGACAATACCCAGGGTGACATTTTTAACCACAACTCAACATTTGGAGAGAATACGGTAGGCGGAACAGTAATATTAACATCAAATACGCATCAGCATCGAGAACGAAGACATGAGGGACGTTCCCATCGTACAACCAAGAAGTTACCAATTGTGCGCGAAGATCTGAATAAGCCACTTACTTTGATTTTTGACAGGAAGGGTAAATTCTTGTAGAAAGAGAAATAATATTACCTTCAATTAATGAACTCATTTAAGAGAGTAAATCAAACTGGAAATAAATGTTCATTCATTTTATTGATTTATAATATATCGTTAGTTCAATTTAATCAAATTATTATTAATCTTCAGTTTTTTAAATTATTATATTATCAATTTAGAAAAAATGAATTAACAGACCTTCCAGAGATTGCAATTCCATAGAGATTGCACGTCCGCATATAACGTAAGAAGCTAGCATGTTGTATGTCGCTACCCGCACATAAGACGTAATAGAATCAATATAATACATATTTCAGTATACGGCAAATTTATGAGCATAGTAGGGCAAATCAATGGCAGAAATATTTATAAAGTAATATCATACGTGTTTCGATAGTGTGCGCAAGCGGAAAGTAGTAATATCAATATTAATTAATTGAATGTCAATAAAGAGAGATTTATATTATACAGAGTGTTCCATTTAACTTGACAACTTCAAATAACTCAAAAAATACGTGATGTACGAAAAATTGAGCCAGACCAAATCTTAACAGTTTTGAAGGGGGAATCATTCTATGCTAAAACCAGCACACACACACACACCCCGCCCCCAGTGGGTGGGGCGGTGGGCAACATTGAAATCTTGAATAGGAACCCCCATTTTTTATTTCAGATTCGGATTCTATGGACAATAATACACACGTTTTGTCTGAAACTTTTTTCTGATTTGTGATAGGTGGAGCTGTAATCGCAAAAATTTGATTTTCGAAGATTTCCGACTGTAATTTGAGTGGTTTTGAGCGTGGTCGAATATTTCTGAGTGCTTAATAAAAGTATTTTCTACGGAAGTCAATAAACTACTTTTAGCGTAATCCAGTAACAACAACGTGGACGTAATAGTTTTCTGTTCCCTTCGGGGTGCTTGTTTTCAGTGAGTTCCCTTGCCTCTCACTATTTGGGTACTTGTTTTCAGTGAGTCCCCTTACCTCTCACCATTGCACATTTACATAATCCATTATGCAACAAGGAGGAATGTTAGTTCAGAGAGGTAAATGTTTAATAAATATCGGATCGCCTCTGAAGTTCTGTAGGCACGGGCCATTGAGAGACGCTACCAACAAATTGACGGGTGTGCTCAGAGGCCACATTCAAAACGTAATACAGCCGGAAATCTTCGGAAAAGGGAAAGAGAAATCAAATTTTTGCGATTACAGCTCCACCTATCACAAATCAGAAAAATGTTTCAGACAAAACTTATGTATTACTGTCCGTAGAATCCGCTTTACATCCCAAGAATATCAAAAAAGTTGCAGTTCCATAACGCAATATGTGTATAGCAAATATGGCGGACGGCCTCTTCTTTGTAGCCTTGGTATTGCACGACGTCAGTTGTACAGCTAAGCAGTGACGCTCTTAGTATGCGAATTCAGTCTATACGCATAGTATTAGGAAAGGCGACGACTTTGTTTTCTTTCCATTTAAGCTCGCTTTGGAAATCAGCAAATACTCGTAGATAGAAAGAATTACGGAATGAAATATATTGAATGAGCTACGATAACCAAACTAAAAGGTATTTGATAATGAAAAATATACAGAACTTATGATTAACACAGCAAAATATTGGAAGTAAAGTTTCAGCCGAATTCATTTACTACGCTCCGTGATGTCACGCAGGTTAAACGAATCCGGGCCTCGCGAGTTCCTGGTTGGGTGACCGGCTAGAAACCCCCGAATCGAACGGCGTCGAGCCTCTGGCCGAAGGGATAAAAGGCATTGAATGCTGGGTTCCCCTGGCTGAAGGGAAAAAGAATGACTGACTGCGACGCATCATTATTCAGTAACGATGGCAATTAACTACTGAGTAACGGAGGATTATTCCGGGGAAAGCGCTTAAAAGACACGTGTTGCGACAACGGGCAACAAATTTTTAAGCAATAATCTTGCATCTACTTTCAAGTTCATTTGGTAAGTAAAAATCAATACATATAATAATAATAATAATAATAATAATAATAATAATAATAATAATAATAATAATAATAATAATAATAATTGTTACTTTCCTTTCATATGCACAGTTCTGAATTAATTCTCATCTTCATAAAACTTTCAAAATTTCTACCCAGTGTTATTTGTACCCCTTGGAGATGGACTTGCAACTATGTTCGCCCTAAAATCCACCACATTTCTCAAGTGAATAAAATGTTTTGCTCTCCGGATTTTTGGTTCCTTAATATGTAAGGGGCCATTCCAGTAAAATATACTCTTTTACGGAAAAAGCATCGGTTCTGTACCTCCAGTGTAGTATCCTTGGGCGTACACAAAGCGTCCGACCAACCACACCACTCCACCCAAAGCACACGCACGTGGGCACTCGAGACCTCCCAGCAGCATCAGGGCGATGGTCATGGGGTACTGCTCCAGCCTGCAACAGAAACGCACCATATCAGTAGCACACACACGGTCACACAATGTCAAATGGTAGTTAATACGATTTTTATATAAGTATGATATACTCTCATCTTTTAGTAAGTTTACTTTATATGTTACACTTTTTCCTGAATATTTCCTTTCTTAGTCGTTCTTTTCCACGGAGCCATGACAGTCACTGTTGCTCGAAACTTAATACGATCTGAATTGATATCTTCTCCTCTGAACACATGTACATTTTCATGATGCATCAGAAAAAGTATCCATTCTTCAGGGGCGGATCCAGAGACGAATTTTGGAAGGGGAAATTCAAAATGTTTTCGTCAAATATGTATATTACAAATTTTGTAAAACGACCCAGGCTACACGCAGCTCAGACTGCAATATGATTTTATTCGTTGTAATGATAATCCGAAATTAGTTTTGCTTGAAAGTTTCGTGACAAGTTAAAATTAATAGTTACTGAAAAATTTTAAGGGTGGAATTTTCCTCACCCCCCCCCATTAAATCCGCACCCGATTCCCCTCCAGGAGACCGAGACACGTCGAATGACACCTCATTTGCCTCTGTTGGTAAACCGGATGTCGTCCGACTGTGAATGACAAAGACGGACGGATGCAGATTAGTCGATTACTACACACTACATTGCTTGCAAAAACCTTTGAACCCTTTCCTCGAAGCGTTCAACAGTTTAGGAAATTACTTTAGGGTATTACGAAGTAAATGAGCGACTTAACTAATAATAGTAGGTTATAGAGCGATGCGTTAGTAATATATTGCGAAGTGAGGTGTCGTGCAGAGAAATAATGAAGGCAGTCACTTAAGGGTCATAGTGTAGTGAAGTGAAGTGCGGTGCAGTGAAGTGCAAACGTACGCGCACGAAAACACTAACCAATGATTCGTCCAGTCAGTGGTTGAATTGAACTAAAAATACTATGTGGCTAGTGTCCACTACTAGTGGCTTCAGATGCAACGATGGTACCGCTGAACTTTTGTAGCCGGTACTGAACTATAGGGTGCTGGTGTGGCCAAAACTTTTTCCCGTAGGGAGCCTGACGAACGGACATTTGGCGTAAATTTATTGAAGATTAAACTGAAGATAGCATATTACGTAACATTTCACGAAAACTTATACTGAATAATTGACAAATTTCTAATTGAACGAAATAATGATACTGGTGCCACGTATTTAGGTATTTTTAGTCTAAATGTAAAACTTTTCCCACTTCTTTCCATTAAAAGGTTGTTTTTTTTTCAAGATCTTCAACATTTTAACTTCACCATTCATCATTCACCATTCTAGCTTCGTCCCTAACAGGTATCAAGGTGATTCGTAAGCAAATTTTCCTTTTGTACAAGGAAAGTAAGAAGAGCTATCCACTTTCGGCAGAATGTAACCTAATATTACCAAACGGTAGCAGATGTTTCCTTGCGCCAGTTGGAAACTTACAGTAAATTTGCTTATAGAAACAACATTCAAAGACCAACACAACAAAATAAGAGATCACTAGAGGTCTGCATTCTCCGCGATTTTACCGGCCAGCGTTCGCATGCCCCCAGTGGCGTACCCTGGCTTTTGGCTTTGAGTATGTAACCCGAGAAATGAGAAAATGAAAAACTCCTAAATATTCCCCATTCACCAGTGAGCGAGTACTTACTGTGTCTCTTGAGAGCCTTGTAAATATTATTTAAAACTGCATAACTAGTGAAATTTCCCACTTTTTCGTTTGAGAATAATAGATTAGCAAAATAGCTCTTAGATAAGATCTATACATCCGCACATCCATGATTCTTGCTCATAAATTTGGTTATTAAAATGTCTGACATTTTTACTTTCTCGCACGTAAGGACCAGTGGTGCTACAGAATGGCACAGACCTTTCTGTGTTAATTTTCTATTTCCTTTGGTCTTGTCTAGCTACACGAACTTGCTACATACTCTTGCCAGCTGCCATCTATTGCCGCCTAAAGTACATTTTTGACATTTTCTTAATTCTTCGGTTTCCTAATAATAGAACCGTAATATTATTTTATGAATACTAAAAAACAGTAAAATCTCGTACAAAATTTCAATTTTCTATGAAAAATTTGCATCAGTTTTTAATAAAATGGAGCTTAAGCGCTGCTGTACATTTGAAATTCAAAGCTTTTATCACAGAAAATTTTGGAGTTTTCGCAAAATTTCATTTGAAATCATTTGAAGTTCTTCAACTCACAAATACAATAGTGTTACAAACTGCTGGAAATGTGCATAAACGACGTGAGATATCTTTAAAAAAATTAAAATAGAGTAATTTTATTAAAGAATTATGAATTTTACATCATATTAAAGAATGCAATTAGCACTATCCTTTCGAAAAGTTTGAAGAGAATATGTGTATATATTTAAAGCACATGTACTTCTAAATATAATTTGTAAACATATTGCCGCTAGTGTAAATATTAGTGACGTGACAGACAAGTAAAAGAATACTTTTGTAATTTCGAAAAAAAAACAAATGAATAGAGCAATATGGCGTTTATATCATCTTATGGAGTACATTGTCCTCTCTCTCCCAAAAGTTTAAAGTAAAAAATTTCAAGCCGTTTTTGAGAAATTATTATTTTTGTTTTTATAAAATGCACATATTGCAAGCAATATTCCGCGAAAACTACTAAAATTTTCAAAAAAATTTACATGACCTTAATGAAAGAATACGCTATGGCGAACAAATTTTATTTTAAGGAAACGTTATCCTTCATTTTGTAGTTGTAGGAAGACACCGAAAAAAACACACTTTGGAAATTTTTGCAAATTCAGAGTTAACCGTGAAAATCGAACCTATGCCACTTTTATAAGTGTAGATTACTCTATTCTTACAAGAAAATTAAAGAAAACATTTTGACCCGTTTTTGAGAAATTTTTGAAAATTTCCGGGGGTCTTCATGTAAATTTTAAAAAACTTTTTCAAAATTTCAGATTCGACTTCAGGCAGATCGACACGGGATTTTTCAACTTAAAAACTCCTATGCATGGTTTAGACGCCAGTAGTGCTCACAGACACCAGACGGTAGTTTTGAAAAAAAAAACTTTTTCGGTATCAGGGGTCCCCAAAACGTGTATTTCCGTCGAAATCTCAAAATAGATTTTCAGCAGCATTACATAACTTTTCATATACTACAAATATTACTTCGTATATTCGTACGTATACTGGAAAGTAAAAGGTGTAATCGTGAGCCGGTAAACTACGAATTTCCGCACTAAAACTCGTATTGCCGGGCCCTGGTAAGGAAAAAATCGAAAAATCCAGTTGCTAAATTTACGATAAAAATCCTCTTACACTTAGTGTGGCCAGAATCCATGTTTTGTGGGTTCTTGATACCGAAAAATTGATTGATGGCAAAACGTCTGTCTGTCCGTCTATGTAAAAGGCTAGCGCATAAACCGTTCAGCCGATATTCTCCAAAATGTATATTTCTCAATCGTTCAAGATGATGTCACGCACCCTACAATTTGAAACCGATATTTTAATTTTGGGGGATACTTTACCTGGTACATTTTCAGAATTATCAAAATAATGGCTACAAATTTTTTGATTAAATTTTGTTTTTGAATTATGCAAAGGGTGTTTAAGAGAATAATGCAGGTCTCATTTTTATTGACATCCCTGATTTTTCGAAAATAGGAAAAAAATTAAAACTTCAAAATTTGGAGGTAGAGATTTTTGCCTCAGACAAAGTATGTTGTACAAAATTATCTCTTCAAAAAGAGGTCATGTACATTTGTTTGAAAAAACGAGCTTTGGGGTAATTTCTACTTGAAATTAATGAAATATACAGGTTTCACAGCAACTTCGAGCCACGAGAAAAATTGAATGATTGTTATGAAAAATAATTAATTTCATTTTTTTATTACAATTTCATATTGAAAATACCCATATTAACTGTATTTTTCTCGCTTTTTTACTTTTTACTCGATGTGCATTCTCATAGTATTGATTTTTAAGCAATCCGCAAAGCTCAATAGAAATTTCGCAACAATGCCGCATCGGTTGAGAAGCACTTGAGTAGCACTTGTTTTGTTTATATCATCTTCTCTGCCGAGAAAACATGGACGCTCTTTTTATAGAAAAACAATAGTGATCATCATTTCTGAAGTGTGAAAGATGTCGATTATGAAATGAACCACAATCGGAACTGTTAGCTTACGACGAAAGGTATCTCACGAATGAGCAGCCAGAATGTTCGTAATTATTTGGATGTGAATTGCATATTCTAATTACTGTATTGATATTTTAAACCAAGCGAATGCACATAGTTTTGGCAACGCTGCGTTGGCAACTGTACATTGCTCACTTGTTGGATGAATTTGACATTTTGAAATATTTTGGGTAGGTCAGAAAAAGCAATATTTCAATATTACGTAGCTGTTTCCAATACCGCGCGAAAGTATGTGCTGTTGTAGCTCCACTAGTTTAATGTCCGAGTTTCTTTGGGGGTCTGCTTTAATTAAATTTTTCATTCCAGAGAATGTTAGTCTGTATTCTTGTTTTCAATTTGTTCTCGGCAAAATAACACGGTTCCATCCATAATTATGCTTCGTACTTGGATAACGTTGTGCTCACCATTCCACGTGTGTATTGCAAGTTCTCTTCTCCATTGAACCAACACAATCCCTAACTTAAATTGGTTACAAATATGAGTTGCTTCAGACATTAAAATAAGGTAATAAACATAAATAAAACTATAATGCTCATAAATAATTCTTGTTCTCTTACAAAGACCGAAGGAAACAATGACGTTTCTTATCACGATAGCTATTTCATAAGAACGCTGGATGTAATAACTCTCTGTGCATCTGATTCACAGCACAGGCGAGGCGGCATTTCAGAGTGAATCGTTCATCCTCTTGAAGAATCGAATCCTCAACGGCGCGATGTTTGAAATATGAATGGAATAAAATGTAAAATACAGAAAGAAAATAAATTGGGTATAAATTAAGGACTAAATTCGAAAATTTTATGTTTCATGCGTTTTTCTTGTGTGGGTATGCTAACTTAACGTTAAGTTAGCTTACCCACCTTTAGTGTTGAATATTTTGATGTAGTATTGTATGATGCATTAGTAGAAAATTTTTAAATTTGTGTATAAATTAGTCCTTAATTAGAACAAAATTCCGGGATACAGTTTTTCAATTTTGTGATAAGTGGGTATGCTAACTTTAGGGCATCTTTTTCGGTCGTCGACAACCGGCGAACTGTGCTTTGCAAGACGCGGCCGCCACGTCGGAGTAAACATCGGGTGCTGTGACTCAGGACAAGGAAGCCGTATTGACTGTTTTTTGAAATAAACGACCAGTAATTTCCACTTTACAAAATATAATTTGTAAACGAAATATATGTTATTACATTAAATAAACATATTTTGCATTTAAAATTATTTACAACTCCAAAATTCGACTTCCCGACGCAATGGAGAATCTGAAGTTCAACTAATGAAGTCCTAACTGTCAATTAAAAAAAACGGTACTCACGTGTTAAAGATAAATTTCGTTCTTTCTAACGACTAGACGTCGGATGTTTAGGAAGTTGCCCGCTTTACTCTAATGAACGTTTTTAAACGCCTTGGCCCTTAAACGCGCCTAGCTATGCAAGAATAATGAAAAATCAACAATTCTGGCGAATATTTATTTTGTCTATTTTCACGTAAATATATTTTAAGGGCCAGACATATTTAACTTTATAATTTTTTTCTTGAAATTTATTTATATTTTCTTCTAGTCTTGGTTAAAATGATCGGTTAAAGTATAATTCGGTTGGTGAATTTAATTTTTGAACTAATGTAGGGTGTTCGCTTGACGATTACCCACTGTAAAAACAATCATTTAGAGGCGTTTTGAAGGAAAAAGCGCCAATAAATTGCATGAGTGTTTCATAATATTCATGCAATTACCGGCTGTAACAACTGTGTGAAAGGCTGTGACACATAATGAAAGAAACAGAATATTATGGTCATCTTTAGGTCACTAACGGCCTCAGTTGCTTGAAGTGATGACTTTTCTTCTGAACTGAATGTTGCTATTGCTGCGATTTCTTGTTGCCTCGCTGACCTCTCAAAGCCAATATGAAAATGATCCCTATCAACGTACTATTCTTACACAACAAACATTTTTATCACGGTTTT
Source organism: Gryllus longicercus (assembly GCA_038098605.1). Taxonomy (NCBI): domain Eukaryota; kingdom Metazoa; phylum Arthropoda; class Insecta; order Orthoptera; family Gryllidae; genus Gryllus; species Gryllus longicercus. The sequence continues at coordinate 4,971,894 of JAZDUA010000057.1, read as the reverse complement.
GAGATACTGTTTTCAAATATGCCAGCGATTACGAGGACGGAGATAACTCAAGAGCCGCGCTTTTTTTATTTCTTTGGTCTGGGCCAGCTTTACAATCTTGACCCATTCTCTGGCAAGCTGCCATCTAAGGCCGTCCAAATTACATTTGTTTAAAAAGGTCTGAATTTTTCAGTTTTCTAATAGTAGAACCGAAATATTACTTAAACAATATTAAAGAAGAGAAGAACCGCGTCCTTTATTGTAATTTTCATTGAAAAAAATCGAGTCGTTATTACGAAAATGACGTTTAAGCCTCACTATAAATGGAAAATTCCAAGCTCCTTTTCAAAGAAATTTTTTGGGTTTTCGAAAAGCTTTATTAAAATTGAATTTGAAGCACATTTACTCACAAACGCAACAGTGTTTACAATTCGCAGGTAATGGCATCGCATAGTAACGGCAAAATTGTACTTAAAAAATTGTCCTTGAATTGAAATTTATGTCATATTAAATAGAGCAGTTAGCACTAAACTTACAAAAAGTTTGAAGAAATTATTTGGAGCCGTTTTTTCAGAAAATGGCGTTTGAGCGTTTCTGAAAATGCGGAAGTTTGAGTTTATTTTCACAAAAAAAATTAGAGTTCTCGAGGAACTTCATATGGCATTATTTAAAGCACATGCACTCAAATGTATTAATGAGAACAAATCGCCGCTAATGTAAATATTAAGGTAGAGACAAGCCAAAAAATTACATTTTTGTAATTTTTGAAAAAGCAAAAGAATGGAACAATATGAAGTTTGTGTCACCTTATGGAGCATACTTAGCACTATCCTTACCAAAAGTTTTGCGAAAAAATTGCTGAAGTTTTCGAGAAAATCTTGTTTTTTGTTATTTTTCATATTGCACATATTGAATGCAATATTGCTCAACTACTAAAATTTTCAAAAACTTTACATGACCATGAAAGAACTAACTACGGAGAAAAACATTTACTTTAAGAAAAAAATCTCTTATCTTCAATTTCGTAGTTGTTTCTTCAACCGTTTGCATTTTTCGAAAATCATGAGTTAGAGAAAAACGGACCTATGCCATCTTCATAAGTGTATTTTAATCTATTCTGTAAAAAAAATTGAAGAAAAAATTTCGAGCCGTTTTTCAGAAAATATTGAAAATGTGCCCGGGGTTTTATGTTAATTACCCCCAAAATTTAAGGAAAGCTTTTCAAAATCGCACTCGACTCGACAAGATCGACCGGGGAATATCCTTTTGGAAAAAATCCCACGTTTGGTTTAAGCGCTAGTGATGTGGACTGACGGACGGTCGTTCTGAGGAGAGAGAAAAAAACAAAAAAAAAAAGAACACTTTCGGTATCAGGGGACCCCAAAACGTGTGTTTTCCGTTTAAATCTCCAGATAGATTTCCCGCAGCATGACTTGCCTCATTACATGATTTTCCCTGTACTACGTATATTAGTCCGTATATGCGTACATATACGAGAAAGTAAAAAGGATTTACATAGGTATGGTAAATAGTCATGAGAATATTGCTGTAACTTAAAGCCGATGAGTCGACGTGCTGCCATCTCTCGAGACGAAAGAAAAGGCTATTAGACTAGTGTTTGTAGCGAGCGGGAACAACTGTCAGTTGACTGCACTGTGTAAATCTTAGAACCTCATAGCAATAGAGCAAGCGCCCTGATCTCATGTTTACAAATGTAGAGCAACGTTCGTGGCTCACAATTGTGGCGCGAGATCGGCGTGAGCAAAACTGTTCTCGGGGACTGCGGGAAGCATGTGGCGATGAGTTGCCGTACTCCACAGTCCACAGTAACCTCCACATCGATGATGTGAAGGTTAACCCCCGTGCAGGACGACCCTACGTGGAGAAAACACTTACGCCGCTGGCAGTAGAAGATTCTGGAACATCCACCTTACTCATCCGACGTAAGTCCCTATGATTATGATCTCTTCATCAAAATGAAAGAACCCGGTACAATACCAGAGAAGATATTATTCATGCTATAGGGCGGTCAATATGGGACATCAACAGAAATAGACGCGGAGATAAGTGTTCGACGCCTTCCCAACATTTGGCAAAAGGACATTAATAACGGAGGCGATTTAATTAAAGGAGTGTAAACGTAAAAACCTCCATCAATAAAGTCATCTCATAGAGAAAAAAAATTATCATTACTTTTCATCAAACCCTAGTAAAATAACGTGGCATGCTATAGTAACATGAAAATTTCATTCACGGTCACAAATAAAATGTATAGTGGATCAGATCAATGTTATAGTAGCTTTATTGGTAAATTACGAGGAAATCGTCGACTAATTGTGTGTATGAACGATAGTCAATACATTAATGCAAATTACAGTAGTTATTTTAATACATAAAATAATAAATATTTACTAAAACATGAAAGCATTTTTATTCCAATTTTTCCTCCTCTACGTAATAACGCACTCAAGCTTCAAAGACACTTCAAGCACTTAAAGGCTTCGTAATAATATTCATCATATTATGATTACTCACGTGTTTTGGTGAGCTCTCTGTATGCAGTTGAACTGCTTGTTGTCTGGACTGTACATTGTTGGATACGGGATCTTGTACTTCTTACGAGCCTGACCAACCTAAAAGCAGTACAAGCAATAATGATAACAATGACGTTTGAAGACCCCATACTGTACAAGTAAATGTCGAAAAACACGAACCTTTACAGATTTCCACATGAGCAAAAACACCGAAGCAACGACTACTAGAACGCAGTAGCCGTATTCTGGATACACTGTAATAGTTCTGAAAAGAAAAAAAAAATAACGCAACAGTTCAACGCATTATTAATGTGTTCTTACCATAATAACATGTACGCTGTACACTGCACATTAACTTGTACACGCTGCTGTTGAAAGCAGAATATGATCAAAATACACCGATGACTTACGCCATGTTGTAGAGCAATAAGAGGATATGTAATTCAGTCAACAGGCAGAGCGAAACAACACGTTTCCTCCTAACTTCTGCTGCGCGTCTCGCGTAACAAATATAACAGCGCCCGGCCGGCAGAGACACCGCCCATCAACTGTCTGGAGTGGGGGCACGTCAAACGAACCACAGCCGTCTGAAACGCAAGTCACGGCGCGCGGCCTTGGGAGCAGGCGGGCGAACGCGGTTGGTTAGGAGCGAGAGACGGGAAACAAGGGACGGGTTACCTATGCTACCTAGCGGTCCAGATAATCGCAGTAATGACTCAGTCTTCTTTTGGATGATAATGCTGATGTAGCATTTTGTGATGCGTTATTTTTCGAAAGTCCACCAGAACTGATGTTATTGCATCGCGACCTTCAACATTTTCCATGCCGTTTCATTCACAATATCGATTTACTTGAGGAGAAATTATTGATCCTTATAAATATGAAGCGTTGGTAAGTTCATGAGCCGAGTAATCGCCTTTAAACATTGCTGCATTTTGTGTTCCTCAGTGTAAAAGAAAGTACAAAGTTGTGATGACTTTTAAATACGGTATCTCAATGTCACTTCTTTTATCATCACGACAGAACTAAAAAACATCACAGAAAATAATATCTGCAGCAGGGCAGTTGGAAAATTGATTACACAAAATCTTATGTATACCGATGCATTATGCTAAACAATCAGCATTATATTAAACAATACATTAACGTAATTATTATTGTTCTCAATAATACCTATAAGAGTTATACTTTTGGATATTTAAGCCATAGACGTATCCAGAAAATGTTCAAGAGGATTCTTCTTCTTGTAGAAAGTTAGCAAATAAGTAGTGATCTGCAGCAGCAAAAATGCCGTTGAACAAAGCCACACAGATTTGTTTTCGAAAAAGTAGCACGCACATTCTAGAATCATAAATAAAATACTCTTCATAACACTAAAATAAGTTAAATACTTCAACAAAAAGTCTTAACAAAAACTGAGATAAATTAATGTAAAATTGTATTTACGGTTATTCAGATCAACATTTCTTTACATCCCAAGAATATAAAAGACGTGGTGCGACAGAATGGCGCAGACGTTCTCGTATAAGTTTTCTATATTTTTGGTTGGGGCTAGTTTTACGGACTTGCCCCATTCTCTTACTAGCTACCATCTATTGTCGCCAAAAATACATTTGTTTACATTTTCTCAATTTTTCGGTTTTCTAATAGTTGAACCGAAATATTAATTTTTTTTTAAACCTCGTCCTACATGGAAACTTTCGTTGAAAAATTTGCAGCCGTTATGAAAAAAATATCGTTTAAGTGTCACTGTAAATGATAAATTTGAAAAAAAAAGTTTCACAGAAAATTTTTGAGTTTTCAAAAAGCTTCATTGGAAGTCATTTGAAGCACTTTCACTCACAAATGTGATGATTTTAACAAATCGCTGGAAATGTTCATATGAATGGCGTGAGATATTTAAAAAAATACATTTATGTACATACTTTTTGAAAAAACAAAAAGTACTCCAAAATGAAGTTCATGTCATATTAACCAGTCCAATTAGAACTATCCTTTGGAAAAGTTTTTAAAAAAATTTGAAGCACTTTTGGTAAAATGGCATTTGAGTGTTTCTGAAAATGTGAAATTTTGAGCCCATTTTCAGAAAAAAGTTTTGAATTTTCGAGAAACTTTGTATGACATTATTTACAGTCCGTGTATTCATAAATACAATAATATGAGCAAATCGACGCTAATGAAAATATTTACGGCGTGAGGGACAAGTCAAAAAATTACAATTATTTAATTTTTGAAAAAACAGAAGTACAGAGCAAAATCGAGTTTTTGTGTCATCTTAAGGATGTATTTAGCACTATCCATACCAACAGTTTAAAGAAATAAATTGGCGCCATTTTCGAGAAAAACTTGTTTTTGATACTTTTTAATATTGCACATATTGCATGCGATCTTGCGCAAAAAGTACTAAAATATTTTAAAAAATGTGCAGCATCTTAATAGAAGTAATAATTAAGAAGAACAAATTTCATTTGAGAGAAAAATCTCTATCTTCAATTTTGTAGGAAGACGCCGAAAAAATGTCAATCTTTTGCAAATTTTGGTGGTGCTAAAGTGGTGCTAAAACAGCACGTACTTTCCCGGATTTAGTAATGGTTATGTAATACTATTTATACCACAATTTCTCTCCGAAATAACACGTCATCTCAGTTATAAATTTTGTAAAACTCATTTGAAATCGTAGATCGTTTGATTCAAAAAGTAAGTAGTTTCCAGAAATATATTTTTTTATTAAAAACTTCAAATGAAAATATATTATTGGCATTGAATTTATTGTATAAGGTATGCAGAGTATTCGTAAAGATATCGGACGGGTTTTTAGATTTACAATATTCTTTGTAAACTCTATACGAGAATATAAAATCGTTAAAAGTCAATAAATAATACAATACTGATAGTGTTTCCAAACAAATGCAAATAGATCGAAAAATATATAAAAGTAATTATTAAACACTACGGTATTCTAATATTCTAGAAATATATAAAATAATTAGTTTATATTACCGCGAATGAAATGTAGCATTCTTTATTGCCTGTTATCAGTGTGGCGTTACAAAATGGGTTACAACAACCAACAATTACCCCTTATCTATTCGTTTTCATATTTAACACAATTAAAGGACGCAATTTAAAATTAAATATAATATAATTAATGATAATAAAATAAAATTTGAAAATATATACACTAACTTACTAACTTCTAACTTACGTAGCATCCAACTGTAAATTGGGAGAGGTCGATTGGTTTGTCGTCAAATTACACAAAAATACTAATATTTTCAAACCTTACATGAAGTTTTTTTTATTAATATATTTCATTTACAAGAAAATTGTATCTTCATAATTGTAGTTGTAAGAAGAAAAAGTTTGATTTCTTTCAATTTTCGATAAACCAGGATTTTTAACCAACAGGGGGCCTGCACAATTTTTTTAAATGTAGTTCAGACTATTCAACAATACAATTTAATCAAAATCGATGTATCGATTTCTTAAAAATTTTGAAAATGCCCCAGGAGATCCATGTCAAGTACCTCCAAAATTAAAATATCAGTCTTAAATTCAAGGGGCCGATACATCAGCCAGATCGATGAGAGAACATCAATTTTAAAGAAAACAGAAGCTGAACAGTTTAGCCTCTAGCGTTGTTCACGGACGGACGGACGGAGAGACATGGGGACGTTTTGAAGAAAATACAAACAAACAGTAGTGGTACTACAGAATGGCACATACGTTCTCATAAAAATAATATTTTCGTGGGACTTGGCTAGCTATTCGGACTTGCCACATACTCTTACCAATTGTACCAAAGTACTTTTTTTAAAACATTTCTCAATTTCTCGGTTTCCTAATACTAAAACCTAAATATTACTTTAAGAATATTGGAGAAGAGTAAAACATCGTCCTAAGAGGCAATTTTCATTGAAAAATGTGGTGCTGTTTTGAAGAAAAAGGCGTTTAAGCGTTACTGTAAATGCGAAATGTGTAGCTATTTTGCCAGAAATCTTTTGAGTTTTCTAAAAATTTAATTGAAAGTCATTTAAAGAACTTCAACTTAGAAGTGCAATAGTGTTAACAAATTTCTGGAAATTGCTGGAACTCAACATAGCACCACCTACCAATTGCTCCGTTTAACTGAATATATTGCAAATTCATTTCACAGCAAAAAATACACAATTGCAGTTTTCCTAGACATTGAGAAAGCCTTTGATAAACTCTGGCATGAAGGTCTTTTATACAAACTGCGTCAACTAGGAACTCCCAAGTATCTGCTCCATCTAATCAGAAGTTTTCTAAAAGATAGTTATTTTTCCGTCCGTATTAACTCAAGTCTCTCTAACAGATTTGAAATTAATGCAGGAGTCCCTCAAGGTTCTTGCCTTTTTCCACTTCTCTTTACTGTCTACATGTCGGATATACCACAGTCAGACTATACATAAATTGCCCTTTACGCAAATGACACAGCATTTTTTACCTCTCATTCAGACATTAGCTGCGCCTTCAACAACATACAGATTGACCTAAATAATTACATTAAATGGGCTTCAAACTGGAAAATTAAGATTAACGCATCTAAAACTCAAGCAAAAATATTCACACTCCGCAAACTTCCTCAACCACCCCTCCTCAGCTTCCAAAACACAAATATAGAATGGATGAGTGGAAATACACCAGCAAAATACTTAGGAGTACTACGTGACACCAAACTAAACTGGAAACAACATATCAAATCTATAGCAGATAAAACTTATGAAAAATATCCAAACTATATCCAATAATAAATAGAAATTCCGGATTTAGCACTGACTGCGACTTAATCATCTATAAAACAATAATAAGACCAACCCTCACATATGCCTGCCCGATCTGGAATAACGCCGCAAGAACAAACCTAAACAAAATAGAAATAGTACAAAATAAATTTCTCAGAAAGATCATTAAAGCTCCTTGGTTCATAAGCAACATGCAAATCCAAAATGAACTAAATATATCACCCATTAACGACTATATAAATCTTATGACTCATAAATTCTTCTCATCCCTTCTCCAATCGCGCAGTACAACAATATTCAAGCTAGGTAAAACGTATAGTTCATCAAAAAGAATAAGATCACGATTCCCTAAAGACTCCCTTCGTCCACCTTAAATCACCTACCCATCTTCCACTTTCCAAAAACTCCACCTACTGACACCCTCTCCCCAAAATTATCACATAAAATTCCAAAAACTGTTATCCACAGTTTCTTCTCAAAGTACAACGTTTCATCAGACCCCTGAGAGAGGAGGTAACGCATGCGGATGTCCATCCCTAAAAGTTAATTTGTAGAATTTTGTATAATGAACACCCCTGAAAGGCAGAAATGCCGAGCAGGTAGAAATAAATTTTAAAAAAAGAAGTTCTCTTCAACGGAAAATAGTTTCTATTTCGCGCAGGTGAAGATGTGTTTGGAATGTTGTCATCAGTGCACGCTACAAGCTTTTGTCTTCAACTGTTTATTGTATCGGAGAGGGGGAAGCAAGGTCATCGTTCAAGAAAAGTTGCACGAGTAATACATGCGTTATCGCTAACGACATGATTATGAAGAAATTCAAGAATCCGATCCTTCTGCTTCTGAGAGTTTCTGTGCGACTTAGTACTCGATCTTAATTGAAAAATACTCACCTCCTTGGTAATGGATGAAAGTGCAAATTAAAAAATCTGGTCACCTTACCCTGCGCATGTCGCACTCAACACACTCCAACGCATGCGAACACGCTGATGTTCAAATATAGCTTTCTGAGCGACCACCGCAAGTTTCACTATGACGAGAACAGGTTAAAACCTTCCCTTCTACTTTTAAAAATCTTTATTATTATTGATTGGGTAATACATAGATAGTTTTCAAAATACGCCTTCTCATATGCTGTCTTGAATTACAATACAATCCTTATATTACCATACAAATCGACCTATTTCAACACATGTGGCACCAGTTGATGTTACTGCACACATGACTGCGGGGCCTCTGATCGGGAGGTCCTAGGTTCGAGTCCCAACGGTGGCAGGATGTTTTACACTAGTTAGATACCTAGGTCGAATTTAGCAGCTGCCTGGAAGAGACTTCTAGCGGTCGGCGGCTCTGATCGGTAGTTTTCCGTGGTTTCTCCCATCAACTCCCGGCGAATGCTGGAGAAGAACCCCAAGAAACGGTCCACGCGCAATTTTTCCTTCCTCTTCCTTGCCCTATCCTCTCTCCTTACTTACAAACACTTACACTAACATACACTACAATACCACACATGACTGGAGATCAGTCGGAAGCTTAGAGCTTGTCCTGGCTGAGGCGGTGTCCCGCTCTGAGAGACGGTGGAGGAAAACCCTAGGAGCGGACGTGTAGGTCACTACGAATCTCACCAATAAGCGGGAGAACATCATCGCACTCCCCGTGACACCACAAAAACATGCACTACACTGATGGTACTAAGGACCTTAACAGTTGACGCGCCCGCCTCAATTAATCAACATACACATGGAGTTGGTAACCAAGAGCATCTACGGTTAACAATTGTCGGCGAACAGAATTGTAAAGGTGGGAAGACCATTTTTAATTTGTATTGAGAATTAGAATTTTGAGGTGAGGTAGTAGTGGACTCCGTGTGCTATTGAGTTGATGATAGAGTAGAGATTATTGGATACGGGGCTATGTGTTTGAGAATGAGTTTTTAGTTCTTCGTGTAGATAAGAATTATGGTGCGTGTGTAGCTAATCGAAGAAATTTGTTTTGCATTATTTGGAGTTTATTAATTCTTGTGGCAGTTGCATTGATCCATGCGGGACATGCGTATAACATTAGCCGTCTAAATACACTGGTCTACTTTACCTTTTTTCTGTACCAAGAAAAAAACACGCTGTTTCTATAAGATAATTTGCTCCTGAATCCAGATTTAATTTCAGAATTTCTGTATCGGCCTCAGATTTCATGTGATGAACATTTTTGTAAATACGTATGTCTCTCTATATATGAATCCGGCAAAATGACTCGCTTTAATAACGACATATCCAAATATATAGAGAGTAAAAATACATGTGTTAAAATAGTGAAGAAACATACCTAAAAATATTTCCTTCCCTATTTCTTGCGATTTTTTGCTTCAAAAACGTCCCTTCGTAAGGCCCAGCCTTCCATTTGAGAAATGTTATGGTGGAAACGTTCGCTATGTTCGTCACTATCGACGCCGAAATTATCCAAACCATTCAATAATGTAGTTCAAAATCATTCAAAAGTGACATGTTACATCCCGTACGGTGGTATGCTTTCAGTAGTTTTTTGTTCAATATTGCGATAGTTCTCTGCCTTATGGTTGCCCAAAATAATTTACAGACATATGTGAAAGACAGCCATGCCTTTTTTTGAACATCACTCAACAAATCACATAAATGTTAATCAGAAATTAATTTTATAATTTGTGGTCCTACAAATATTCCTTCCTTTATTTTTGATTAACTGATCATTGAGTATTTCTCTCGCAAATATATAAATACACATGATGTTTTGTTCATGACTTCCACAAAGTTTTTAACGAGACCCAATTTAATATGCAGTGAACACAGCACACGTTTTTGGGACCAACAAGGGGAGAGTTAACCACATTTCTCAGACCAGCCAGTAGTTCAACCAGAGCAAGCCACTTTTTTCCACAATAGGGATTTTTCTGTCTCTGCTGTCCCACTTACATAGAATGCAGCAGTGCTCTGCGTACCCAAGCTACATGCCGAGAAGAATTGCAATTACATTGAGATATCCTCATTTATTCCATTTGAATTTCTCATAATTGATAAATGTTCCATAATTGATAAATGCAGTTTGATGCTTTCAAATGTCTACTTCAAAATTATTTCATGAACAATAGGAACCAAATGAAATGTGTTCCCATTGTGAAGAGCTGCTTTCAGACTTATTTTTCTACAATCTATGAAGAAGCTCCATTCAGTTCCCCTTGAGACAAAAAAATGTGGTTTATTTGAGCAACAAGAGGCTTGAAATATTGGGCCATGGAGGCAAGAAATAGCGTGATTCTACTTGGTCGAGTTTGACTTATCAGCAATGTTGCCAAACCCTTTTCGTTTCCTAGAGGTGAATTTTATGAATTCAGTGACATGTATAGGAATTCCTTGTATACATTTTAATTGTTCCTGAACAATTATATCTGCAGAATAATGAAATGAAACTGCAGCAAAATAGCCAATATCTAGAGTTTTCAAGCATTTCCGTAGATAGGGAGTAGCGTGTTACAAGAGAACTGGCCCGATAGACAAAAATATATATGAATTCAGAGTCCAATTGTTGGCAAAGAACACCACTCATATTCTTTGTTACAAAAATGCTGTTGACCATTATTATTGTTTTATTCGGTGTCTTGACATTAACTACCGATATGCAGCTTTTGTTGTTTATAATGGGTTTATAAAGGGTTTAAATGTGCTGTTTTGAATAGCACATTTGAACAGCACAGTATGATCAATATAGTACCTAAATTCTGCCTAGGCATTTAACTGTTGGTCAGTGGGGAGTCAATGATATTGTATTGTTAACATTTTAGGGGTAAGAGAGCATAAACAGTTTTAGCGACAATATATTAACAGTTAATTGCTTTCATATCGTTCACCAATCGTCTATTTTGTTTGCATTGAATAACCAGTTCTAAATATTGAATAATATGTATTGTTTATGTAAGGTATTGTAGATCTGAGTAAATTGGAATAATTTTATGGTGATATTGTGTCCGAAGGTTTTGTTCGGGGATGTTTGTTATTGTATTTTTTAGTTCGGATAAATGAATTTAATTTTTGGTTGGGCAATAAAATTGCGGCCTGTGACAATTTACTAGATTTATTTATTTTTGTTGGTTTATTTTATTTTATTTGTTTAACATCAAAAACAGTTCAAACTGTGAGTGACGTGCTACGGAGAAAAGTCTGTTTTTCGAATTCTGAATGAAGAAAGAAATGAGCGTATTTGGCAAGAATTGTTAACAAAATATTCGATCCGATGTAATAAAATCTATTTTCAAAACATTTAGGTCTACGAGGGTTGGTGTTTTATTAAGTATGAATGTAGTTTCGAAAATACCCAGATAGTTCGAGCTTTGTCTGTATGGGAATTGTTTTTTTCCAGTGGGCGTGTTTTAGGTGAGATGCTGTTTATTTTTCTTTTAGTATTTTTTATAAATTATCTAAGTAAATTGTTAGATGTGTTTAAGAATTTAATTCATAAGTTGTAGGACAAATGATGATATTCTTTCTAAACTTTTTTTGGTTAATGCTTTTAATAAGATATGTTCTTTCTTAACTGTGGCTTTCTATTCTACGAAAGTCTTCATGTTCTGATTAGGAAATTTATTATGTTTAATATGTGATCGAGGAAGTTTGATGTGGTGTTTTCAAGTTTAATAGAAGTTTATTCTGTTGTTGATTTATAGGATTTATCAGTGCTATCAATATACAAGTGTCTCAGAATAACTGTTATAAAGTTCTAGGGCAAGTAGAAATACCGAAAATAATCACCTTTTCCAATGAACATATACTGAGAAATAACATGTAACTAAATGATACGTATTTATGCATGTGGGATTTGCCTCTGATTTATAGGGATCTCCTAGAATTTTTGGCAGGTCACATTCTGTATCACTATGTATTCACTATTTATGTACGTACAAGTGAGTGTGTCAGGATAACACGAAATTTTATAACACAACCAACTTCCTCTATACTTAGGAGATGCTTTTCTAAACAGCTTTTTCAACAGTTATTGCATTTTCAAAGCAATTCACTACCTTTGACCGAAATCGGTAGTTAAATACTGAATGTGGAACCTTCATCGCTAAATCCGTTCATGCTACGTGTCAATATGGTCTTTGTGAGAGGGATTCTCCGATATTTTTAATCAGCTGCTAAGGCGAGGCTTAAAGAATTTTAGATGAACTCTTTGATTGTTACCTAATGATGCCACTTCAAGGAGGCGACATCAAGATGTAGGCGTAATTACAGGAAACGAAATGCGACCTGGCAATGACACCTTGAACGGTTTAAAACGGTTGGAAACGTGACCTTCCATCGGTTGGTTTCACCACTCTCAGGCAGCCTCTGTTCAGCGATCACAAGTAACTGGAAAATAAGTATACACATCGTTCATTATAACTTGCATAGGTAAGTCTTTTGCACATCATTTGTAATCACGAATGCGCTACTGAAAATGCATTTAAATGAAATGCCCTCTTTTTTATGAGAAATATCTTTTTTTTATTATGGAAATATGGTAACAAGTACACTTAGGAAGATAGAGATGTTCTCCTTAGTACCTATTCCGTAAAGATAGGTTTTTACATAAGGTCATGAACAGTTTTTCGAAAATATGAATAATTTTTGCGTAATTTTGCATGAAATGCGGGCGAGAAAGAACGCATCAACCGCCTGAATTGACATAACCATCTTCCTGGGGCATTAAAAAGAATATTGTAAATTTTCAATTCTCGAAAATTTAAAAGATTTAATGAAAATGAAATGTGTTTGAAAAAAACGAGTTTAAGTAATTTTTAAAAGTTGTCACAATTTCACTCAAAATTACTTGAAATTCTATTTTTTAAATTTATATTTATTTTAAGATCTAATTTTAAAGAACAGATTTAATTTTTTAATCTCTAACTTCAATGTTGTTGTATAAAGACGCTAACAAAATGTTCACTTTCGCAATTTTGGCGAATTTAAAGATGTGAAGAAAAGACTCGGGCCATTTTTATGAGCGTACATTTCCACTATTTGAGAAGAAAAAATAAAGAAAATTCGTGGACTCATTTTTGAGAATTTTTAAAATGTGGGGGCTTCTTGAAAAATGCCCCAAAACGTAAAAAATATCCACGTCAAATTCAAAGGACTTCAACATGAATGAAATATATTTGACTTTGTCTAGGTGAATATAATTTTTTGTCGTTATCATTTCTGACAGACAGACCGATATGCAGACAAGCAGACGTTCTACCGAAAACTAATTTTTTGATATCAAGGAACCACAAAACGTGGAGTATGGCAAATAGAGGAAGTCAGAAGAACCTACTAGAAGAAGTAATTTATTACATACAGAAGAAATATCCATTTTCTCGGTTTCAGGGTCCCACAAAAGGTTGTCCCAAGTGTTGTCTGTGGAAAAATAGCGATTACATAAATGTCTGAATACTACGTAGCCGTGGTGGCTCGAGTTTGGGTTGCACAGACCCCCAGATAATCGAAAAATATTTTATAATATGTTAGGAACGCGTTCTCGTTTTAATGATATTCAATATTCAAGATATTGCATCAGTATCTTGAATATGTATATAAAACCATTTTGAAACCAAAGAGCGCCCAACTGGCACTCTCTCCGGCGTCTGGTGCCCTCCAGGTGCCGCAGTTGCCTCTTACTGCGTTAACTGCATTTACTCTTTGGCCCAACGCGTTAACACGCTTCAACATAGGGCCATCAGTGAGGCAACCAATATGTGGGGCGGGCGGGTTGGGCGCCGAGCGCTGCGCGCTGTCCCGAGGGGAATCCCAATTTCTATCTTTGTCTGACTCTAGCTGTAACGTAATTTAATGGATTTCGCGTGATATTGAAAGTACACAAGTTCAGTCAATTATTGACGGCATTGAATGCATTATTTATGATGTTAGGAGAATTCTTTTGATATGAGGTTTTTGATTCAAAATGTATATTTGATTATGAGTCCGTCGTGTAAAGTTGGCCATTTTGGAAGCCATTCTCTCGGCTTCCTTTCTCTCAGAATGGGTGCGTATTTTCGGCTGCTGTTACAGCTGAGTTACGATCTGCGAGCGATGTTGTGTGTGTGGAATATATTTTTTACAAAATATACCAAGTAATAGCGATTGTTACAAAGTGATGGAGTGCGATCACCGTATTTTAAAAACCAAATTCGTTTTCGTATTGTATGAATTCTATTACCAACAATTGTCTCAATACAAAACTAATACAAAACCTAAAAGGCCCAATGAAAATCAAAGCCAGAACTACGTGCGTAAACACGTGACACAGACCCAACGCATACAATTTTGTAAGTAAGTAATGTTTCAATATAGACTTTCATTTAACTTAAATTTAATTAATTGATATGAATTACTTACATTTTATTATATATCAGTGTCCTAAATTTCAAAAACTACATTTCTGTCATTCGATGGAGGTGCCACGAATCTGTTGGGGTGAATAGTATGCGAAGTAAAAACAAGTCAGATTTAAAATGTGAGTAATGAGTTGCTGGAAACGTTTCGTCATTCCTGTAATTACAAATGGTCATTTTGAAACAAAAAGCGTTTAACTGCACTCATGTCAGGCAATAAAATGTCAATTTGAGTTTTTCTTTGTGGAAGTGAGCTTAATTTTATGAAACAATAATGTAGATAATCGGCTTGTCTTTCTTACTACTTTCTCGTCCACTAATGTAGAACTTATTTTATTGTGAAGTTTTTCATGAAGATACACCTTTTTGCATTGCAATTTCACATTTTTATGACATTTCTAAATACAGAATATGGTAAACTCCACATACTAGATCGTTCCTGTTAAAACAAAACAGAGAAAACTGCATAAGACAGAAAACTCCAGGGATTCTCCTCTGGCCCATTTGAGTATGATATTTATCGTCTCGCTGTACTTCTAAACAGCCATTTGAATAATTTGTATTCCCTGTGCAAAAATTAACTCTACAGAATAAGCATCAAATTAAGCAGCACATTAAGTACGAACCAACCATCAAAAAAACATTGTTTTTATATATTAGATTTTCTCAGAAACATCTCTAAATTTTTCCTTTATTTTTTCACTTATACGGTAAAGAACATCATGCTGATCTTATTTTCGAAAATTGAAAAAAAAAATCGATTTTCCCGTACTTTGTTTTGAGGCGTGTCTCTCCAATGTCAATGAAATACTCGTATGTAAGGTATTTGTAGTCTGTCTTCACATCTTCAAACATATGATTACATTTACTATATTTGAATCATTAAATCTATTTTAAATTGCGTCATTTAATTGAGTTAAATGTGAAAACGAATGAACCATTCCGATTTCCGTTATAAGATGTAGGAATAACGAATAATTCGTGAAAAATCGAGTATTTTGTTTGTATATAACAATATTATATTTAATTATTATATTTTTCTACTTATTTACATTTTTTGCGAGCGGTAACAAGAATGCTGATTTGCAAAATGCAATATCATACGAATTAGCGGCCACCGTTGTTTGTTGCAACACATTGTAACAACGCCGCACTGATAACGGAGGGTTATACTGACAGCCGTCGTTGGTTCACGTTAATACGAACTAATAATTTTAATATGGCTAAAATATGCTCCACGCAACGTTCATATATTTATGTAGAACACGAATACACTGAATTCAATGGGAGAAAGTTGATTTTCTTTAAACGTTTGAATTTAAATAAAATATATGTATTTTTCAGGCTAGTCTCTTTAAGAATTTTTGAAATGGTAGTTGAAGTATATGACAGAAATTGTCATATTATAATATTACATAACCATTAACAGTATCGCTAGAATTATCGTGCTGTTGTATCACCACTAGTTTTCATAATCAAACTCCAAGAATTTTATCTTCCTTTCCAGATCATGCATCATGCTCAGAGGAGAGATACCACTGAAGATTGTAGCACTTCGAACAGACCTTCTCGAGATATTCTATCATCTCCCCTTTTATCCTTGCGAATTCTCAGCCTTTGGGGACCTGGAAATGACATAATCTCATCAAAAAATGGAAAAAGATGGCAACATATTTACGAAATGTACACAATTATTACTACGACGTTGGTGGTAATGTTAATTCTTACGTCCGCTGCTAATCTAAAGAAGAATGTAAGGGACATACAAGCTTTCACCGATTCTCTCATGATATTTACAGTTTCGATCCACACATTAGCCAAGGCAAGTACACAGCAGTCTCACCTCATAAACTCATATTTTTCTACAGCAACATACATGTAACTTCAAATTAACTTCTCCCCATAGCACGTCACACACAGTTTTTAATTGTTTTTGACATAAATAAAAATACAAATACCGAAAATACGATGTCACAATTTCTCAATTTGTTTCCAGAAATTCATTTCTGAAATTAAATATTTTCTAGTTTTCAGAAATTGTTTCTAACCAAATTATTAAATACATTAATTGCTAAACAAAGAATACATTTGCATTTTTACTGTTATTTGTTGCCAACTTCGAAAATAATAATAGCTTTTTGCGAAGTGCATTTATAATTTAACGAACTGTTGTACGATCGCTAAGTTTCCACTGTTTGTTGATCTCTTTCCAGCATTTTCTAGATTTGGCTTGTCATTTCGAGTATGTTATTAATTTGTTTACCCAAGATTCTAGTTTTCCATTAGGGTGCACTAACTGCTTTCCAGAACATTGGTTATTTCATAATAAACTTGGCATTTTCCTAATTCCAAACTTTTACCTCGCAGGCTATTATTGTAGAGAAAAGGAATCGCATAAAGGTCCTGCATGTGATCACAATACACAAATTCTTACCATTATAAGAAATGCGAACGCTGTCACTTCAAATAATACACGTATTACGTAATTGTTTACTAAAAGTAAAATACAATTATTCATCAATTACTTGCTGCAAGTCATGGAACGAGGTTTACAATACTGTTGATACAAAATATAAATATAATTTTTTCATCGCTTTCATTTCATTTTAACACTTACTTTCCACTTCAAAAAAGAAAATTAAATATTTTATGGAAAAGAAATTCTTGGATAACACAAGGATTAGGACATCATGTAAAAACAAACGATTCCTTTCTTTCATTTCCAAGTTTTGAATTGAATTAAATTGATGCCTTATTTTACGTGGCGAGACTCGGGCCATCAGGCCCACTCTTCCGTCTGACTGCAAATTTCGCTACGCTCCTTTCTCCCACTTGTGGAGAAAGAAGGTACTCGGGCGACGAAACGGGCGATTTGCATTTAGCTCAGATGCTTCAAATAAGTTTGAGGATCTTTTGCATGCAGTAAATCTACTAACATGGGACAGCTGGCTTTACTTCCCCTCCAAAGGAAGGCGTACGAAGGATATTTTCTTTTCTTAAAAATGTCATCTCATCCACGGATCGAAATGAAGCACCAATTGTAATATTTTTAGATCTTTCAAAAGCATTTGATGTCATTGATCATAAAATTTTAGTTACAAAATTATCTTCGCATGGAATTCGTCGTATTGCTCTAGATTGGTTATGTTCGTACCTTAAACAGCGATCTCAAAGAGTATAAATACCTTACTAGAATAATGCAACATTATGTACACACCTTTCCGATTCTTTACCAATTGCATGTGGAGTCCCGCAGGGATCAATTTTATGCCCTATTCTCTTCCTACTATACGTAAACGATATGCCCTTGACGATTAGAAACGGAAGAACAGTTTTCTTTTCGGATGATGCGAATGTTCTTTGCGATATAGAAACTGAAAATTGTACAATGTCAGGTATTTCAAATTGGTTCCGTAATAACAAATTAATAATAAATGAAAGGAAAACTATTTCAATGCAGTTTTGAAAGTGAACGGTGTGACCCTGACTGATGTTAAAACAAAATTTTTAGGTCTTTCAATTCAGTCAAACTTTAAATGGATCTTCCATTTAAATGAATTGAACACGATATTAAGTTCATTATGCTACGCTTTCAGAATTCTTTCAGCTTTAGTCAGCCTTCATTCTGATCGTTGTGTATATTCGTGAATGTTCATCGCCTGAGTTATGACATAATAATCTGGGGAAATATATCTTACACCTCCCAGACTTTTCGATTGCAAAAAAGAATAGTACGAATAAAAAGCAAATCCCATCCCCGTGATTCTTGTAAGCCTCTCTTTATGAATCTAGGTATTTTAAGATTACCTTGTCTCTTGATGTATGAATCAGTCTTTTTTGTCAAAAATGACTTACTTAAGGGGGGGAATATATTTTCAGCAAACTCTGATGTCTGTAACTATGACACTAGACGTAGTAATAATATTCTTCAGGTGACAATATCAATAGGTCACTACAAAAAGTTCACATACAATACATGTACATAATCGTACAACACCTTGCCAGATGACATTAAACGATTAAATTTGTTACAAAATATTAAGTCTCAAGTAATATCTTTTCCACTGCACAACTGTTTCTATACAATTAGATACTACTCCGAGCATCCAAAAGGAAGTAATATTAATTTTAACAACAACATTTAGTGTATTATTTACCATTTGGACTGTACAATCCTAAAGAGCCCCGTAACAAGTATTGTACTGGGTCAATGACCCCCATATCGGTCAGGTTTTCGTCCAGTTTCCCTGATCCTTGGGCAAATGCTTAGATAGCCCCTTTTATTGCTTCTGGATATAAAAATTACTTCAAATTAGCTTATCCCCATAGCACGTCACACAGTTTTTAACTGTTTTTGACATAAGTAAATAAATGATAAATATTGGCAAAGTTAATTCGGGTTTCCAACAATGTTCATGTAAAGCACTCGATAAGCAAAAGAAAGAAGTCAACACTTATTTAAATAAATATTTAATTTAGACTGACGTCAATTCCATTTCCTTCTCTCCATTTGCGATACATGTGAAAATATTCGTTTACAAAATGCAGATGATGTTCTGAGTGTCTCGTTTTTATTTTAGACGCTAGAGAGAGAAACGAGACTCTCCGGAAAAAGGATATTCATGTGTTGTATTCTACAGCAAATACACACCAATCGGGAACTTGAACGTCCCCATAGTGACGTCACTGTATCGACATTTAAGCCTCCGATTGGATGAATCGACCATCAGCTAATTTACTTCAAACGCACGCATAAACAATCATAGAATAGTGACAGCCGACCGCGCGCTGGCGTGTTAGATGTGGCCGCTGTTGGTGCAACGGCGGCTGGTGTTGCGCTGCCTGGTGCGGCTGGACGCGCTGGTGCGCGGGTGGGGGCTGTCGGACGCCGCCTACGCGACGCCGCGCGAGCGTCGCCACGCCGAGCGCCAGTGTCGCCGCGACGTCCGCCGCCTGACCCTGGGCATCTTCGGCCTGTGCTCCACGACCGTCGCCATGTGGCTGAGCTTCCCCTTCGTGCCCGAGGCCGGGGAGGACCTGCAGCCGGTGGCGTGCGCGTGGAACTCTTCCCTCGTCTGTTCGCATCGAAGGTCAGTATACAGAGCTTCCACTCGTTCTCAGCAGCAACCGCAAAACGCGAAAAGCGAGTTAAGCTGAGAATATATTGGTCTTATATATATATATATATATATATATATATATATATATATATATATATATATTATAATATTGAGATGATTGAAATAAAGAGATCTGGAGCCAATGAGAATACGGCGCTCCAGTCGGTAATTACTATATAAGACAACCAGAGTCTGCCACAGTTGATACATCAGTTACTGCTGCTACAGTGGCAGGGTATCACGATTTACGTGAGTTAGAACGTGGGGTTGTAGTCGGCGCAAGAAATGTAGGACATTGCATATCCGAAGTCGCGATGAAATTTGGATTTTCCCGTACGACGACTCTACCGTGAATATCTGGAATCCGGTAAAGCATCAAACCTCCGGCATCGCAGCGACCGCAAAAAGATCGCGCAACAACGGAACCGACGACGACTGAGGAGAATCATTACACGTGACAGAAGTGCAATCCTTCCTCAAATTGCTGCAGCTTTCAATTGTCACGTATTAGCCAGCGTGCCTCGTGGCATCTATTTGGGGACGCTTGTTAAGGGATTAGTAAGAGGAAACTCCTCGCCACAGGAAGGAGAGAAGGGTTTTTCCGTAAAGGAAGAACGCGGAAACGGGAGACACAAGGCTTTGGGGTCTTCCGGTCTTAAGAAACGGAGACCCAAACCCTTTTTAATGGTTAGCATTATAACAGCGGTGGGGGTGGCGTGACGTAGGAGGTCACGTGGGCCTCGACTATATAACGGAGTGTACAGAGCCAGTGGGTGGGTTCTGGAGACAGTGGTAGAACCTCGTACATGTGCACAAAACTTGGCGCCACGACGGTGCATATGCGGGCCAGGCTCGCGAGGCAAGTCACGAGTTGACGAGCCTGTGGAGGACTTTGTGTCCTTGGGTGACTGCGGTCACGTGGGAGTGATGCTGTGTGCGTGCTCCGAAGTGAGGAGTGGTTGAGTACCACGATTCACGCCGATTCTCAATCGGGTAAGATCGCTTCTGCGATCAAGGCAAACCATCAGTTGGTACACCAGTACGGACTTTGGGTCCCAGTGTAACATCCGGTCACGGAAGCTAGGCATTGTGCGCGCTTCAGAAGTAGGAGTGGCGTATGCCACAAATCGAAACCGATCATCAATCGGGTTTGGATCGCTCCCGCGATCAGGGGATAGTAGGTCTATCAGAGATGGGGTGTAAGAAGGAAATTAATTGAAAAAAATTGTTGCGTTTTCTTTGTTAATAAATATATTTGTGATATGAAAGCTCTGTGTCTGTGTTCGCTGTGAGTATCCATGACATCGCACAATGCTGAGTCATCAACAAATGTCAGCGTGCGAACCATTCATCGAGACATTATTGATATGGGGTTTCGGAGCCGAAGGTCCACTCGTTACCCTTAATGACTGCTTAAATCAAAGCTTTACGCCTTCCCTGGTCTCGTGAAAACCGGCATTAGACTGTTGATGACAGGAAATACGTTGCCTGGTCTGACGAGACTTGTTTCACATTGTTTCGGGCGGATGATCGTGTACGAGTATGGCGACAACCTGATGAGTTCATGGACCCTACATGTCAACAAGGGACTGTCAAAACTGGTGGAGGCTCTGTGAGGGTATGGGGCTTGTGCAGTTGGAGTGATATGGGACCCCTGATACGTCTCTGACAGGTGACACGTACGTAAGCATCCTGTATGATCACCTGCATCCATTCATATCAATTGTGCATTCCGACGGACTTGGACAATTCCCGAAGAACAATGCAACAGCCCACAAGTCTAGAATTGGTACTGAGTAGCTCCAGGAACACTGAACACTGAATTTAAACACTTCCACTGGCCGCCAAAATCCTCAGACATTAACATTCTTGAGCAAATCTGGGATGCCTTGATATGTGCTGTTCAGAAGAGATCTCCACTCCCTCGTACTCTTACGAGTTCAAGGACAGCGCTACAGGATTAACGGCGTCAATTACCACCAGAACTACTTTAGACATTAGTCGAGCCACGTCGTGTTGCACTTCGTGCGCGGGGGACCTTAAATGATATTAAGCAAATGTATCAGTTTTTTGGCTCTTCAGTGTGTGTTTATCACCCGTGTACGCCTAAAAATTAAAAATCACACGCAAAATTACGCGAAAAACAGTCCACTCATATTTTTGAAAAAGTGCGCGGATCTCATTTCAAGATCAACACTAATGCGGAAGATGAATAATTTAATAATTTGCTGGCAGATGCACTACGATCATTATTTTCTCCTGAGACAGGTTTCTAATATTTTCCGTCAGAGGCCAGTAGCGGTAAGGTAAGAACCGTGTGCCTTATCTCATGAAAGATGACACATCTAGGTTTTTTCAAGCAGAAAGTTTTTGTGCTTTTAATTTTATTGTAACTCTTCGAAATGTCGCTGCAGCACAAGATTGCGCTTAATTTTAATTCAATTACCATTCAAACTTAGCTCCACCCGAGCTTCATTGTTGTGTGACTCAGGGAGAGGCCGAGGAGGGCAGGAGAGGCGGCGCAAGAGAGGGAGAGAGACAGAGCAAGTCAGACAGATGTAGAGAGATAGAGACGCAGTGAGAAAAACAGATAGACAGGTAGAGAAACGGAGAGAGCTGAGAGAGGAGAAGGAAAGAGAGATGGAGAGAGAAAGAGACAGAGAAAGGGAAGGAAGGAGAAAGAGGAAGGCGGAAGGATATGGAGAGCAGGATATCTTCAGGGTTTTGCTAGTGTATTACATTACTATATTAGAGGAGTAATTTACTACGTATATCTGGGAACAAGATTTATACACTTTTTCGTTACCAGTGCTCAGAAATAATTTGTTTTCTCTCGAAAAATCTCCAATTCCCGGCACACGATTACATATTTTTCCTTCTTACCAAAGAAGGAGAGAAAGTAAAAAAAAAGGAAAAAATCGATTCGTATTCAACTCATATCGGAGAAGATAGATGAGAGAGAGGCTCTTGTGCATTATATCCGACTTTAACCAATGAGCTTCAGGCACCAGCTGGCGTCACAATATTAGCGGGAATTTTAAATGCTACCAGTTACCAAAATCATCACTTATTACAATTTATTGAAACAGATATATGAAGCATTTCTACTTTCTGGCTCTTAAGAAGAGAAAGTTATGTAATGCAGCGCGAAAAAAACGGCCAATGTTCGTCAGAAAAAAAATATTACAGGGCCTTGGTAACGAAGTGGACAAATTCAGTTGCTAAATTTAGAATTAATAATTCTCTAACACGTGGTGTAGGCAGAATCCATGTTTTTTGGGTTCTTGATACCGAAAAGTCAATAGACGGCAAAACGTGTCTGTCCGTCTGTGATCACCGCTAGCAGCAAAACAGTTCAGCCGATATACTCCAAAATTGGTATTCCTCTATCAATCTGACTGATGTCGCGGCCCCTTCAGTTTGAAATTGATATTTGAATTTGGGGGAATACATGAAGAACCTGGGACATTTTCAAAATTTTCAAAATATGGGCGCCATCAATTTTGATTAAATTTTGTTGTTGGATAGTCTCAAGGACATTTAAGAAAATGGTGCAGGTGTTTTACTGTTTAAAAATCATCATTTTTCGAAAATTGAAAAACAAATTTCGGTGTCTTCCTACAACTACAATTAAAAAATACAATTTTGTACCTTAGTGAAATGGGTTCATCAATAACAGATTTTGAAGTAAGGTCATGTTCAATTTTTCAAAAATATTAGTAGTTTTTACAACATTTTGTGTCAAACATGAGCATTTTTTTAAAACCAGTTTTTTCTTAAAACCCGCACAACGTTTTTTTATTAAATTGGGAACGTAGATAGCATAAAGGGCGCCTAAGAGAGTGGTGCAGGTCTCATGTTCATTGAAATGCGTGATTTTGCGAAAATTTAAAACGTTTCGGGATATTCTTACATCTACAATTGTGAAGATACATTTTATTCTTAATGAAATGTGTTCATAAAAAGATGTTCAAATAAGATCATGTTGATTTTTTAAATATTATTATTTATGTGTAATTTCGCGACAAATATAATAGCCCACTCGAATTGACTCCGCCTGGTTTTCGACGTCTCTTATTACCACAATTGTGAAAATACATTTGTTTAAAATAAAATGAGTTATCAAAAATAGATCATCAAGTAAAGTCATGTTCAATTTTTTGAAAATATGAGTATTTTTTGTGAAAATTGGCGGCAAATTTAAATGCCCGCTGCATTGTCATTCAAAAGAAAATTAAACATTTAAGAATGAACTTAGAAGATCTTGCACACATGGCGAAAAATAATGGTATGTATTGGAAACAAGTAATAGTGTGTCATAAAGAACGCCAATAAAGTTCCATATATGGCAAAATAGAGCTTTTAGCAAAAAGTGACAATAAAATATGTGACCATTGTTGGCAACGTTTATCGCTGCATGCACGCTTTGTTGTCAGCGCTCATTGACTGTGTTGATATAAACAGAAATTGCAGTATAATATTATTACATAACCGTTACTAAGGGGCGAGAAAGTATGTGCTGTATTAGCTCCTAGTTTTAATATTGCAATTTTTATTTCAATTACACCATCGTCGTGTTGCTTTTCGTTGAAAATGATCACTTTCAAGATGTTTCTCAATACTTTTCGTTCTCCATGCAACATGGCGTGGCGGCCTGCGGCTGATCTGGCTTTTCAATCGAAGTGTCCGTGTTTTGGTCCCGTGGTTCGTGACGCAAACGTGCTGCGCTGAACGAGTAAAAATCGGTGCGCCAGGGTAGCCCACCCATATCTTTCCACCACGCTATTATCCCACAGAGAACGGCGCCTCATCTTCTCTACATGGTTCCCGTTCGACACCAGCTACGTGCGGTCACCGCCGCTATACTGGGCGGCGTATACCTTCCAGGCCGTAGCTGCCATCTTCGACGCCATGGGGACGTGCGCCTGCAACAGCCTCTACTTCGGTCTCATGTACTGCGCATGCGCGTGTCTGCGCTCCCTGCGCGCGGCGCTGCGCGAGCTGCCTGCGGGGGACGCAGAGGGGCTGCGCGACCTCGTGCGCAGACACCGGATGGCGCTGGGGTAAGAACTGGGGGCGGTTCTCCATACAGTTCTGTCGAGCCTATAGAATGGTTTGTTTCTTCTGCGGAAATGATCCACCAGGTGACAAAATATTGTTTTCCTGCTTTTCTCGTAAATGCCAAGTTGCTTTCGAAAATATATTTTCACGATGTTTACTTTCTCGCTACGGAGTAGAGAGAAAGTTATGTACTGCTGTGTGAAAAAAACGGCAAATTTTCGGCAAAAAAACTCTTTATTACAGGGCCCTTGAAACGAAAAAGTGCATAAATCCAGTTGCTAAATTTAGAAAAAAGGAAACCTCTAACACATGGTGTAGTCAGAATCCATGTTTTGTTGGCTCCTGATGCCGAAAAATCAAATGACGGCAAAACGCCCGTCCGTCGAACAATGCTAGGGGCTAAATCTTTCAGCCGATTTTCTCCAAAATTAGTATTCCTCAATAGATCTGGCTGATGTCGCGGCCTCTTGAACTTGAAACCGATATTATAATTTTTGGGGGTACTGTATGTACCAGGGGGTAGACCCCAGAGGCATTTTCGAAATTTTCAAAAATTAGCTCCATCATTTTTGATTAAGTGTTCTTGTTGGATAGTGTGAAGGACGTTTAAGAGAATGATACAGATCTTATGTTCGTTGAAAACTAATTTTTCGAAAATTGCACAAGTTCAATTTTTTTGGCGCATTTCTTCAACTAAAATATTAAAGATAGAGAATTTTCCCTTAATGAAATGTTTCTTAAAGATAGGTTTTGAAATAAGGTCACGTACAATTTTTCTGACTACACAACGTGATAGAGGAAGTAATTTACTGTATTTAGGGACAGTATTCATCCATTTTTTCGTTACCAGGGCCCGGCAATAAGAGATTTTCTGTCCAAAATTCGCCGTTTTCCCCGCAGCATTACAATACTTTGTATTGTGTAGTCTGTACTGCGTAAGCAGAAGCGAGAAAGTAAACATATCCAAATCCGTTTGGGAGTTAAACTTTCCCAAAACGAATAATGAAAGCAAGTAAGTAACAGTCGTGCACAATTACAGATACGTTGAGGATCTCTCTGCCGTGCTAGGACCGATGATGTTCGTTCACAGTTGTGGTGTTTCTCTGTTGATATGCGCCATTGTCATTCATCTCACCACAGTGAGTATATATTTCATTTGTTGTTTACTTGAAAACGTGGATGTAAATCAGTATGTTGCATTTACGTGTATTCATATGTCAATAGAAGCAACCTTGAATTACCTAGAAAAGTGTTGGTGTCACAAAAGATATTCAATGTGTTTGTGTTCAAAATGAAGTAACTGCACAAATTGAAACTACTTTGATAGATCTCTCGTACCAATAGCGAGTCGACACCAATTTTGGGAACCACTCATGGTGTCAATATATAAATAAATTGCTATTTTTTTAAAATATTTGAAAGGGAGTAATATGTTCAGTCAATGATAACAGCCAAATTTAGATTCAAATGTAGCATTAAAGAGTAGTATTGTGCAAGATCCATTTTCAATTGTGACATGCCCTCTCTCTCCCTCTTATTAGTATATCCTAATTTATTTATTTTATCTTATTAATTACCTACGAATTTGGCTAGCACGATTTTGGTATGCTGGGCGTCACGATACTTACAAATGTCAGGGTTGCTACACTCCGTCGTCGTGAGCTGAAAATTTAACCGCTCATAGGAGGCTAGGCTGGCGATATCATTTATTTATAATGAGAATTAAATGATATTTGGTTTTTATCATAATGAGAGCTTTTATTTAATTAACACGTCGTTAATTACTCAATATTACAGCGGCAAGAAGTACCGGCCGCAATTTTATTTTTAATTAATGACATTTTTCTTTCTTTTTGGAACGACATAAAACAAATCTAATCTTCTTTTGTTAATTCCTTCTACCTTAGATGGCCATTTTTACTTCATTATTATTTTCTGAAAACAAAACTGGCTTAATTTACTTATTTACTGCTGACATTCTTGGCCTTGAACAAAAAGCAATTTTTCAAAGTCTTTGTAAAGATTCTTAGGTTCTACACTTTACTTTTTGTAGACGAACTGGCCTCTTGGCGATGAGATGAGAATTCCGTTCCTGGTTGTGCAATTATCTTTCCAAAACAATGCTTTTGGGTCGTCCGTCAACCATTTCTTTCGATGTTCTACAATCGCCCACAGCAGAACCTTACTTCGCAGGCCCAAGTACGTACATAGTACACAATCACACTAAAACAAAATGCAACACCTACGAGTATGCTTACTCCAACACCTACCGGGTCCAATACAAACGGTGACATACTGACCCAAAATCGAAAAATGAAAAAAACGCAGTTTCTAGTGCAATCAATGCTTCTTAGACCAAAATGGCAAGTCGGCAACAATTGTGAAGTTATTGATAATATTTTGAGGAATACGATCAGGGCCGGATTAAGCTTGACGAAGACCCTAGGAACTAATTTTTCGTAGATCTCAGGAAAAAAAATATATGACCGTATTAAGCTGTAATTATTGGATCTTTTTTGGAATTAGAAAAAACAACAAAAACAGTAATTTAGAGGAATACAAATAACACAATTTATTCGAAATTAACGTATTCTTATGTGACTGAAAGAATTCTGTTTTTTATATTTTTTCGTACTCTTTTACACTCTATTGCATAAATTATTGATGTATTTTTTTTCAGATTAAAAAATCGATACTTTTTTATATATTTGATTTATTTATTATTGGTCCCGAAATAAACTTTAAAAAGAATTATCACGAGGTCCTATTGAAGGCCCCTCTTGGTCGTAGGCCGTAGACCCTAGGTTAACGTCGTAGACCCTGAACACGATTGTATGTTCTCTTTATACCTAAAGTGACTCACTCTGTATATATCGTAAGTTATTATTTCATTCACATTCCTCGATTATTTGATTTCGAAAATAAATTATTTCGCAGACGAGCTTGATGAGCGTCAAGTTCATCGGAGTGATATTGTTTGTGCTTTTCGAAATGGGAGAACTCTTTCTTTACTGCTTGTTGGGCACGGAGATACAGATACAAGTAAGTGACTTTTTATACACCAGAGTTATTTCAAAAATATTCTGCATCTGCATGCCAAAAATAACAAATGAACCATCACTGATCATGCAGTTAGGGCAAAACGAAAGAAGTTCATTAAAAAAAGTATATAAATTGTGTAAAAATTAAGTTCAGAACAACGGGAAATGTTCTCAAGAATTTGTCAGATTTGGAATTGAATAATTTTTATTCATCCCATTACACAAACTTATGGTTGATATTGAAAGTCACGGTTCTATGATCAGAGATATTTTATTATTGATCTATGATGATCCACAGTATATTTTGTGGTTAATGTAGAATAGATTGCAATTTATGTGGGTGTTAAAATCCAGAGACGAAGCGCTCTAAATACGAGAGTGTGTGCACCGCTGCGCGTGCGCAGAGCGTGGCGTGCGGGCGAGACGCGTACTGCGCGCCCTGGTTCGAGTCGTCCGTGGCTACGAGGCGCAGTCTGCGTCTGCTGCTCATGCGCGCGCAGAAGCCTGCACGCATCCGGGGCTTCGGCTACACCACGCTCTCGCTCCAGCTCTTCATGTCGGTGAGTGCCCTTCATCACTCTTCATGTCGGCGAGTGCTCTTCATCACTCTTAATGTCGGCGAGTGCTCTTCATCACTCTTCATGTCGGTGAGCGCTCTTCATGTCGGTGAGTGCTCATCACTCATGACGGCGAGTGCTTTTCATCACTTCATTTTGGTGAGTTCTCATTATAACTATTCATGTAGATGAGTGCTCATCGGTCTTTATGTCCGTGTGTTCTCTTCATCACTTCGTAACGGTGAGTGTTCATCACTCTTCATGTCGGAGAGTGTTCTTCCGTACTCTTCATGTCAGTGATTGCTTTTCATCACTCCCTATTTCAATGAATGCTCTTCATCACTCTTCATGTCGGTGGGTGCTTTTCATCACTCCTCATGTCGGAAAGTGCTCTTTATTTCCACTTTAGGTCAGGGGGGTCTCTTCATTACTCTTCAGATCGGTAATTGCTCTTCATTTCTCTTTATGTCGATAAGTACTGTTCATTTCTCTTCATGTCGGGTAGTACTCATCATTTTCATGTCATGTTTTAATTGTGAGCTCTTCGTGTCGGTGAATGATCTTTATTTCTCATGACTGAGTGCTCATCATCACTTCATGGCGGGCCTTTCATGACATTTTCACCACTGTTGATGGAGAGCGATTACTGTATGTCGTGCTTTTTGTATGAGTTTGTGTCTTCCTTCGGGAAAAACTGACAGAGACCGAGATGCTTCTTGCCGACTTGGCTTAATTTTGAATGTATATCCGGGATGAAGAATTTACTGGGTCAACTGTTTCTGAATCATCCTGTATTTCAGCCCTCTTGACTAAAAATTAATATTAATGTCTTTCTATATTCCGAATCCATTTTGCACGTGGTTTTCCCCTGAAAAAATAAGATTTTTTTTATCACATGTCTTTAAAATTAGCCCGGTAGAAGATATATCTTTGCAACCAAACTACCTGCGTGCCTTACTGTAGGTTCCTTCAGCTCGTCACACAACACAATTTAGCTTCGTACGGAGCCTACAAAGACGCTTAGCTCGATACTGCGTTCTGCGATCCGGGAATGGTCATGTTTCAAAGAATTTGCAAAACAAACGGTCCCACGACACAAATGGAGAGCAAACGTAATTGTTTTATTAAAACGTAATACTGATCTCCAGTTGTAATACAAGTTCAGCATGCAAGTGTTACAAAGCGTGAGAAATCTACGATGTGTACACTGAAGAACCTAAAAAACTGGTACAGACATGCGTATTGAAATAATGTGATGTGGAACCAAAATACGGCGCTCCGGTCGGCAACGTCTATATAAGACAATCAGTCTGGCACAGTTGATACATCGTTTGATGCTGCTACAATGGCAGACTATCGCGATTTAAGTGAGCTTGAACGTGGTGTTATAGTCGGCACAAGAGAGATGGGGCATAGCATCTCCGAGGTCGTGATGAAATTTGGATTTTCCCTTGCAACCATTTCACGAGTGTTCCGTGAATATTGGAAATTCGGTAAAGCATCATACCTCCGGCACGGCCGCAAAATGACTGTGTAAGAACGGGACCGATCACGACTAAGGAGAAACATTACACAGAACAAAAGTGCAACCCTTCCGCAAATTGCAGATTTTAATGCTGGGTCATCAAGAAGTGTCTGCGTGAGAACCATTCACGACAGCGTGCGAGACATTACCGATATGGGTTTTCGGAGCCGAAGGTCCACTCGTGTACCCTTGGTAACAACACGAAACAAGGCTTTACGCCTCGCGTCGGACCGTCAACGCCGACATTGGACTGTTGATGACTGGAAGCGTTGCCTGGTCTGACGAGTCTTATTTCACATTGTTGAGGATGGACGTATACGAGTATGGCGACGACTTGATGAATCCATGAACCCTGCATGTCAACAGGGAACTGTACAAGCTGGCGGAGGCTCTGTGGTGGTATGGGGCGTTTCAGTTGGAGTGATATGGGAACCTTGATACGTCTATATACGACTCTTGACCAGCGACACGTACGTACGCATCCTGATGATCATCTGCACTCATTATATCAATTGTGCATCCCGACGGACTTGGGCAATTACAGCAGGACATTACGACTGCCCAACGCGTTCAGAACTGCTACAGAGTGGCTCCAGGAACACTCTTCTGAATTTAAACACTTCCACTGGCCACCAAAATACCCAGACATGAACATTCTTGAGCATATGTGGGATGCCTAGCAACGTACTGTTCAGAAGAGATCTCTACCCTCTCGTTCTCTTACGAGTTTATGGACAGCCCTGCAGGATTCATCGTGTCAGTTACTTTCCGCACTACGTCAGGCATTAGTCGAGCCCATGCCACGTCGTGTTGAAGCATTTCTGAGGTCTCGCAGGGGCCCTCTGTGGTGGTATGGGGCGTTTCAGTTGGAGTGATATGGGAACCTTGATACGTCTATATACGACTCTTGACCAGCGACACGTACGTACGCATCCTGATGATCATCTGCACTCATTATATCAATTGTGCATCCCGACGGACTTGGGCAATTACAGCAGGACATTACGACTGCCCAACGCGTTCAGAACTGCTACAGAGTGGCTCCAGGAACACTCTTCTGAATTTAAACACTTCCACTGGCCACCAAAATACCCAGACATGAACATTCTTGAGCATATGTGGGATGCCTAGCAACGTACTGTTCAGAAGAGATCTCTACCCTCTCGTTCTCTTACGAGTTTATGGACAGCCCTGCAGGATTCATCGTGTCAGTTACTTTCCGCACTACGTCAGGCATTAGTCGAGCCCATGCCACGTCGTGTTGAAGCATTTCTGAGGTCTCGCAGGGGCCCTATTCGATATTAGGCAGGTATACCCTTTTTTTGACTCTTCCCTGTATTTGCTATTACTGGCAGGCCTTAGTTGTGCAAGGGGTTGGAGTGCTACTACACTGAATTACGTAATACATCAAACGGTTGAAAATTCCGATACGTCGGGGACGAAATAGGTACAAAATAACCTAAATAAATATGATAAACACTGCGAAGCTTCATCGGGAGATGTCGCTCAAGTCATCAACTGATGTCACTGCAGTGCCTCTGACCGAGAGGTCCTAGGTTCGAGTTACGACGGTGCCATAATTTCCGACAGCTAGATAGCTACGTCGAGTTCAGTCGTTGCCTGGAGAAGTCCAGCGGCCGGCTTCTCTGATCGTTAGTTTTCCGTTGTTTCTCCGATCAATACCAGGAGAATGCGGGAGCAGTACCCTAACAAATGAAAACCGGACCGCGCGCGATCTTTCCTTCCTCTTTCTTGCCATATCCTCACCCCTTACTTACACACACTTTCTCCTACATGCACTACACTACCACATGACGGGAGACCGGTCGGGAGCTTAGAGCGTGTCCCGGCTGGTGGTAGATGAGTGTTTGGGGAAAAACTGCTAGCCGACGATATCTAGCGGGATCTTACCGTCCAGTGGGGGTAAAGTTCACTGTCACTTCCCGAGGAAAATGCATGTACTACACTTACGGGACTAATGACCTTAGCTGTTGACGTGCCCGAAATCACTAATCAATCAATTAATAAAACTTGGAAAATAATTTTTAGTTGGACCAACTTTCCTAAACTCAAAATTATATAATTTTCCATTTAACAGTATTATTTCTTCAAATGTACCCAATAAAATTATTAGTAAAAACCAAAATATAATTATAAACTTTATTATTATTATTATTATTATTATTATTATTATTATTATTATTATTATTATTATTATTATTATTATATTCGCATAGATCCAGTTATACTACTGTTATTATTATTGTATTAACTGGTTTTCAATTATTAAATTATGCTATAAATATATCTATTTCTATTAAATTAATAATTAACTTGGGGAACCTAAAATTTTATAAATCAAGCACTGTTTTCGGCTAATTGTGCATTCAGAGTTCACCATGTAACACCCATTAACCCTGATATTCCTCTACTTCCTTTCTCTTCCACGGTGAAAGTGTAGTACTCGTATAGCAGTTGTCAGCGAAGCAACTATCCTAGGGCCTACTGCAGGCAGCACGTCTCACTGCTATAAGCGTACTGCTACAGCGTACTGCTACAGCGTACTGCTACAGCGTACTGCTGACAAGCCATGAGGAGTACAGCAGTACGCTCTAAAGAAGGTCACAATACGCTGGCCGAAACGTTAGTCGCCATGTCATTGAAGCCGCTCGTCCCGGATAGCCTAGATAATACAAACTCCGGCCGCGGAAGCCTACGCAACCAAGGTCCTGGGTTGTATTATTGTCTCTCTTCAGCACCGATTGGTTGAATGATTAGCGATACCAGGCGCGACTACTGCTGTTTTTAGTCCCTAAGGTGTAGTGCATGCTTTTTCCTTGGGATGTGGCGGTGATCTTTCCCTGCTAGTTGGTCAGATCCGGCGCCAACCTTTCAGCAAAACCTTCAACGGTTAGTGAGGTTTTCTCCAACCAGATATCTCCCTCCTGCGAGGCACAACACTAGCCGGGACCAACTCTAAGCTCCCGACCGGTCTCCCGACATGTGTGATAAGTGTAGAGCATGTAAGCGTAAGTATGTGTAAGTATGGAGTGAGTATATGCCAAGGAAGAGGAAGGAAACATCGCGCGCGGTCCGAAACCCGTTTGTTAGGGTACTGCTCCGGCATCGCTGGTGTTGATCGGAGAAACCACGGAAAACTACGGGTCAGAGCAGCCGGCCGCTAGACTTCTCCTCCAGACAGGGACTGAATTCGACCTACTCTCCAGCCAGTGTCGAAAACCCTGCGGCCATCGGGAATTGAAATGCAGTGCCATCAGTTGATCCCTTGAGCCACCTCTCCCGGAATCAGCATCGGTCCTGATGTTTAAGGATAAACCTGTCTTTCGACTGACATCATCCAATGATATCAACCTATGATTCCTATCGGAATCGGCTTCACACTGCTCTCATACGCTCTGGTTTCAAGCGTCCTTATCTGTGGTTGGCATAATTTTCATTACATCTTCCTCGTGGATTCCGGAGCAGAATCCCAGAGTGCGTCCCGAATCTCTCGCTATCTTACCTTTCCCTTCTCTTTTCCTCCTATCCATTCTATCCCCCCATTCATATTCGCGTCTATCCATTCTTTTCCCCCATTCATCTTCGCGTCTGGAACGCCAGGAAAGATTACCCATTTCCTTCTTCCTCGTAAACAAAATGCCAATATATGGGTATCCAAGAAGCCAATATGTGGCAAAGGTAGAGTGTCTAACACGGGACACTCTCGCAAGACCTTCAATATATCTGAATTAAACTTTTTTAATTCAGAAAAATGTATTGTAATAGTAAGGTAATTACATCACATACCAATGCTGTACTTATTTTAAATTCTTTGGGATTCAATTACCTCTTCTAACACTACAGAATCATTCTTCTAATGTATTGTGTCACTGGTTATACACTTTATCACTCAAACATTTTTCGTCTTTTTTTACTAAAATGTTTACGTTCCATTGTGGATAAATATTGATGTATATAAAAACTTTCATTTTCTTTTACAGCTTTTGAGGCTTTCATATTCTTTTTATGCTTTGCTGAGACAAATGGAGGCCTAAAAGAATAATCAAATTAATGAAGACTTATTAAGAATATTATTTAAAAAACAGAGTGCAAGAGCTGTTATACAAAAATACACACAAAACGAAACACCTTATGATAATAATAATACACGAGCTTCTAAACACCAGAATTGTTATGTGAGTATGATGGCAGAAAACAAAATCTCAACGCAGGCCTTTTAGCACATTTTTATATGTATTATAAAAATATTATAGTATTTAAAATTTCTCAATGTACTTAATTTCATACATCTCATATCACAAATAATTTTAATTGTGGATTAATCAGTTTACCTGGAAAACTGATACTTTAAAAAAATGTATCCACAGACCTGAAAAGTTTGTAATCTTATGTTTTACCTTTATATTCTCTGGATTTAAGTCCAAAACTTTATGAGACTTATATTTCAGTCATCATTCCTAACTAAAATGTATCAATAATTTGATGTTGAAGGTCAATAACTTTGAAATTAATATTTAAAATACATGTTTAGTTCTCAATTATTATGATAAAATATTTTGCGCACATTTATTTAAAAATTGTATGAAAGAGTTTACTTACAAAGCCTGGAATTTTACATTTGTTTTCAGATAACCACTTAGATCCTAATTATTTAGATCCAATGTTTATACCAGCTTAGCATGGCACATCTGGTGAGTATTTTCATATCAACATTTTATGTTTTTTATACCTATCAGCATAAAGTTGCTAAGTACCAAAATTTACAAAAAATTAATATTAGAAGTGTGCATAATTGCAAGGTCAATTACATACAACTAACTCCTCAGAACATTTTAAACGGGTTCTTCAGTTCCCCAAAAGTTGGATAGGGTGCTTTGGTCCTGAATCCATTCAGAAGAAAGGTGAATGGCTCCAGACAAAAAACAACATCAATACATCCCAATACCTTGACACAAAAATTTCCTGTTTAGCAATGGAATTACAATACTTTACTCACATTCAAATATGTATCATCAAGAACAATTATGTTACTACAATGTCATTGGGTCCGATGTGACACAAGTCAGTCTTTCAAGTGTAGGTGGGATGTAACACTAGCTAAAATGAGAGGAACTGAAATTCTTTCTGCCTTCTTAAAGTAATGAATTTTCAAACAAAATATAGAATAAATTATTGTATGAAGGGAGAACTGAGGGATACAACAAAAACCGAATAATGGTGTTTCTTTTTTTCTTGGTTGCAGATAGGTTCCTTAAAATCAATGAAATAAAGTGGTCACAGATTTCTTCCAAGGGACACTCATGTTGCTCATATGGGGCCTTTCATAAAGGCAGTTACAAAGGCGTTCATCAGGTGCGCCCAGAGAAAACAAGTGGCTTGCACACTAGATCCATGAAGCTCCTTTTTTTTTCTCTCTCAAAACTCTGCCCCCGTGAAAACATAAACAGAATTCATTTCAGCGTGCAACAAAAATAACGTACAGTGATTAATTTAAATATGATGTACACATATTTATTTGTTTTGAATGAAGAAAATGGGGCTTTAATAAAGTCAGGGCCTGGGACCATTTGCCCAATTACTCCCCTTCTTGAGTGCAACTGGTTTTTGTACCCAGTGATCATAAAATAGAAAAGGAAGCTACTGTTGTTAAACCATTTTCTGTTGCACCCACATGCACTAGGGACTGGTTGTATTGTTCAAATGGTGTAAATTGTGTACATGTGAAACAATCGGAAAAATGAGTTTAAGAACATTCAAGAGATAAAAGTTACTGAATTTCTAAGTACTTACTTGCTAATATCATACACAGTAAAAAGGGCTTACAATGACCCCATATCTACCTGAAGATCTTCACTACCAGTTTTATGTGTAATCTGCAGAAAATAAGTGGCATATAACACCTGAATGGACCATATTTCACAAATTATGTTTAGATTTTCTTTGTTAGTACTAAGGGTCCATCCATAAATTATGTAACACAATTTTGAAGTATTTTGAATACCTCCTCTCCCCACTTAAACACACCCGTAATGCACACTTGAATCCCCCCCTAAATAATTATGTAACAATTGCTACACAAATTAAGTGTCATTTACAGAGGGGAGGGGGACCATAGTAAATGCAAGAAGTAAAAATAAATTGTACGAATTTAAAAACATTGTATTTATTTTATTTGTGTTGAGTATTAACATTTATTATAATTAAAGTTGGAATTAGTTATTAATGCTGACTGCACCTAACAATAAGATTGGGGGCAAATTTTGGGTGAAGGAAGAACACATTGGCGAGAAAATTTCTAATCACAACCCCTGGACATGACGCCATTATGGATAGTGCATGGGTGAAAGTCTACTATGCCAATTTAATTGTATTCTAGAAAATACAACATACCAGTTTTGATTATTTTCTTCATAATCTTACAGATTCAATAAAAATTGATGAAAAGTATATCCATTTATTATAACAACTCCTAATAAAACATTACTTTTTGCCGACGACCAGCTTATCATAGGAAAATCTGAATATGAAATTCAAATAGCAGTCCACAAGTTAAGTCAGGTTGCTAATGAGTATGGTATGAAAATCTCACCAAGTAAAACAAAAGTGATGGCATTTAAAGGACTTGAACCTTTAAGAGCAAAGATAGTTATATATGACCAAATAATTGAACAAGTAAATGAATTTAAATATCTTGGGTATCATTTTAATTATATAAAATCAAGGGATATGGAAATAAAGCTGAACAACTTCACATATTTCTGTGGAACGTTACAGCGAACTCTACATCATAATGCGCAAAAGGAAACTCTTCTCAGATTTTACAAAGTTATTGCTTTGCCATTACTACTTTATGGAAGTGAGAGCTGGACATTAACATCAAATCAGCTGCGCCGAATTGAATCTGCAGAAATGAGATTTCTTCGTTTTGTGGCAGGATATTCACTATTAGACCACAAAAAAAGTGTAGATATCAGAGAAGAACTAAATGTTGAACCGGTTATAGATACCATAAAGAAATATTGAGAAAACTGGAAAGGTCATGTCCTGAGAATGCCAGAACATAGAATAAGTAAAACTATTCTTCAATATGTACCTAAAGGAAAAAGAAGTGTAGGACGTCCCTTGAAGAGATGGCATGATCAATTCTGAGACGGAACAGACCAAGAGGTCTAATCCTTGCTGTCGATGATGATGACTCCTAATAACTTTAAATTATTTGTTTTAAAACAAACTAATTAGATATTTTAATGTTTTCATATAAGAAATCAATAAAAGACGTACTTCAACAAATGGTGGAAAATATTAAAAAATATCAGTGTTATGTAACACTACTTGAATACACCCAGTCCCTATATATTGCAGCATGACGCTTCATCCCCCCCCCCCCTCTGTATGTACTTTATGTCAGATGAAGTGTAATTTATTATTGTTATGTAATTTATGAACAATCCCTAAGTTATACTATTTATCATCAAAAAGATAACATGGAATATTTGTATTGTCATTTTGACTATTTTATGTTATATTTTGAATAATAAGTTTTTAAAACTGTATGTTTGAGAGTTTTTAATGATATTATTAAGTTTAAATATTTTATTGCATTCAGCACCTTTCTTCTGATCTATTTATGCCTTACAAGTTCATAAAAAAAGGAAATTTTGAATATAAGACAATTGTATGGCTTGTCGATCTTTAGACATAAGAGTTGCACCAATCTAGAGGAGTTACAATAGCACATTCTTTCTCAAATTATTTGTAACGTCTATGCAATATTATAATGTGCAAAAGTGTTTCAAACCAGCAATTTTTTTCCCACGCTGGGATTTAGGTACTTAGATTTAGAAGGTCCTTGTTACCCCTACATAACCAGCCTCACGGTTCAACTCCATTTTCCCAACGCTTTGAAAACAGCGTTGGGAATTTGCAATATTAATAAATTCTAGGACTCTTATTGACTTTGTTTCAACATAGTTAAAGGAAGAGATTGCATTACAAAAAATCATTTATCTTCAAATTTGTAATTGTAGAAGTTGCCGAAAAATGTTAAACTTTGGTAATTTTGAAAAACCCAGAGAGTTTACCAAAAATGGGATCATCATCATTTTTGTAAGCATCAATGCTTGGTTTTAACTTCTATATTAAAATAAACTATAATTAAATAAATTGTGTGTGCAATGTTGACAATTCGAGCTATCATATACTGTCTTCAGTCATTCAACATTTTCCTTTATCCAGCCAATGCCACCCACCTCCCTTCTGCTCCGCCATTCTAACAGCCCAGTGTTATAGTTATTTATGCACCAAGGGCATTATAAGGGTTCAAATGATTGAATGGTAACAAAAGCTCGAGGGAATTGGCTCATAGGCTTTTTGTTGCTCAAGATCATTAGAACCAGGTAACACTCGTGGTACATACTGGTTTGTTTGTTTTTTTTTACCTAATTTTAATGATTTACCTATTTACTAATTAACTAGATGTAAATTTGACTTGATTTGTTTTTTCATATTTCCCTCAATAAAAAAATATATATTATCATTCGAAATTAATGCAATAGCAGACATTTCAGTATCAATATAAAATATGCAAAACATCAATGCAATACAAAATATTCATGTCCTCATTCACAATAGGAATAAGTATCATATATCTCTCTCTAAGTAGTTTCAAATTATATTATCACCATTTTTCTCCTTGAAGACTGGAATTAACTTTCACTGCAAAATCATTTATTGCAAATTTACTAAGGTTAGTTGATTTCATCTTCAGGCGACCCAGCACTTAGGTTTTCTTTCAGATTCAAGAATCTGCTCAACAGAAACATAACTGCAGTCGCTATATCTTCTGTACACACCAAATTTTGCTTCCAAACCATCTGTTTGTAACTCTGCAGTGTGAATAAATGACCAGCTGTATTTCCCAAAAATGTAATTACTAGATGCCAGACTTTTAAGAGCCAACATTTGCCCATTTACGTGCTAAAATATTAAAAATGTTTAGGTACGGGCAAAAAATATTAAAAACGTTTAGGTACAAATATATTAAACGGTTTAATACTATAACACGACAAATCCACATGAAATGTTGCCAAAAACGGGTAATTTACATACAAGTACATTTTTTAAAGTAAGTTCACATCATCATGATATCACAGTTTTCTGTGCCATAAAAAAAAAAGAATTATGTTGAATTACACTGTACATCTCAATGGTAAGAAAATCAAAATTGAAACGCTTATCTGTCTGGAAGTTTTTATACTCAGAAAAAGATATTTCTACATCCAAACTGGGGAGAAAAACTTTAGAGAAATTCTTTCGTAAAATGACAAATCATTCGAGCTTGAAACCTTTCAAATATCTGGATTTTTGGCCACGTGTGTGTGGGCGCACATGCATGCGTGTAAAATTGGGAAATAGGGGTACAGAGTCTATTTAGGTACAGTGGGGTAATTTAGAGGCAAATTAGGGTGCAAAGAAAGTTTCTCAAATGCTTTCAATTGGGTTGTATAACAGGTTAGAAAGACTGCAAGCTCCCAATGTGGTTTTCTGTACGTGCACCATCTAAAAATCCGATCCTTAATAATTACATAATTGAAAAACAGCAGAAAGAGTATGCGTAATAGGGATGCAAGATTCATTTCTTACCTTTTCTTTACATTCTGATGCATGCCAGATGACAATGTAAGTTTTCAAACTTCGGGAAAAAAAAAATGTTTGGTATCATTGAGTCCATAGATTAGAATCATAATTTTTGTGAAATTTACTTTCATAGTATGTTGCACAATTGAAATTGTCTACCACTTTAAAATTAATTTTACAAACTGGATGGTTCCATTAGAAATTGCCATGTCCATTTCCAATTTCCATTAGAAGTGTCCATGCTTTTCAATATTTCTAGTGCTGCTACAGTTTTAAAATATAAAATGCTGATTGCTAACGAAACATTTTGCCTTTTATTTTGCCCAGTTTCGCTGATACTTGAGCAAATACTGAGATGGCCCCTTGTTTTGCTTCTGGACATAAATGCATCTTCAAAATAACTTCTCCGCTTAGCATGTCACACACAGTTTTTAACTGTTTTTGATGAAAATAAATAAATAAACATCAATGGAAGTTGGATGCACAGCTTTTCTGAATAAATCAGGAGCTTGTATTAACATATCATTTTCTCAGAAAGAAATCTCTCTCAAATCTGAAAATTATGCTTCTTTAGAATTATAATAATATACCGTTCTGCCTTCATCTTTGCTGATTAAATTATTAATAACTCCAAATGTCCAGGAAACAGAGCCAATACTTCTTTGTAATCAGAATGCAAGGATGATTACATGAAATTTGCATTGTACTTGCTGATTCACAATCCGATCCATTATCAGCCACCCATAGTACTTTCCCTGCTTGTACGATAATGAAGATTTCATAAAAACTTCATCCGACTATACTGACACAACTTTGTTATCACTGCAATAATTGACTTTTTTCTCTGAAAAGAGCTATTTGGAGCTATTAATAATTCGAAATGTCTGATTGGTATCTCATGCTGTGAGTGTAGTATTACTAATGTTAAACCAATTATTTAGAATACACTTTAGTATGTGTACACTGTCAAACAGCAAGAACAAAGATTTTGATGGATTAGATGGATTGAGAGTCGTTGGATTTAAACAATCAGAACCCTATAGTTCACACATTTTCCTGTTAGTACTATGCTTGTCTGCTACCAAACACACTACATCAAATCCAAGAACTTTCATTTCTTTC
The DNA here is from genome assembly GCA_038098605.1 of Gryllus longicercus. Classification (NCBI taxonomy): domain Eukaryota; kingdom Metazoa; phylum Arthropoda; class Insecta; order Orthoptera; family Gryllidae; genus Gryllus; species Gryllus longicercus. Next base: position 4,931,157 of record JAZDUA010000057.1, on the reverse strand, counting down.
AGAACTGAAGTTCTCAATTTTTCTAATATTTCAGCATTCATATTCTTCACAGGAAACAGGGTGAATACTTTTTTGTAATCACAATGCAAGGATGATGTCATGAAAACTTGCATTGTACTTGCTAATTTACAATCTGATCCTTAATCAGCCACCCATAATACAGTCCCTGCTTTGTAAGATAATGAAGATTTCACAAAAACTTCATCCAGCAATACTGACACAACTTTGTTATCACTGCTATAATTAACTTTTTTCTACGAAAAAAGCTATTTGAAAGGGACCAAAACTAGGACAGTTTGAACCTATTTTACACAAAAACTGTCTTAAATTATCAGAGTAAGGTAATGTCAAAAATTGTTGCTAAGCTGGTTATATTCCCCAGGAAATGAATATTACATAGTTGTTGCCCATATTAATAATCAAGGTACCTGTTTTCTTTGAAATGGCAAGCTGTAAGTGCTCCAAAGAAAAATTTACCATCAGCTGCCTTTTCATCAAAGTCACTATTTGATTTAAAGGCCTGTTTTAGAAATTCAACCAAAATATTCTCTTTGTCACTCACACCCATTGAAGTCTCCTTAAAACCCTTTAAAGGACTTATCAAAGAATCAAAAACAGTTCATCTGTTGCATTTTAAATCACTATTTTCTTTATATTGTAAAATCCAACTAACTGATTTTTGAAGACAAACACAAATTATTAGATTTTTTTGTCCAAAATTTATTTTAGATGGTCATATACATATTGAAAACCAAAAAATTTATAAAAAAATGTAATTTAGATTCAAATTTTATTGAAATATTCTGTAAATTTTTGAAATATTTTTCATCTCCCAACATTTCGAGAAGCACTTTTCCTCTTTTTCAGAAGTCTAATTTGAATATAAACAGAAATTATTATAAACTAAAATAATTTTTTTTTAACTTTTAAGACTATAGTAAAACAAATTGAAATATACTACAATAAATAAGTACCTGTTATAAATGAACTCACCTTAATAAATTCGGTCATTCTGTTTTGAAATCTATTTTTAATTTTTTAATTTATGAAAAATTACTGCTTCTTACACGGAAACAAATCCTTAACAACAACTTACATGGTGTCAAAGACCATACTGTGCAGAAGAAGAGGGGAGGGAACAAGTTGGTAATTGAAGAATGTTAAGAAACGTTAGATATTTGAAATTTGAATAAGAAAAGAAAACGATTCTAAAATGGAAATTTATGTACCTTGTCCAAAAATTTCTATGTTTTATTTTTTATTTTATGTAGCACTTATTTATAAATACTGGCAATTTGACTACTTTCAACTTTTGCATTCATTATGTCATTTAACTTTATATGGGACTGAAATGTTTTAAAATCATTCTGGGATAAATCCTTCTTTAATGTTCTGTGATACACACATTTTCAAGATCAAATGTGTGATCAAGTTCAATTATATGTTAGGTTAATGAATTTTGTTTGTTTGGAAGTTGTTTAATATTGCTTTTATGCTCATTAATTCTTTTCTCCAAATTTCTCTTTGTCTGACCTTTATGTGTAAGTTGGTAATTTTTAAAACAATTAATAAAAATATTATTTGTATCCAAATTTTCTGCTTTGACTTTAATATTTTTGTAACAATTTGATTCTTATTGGTAATTATTTCATTAATTTTTTTTTTATTTTCAGCATAATTCCTTAATTTAAATATTCTTTTATTAATATATTTTCTAGCAAAGAAGGGTAACAGTAAGGCAATGGAAACAATCTATTTGCAGGGCTGTTTTCACAGCATTGAAGGCCCTTAGGCCTAGGTTGATTTGGGGGGCCCCTATTCTTACTTTTACCAATCTCCCCCAATTTTGATGCTTAAATATAAAGAAAATCCTATCAAATCACGTTGGATTTTGAATTTTTTTAAAATATCTTCAAAGCATTTCTTAGGGTTTCAATTTAAAATTATTCCAATAAAAAATTAAAACCTTTATGTGTAAGTAAGTAAGAATAACAGATTTATAATGTTTGAAATTGGAAAGAAATTGGTTCATACTCTGATTACATTGAGAAAGACTACAAATGAAATAAAGACAAGTTTTGTTAAAAAAACTAAACTTGTAATGGTAGAAGTAGAGGTAAGGGTGCATTACTATTTTGTTAGCAATGCAGGAAAATCATACTTGCAACTCATTTACCAATGCAAATAATTTTTCTATAACTCAGCAACAAAAATGTCTACTTTTTTCAAATATTGCTAATGTAATGCATTTAAAAACATTATTTTTATTTGTTTATTTTTAACTTTTACTCATCTTTCAACTATTTATAGTTAAAATGATGGAAAGGGATTCTGGAACCCAAGAAAATGTGTGCAGATGATCTTTTCCCCCATGCGTCACATACAGTTTTTACTGTTTTTTAGACTAAATAAATTTAAATCTAAATCATTACCCCTTATCACCTATAAGTCAAAGATTCATAGAGACAAAAAGTATGACCAGCAGCACAATTCTTTTGAGAAAGAGTTTCTAAGGTAAATGAATGGCCTGGAAAAAAGAGATTCCTAAAAAATTGTGTGGCAAAATATATCAAGGTTTTTGAAACTTATGAATGATTGGTTTGATATTTTTAATGCCAAGAGTAAACTTGAAACTCATCCAGAACTTTAATGCATTTGGGTAAATTTGGAAAATCAACTATCAACTTTACAGGAAGTCAGAGACAGTATCAAAAATGAAAGTTGGAATCATCATTCATTAATACCTTTCCTAAGAGGAATTTTGATGAAAGATTATTTGTTATTTTTTTCATCTGGAAATGAAATATTGAATTGATTATGTTATAACATATAGAGTAAATGAAGACATTTTAGAAAAATTCTTTGCTTACATTCATGGCATGGGTAACCCAAATAACAAATCTACTGCCCTTGATATTAAATGTTGCTTAAGATGATAGGCTATTGGGGTGTTCACAGAAAACTGAAATACAGAGAATATAATGAGGATATAATAATTGTTGATATCACCTTTGGAAGAGGAGAAAAATGAAGAAGCTTCTGTAATAACAAATTAATAGTAAATGAAAAGACAATGGTTTCAATGCAATTTTCCATTTCAAAGCTGAAGCTCAAGAGGAAGAGAAAAGATCAGATTGTGATAGCAATATTTTAGGATTAGAGGAATGTCAGGAAGGTGTGAAAACATGTTTCCCCATTAGTTCTCTTCCTCCAGGATATCATGCCATCTACACTTATAAGCAATGAACATCAACATGGCAATGTAGCAGTGGGCAGTAAAGGTAGTACTACGGTGGAAGGGCTAAGTTTTCTTAAGACAGAAATCTGCAGTTTTCCTATTCATAATACTTGTTTATTCTTAAAACAAGTTCATTGGGAAAGTATGTTTGTCACAGATATTGATGTTATTGGTTTTTTTCTGACTGCTTTAGAAAATTAATTTTCCTGGTAATTGCCAAATTAATAACATAATTACTTGTTACTGGCGAAATGGACTTTTATACTAACAGGCTACTTTTCTAAGCAAAATCTATTATTTTTTAATGCAAATAAATTGTTTGATCATTCATTACATTATTTATATTTAGGACCACAGGGATTGTTAAGGAATAAACAGATTATAGAATACATAAAAAAGAACTAATTGAACTAATGTTTAACAAATTTTATTGAATACACCAACCAACTAAACTCACTTAAAAGTTGCAAATTTCCTTTTTTTAATATTAAAAGTTTGATAAATTTCACTCTTGTATTTTGTATAATTATGTAATAAATAATTTGCAGATGTGGATATTACTATGTTAAAAATGTTTTTAACACTTCTTCCACAGGCACACTGAATACCTGTTTTATCATAAAAGCCATTGGCTTCAAGGCAAAATAGCCAGCCTACTTCCTGGCAAAGTCCGAAATAACCAACCGGTTTCCGGCTAAATTCCGAAATTACCGAAAGGTTATCGGCTAAAGTCCAAAATAACCGACCTACTTCTGACAAAAGTCCGAAATAGTCGGAATGTTTCCTGCTTAAGTCCAAAATAGCCAGCCTACTTCCGGCTTAAGTTCAAAATAGCCAGTCTACTTCCGCCTAAAGTCTGAAATAGCCAGCAGGTTTTCGACTGAAGTCCGAAGTAGCTGACGTACTTCTGGCTAAATACCGAAATAGCTACATCCTGCTTCAGCCCACTTCCGGCTAAATTCCGAAATTGTCGGTCTCCTTTCAGTTAATGTCCGAAAAACCGGCGTACTTCATGTTAGAGTCCAATGCCTGCCCTGTTTTCGGCTAAATTCCGGAATAGCCGGCAAGTTTCGGTTAAAGTCCGAAAGAGTTTGTTAAATTAACTCTTGAGAACTACACTGCATTTCACTTTTATTTATAACAAAATACATATACATAATTGAACGTCTTTGACGGTCTTTTACAAACACTACATTGCTGCACAGTAAGACAAAAGGACGAATGCATATTATCATCCGTTTACATACCAAAAACAGATGACGACAGTGTCGGCGCGTTCACAAACCTCAATCTCTCAATATATAGTACATTTCCAATAATATACTAGACGCAGATGGCGACACTGTCGACATGTTCACAAACTTCAACCTTACAATATAAATGTATATTTCCAACACGCCTCCTTACATTTATATACATACTATCTTAAATTCAGTTAATATTCATCATTTTCCTAAAATACACAAACTTGTCTTTACACAAAGCTTTCGTGAAAATATCTGCCATGTTATCATCAGTATTTACTTTGACTATATCAATTAAACCATTCATATACAACTCGTTGACAAAATGATAATGGACTTCAATATGTTTTGAGTTTTTTGTAAAGTTACCATATTTAGCGATACTCAATGCTCCTGAGTTGTCTTCGTACATTACAATCGGTTCATCAAAATTCAAATCAAAAATTTTCATTACATCTTTTAGAAATTTCACTTCACTCGCAGCATCTGATAGCGCAACATACTCTGCATACGTCGAAGCTTTTGTTACACTTGATTGTTTGCGAGACTTCCAAAATACAACATTGTCAAACATACGGATCACATAACCTGTCGTAGATTTACGATCTATATTGTCACCTGCCCAATCTGAATCTACATAACAATCAAGAACTTTTGCATTTTCGTTTCTACAACAATTCAATTTCAGGTTTCTTGTCAAATACAGATATTTTAAGATTCTCTGACAATACTTATAGTGTGTGCCGTCATAACAATTCTGAAACCTGCTCAAATAATTAACAGAATAACTGATATCTGGCCTTGTTCCTGAACTAATATATAACAACGCACCAATCAAATTTCTATACTTTATATCATTACGCAATTCCTGAGTTGGTTCTAATTTCAAGTTAACTTCCATCGGTGTAGCATATAATTTTGAGTCTTTAATCTTGTATTTTTCGGCTAATGAATTAATATAATTTTCCTGACTCAAGCTCATTTTGTTTTTCTTGTATTCGTAATTTATATCAATTCCTAAATAACTTTTAACCTCACCTAAATCTTTCATACTAAATCTATTTGACAACAAATTTTTGATTTCTTTAATTCGACTTTTCTTTACACAACAAATGAGCAAGTCGTCAACAAAAATTATCAAGTAAATCAGGACATTACTTTTTCGCAAAACATAAAGGCAATAATCATATTCACTTCTTTGGAATCCTAAACTTTTCAAGAAAGTATCTAAACACTCATACCAAGCTCTCGGACTTTCTCGTAAACCGTACAGTGCTTTCATCAATTTGCACACTCGATTTGTGCCGTCTTCGTAGCCTTCAGGTTGTTTAACATAAACTTCTGACATGATTTCGCCATTTAAAAAGGCTGTTTCTACATCCATTTGTTCAATAATTAAACCAAAATGACAACAGTATGACAGTAAAATCTTCAAAGTTTGCATTTTAGCTACTGGTGCATATATATCATCAACACATTCCTTTTGTTGAAATCCCCTAACAACTAATCTTGCTTTGTACCTATTATCAAACTTTTTAGTAAAAACCCATTTAACATCTATAAAGATCTTTGCCCTCTGGCTTACTAACTAACTCCCATGTGTCATTTTTCTTCAAACATTCAATTTCCCTATCCATAGCTTGACTCCAGCTTTTCGATTCATTGCTATTAATCGCCTCCTCAAAACTAACCGGGCTATCTGCACTACATACGTTAATATAAATAAAGTTACTTGTATTATCATCCCTATAGCGTTGTGGAGTTTTAACCACTCTACCCGACCTTGTTGTTTTTTCCTTTAGCGCTGCTTTTGGAGATTCGATTTCGACTAACCTTTCTTCGTCCTCGCTGTTATCTTCAGACCCAGTTTCCCAATTTTCACACCCAGATTCATCTAATCTTTTACTCACGGAACCATTATCCTTTAAACCTACACATCTAATATTTTCTTCAACAACCTCTACATGCCTGGCCACAACAATTTTATTATTTATGAGTACCCTATATCCAACGTCACTGTAACCTAACAGAACTCCCAAATCTGCTTTTCTATCCCATTTTGACTTTCTCAATTGTTCTGGCACCCTTACAAAGACTCTACTTCCATACAATTTTAAATGTGTGACATTAGGCTTTTCTCCAAAAAATATTTCATAAGGAGTTTTCAATTCTGCGGTATTTGCAAGACATCTATTTTTCAGATACGCGGCAGCACAAACTACTTCTGGCCAAAACCTATTGTTAACTTTTGCTTCGGCTAATAAACATCTTGACATGTCCATGATTGACCTATTGAACCTCTCAGCAGTTCCATTCAACTCATGCACATATGGCGGGCACGCATTTAAAACAATCCCCTTTTCCTTGATGTATTGATATATATTATTATTCATGTATTCTTTTCCATTATCACACCGCAATTTCTTAATCCTTTTCCCAGTAAGATTTTCAACCTCATACCCAACTAAACAATCATATAATTGGTCTTTAGTTTTAATTGTGTAAACGCGTGCAAGTTTACTATAATCATCAATAAAAGAAACAAAGTATCTTTCACCATGCATACCTACTGTTGAATGTGGCCCATTTAGATCTGTGTGAACAATTTCTAGGATTTCTTTAGCCTTATTTCTGTTGTTTTTAAAAGGAACATTATGCATTTTATTTTCTATGCACACTTTACATTTCATAGGTTCAGACTCGACGTTTTGAGGGATTCCATCTACTAATTGATGTTTGCAAATTTTATCTAAATAATTGAAATTTACGTGCCCCAGTATCCTATGCCACTTTTCCTTTATTGTCATATTTTCTTTATTGCAGAAGTTTACGTTAAATTCCCCTTTGTTGATCACACTTGTCACTTTATATAACCTATCTTGTTTCCATGCAACTGCAATTAAACCCCTATCTTTACTAAAAACTTTTGCGCTGATGCCTTTTGCAATAATATCATGTTTCTCTGTGACTCTTGAAAAACTAATTAAATTCCTATCTAGATCTTTAATGTAAAATACATTTTTCATTTCAACTCGTTCTAATCTGTCAAACACTAAAAAGTCGCTAATTACATTACCAACTTTAGTTGCCGTTAAAATCTTTCCGTTCGCGATTTTTACATTAATCGGTTCTTTTAACGTTACGCATTTAGAAAAATATTCCTCGTTATTAATTATATGATCTGTACAACCACTATCTAACAACCAATTAATTTCAATCTGACCTGAATCCTGTGTTACACTGTTTACTTCCTTGGCGAAGACCTCTGTCACGAAACTGCTTGCGCCACTTACATTCTGATAAAACTGTTGTTCTCCACGGTTCCTACCACCATGGTCGTCCTGTCGGTAATGTCGGTCTCCTTGCTCGTTCTGTCGGTAAGATCGGTCGTGACCATAGCGACCGCCTCTGGACCCACGTGGTCCTCCTCTGCCTCCGCGATGTCCATTTTCATAACTTTGGTTGACATAACCTCCATAGTTACCTCGTGCTCTTCCGCCACGTCCCCGGGAACCTCGATGATTCTCAGTTTGTCGATATTCCCTCTTGAAGTGTCCTGGTTTACCACATCCGTAGCACACTTTTTGGCCGCTCGCACTAGGTCTCTTCTCCGAGATGAATGCATTTGATTTTACGCCCTCACTGTCCTGGTTCTCCTTGATGCTCTTCATCCTTATTTTTGCCTTCACGTACTCCGCAGTCCGGTCTTCCTTCTTCAAAACATCCACTAGATCTCCGATATAACTTAGTGACTCGGGCAGCGTTTTGAGCATGTAATTTAGTTTCTCTTCTTCACTTACCTTGGCCCCGGCTGACTTCAGTTCGTTTATGTATTTCTCAAACACAGTGAAGAATTCATTTATGTCGCTGTAATTCTTTAATCTGAGTCCATCTAGTTTGTTCCTGCAGACAATCTGCAACGCTGTTGACTCTTTGGAGTATAGCTCGTCAAACTTCTTCATAACCTCGAAAGCACTTACTTTATCATTCACGAACTCTAGCTGCTTGTTAGTAATTGCACTAAAAATGCAATGCATCGCCTTCAGGTTCTGTTCTTCCCATTCTACGTCCTTGTCTTCTTCTCGCTTCGACCTCGTGGTCACCTCATGGCATTTTTTTAATTTCAAATAGATAGTTAACCTCGTTTTCCAGTTTGCGTAGTCCTCTCCATCAAAAGCTGGAATGTTCAGGTCGTCCATGTCGCAAACTTCCTCGAATCGACGGACACTGGGCTGAACTCCAATATAACCTCTTCAGCAATTCATCTGCATCCGGAAACCACGCTCTGCTACCATGTTAAATTAACTCTTGAGAACTACACTGCATTTCACTTTTATTTATAACAAAATACATATACATAAACTCTTATTGAACGTCTTTGACGGTCTTTTACAAACACTACATTGCTGCACAGTAAGACAAAAGGACGAATGCATATTATCATCCGTTTACATACCAAAAACAGATGACGACAGTGTCGGCGCGTTCACAAACCTCAATCTCTCAATATATAGTACATTTCCAATAATATACTAGACGCAGATGGCGACACTGTCGACATGTTCACAAACTTCAACCTTATAATATAAATGTATATTTCCAACAGAGTTGGCAGATTTGCCGGAAACCTAACTCCGAAATAGTCGACCTACCTCCGGCTTAAGTCCGAAATACCCGGCGTTTTCTCTCTGTCCCTCTCTCTTTCTCTTTCTGTGTATCCAATAAACACTATGAACAAGTGACGAAACACGAGGTATCTTATTCACACTCAATGTAATGACTGAAAATTAGATATAGTACGGTATTTATATCTTTGCGCCTCAAGGCCCATCTTCACGGTGGCATTATTTCTCGGTCGTGCCGCTAGATATCGCGACCATATCAGGCAGTACTTGATAGTCGCGATCACGCGACATCTGACGGCACGTCCGAGAAAGATGCGAAATGCAGTGTCATGATGTCACCGTGAAGACTGACCTTGACGGGCCTTGAGATGCACAGTTATAAAAATCGCACTATATAATCGAAACCACATGAATTTCGCTATTCCTTAAATATGTTTTTAAATATATTATTCGCCGTTTTTGCTGCAATTATGCAGTGCCGTATATCGTAGCATATCAAGAATTCGGATTCCCAGAAACAATGGGGTCTCTGAATGCCGTGCTAAGTTCATTGAATTACCTGGTCTACTTCTATACTGCGATTTATGCAAGTCTGCCCCTGGCAGGTATTACTCGCGCAACAGTTCTTGAAGATGGATTCAAGAAATGCGGGTAGAGTGGGGATATTACTTACTAAATCGGCCTCTAGATTTTATGAAGCAATGCAAATCTTTGGAGTATCAGTCATGCCATTGCAACTTTCCCAATAACTTGCGTTCTTACATTCTCAGGAGTTCGATCCTGCGATGGATCTTCAACTGCTTCGGCCATTTCTTTAGATTTTGTGGAGGAAATCACGGACAGAAGTTTTCAACAGAAAATAGTTTCAATTTCGCGCTAGTGTCGGTGTGTTTGGAATGTTGTCATCAGTGCTAGATGCGAGCTTTTGCCTTCAACTATTTATTGTACCAGAGGGGGAAGCAAAATCGTGCAAGAAAAGATGATTTAGATTTATTTAGTCAAAAAACAGTAAAAACTGTATGTGACGTATGGGGAGAAGATTTAACTGCGCGCGTTTTCTTGAGTTCCAGTGCGCGATTAATATCACCTGTTGACGGTTTCCTGCAATTGGGAGCTGTCACTATGGTGACGTTGAAGTTCCCGACTGGATGAAACTTATTCCTGCCAGGGGCAGCCTTGCATAAATCTCAGTATAATTTACTAATTTTCTCTCAATTGGTTCTGCAGCATTTAAGTGGAGGGGTCTTCTTCCCAAGTTAGTGAATGTTAAACGACCGTGGGCCGCTCATCAGTGCCAATGTCTAAAGATAGGGCACAAGACATCCCACATGGTGTGGGTATTTTATGACAAACGTAAATAGATAACCGCGTATCTCTATGACTCATGAGTTTGGAGCAACATCCAAGAATGCGGAGCCGAAGATAATGGCATTGAGTTCTCCGCAAGGTCCGAGTGATTTCACTGTATGATTTTTCTTTAGTGAAGTTATTACTGCGTACTCAGTTGAACATTCATATTCATTCATCAATCAATCAATCATCTTTCATTATCTCTCTACCACCTTCATGCAGTGGGAGGCAAAGGCATTCCTCTGTGATTAACCGTCTGGGGAAAAAAGAAAGAAAACAATGATGTAAACCTCCTCCGTCTCCTACTCCCTGAAACGAGTGGCATTCTCTATCAAATGTTTTCCATCTTTTCTATTTAGAGTCCTCATTAAATTATTTTCCGTTCAAAATCTGTAAAAGCTGTATGTGCCGTATGGGAGAAACATGTAATCTTCAACCAATGAATAATCGTTAACTTCGTGCATGAATCGCCGTTGTATGACACTGTATGGTGTCGATTCCGTAAGATGTGTTATCCCCAAAAGCCAGTGCAAGCAAATCGCTGGTCATTCGGATAATCGCATGTAAGGCGCGCAGCTATCCTTTCATTCCTTTTTTAAATTTAATTTATTTATTCCAAGATGAGCACCGAGGTGCGTTACAACTTATATTACACATGTATTAACAATACATGGGAAAATATAATAAAATATTTTATGGTTTACTAGTACATTGCTATGTGTTTACCAACCAGAAACAAAACGCACAACGGTATTTTTCATGGAGCTATGAACACGTGGGGGTGGCATTACCAATCCCTGCCATTTTCCGCAAGTGAAGCCAGTCCACCATATTGGTGTGCCCAAAACACGTCTGTCAATCACAATAATAAATTAGTAGTACCCTTTTTCAATGGAATTTAATAATCTTCGGAATAATGTCTAAAACTACGAAGCTTCATTACAATTTGTTGGATCACTGCAAAGTATTTTCAGTGACTAAAAACCAAAATAACCTCAAATTTGAATCATCAAGATTACTACATTACTAAATGTGCCTCTTCTGTCTTTGAGGTTTCTCATATCATCTCTCACAAAACGTATGTAAAAAATAAAAAATTAACACAATTCTGGCTCCACACCAACTAACTGATTATAAAAAGAATTAACTGTACTGTTGCTTTTGTATTTTTCATCATTTTCTTACATAAGCAATAAGTACTCATGAAGTAATCAATTGAAGTCAAAAGAGTAGGGTCCTAAAGTTCGGAGTTTGTAGATGGGCCAGTAATACAATTGATTTTTCACTCTTTTGGGTTTCTTTGTAGAAGACGTCAAAAATAATAATCTAGTTATTCTCTTCATATCTTCAATGAATAATTTATTCCTGCATAATTTATTTCTCTTAGTTGTGGTAGAAAAGCTGCTAACATTGTTGGAACTGCGAGTTTTCACAACTGTATCATAAAGAAGTTCTATCAAAGTCTTAAAAAAAATGAACCGAGCATAACTTGCTGTATATACTAGGGTGTCAGTTGTCTTTTCGCCCAATAAATCCACAGTGATCTCCTCTTTCGTATGAAGAGAAAAATCATGAAAATTAACCAATACCTTCAAATTTTACTATTTTCTCCAAACCATATAAAGTAACTATTAGAGGAAAGTAATTCACGAGCATTCACATTTTCATGTTGTGAAGTATTCTAAATAATTTTTTTGCAATAGAGGTAAATAACCTAAAAGTACCATTTCACAACGTAATTCACATTGTTATTTTCCATATAATTCTAAAATACACCGTAATCATTTTCACATATTTCTTGAGATTTTACTGGAAACCACCATCCGTAGCTTTGTTCTCTTTTGGGAAAAGTTCCTCAAGAACTTCACAATATTCTTTCATTTTATACAAGCAAATCAGTCCAACGAGTATACAATAGTAATTAGTTACACTCTCTATTTTGTTTATCTGACGTCATATTGACAAATGGCGATTATAATGCGTCTTTTTAGTTTAGATGCAAGAAAAATGGTAAATTATTTCGAATTTTCGTTTGATTCAGCAACGAACTAGTAAACCATAAAGTTTTGTATGCAACACAGGCGTTACAAGATGTTTTTGCCCCTCAGGCGATTTCCTGCCCCTCGGGTTTAGAAGTCGTCCTCGGGGCAAAATCACCTTAACGCCGTAGATCATAAATAACTATTCTTTCTGTGCGAGGGAACTTAATGAGACACCTCCTACCTGTCATTCCTCTGTCATGGGAGCAGGAAGCAGGCAGATAGCACTCGGTCTTATCTCTTTAGGGTCGTGCTTCCCTGTCGATCGTATTTTTATTATATTCTCTCATTTACTTTTTACGAAATAATTTTGTACAAGGAGGTATGTTCTTCGTCATAAATCTGTATTATTGTATTATTCATTAGTGGATTTAGTTGAACCTGGCAGTGGCGTTACAATTCAACTCTTGCAGCATTTCCCTGATCACCATAGTTGTACAGAACAATCGCGCGTTGCAGCCACTCTTCCCCAGATCTCGAATTTGGAAAAATGCTATTACCCGAACGTGCGAGGCCCAACTTCCTGCTCAAGCGTTCAAGGTACGATTGTCGCCCCAATCGTACTCTATCGAGATCTCTACACCAAGGAAAAATATCGTAGAATTTATATTACAACCTCAATACCTTATGCATAATTTGTGACGCACGTAACTCTATCAAACGTCTTTCCCTTCTTATAAATGTACTTACCTTCTAATTAGTTTTTCATTTCATTTATGCAATATAGTTTTCGTTTAGACAAATTGAAACAAACATTAATTTTTTAAATTTCGTTTACAGTATAATCCGTCTAATTTCCTTCCAGCTGTTCCATAATTTACCTTTCAACTTAATTTTGAGTGTGTACATGTGTAATTAATTAACTACCAGCGTACCTGTGCGAGAACTCTCGCATGTTAATGCCTACCCTTTTTAGATTGTTTACATTTATTTAGTAAAAAAAACAACAACGTATGTGACGTATGGGGGAGAAGATCATCTGCGCACTTTTCTAGAGTTCCAGAATCCCTTCCCATCATTTTAACTATAAATAGTTGCAAGAGGAGTAAAAGATAAATAAATTAAAATTAAAAAGCGCGAGATTAGCAACATTTAAAAAACTTGGACATTTTTGTTGTCGAGTTATAGAAAACTTACTTGCAACGGCAAACGAACCGCAGATTTGATTTTTCCTTATTGCTAACAAAACAGTAATTTGCCCATACCTCTACACCTACAACTACAAGCAAAAGGATAGTTCAACAAAATGTGCGTATAGTGAAGCTACATTTACCTTTCCCTATCTATTTTCTTATCCTTTCTATTAAGAAGGAAAGTTGCTAATGAAACGTGTTTACTTGTTAAGTAAATGTGTAAATGTTTGTACTTACAGAATATCAAAGAAAAACAAACAATGCATTTGAAGTTGGGGAAAAATGTTCAATAAATGTTTTTTCAGTATTATATAGATATGTTCTTCAAACAAATCACACTTCCTTAAAAATTTTGAAGTAATTATTCAATATTCCTTAACAGTTAGCTTTTCGTTTTCCTTGTTAGTCACAAAAAGATTGGGAAATGTTTTTATTCTTGAGGAAGCCAAGTAAAGTTTTCCATGCGAATATACAGGATTGGGCAAGTTCATCCCTATTCTTTGCAATATAAGTTAACTTTCCTGGATTTGTTATGAGGTAGAGAGTGGGGTTTTGGATTATTTTCTGCTTTCTTACGCAATATGCTTTCTTAAGTAATTCCGAGCCAAAAAGTAATAAAGCTAATGTTTTTACCTTTGATTAATAAATACTATTTGTTACTATTATAAACAATTCAGTAGTCTTAGACTTCATTTCGGGAATGTTGCTCAAACGATGTTTACGTAGTGAATATCTTAGCGAAACAACACCTTCAGTTTAATAACAAACGGTGTATTATTTACAATGAGTTTACAGCTGGGCATTGATGTACAGACTTTCAGATACCGCCAACATTTAAATCATGCGTCTGGTTTGCAATCGTTGGCAGTTGTCGAATGAGCTTGAGCTATTCTTTCTATAATTTTCAATTTGGTTGCTTTTTTTAAAAATTTATTCACGTATATTGTAGTCTAGCGCGTTTTGAGTCTCGTTGTTCACAACTTTCCAGCTATTTTACTTTAGTTAATTTCAAAAGTTTGTTCTTTGAGTTGCCATAAGTTGTCCTCTACTACCTCCGCGTATCCGTTCGAGAACTCGCACATGTCAAACTCCACACTCTTCCTTATCCTTCTATTTCAAGAGGGAAAGTTGTTAACAAATCGTATTTATTTGTTTAAAAATGTATAAAGGTAATTTACAATGTTCTAACACAAAATAAAAAATAAAAAAACAAAAAACAAATGCTATTGCAAAGAAATTTTCAATAAATATTTATTCGGTATTACCGAAAGATTTCTTGGGCAATTGAAACTTCCTTGAAAATATTTGAAGTAATTATTCCATATTCTTTGACAGTTTAGTTTTTCGCTTTTCTTGATAGTCTCAAAAATATTAAAAAAGCGTTTTACTCTTGAGAATGCTACGTGACTGAACACACTAACTTGAGAGTTTCACCGAATCACTGATTATAACGAAAATACTGGCTACTGGTACAGGTAAAACACAAATCAAACCTAACAAGACATACTTCACTGTACACCCACATCCCTCTACAATTAGGAACACAGTACTTGTAGACCTCGACATAACGTTAAATAAATATTTTCACTACGCACATAAAAACAATCTTCATCGAAATCAAACAACTATTAATGGTACTTCTAGTTGTTGCTGCGAGAACGAATCTTGAATTAATAACTGTGCAAATAAACATTGTCAGCCCTACCAATAAACGTGGTGTAAAATTTATTCTGTGCTTAAGCCCTGAATAGCAGGAGAATAGCGAAAACTCCTACCAATAAACATGGACTAACTCGAGCGCGTAATAAGTGAGGTGTAGTTTCCATGGCAACCGCTAAACCTCGGAGACACGTAGTTTAAGTGTGGAATAAGGAAAAATCGCGACTAAAACAAGCGCTTCGCAATAGTCATTTGTCTCCAGTTTGTGGCCAGCTGTTCGTGCGTGTGTTTCGTGGTTTCTTTTCAGTCTTTTTTAGAGAAGGATATCTGCCTATTAATTTAAGTGTAAAAGTGATGTGAATGTAAATAAAAGTTTTACCTGAAATATGTCTGATAAGTTTTGTTTCTAATTGCTTTGTGGTAGCAAAACAAAACTTGTTCCAATATTCATATATATCCCAAAAAATATATTTGACTGAACTAAGAAAATTTCATATTTTAAAATACTTCCATATTTCATGTAATTCTTCCTAATGGGGATTAATAAGCATTTGCAGAAATAATATGAATTTGAACTTTTTGTTGGCATTCTATAGAGCATACCTCTTTTCAACCTCTGAGGGAAAAAATATTAAAGAAGGTATAGTAGAAAGGTTTTAAATACGAATACAAAAAATTGTTCGGAATTTTATTTGCAGACTCATATTTTCCTATCAATTTCATATAAAATATTTCACTTTTATACGAGTCAATTTTGATTTAAAGTGGTAAAAGGGAACCTGCTCAGCGCAGTGAAAAATTGTTCTACATTCATTTTAATTTAATTTACTTATGTTATCCCCTCCTATATTACCTTCGAAAATGCCTCCTTTCATCGAAGACTACGTGCTGACATGAGAAATCCATTCTAAAAATTAATAGACCACACTATCAAAAATCTTACCTTTTTAAAGTCCTTCAGCTAACTCATTCTCAGAAGGCAATATAACAATAATTATGATCACAAGTTTGGAATTTATGTTAAAATCTACTATAATGATTTTGGCCAGCTGTGCATCCCCCCAAAAAGAAATACCACAGAAATATTTGCAACTTTGTAATATGCTACTAAGTCTTTGCTTAACATTATGATTAATCAGTACTTATCAGAAAGATGAGAGAATTTGTTATAGTGCCTAAACCAAATTTTATGAAGCCCAAAAGAACTATTCAATTATTTAACTA
Organism: Gryllus longicercus; assembly: GCA_038098605.1. NCBI lineage: Eukaryota > Metazoa > Arthropoda > Insecta > Orthoptera > Gryllidae > Gryllus > Gryllus longicercus. The sequence goes on along the minus strand of JAZDUA010000057.1, from coordinate 4,914,645 downwards.
TTTATTAACTCTACTTCCAACACAATGGTATAAAAAGCTAATTTAAAATTTTATATACAGGTTTACAACTTTTCTATAGAAAAATCTAGTTTCAATTTGTTTCACTTCAAAAAAAAAAAGAAAAGTGAAATCAATATTTGAAAACTATTCCCCAAATTCGTACTATGTTCATTGCGAAACGAAAAACAAACATTACTTCAGCATAACCTAAATATATTTTGTTTTCTTTCTATTGCAAATTTTACTTAAGATGGAATCTAGGCTTTTGAAAGCGACTCATTTAAATACTCTAACTTCCTACAAGAATTTCAATTTACATATAATTCACTTAATATTTGGTTCACTAGGCTGAAATGAAAGAAAAGATAATGTGAAAAAATAATTTTATTACAATTTACTTCTGCAATTGCTTATACAAAATTTCTTCTTGCAGACTCAAAATGCTCATTAACTTATCATGCTGCTCTTTTGCCCACTGCACTCTTAACAAATGTTCTTTTTCCAATCTCTCATTTTCTTTAGCTCTGTATCGTTCCATTGATTCAAAACTTCTTTTCTTGAAATCAAATTCCCCCATCTTTCGATCTCTTCTTAATCTTGACGGAGTAGCAGCTCCAGCAACAGGCGTGGGAGTTGTAGTAGTAGTAGTAGTAGTAGTAGTAGTAGTAGTAGTAGTAGTAGTAGTAGTAGTAGTAACAGCAGCAGCAGTAGTAGTAGTAACAGCAGCAGCAGCAGCAGCAGCAGCAGTAGTAGTAGTAGTAGTAGTAGTAGTAGTAGTAGTAGTAGTAGTAGTAACAGCAGCAGCAGTAGTAGTAACAGTAGCAGTAGTTGTAGTAGTAGTAGCAGCAGCAGCAGCTCCCGCATCACTGGAAGCAGTGAAACTAGCAGTTGCAGGGGGCATAGTAGTAGCGGTGAGTAGTTCTGCATCACTACAAAACTCGCTCACAACACCAGCAGCAGCAGCAAGAGAATTGCCTGAAGTGGAGGCAATTGCAGCATCGCTCCTTTCCAATGCAAAAATATTTATTGCTGGACGCAACACAGTATCCTTGATTTCTATTTGTGGTTCGTAAGATACCACAAAATTGTCAGAGCCGTATGGATTCTCTGGATATAAAAATCCTGTGGGATCACTCACCATTTCCAGAGTCTCGTGTGAAGGACTTGTTGGCTTTGGTCCCCCGCCAGTCAATCTACAATGTTTCTTGTATTCCCCCATTTCTTTCTTTGACTTTGTCTTCATTACTTTCCATTGGTTATAAATTTGTTTCAATTCCCTACTCCGAAAGTTTACATCATTAAATTTTTTTGTAATTTCTTGCCAAGCTTGGGCTTTTCTTTTATTAATAAATGTATCATTGTTTTTCACATTCAATACATTTAAATGTTCCTTCATTATTTCTCTCAGCAGTTGCTGGAAAGAAAAAGAAAACAGGAAAAGTTAACACATTCAAACATCACACTTGCAAAAAACAATGCTAAATATTTATCAAAACAAAATCTTTCTTACCTTTTCTTCACTATCCCAGCTCACACTCCTCGCGCGCTTTTCAGCCATTGCTTAATTATACACAAAATGCAATTTAATATATACTAATAAAAAACTATTCAAACCCTCCTAAAAACAATAACCAATCAAGAACTCGTAAATATTAAATGTAGGAAGACGCGCGTCGCACACCACGAACTTCTTTTCGCTAACACTCGGTAATTCGTAGTCAAATGGCGGATGTCGTCGCTCACTTCTTCCTAGCAGAGAATATGCAAAATCACCAAAGATGCTACAAGAAGCAACGTTGCCAAGCATTATTTTCGGTTTAGAGAAGTTTTAGTTATTCCACGGTTTAGGCGCCATTATTAGTAAAAAGTTATTCCGTTCTTACACCATTCTTAAGCTAGAACTAACTAGTCCCAGAATAAGCGTGGTATACCCATGTTACACCACGCTTTTATTAGTAGGGCTGTGTCAGTCTCCGCAAACCACGGTGTACACAGAAAGCGTAAATAGTAGTATAAGATAAAATAATCTAAGTCTTCTAAGCGTGACGTCACAAAGATGGGTACCATCACCCAGGGTTGAAATCTAGATGGCATTGATAGTATTGATAGGTGCCGAGCCAGCAAAAATTTAATAGAATATCCCTGAATACTCTTTCTCTATATTGCAGTGTGAAGAACGGTTCTTTGAGACCTTTGGCCTTAAATATTAGTTTTTAAGACCCTAGAACTCTTTGTTTAGGAGTTATTTAACTATTTATCTGACTGAGGACTGCGGGTTGCATTTGGCATGAATATATGCGGTTTTTAAACAAATCCATCATATTTTTAAAGTCAAAGAGCAACTCGTCTCGTCTCCGCGAAATTCTCTTTCTTTAGAGACCTCCATTATAAAAAATGGTTGCGTGTGAGAGCCGCAAAAGGTATGTATATTATTGAAATAATATAGTAGGCGATATGCATTTTCTTGTATTTTTACACAAAATGAAGATTGCGCTATTGTTCTTTAAAAAAATACATCCGTTTGTTTGCTCCCGCGAGTGAGTATGACGCTGATTGTACAACGTACCCCACCTGCAATGCCTGCGTTTCCAGCGAATGGCTGCCAGGAAAACGTCGTCACAGTAGAGTGCGTTGCTTTGTCTGTTGCTTTACTTCATCTACATCCTGTCACTGTGAGTCACACCAAAGGGTTAAGGAACGCACAGCTGAGCGTGTATCTCCGGGAATGCTGTTTCAGGATGTGAATCTTCTGCCGTGTTTCATATTATGCTTTGTGTCATAAGGGCTGATTTTATAATAGGTAATGTTCATCGACGACAGATGGACGGACGTTTAAAAAAGTACATTTTTTCGTAACAGAGCACCCCAAAACGTGTATTTCCGTTGAAATCTCGAAGACGAATCTAAGTAGTAGTAAAAAGTTCAAGCAGTTTTTGAGAAAATATTTTGTTTTAATTGCCTATACTTCAAGTAAAAATTACTAATATTTTCAAAGCATTGTACGGTATCTCATTTAAATATAATAAATAGTTTTTATGATAAATTACTAAAGATATCGTCTGGTATCAATAATTTTAATCAACTTATGATCATTTCGATCGCGTTGCGATCATCATCAGAGCTAAAATGTAATACAAATATTATTAAATACAAATATTATACAAATATTATTAAATACAAATATTGTTAACCGGTTGTAGGTAACAGGTTATTGTATGCAAGATTCGTAAGCAAACTGGGTCGTACATACCTTGCAGCTTCTGGGCCGAAAACAAAGTTCTGCGAATTTTTGAGCGTGCGTCCCGTTTAAGAACACAGCCGGTCGGTAGCTGGGAGGGGGCGGGAAGAGGGGTGAGGTGCGGGTGTAGGGTCGTAAACCGCGGGGGTGCTGGTGGAGGCTTGAGAAACGGTCGGGCGAGCGAAGGTCAGTGGAGTAGGGAGGGCTGGGGGTGGGCTAGGGGTGTACACTTTGTGCTAATTTTAGCAGAGGTGACGAGAGTTCAGGTATTTGCTGGTTGAGACATGTCATGTTCTGTTTATTGAGCACGTTGTGTATGTGTATGGTTTCTAATTTTATTCTGTTCCAGTACCTGTTTTCAATTTCTAGAATTCGGAAATTTGTGTGTTTGTCAAATGTGTGTTTGTTTAAATTTAGGTGATCCGCAAAGTGTGAGACTGTGGTAGTGTTATTTTTCCATGCTTGTTCGTGTTCTTTGATTCTCTGTGTGAATTTACGGCCTGTTTGTCCTATGTATATGGCATTGCAATTGTTGCACGTGAGAGCATAGACTCCGCATAAGGATGTAGGTGGGATAGGGTCTTTAGTGTTCGATAGTGTTTTGTACAATGTATGAGTATTGTTGAAAGAAGTTTTTAGACCGAATTTATTGAGTGTGGAGGCTATTTTAAGAGAAAGGGGTCCTACATAAGGGATTGTGTGGTACGTGGCTGTAGTGCTTCTGTCAATTGGTGTGAGGGTAGTGTGTTTGCGGATATTGAGTGTATTTGTTTTTTTGGCTATTAATTTGTCAATCATGTTGCAGTCGTATCCATTCATTTTGGCTATATGTTTTATGGTGTTTATTTCCTTTTTTGTGTTTTCTGGGGACATAGGTATGGAAATTAATCGATGCACCATCGCATGGAAGGCTGCGTGTTTGTGTGTGGGGGGGTGTTGTGAAGTGTTGTGTATGATTGTGTCCGTGTGTGTGGGTTTTCTGAATATGTTAAATTCATGATGGTCCTGTGCTAGTGTGATGGTGAGATCAAGGAAGTTTAAAGATTTTTGTTCATTTTCTATCTCCGTGGTGAATTTTATGTTGTACACCTACACCCCAACATAAAATTCACCACGGAGATAGAAAATGAACAAAAATCTTTAAACTTCCTTGATCTCACCATCACACTAGCACAGGACCATCATGAATTTAACATATTCAGAAAACCCACACACACGGACACAATCATACACAACACTTCACAACACCCCCCCACACACAAACACGCAGCCTTCCATGCGATGGTGCATCGATTAATTTCCATACCTATGTCCCCAGAAAACACAAAAAAGGAAATAAACACCATAAAACATATAGCCAAAATGAATGGATACGACTGCAACATGATTGACAAATTAATAGCCAAAAAAACAAATACACTCAATATCCGCAAACACACTACCCTCACACCAATTGACAGAAGCACTACAGCCACGTACCACACAATCCCTTATGTAGGACCCCTTTCTCTTAAAATAGCCTCCACACTCAATAAATTCGGTCTAAAAACTTCTTTCAACAATACTCATACATTGTACAAAACACTATCGAACACTAAAGACCCTATCCCACCTACATCCTTATGCGGAGTCTATGCTCTCACGTGCAACAATTGCAATGCCATATACATAGGACAAACAGGCCGTAAATTCACACAGAGAATCAAAGAACACGAACAAGCATGGAAAAATAACACTACCACAGTCTCACACTTTGCGGATCACCTAAATTTAAACAAACACACATTTGACAAACACACAAATTTCCGAATTCTAGAAATTGAAAACAGGTACTGGAACAGAATAAAATTAGAAACCATACACATACACAACGTGCTCAATAAACAGAACATGACATGTCTCAACCAGCAAATACCTGAACTCTCGTCACCTCTGCTAAAATTAGCACAAAGTGTACACCCCTAGCCCACCCCCAGCCCTCCCTACTCCACTGACCTTCGCTCGCCCGACCGTTTCTCAAGCCTCCACCAGCACCCCCGCGGTTTACGACCCTACACCCGCACCTCACCCCTCTTCCCGCCCCCTCCCAGCTACCGACCGGCTGTGTTCTTAAACGGGACGCACGCTCAAAAATTCGCAGAACTTTGTTTTCGGCCCAGAAGCTGCAAGGTATGTACGACCCAGTTTGCTTACGAATCTTGCATACAATAACCTGTTACCTACAACCGGTTAACAATATTTGTATTTAATAATATTTGTATAATATTTGTATTTAATAATATTTGTATTACATTTTAGCTCTGATGATGATCGCAACGCGATCGAAATGATCATAAGTTGATTAAAATTATTGATACCAGACGATATCTTTAGTAATTTATCATAAAGAAAAGGTATCTACATCACCAACAATCCAATTAAAAATAGTTTTTAGAACAATTTGTTATGGAAAAAACATTGTAGTTTTGCAATGTTACTTTTTTTGCAGTTTTCGAAAATACATAAGAGTTAACTAAACAATTTTTGCAATTTTTATAATCATTTAAATTCTGTATCGGAAAGAAAAAGATTTGAGAAGGAATTGGTGCAGTTTTTTGAGAAAATATCTTTGTAAAAATTGCTAGTATATTTCAGGCAAAATTATTTTTGTGAACATTTTGGAAGTTTAGGTAAGTGTAAAGTATTTTCCGATATCGAAATATTTGTTTCAAACTTGCAGGGCCTCGAATTCATTTAGATCGATCAGGCAAAATTAATTTTGGAGAAAATCGTTTAAACAGTTTAGACGCTACCGCTGACTACATTCGGACGGATAGACAGACAGTTTGCCGTCAATAGTTTTTTCAGTATCAAGAACCCACGAAACGTTGATTCTGACTACACAATGTGTTAGAGGAAGTAATGTATTACGTACAGGAACCAGACTTATCCCCTTTTACGAAGTTTAGGCCTCAAAGTGCGGGTTTCTCTGATGAAAAATTTCATATAATTTTCCTCTGCATCATTATAAGTATTTTACTTTACTAAGTATGTATGTATTATGCGACGAAGTAAAGTAATAAAACACTTTTTTTAATCCACGAAGTCCTTGTTTATACTACATCAAACAGAAATAATTCAAAAAAGACTCTAGTGTTTAAATTACACTAGAATGTGATTTGAATAGTGAACCCAGCCGTGAAAGCCTACATTGCTTCATTGTAGTGTGTGTCAAAAATACATTTTCATGACATTTGAAATATACAACTAGTATACTGTCTTGCAAAGTTAATCTTATCCCAATAAAGCATTGGGAATGCGTTGTCGGTCGGACAGAGAATAAATCAATTTCTTCATCAGTGATAAATGTTGAGGAAAATGTCGATGATTGCATACGAGTCCCGGGAATCGAAACGACTGATTCGAATACCTTTGCCCCATCCCCCCCATACACATTTTCAATATTTCTGACGCGGGTCATAACAATATCTCCATAACTGAACAGTCTAATCCCCACGCAAAATCATCCCGAACTCCAATATTACATAAATATATAAAACGGCAATAACCCTTCATCATGTTATCGCAGTATGAGACCATCCTGAGCTCGCTCAGAGATAAAGCAATGTGCCAATGCCAAGCAAGATAACGCCACATTCGATCAGTTAGTTATTCGAAGGTAGGGTCCGCTCCCGCAGGGTTGTGCGTCCGATATGTCCGGCTTCGTGACTGTGACCGTGAAGCAGGGGGCCCTACGTGGTCGCCGCCAAAAGACGCAAGGAGGAAATCCCTTCGTGAGTTTCAAGGGATTACCTTACGCCAAACCGCCGCTTGGGGAGCTACGCTACAAGGTACAGTATGACAGTCTAATCAGAGTGCGAATTTGGCGTTTTCTGTGAGGGAGAACGATACGACTTCTTGGATGTTACACAGACATCTTCGGTTGTGCAACACTGTCCCAATAAATCCTAAGGCAGTTGTTTTCCCATTTCCTTGATTTCAGTTATTTAATTTCAACCACATTCGAAATTTAGTGAGATACTTGGAAACTTACACTTCTCTAGCCTGAAACAGCGATTTTCTTTTTTTTTTTTGGGGGGGGGGAAATAACCGAAATATTCTCTTGTCAATTTACGCCACGAGCCTAAGCATTCGGCTCTGTGGGTGACCAGGTAACAAACATAATCCGCTTGAAGAGCCGAACCCGATTTGTTTGAAAATGAATCATCGATTTATCAAATATATTTATGGAACCATGATTAATTCATTTTGTAGACCAAAATACACAGATAAAAATAAAATATATACAGTATTTTCTCGTTTATTTATGCATATTAAGATAGATTCAGTATAGCATAATGTTGCTTTCAATTGGGCGCATTCAACTATCCATTGAATGTCAATTGCTCTCCTCTCTTTAGAAATTTGCGGAAGTAACTGTGTACACAATGTAAAAATGTTGTTCACATATCAGAGTAAACGACAATCTGTTCAAATATCAGAGTAAATAAGATCTACAATTTTTTTCTCATTTTCTTGAGTTTATGGCGTGAGATATGTTTTATCCGATTAAAACAATTGTAATAGTTCCCCTTTTCAGGTTTGTTCGCAGTACAGAAATGGTCGTAAACCGATGATCGTTTGTAGACAATTCTCTGTAACAGAATAAATACTTTCAAGAATGTATATATGTATATATATATATATATATATATATATATATATATATATATATATATATATATATATATATAAAATAGTGTATGCAAGAGTATGCAGATAGTTTAAAAGATATGTACTTTTGTTTGTCAAGCGGGCGGAGTTACAGAAATATCTTGTTAAAAACAAGTTTTAGACTTAATTTTGATTTATCCTAATAATATTTAAGTGATAGCGTGGAGAATGTAATGTCATAAGTCATCAAGTATGTTTGTCATTATTTCTACGTATTCTATTTGTTTGAATGATATCTTAGGACTGCGAGCTCTAAACCCCTCCCAATTGATCTAGAGATTCTACATTCTTTACTCGGGTAAGAAATCATTTGCCCCCGGCTTCTCGTGTTCAAAATGCTTTTAAAAACTCCTGCAGCTTTAACGAAAATATTTTAATGAATTCTCTAACATATTTTGTCACAAATCTCTACTTACTCCTTTTGAGTTTCTCTCTTATTGGGAACGTATACCATACAAAAATATTTGAATTTTATGTTGAAAATAATATGCTACAAAATAATAACGGCAAAATAGCTCGTTACAAATCTGCAGAGTTCAAGACGCCGCAACATAGACAAACGAGGTTCTCCACTTCTACTTCGTGGAATCGCGACGCGACTTGAAAGCTGTGCAGTTCGAGTACTCAAATTTCATGATTCAACCTGAGGCAGCCGGTTGAGATTCAGGAGTGAGTGAGTGAATAACATTCATTTGGAACCACTGTTACAGACTCGTTTTTCTCTTCCTCTCTTCCTTCTTCTAGTCTTTCTTCTCCTCCTTCTTCCATGGCATTACTGCCTAGTTCCCGTCTTACCTAACATCCTCGTACTCTCCAATCTATGGATCTTTTCTAAACATTTAGGCTGGCGCATTTTGAGGATGGGGTATTATCCCATCGCGAACCTCAGAGTGGGAGTGAGGACAGAATGGGGGGGGGGGAGGTCGCGCAAGGTTCTTGGTTTGCGTTTCCGGCAATGGCCCTGCATCTGCCAGGAAGTGGTCGGTAGATGCCAAGAAAACGGTAGTCTGAAGCGTGATTCTAACATTCTCATCAGGCTGTATCTTTGGTATCATATAGTTAACTCGCTATCATCGGAATTTGATCCTAGGACCTGTCGGTCTGCAAAGTTTCGGACAAGCAACTAAACACTTGAACATTATTTAATTTGGCTATATTCGCTCTCTTGGTACCAAGGATTCGTTCATAGAAAGCTAGATTAGAATGGAATTTCGGGAAGAATATGAAAATTAAGTGTTCCTACTTCAATATTTGGCAAAATACGTTTTTCATACATCTCAGGATGCTGATTAATAGGAAGGAACTACGAGTAACATCTTACAAGATTAAAGCTGACACGATTTAAAATTCAAAGGAAAGAAAATCTTTTGTTAAGTCAATATTATGCTTCCCGTGCTACCGCGATGTTTCTTCACGAATTATAAAGCTTTAGGATCTCCACCCGCTTAGGTGGCTCAGGCCTTTGACTGGGAGCATGTAGGGTTTGAGTCCCAATGGTGACAGGATTTTCAACACTACCTAGATGGCTAAGTCGAATTTAGCCGCTGCGTGGAGAAGAATTCTAGCGGCCGGCAGTTCTGGTCGGTAGTTTTCCGTGGTTTCTCCGATCAACTCCAGGCGAATCCCGGAGTAGTACCCTAATAAACGAGCCACGAATTGCGCGCAATCTTTTCATCCTCTTCCTTGCCCTCACACCTTAATTACATTCCACACATGCCGGGAGACCAGTCGGGAGCTTAGAGCTTATCCGGACTAGAGCGGTGCCCCGCTGATGGGAGATACCTGGTGTGGGAAATTCCCGCAAGCAGACGGGTAGGTCGGCGTTGGATCTCGCCATTCAGCGGGGAAAGATTACCACCCCTTCTGCAATAAAAAATGCTGCACTTCCAGAACTAATAACCTTAGCAGTAGACTCACTCGCCCAATATCACTCACGAAATCGCTGAAAATATTTGTATCGTATTTTAAATGGCTTCTGATTTGAATTATCGATTTGATTGATTTCTTCAAAACCCATCTGACATCAGTAGGCAGCATAGAAAAAATAGTATTTTCATTTGCCACATCACATGAGAAAGGGTATGATGAAAAAATCAAAATGTCTCATATTTTCGCCCAGAACATATCCGTTCAGTATACCTTACTGGGAGCGTGAGGCGGACCGAGATAACCCCAAGGAAAAGCGCGAGAGCCCGGATGTAAGCCTTTTTGTAAGCTTTTTATGCAAGCATTTCTACATATCTTGTAAGTCTCTCTTTATTAAGCTAGGAATGTTACTTCTTGATTAACCAATCAGTGTCTTTTGTCAAAAATAACTTACTCAGAATTCACATACAATACATGTATGTTATTTTTCAACACATTGCCAGAAAACATCAAACTATTAAAATCGATACACAAGTTTAAGGGCCACTCCTTTTTTCCTACACAACTCTTTCTACACAATTACCATCAAAGAGAAAAGTCATATTGATTATAACTTCGATATTTAACGTTTTGAATGATATTATTACCATTTCGAATGATATCAATCTACTTCACTATATGTGCACGTTTTCTAGAATTCAGTGGGAAATATTGGTTTCTCAAATTACTGTTCTCCATGCTCGCGAGCCACCGAGCGAAATGTCTCGGTGCTTAGCGCGCTGACTTCGCAATCGGGTGTTCCCGCTCTTCCGCCTGACCACACTAATTTCGCTACGCTCCTTTCATCTAGCACAGAAAGGAGGTATTTCTTGGGCGAGAAACAGGCGATTTGAATTTAGCTCAGAGGCGTCATTTAGGCTTGAGAATCTTTTACATGTAAGTAAATCTACGAACATGGAACAGCCGGCTTTACTTCCCCACCGAAGGAAGGCGTACGAAGGATTTTTTCACTCTTAAAATTCCACAGCTTCGATCGGGTTTGAACCCGCCAACGTGGGTACAACAGTCCAGTACGCTAACCGTTACATCATTGCCGCCGACTTTAGGACCCTTTTTTATACAGTCCCCCCTAAAAAAGGTTTCCGAAACTTCACATGCACGCAGTTCGAAGTCCCAATACCCGTTGGTCAAATATTGTGAACAATTTTTATTTTCTTCAGTGATTCCAAATTATTTTAGATAATCAATGATACAGTTTTTATTATATTAATATTTTTTATTCTATTACGTTTTGGAAGATATTGAAACATTCGACGTTTTGATGCACATGGTTAGGCCGCATTCTAAGGCATTCTAAGAGGCTTCTAATTTTAAAAAACTACTGCTTGAAGACACAAATAGAATAAAATTGTATTTTTGAATTTGGCTCATATTAATAGTTGTTAATTTTGTGTAGTAATGACATGTATGTAGTAGCAACTGTTAATATATCATACATTAAAATATTAAAATACAATTTTTATGTGTGTGTCTTCAACCAATATTTAAAGAAAACAATACTGTTTTAGATTACTCACAATGCGCCGAAACCATAAGCCTCAAAGCATCGTGTATCTCAATATTCTACAATACGAAAAATAATAAAAAATATAAATGCTATTACTTGCTTACCATTTAAACAATAATTTAGAACCACTGAAATAAAAATTAATTTAGGGGAGGTGTTAAGCCCTATGCTCGCTATGTTAAATTTACAACGTTTGTGATCCATTTTCTCAGAAACTAATTAGACAAAAACCGATTTTGGCATGCTCATTGAGATAATCCCCATACATTTACTGAGTTTGTTTCAGATACCTATCTATAATTGTAACGCTTTAAAATAATGTCAAGAAACAAGGGGTCTGGGGCAGTAGATACATGGTGCACCCTTACTTTAAACAAAATTCTCTTCTTCCATGCATTAACAGAATTCGTCTTTTCATGCAATAGAAATATACTAAGGTGATAAAAATTATGGGACCTCTTAATAACCCTTCTGCCCAGTGAAGTGCAGCAAATCGACGTGGCATGTACTCAACAAGTCATTGGAAATCCCCTGCAAAAATATTGAGCCATGCTACCTCTACAGCCGCTCATAATTGAAGTGCTGCCGGTGCAGTATTTTGTGCTGACCTCTCAATTTTGTCCCCAAAATGAGATTCATACCGGGCCATCTGGGTGGCGAAATCATTCGCTTGAATGGTCCAGAATGTTCTTCATACCAATTGTGAATTGTGGCCCGGGAATGTGGCACATTATCAGCTATAAAATTCCATCATTGTTTGGGATCAGGAAGCCCATGAATGGCTGCAAATGATCTCCAAGCAGATAAGCATAACAATTTCCAGTTGTATAATAATCGGTTTAGTTGAGCCAGAGGACTTAGTCCATTCCATGTAAAAGCAGCCCACACCATTATGGAGCTCCCCCCTCAGCTTGCACAGTGGCTTGTTGACAACTTGGATCTATGGTTTCGTGGGGTTTGCGCCACACTAACCCTACCATCAGCTCTTACCAACGGAAATCGGGACTCACCTGACCAAACCAGTTTCTCGTCGCTTAGGGTCCAATTGATATGGTCACGAGCCCAAGAGATGCGCTGCAAGCAATGTCGGGCTCTTAGCAAAGGCACTCGCGTAGGTCTTCTGCTGCTACAGCCCATTAAAGAAACATTTCCCCTCACTATCCCAACGGAAACTGTCGTCGTACGTCTCACATTCATATCTGTAGTTATTTCGCGCAGTGTATCTCGTCTAGTAGTACTAATAACGCTACACAAACGCCCAGTCATCAAGTGACTGGCGGTCGGTCACTGCGTTGTCCATGGTGAGAGGTTATGCCTGAAATTAGGTATTCTCGGCACACTCTTGATACTGTAGATCTTGGAACATTGAATGTCCTAGCGATATCCGAAATGGAATGTCCCATACGTCTAGCTCCAACTATCATTCAGCGTTCAAAGTCTGTCAATGCCGTGCGTCCACAATCACGTCAGACACATTTTCTCACGAATCAGTTGAGTGCAAATGAAAGCGCTGCCAATGCACTGCCATTTTATACCTTTTGTACGCGATACTACAGCCATCTGTATAATTGCATATTGCTATTCTATGACTTTTGTCATGTCGGTGTAACTTACAGCGGTTAATACGAATTAAAAGTAAACACTTTTTAAAATGTTTTAAGGAAAAAAGTGTTGGGACCTGAATTAAGTCGGGCGCTGGTACAAGTTGCCCCAGCTGCCCCCCTTCTGGGCGCCTCTAATGAGAAGTTACATATTAGATAAAAAGATAAAAGAGATTTGAGGTTGAGCTGTGCTCAGTTAATCGTTCCGAATTTAATAAGCGTCTTGTGTGAGAAAAATAAATCAATCTAGAAGGAATTGTATTAAGTTATTTGGTTATCATTTCTTTTGTTTTATATTGTCTCGCGAAGTTGTTTCACTATATCTCTCGCTGACTCATTCTTTTTTATTACACCTCAGCGAAAAAAATTGATTTTGTTTCGATAATCTATTATCTACGTCATTTGGTAGTAGTTGTTGTGGTTTATTCTCTGTCCTTGCAATAGCAATGAGCAATTGTTTAAGATCTTACTCATTTTCTGTTCATTAATACCTAAATAATAAATTTGAACCTGTCTAATGAGTTTTTTTGAAAGTTTGCACAACAAACAGAAAAAAACATGTGTTTTCGGGAATTGGTCCGGAAAATAAAATTTCAGTTTTCTAATTTGCCAACTATTCGAAGTGTGTCATCATTATTACTGATGTTTCACAACAATACAATGTCAGCCATTTACAATTACAACTGAAAAGAAAAAACACCGCAATCATTACAAATGAAACTTTATTACATTCACGTTACTATATTTTGATCGACAAACAGAAAATAGAACAGAAAATTAATTAATTAATTGCAAGAATAATCTTTAAGCACAACTAATTTAATTTTTATGGGACGGCAAAGTTGTTATCGTTACAACCAGATTCAGCTGATTGCCGAAATGGAACCCGTTTGCGTGCAACGGCTGCACAGAGCGGGAGTACGAACGACCCTGACCACGGCAAGTCTGCAAGGTAAATGTCTGGGCGAATTATATCAGTAGTATAAAAGCTAATAAATTAATTTATCATGCTATATTTTCTGCGAGTTAAACAGATTAGTAAATATTCTAAACTAATAAGATGATAAGCGCTGTTATTTCGGCGTGATAAGCGATGTAATGTGTTTTAACGCTTCAACGACAGCTGATAAGTTATTTCTGAATGAATTATAGGTGCAATAATTTACAATGCGCCATTATAAAAATCTTTTGATATTTTTCATCCGAAGTAACCGAAGCAGTTTCAGCCGAAGTGCCAAGTTTTATGCTAAAACAATTTTATGGATTTCACATGATCTTTGTTTCCAGTGGTATACTTCATTGGCTTATGATAGGTGTCTGTACAATGAATTTCGTCAGATGTAACACTAGTATTTTACAGCGTTAACTGTTTTGAAGTTTCATGCAATGCTATCGATTTTAATTTAATTGAAATTTCCACATTACCATATTAAACTCTCACAATTTGACATTGTTGCTGCCAGAAATGAACGGAGGCCATGTTGTGAAGAGAATAAAAATTAGCATTCTCAGTTTACTACAAGTTCCAGCCAATGACTCATTAATACTTTGACATACCACTGCTTTGTAGCTAAGCAGTCACGTATCTTTCCCTTATCGTATAGATATCGATTAAAATTCCAACGATTTCAACAGGGCTTATGTAAGATATACTTCAATTAATAGGCAGTAAAGTATAGTATCTATACGCACTTCTTATATCTGCAAAAAATCGAAAACTACATTCTCCACACAGCATCACAAAAAAATGCTAAAAAATAATGCATTCCTAATGTGGCGTCCGCAACTTCTCACATCCGCGGAGGGCTTTATATCGATTAAAAAGAGACCTTGCCAGCCGTTATGTTTGTTTTGTAGTTTTTAGTTACATTTGAGATACACGATGGCCATGTGCATACATGTATGAGGCAATGCATTACGCTGATTTGATCCATTTAATTTGAAAAACTAATTAGTAGATTTTTAAATACATTTTTATTTGAAATATATTTCATCAGAACAGTAGGCAAATATGTTAAAAAACTTTGCACTCGAAAGTATCCGTAAGCCGTTTGGTGCCCAGATAATTTATACTTCCACTTACCATCCCCAAAGAATCGAAAGGTTTCAGCAACCACTTGAGACGGCGAATGCAGATTCAGCCGTTCAATTTTATTTTTTTTTTTTTGGCAGGAAGATTTTAGATTTTTGTTAAATAATAAAGATATATTTATTATATTTAATACCATCTACTATCAGATATTATTAATTTTCAAACATTTAAATAATTGTCACAAATAAAAATTTAAATTGATTAATTTTTTACCAAATAAACAAAGTAAGGGCAACAAACGAAAATAAACCTTTAATTTAATCATAAAACTATGGTATACTAATGTAATGTAAACATATCAATTTAGAAAAAAATAATGAGTACGCTATATTTCCTCTTCAGATATTGTTTGATGAAATTTATGTATTTTGTAGATAATGAACTGTGAATTGACGACAAAGAGAAAATAGTCGACGTTTGCAAAAGTGGAGGTGTGGAATTGGAAAAGAATAATCGATATAAGTTTTTGTATTTAAAGAAATACAGGTATCTAAAATTTTAAAAAATCTACCATCATTCCCGCTTTTCGCAAGTCTAAAAACATTCCTAGTATATTTTCCGCTTTTCAAGCTCGTTTTACACCCTGGTAACGTAGAATGTTTACAATTCTGAAACACAATTATAAAGTATGCGATGACTACTACATTTTAAATTTAATATCCTGCAACCTACTTTAATCCCTTACAGACACAAAACTTCACTGAAACCTGAAGTGACTTGGTTTTCGTAAAAGGCGACGCTCTAACAAAACAAAACATCTCACTCTACGAATGCAATAACAGACTGCGCCGCGTTAACTGAGTTTAGAACATGCTGTTACTAAATAGATACATTTTGGTATTCATTTCTTCTGTGTTCCTACGATTTTTCATATGATTTTTATTTTGTATTTTTCTTGACTCTCTATTTCATTGCATAATTCTTATTTTTTAATTTTTCTTGATTCTTCTCTTTGGTTACTTTAGGGACGATAGAAGTTTATGTTGCCCATGTATCTTTAACTGTTAATACACTGATTTAATGTAGGTTTTTTGAAATACTTATTATAATTTGTCATAAGAGTTTTACGGCAGGTACATTTCCTTTAAGAGCAAAAACAGGTGGAAGTATCTTCACTTCTTTCGTGAAAACAGATTTCGTTTATCACTGGGGATAATTTCTTAGATAAAATGAAATTCATATCGCAATGAATGTAATTATTTTGTATCGGCGAATGTTAAAATCACAATAAATTATTGTGACTTATGATTATTAGTGGAGCGAAAAAATAGTTGGTAATTGGTTTGAATGGAGTTGCAGGACCGACGCCAAACTTAGGATATGCAGTTTGTTTCGGTCATACTGGTTTAGCGAGTACTTTTAGTCTGTTATCGATTAAAACTTGCCCGCAAAGAAAAAAAGGCGTTTATTGTGAAATGTTTGATGCAGCTACGTTAGTTCTCCAATTAACAATTACTTAGGTGGCTCAGGGTATCAGCTCACGTCACTGACCGCCTGACGCCTAAGACCAGGAGGTTCCACGATTTCATTCGCATTGGTGGCAGGATTTTCGATACTTGCTAGATAACTATGTCGCATTGAGCCGCTGTCTGGAGGAGAATTCTAATGGCCGGCTGCTCTGATCGGTGGTTTATCGCGGTATCCCCGATTAATACCAGGGGAATGCCAGAGGAGTACCCTCACAAACGGGCCACGAACCGCGCGCGATCTTTCCTTCCTCTTCTTTGTTCTATTGTCACCGCTTACTTAGACTTACACGCACTACATTATCCTACACTATCATAATTGATGGGAGACCGGTCGAGACCTTAGAGCTTGTCCCACCTGGGACGGTGCCCCGATGGTTTAGGAAGGTCGGCGCCGGATCTCACCATCTGGCGGGGAAAGATCACAGCCCTCTCCCGAGATACGTGTTCTACACTTACGGGATTAATGACGCCAGTCGTTGATGCGTCCGGAAACACAAAATAATTATTCAATCAAATTCGCAGTTGGCACGCTCTCTACTAAAATCACAAGGGTAGGAAACAAAATATACCAGATATAAGCATACATCGTTAGTTCCGAAATCCGCCGGGTCAATTACGAGTATATTTTTCATCGACTCACACAGGGTAGTCAAATAAGGTATACGAAATCTAAGGTTTACAAATGAAATGCATTTAGCGATCTAGACAGGTGCTGGCAAGTAGTGTGTGCTCTCCTCGCTAGTTCTTAAGCTCAAACCTGATTTGTTCATTTAGATATTCGGTCACATTAGTATATCGAGTGGCTTACAAAATGTTTAAGTCGCCGAGAAACGCCATTGGGACTTTGTGGCCAGACAAGACGACGCTCCTAATCTCGCCTCAAGGTTTTATTATTTTTTTAAAACTGGTCTAAACGATCGTATCTTTTCCCGTTTTGTCAGTCACTTCTTGCTTTTGTACTTGGCGAAAATATCTTAAATTATTTTACGTTTTTCAATCTTTTTAATGCCTGCTGGTGTGATTTTGGTATCCTTCATTTCTTTCCAGTAATGTTGAAGTAAGTATTTGTCATGTTTGACAGTCACGACGGGCGCTCCCGAGCGACGATGACGGGGGAGAATAACATCCGAGACTGACGAGTATCAGTGAAATTTTACTTTGGGAATGACTAATTAGATGAACAATAGGTCATACTGGTCAACATGAAGAAGGGTTTCATTGTTCGCTTGTGTAATTAAAATGAGAAGAAAATTGACACTGTATTGTATAGACTAGTGCGTAACCAAAATGGTATTAATGTTCACGTTGTTTATCGAAGCAAAATGAGGTATTATTAGCAAAATCACAACCGCCTTTCGTCTGTGGTAAATAGTATTTCGTGATAAAAGAAATTCACACGTGTGATGATTTCAATTATAAAAGGATCATGATCATTAAATGGAAATTAAAAGAATATTAAAGACTTTATAATAAGAAATCACTCACGATATGTGGTTGACAACTTGATTGATATAGGAAGCTGATTACAGCAATTTTCATGCTTAATATGGTATTGTTCAATGAAGGGTTATATAAATGTAATTACAGTTATTCAATAAATAAATTTGTAATGTTATTGAAAGATCTGATACTAATTTAACATGATCTAAACAAGGCTAGTACCCCCACCAAGAATCTCTTGTCCCACTTTACAATCAATCATTCCAAAATATATTTTTATGTGCGTTTTCCAGCCTACAAGATTTCCATACTCCTAAAACAGGAGTTGGGTCACTGTATACATTATATATATACTCATCCTTGTTATTACATCGATGGTTCTGATATTGAAGTTAAATTGACTGTCGGGTCTTTTATGATATTTACACTATTTAATTCCGGTATCAAAATTTTCTTTTTTTAGAATTAGGCGAGAGTGCGTTCATTAAGAAAATATTTCTCTCTTCTAGGCACCGGAGCCAGCCGACTCCTGGATGGGTATCCGCGATGCGACGAAGCCAGGCAATAAGTGTCTTCAATTTGACACGTTCAGTAAGCAGATCGAGGGCGACGAGGACTGCCTGGTGCTCAACGTCTTCTCGCCGTGCCTGCCCAAGGGAGGAAAGAGCGACAAACTGCATCCGGTGCTTGTGTGGATTCATGGGGGTGGATTTGTAGGAGGCCACAGCGATTTGTACGACCCGGAGCCGTTCATGGATTATGGAGTAGTGGTGGTCACCATTAACTATCGAGTTGGGCCTCTTGGTACGTTGCTCAAAAAGAAATTGAAGAATACCCACAGAATGTTGAAAGGTATAAGTCATAATGATTCGGATGAACGTGTATGAACATTTAATTTTCAAGTTGTAATCGCAAATAAGCGCTAGGAAACAAATTATTATTCACCTGTTTTTTCTAGGATGTGATCCCACTCACGTTGGTAAGGGTCTCATGATAGTTTTTACGGCGGATAATGAAAGAGCGTGAATGCAAGCCACAATTTTCATTTTCGCTACTGAAACTTCTATGTAATACCTACTTAAAATTTTCCTTAGTGGTCTCCAAAAATTATAAATTAAGAAAGTTGCTTTTAAGGGGGCTGGACGCTAGTCGGGGAAAGGGGTGGTCAGTTAACTGGGTTTCAGAGACCGTTTCAGGGACCATCGGTCTTTGAGAGGGGTGGTTGTTTAGTGGGAGTGGTCTTTCAAAGAGGTTTCACTGTATTTAAAACTAGCAATATAGTTAATAATACCGCTAGTGAGGTTGATACCTTCTAACAATTCGAGAAAAGGTGTTGTCAGGTACCAATATTTGTATTCTAAATATCTTTTCGAATTTTGTTTTATACGACTCGCACATCCGAGAATTCCCAGAACTTAGTTTTCTACTCAGTCACTGCAAGATAGTTCTGATGATGATCGCTAAGTCGTCGAAAAGATCTTTACAATAAAGAAATTGATACGTGACAACACCTTCTCTCAAACTAGCAATATAGCAATACCAATAATTATACTGCCAATAGTCAATCGGGCATTCGTCTTTGCACGATCT
The DNA here is from genome assembly GCA_038098605.1 of Gryllus longicercus. NCBI lineage: Eukaryota > Metazoa > Arthropoda > Insecta > Orthoptera > Gryllidae > Gryllus > Gryllus longicercus. The sequence goes on along the minus strand of JAZDUA010000057.1, from coordinate 4,895,069 downwards.
GGAGAATATGTTCTTTAATGTATGGTAACATAGCATGTTTTGTTCTATCATTCTCCTCGTGTTATTTACAAAATGAGATTTGATTGGATTGGGCCCGTTCTTCTATTTCTTTTTGAAGCAATGCACTAATTTCGATAATATGACTCCTCACAGGGTTTCTCGGACTGAACACAACGGGGGCTCCAGGCAACGCAGGTCTCAAAGACCAGGTGCAGGCGCTGCGATGGGTCAAGGACAACATCTCCACTTTCGGCGGAGACCCCGAGAACGTCACAGTCTTCGGAGAAAGCGCGGGCGGCGGCTCTGTACATTACTTGGTCTTGTCTCCTTTAGCAAAGGGTTAGTAAACGCAGCCAGAAGGTTCAAGGGCGAAGTTGCCATTTGAAACAAAATCATTGTGACCATTAAGGCCACAATTTAAATACTTTGTATACGAAGTTACTATTTAAATTCACACTCCAATAAAACTGCACAGGATCCTATTTCCTTTTGATCTTCATAATGTTGCTCGATCACTTCTAATTGAACTATGTAGGTCTGTTCCGGTGCGCCATCGCGCAGAGCGGTAATGCGCTGCACCCGTGGGTCTTGTTCAGAGATGTCATTCCTCCCAGTTTCATTATGATATATCCAAATGATCTGATTCAACTGATTAGATCTATTAGGTTGGTCGATTGCGCAGAGCGATCTGTGCAGGAACTTCTTTCCTCCCAGTTCCATTATAACAAACCCAAACGATCAGACTCATCCTTTCAGGTCTGTTCCGGCGGGCGATCGCGTAGAGCAGCAGCGCGCTGTGCCCGTGGGCCCTATCCGAAGTCCTTTCCTCACAGTTCCACTATGACATATCCAAACGATCTGACTCATTCGTTCAGGTCTGTTCCGGCGGGCGATCGCGCAGAGCGGCAGCGCGCTGTGCCCGTGGGCTCATTCCAGATACTCATATCCTCCCAGTTCCATTATGACATATCCAGATGATCTGACATCTGTTCAGGTCTGTTCCGGCGGGCGATCGCGCAGAGCGGCAGCGGCTGTGCCCGTTGGCTCAGTCCAGAGACTCCTTTCTTCCTAGTTCCATTATGACATATCCAGATGATCTGACATCTGTTCAGGTCTGTTCCGGCGGGCGATCGCGCAGAGCGGCAGCGCGCTGTGCCCGTGGGCTCATTCCAGATACTCATATCCTCCCAGTTCCATTATGACATATCCAGATGATCTGACATCTGTTCAGGTCTGTTCCGGCGGGCAGTCGCGCAGAGCGGCAGCGCGCTGTGCCCGTAGGCTCATTCCAGATACTCATACCCTCCCAGTTCCATTATGACATATCCAGATGATCTGACATCTGTTCAGGTCTGTTCCGGCGGGCGATCGCGCAGAGCGACAGCGCGCTGTGCCCGTTGGCTCATTCCAGATACTCATACCCTCCCAGTTCCATTATGACATATCCAGATGATCTGACATCTGTTCAGGTCTGTTCCGGCGGGCGGTCGCGCAGCGCGGCAGCGCGCTGTGCCTGTAGGCTCATTCCAGATACTCATACCCTCCCAGTTCCATTATGACATATCCAGATGATCTGACATCTGTTCAGGTCTGTTCCGGCGGGCGGTCGCGCAGAGCGGCAGCGCGCTGTGCCCGTGGGCTCATTCCAGATACTCATACCCTCCCAGTTCCATTATGACATATCCAGATGATCTGACATCTGTTCAGGTCTGTTCCAGCGGGCGATCGCGCAGAGCGGCAGCGCGCTGTGCCCGTGGGCTCATTCCAGATACTCATATCCTCCCAGTTCCATTATGACATATCCAGATGATCTGACATCTGTTCAGGTCTGTTCCGGCGGGCGGTCGCGCAGAGCGGCAGCGCGCTGTACACGTAGGCTCATTCCAGATACTCATACCCTCCCAGTTCCATTATGACATATCCAGATGATCTGACATCTGTTCAGGTCTGTTCCGGCGGGCGATCGCGCAGAGCGACAGCGCGCTGTGCCCGTTGGCTCATTCCAGATACTCATACCCTCCCAGTTCCATTATGACATATCCATATGATGTGACATCTGTTCAGGTCTGTTCCGGCGGGCGATCGCGCAGAGCGGCAGCGCGCTGTGCCCGTGGGCTCTGTCCCGAGATCCCGTGGGCCGCGCCAAGCGCCTGGCGCTGGCGGCCGGCTGCGACTCGTCCGTGGTGGAGGACCCGGCCGCGCTGCTCGAGTGGTTCCTGCAGGTGCCGGCGCACCTGCTGGTGGGCGCGATGGAGGCGGCCAAGACGGCGGACGAGCGGCGGCGCGGACTGGTGTTCACGTTCGTGCCGTGCGTGGAGCCGCACCACCGCGGCGCCTTCCTGACCGACGACCCGGCCGCGCTGCTCGCCGCCGGAGACATCAACCGCGTGCCGCTAGTCATCGGCCTCTGCTCACACGAGGGCATCCTGGCTTTGCCAGGTGCGTGGTTGCAATTTGCGTTATAGATAATTATAGTTACAGGAAACGGAAGGTCTTTGCATGGGAAGGCATTAACTTCCAACATATCCCAACAACATTTTTGGAACTACAAGAAAAATGAATAATAGCAAATAATGTCTATACTTTTCTGATTTTTACTATCTTGTCTTACTACGTACCTTCTCTTACTTAGTAAAGTGAGAATTGTAAATTTGCGGCTACAATATGCGAATTTTCGAAAGAAAAACCTGTATGTGCGGTATTGTTATAGAAAATGTACATTAATCTTCTTTCTACACGTAGTAAATTATTTCCTCAAGCAGATTGTGTAATCATATTCCACGTTTTGTGGTTCTTTGATATAGAAATATTGGTTGACGGTGAAACCCCTGGCAATCTTTTCGTCTATTGTCCACTAGCGCCTAAACTGTCCAGACGATTTTCTAAAAAAAATTATGTTCCCAGATCCATCTGAATTATCGCCATACCTTGAGAGTTTAAAGTTTCATTCTTGGAGGTACTCTTCATAGTCTCAACATCGTTTTCAAACCTTCCTCAAAAAATGGCTCGAAAAGTGTTGATTAAACTTTGCCTTAGAAAGCGTAAAGAATGCTTAAATGAATGGCGTAGGTCTCATTTCCGTTGCAATCCCTGTTTTTTCGAAAATTCTGCTCAAGTTATTTCAATTTATTTCTTCGGAACACTTAAAATGGCCCGGGTGTAAAATTCGTTTTACATGCTTTCGAGTTTTCAAAAATTTCTATCTGTTTTAGTCATTCTATGGCACGTAAAGGACACGGCCTCGGCGCCGTTTGATCCCGGGGTTCTTAGTCGGTTACCCAACCCCGAACCGATGATGTTTCGAATTCGCTTAACCTTCGTGACTTCGCGTAGTTAACGAATTCGGTTAGCGATGCCGTTTTCGCGCTTTGGCCTTTCAGTAGAACCATCCCAGCACTCACCTCGATGACAGAGGGAAACCACTAAAATCGCGATCAGAATGTCCGGCGCGGGGATTGAGCCCGGGCCTCCCGTACGCGAAGTCTGGGCACTAGACACTGAGCTTTTTCGTTCGGCTTTCTATCGCTTTCATGAAATGCGTGTGGACTTTGATTCTTATTTATGTCACAAGGCTTGATTCATTCATCGTTATTCTGATAAAACGTAAATTTAACAGAAGTGGCCCTTATATCCTTTTTTATTTCAAATCTTCAATTATCGAACAAGTATCCAACTTCACTTATCTTGGCTGCAAAATATCAATTAATCAACCTCTAAATGCAAGAAATTTTACGTAAACACAATAAGTTGAATGGCTTCATGAAGAAGCTTTTAAAAAATATGTTAAATAACACCCTAATGAGATTTCACAATGTGATATTTCATTCCCCACTCTGCTTCACAAGTGAAACATAGTCCCTAAGAAAAAATTACAAAAGAAGAGGCGTCCCAAATGAATTTCTTAAGAAATCTACTGGGTCTAACCTTGAGGTGCAGAGTTCTACACGAATACAAAGTCAAGGTTAAAAATATCGATAGTGTATTATCTGTGTAACCTACCTCGCCACGGCTGAGTTTGCCCGGCTCAGGCGAGAGAGAACGCATACATGCAGTGTAGATTTTACTAGTTCTACCATTGAAACATGAGATCATGAACAATTAATTTAATCAAACCCGTCGATATTCTCCGCGGCCCTATCTCATATCACGGGATCGTTAGCTCCGGCGCCCGATCCGATTATTAGCCAACTACACATCCCATTAAGGGCAAGGGCCTCCTGCTCGCGCAAGGAATTATTAATCCTTCTTTAATGAAGTGACAGGATGATGATGAAGGGTGAAGGGACAATCAGAAGTACATCCATGCCCGAGGCGGAATTCGAACCCGTGATCCTTCGATCCGAGATCGCCACGACACTACTGCCTTAGGGATCTCGGCTATTCGGATGGACTCTGCGGCAAATAGCCGGCGCAGTTCATACAAGGCGATGCGACTCGGTTCGCATCAGAGTAGGCTGAAATTTACTCGCTAAGCATAAGGCATATAGTATATCTTGGATCCGAAATTCATTTCATAAGAAAATAGGGAAATGGCGAATTTACTGTATTTATATGTCCGGTGGGCCCTCTCTCACACCCTAAGACGCAGGTGCCCTTTTGCCAATCGCGTTCCTGCACGCAGGTCTCGTGATTTCCTCCGTGTTCGTTCGCTGGTGCCACCCGGCGCCGGGTTTCTGAGAGGGCGCCGTGAACCGTCCGCCCTTCTTGCCGCGATGCTGTGCATTCCGAACATGGCCCACGAGAGAGACGTGAGAGGCTCGTGGGCCACGCATCCGAACTGCCGACGTCACGGTTCTGCCGACATCGCCCGGGTTCGCACTAAGGGCTCGGCGCCAGCTGCCGCTTATCTTTCCGGATTAAGCGCCCCCAGTAGTACTTTTTCTCGTTCGACTGTCATTTTCTAGCCCTCTTGAGCAGGTGAAACCTTATAGTAATTTTGCAGTGTAACGCACGAGTCGTGAATTTATTTTACAGAACTTGTTTCATAATAACAGTAGGCTATGTCTCAGTGCTGTTACAATAGTAAATGACATTAAAAATACCAACAGAAATGGTTCTAACATGTAAAAAAGATGGAGCCAAATAGATAATCTAAGTTATCTCTCTTATATAAAGTTAAGGCCTTCAGAAATCTAGGCCTAGAATGAGGTGGTCGGAGTAGTTATGAGTGTCGGAACGGGTCATTAGCTCCAATCCTTGTCAAGAAAGAAGAATTCGTTATAATGACGAGGACGTTGGTTTTTTTAGGCACCCTTCTGCGCCTGGGGCTGGTGCCGATGCCGAGCCCGGGGGGCGAGTCGCCGGCCACCCCCGAGGCGGCGGCGAAGGCGCTGGAGGCGGCGGAGGCCAAGGCCATGGAGGCGGTCGCCGCCGACCTGGAGCGAGTGCTGCCCGAGGACATCCTGCTGGGCAAGAAGAACCTGCAGCGCTCGCGACAGCTCGTGGAGACCCTCAAGGACTACTACTTGGACGGAAAGCAGCTCACCGACGAGACGCTTGAGGGGTTTGTGCATGTAAGCTTTTTCATTCTTCATTTTTGTAGCCTCATCGTAAAATATCTTCTTCGACTCATTAAATCAATCGAAAAGTAGAATTTCACACACATTTCTTTACGTTTTCTGTAGTTTGCAAAAAATATTCTGCAATATGAGACATTCTATAATAATCATTGACAATAACTACGCACCATGAAGGCGTTTTGTGATTTGCATGTAACTTGACATGGATGAATGTAAGGTAGTAAATGGAGGCATAGAACACATAATTTTACTTTACAAAACTGAACATTTTCTCTGTTACTCTAGTTTCCGCGAGTTCAACGAACGCCAGCCATTAACAGTGGCTTTTCATTATCTTTGTTTGTAATAAATCCATTTCGATAATAATATTTCAGTATTACGGAATAACAATTTTCATTTTTTGTCGTGAAATCGTTTTGAAGTCTATTTCAAATCCTAGTAAAAGTTTTCGTTTGTTCTTCTTGCAACCATCGTTCGTAATTCAACAAAGTGTCTTACAAGAGAGAGAGTGAGGATTTCGGAGCTCGCAAAGGCGTGAGCAGATTGTCTTCCCTCCATAAGCCTCAGTTTTTACTTCTTCTTCGACAACAAATAAATAAACCAAAACCATGCCCCTTTTTCTGTTGCAGATGAACACAGACGTTCACTTCGGCCTGGGCATTATGCGCGCTGCACGGGAGCACGCGCGGTTGGGATTGCCGGTGTACTTGTACGAGTTTGCTTTCACTGGCCGCAATAACTTCACAGAATACGTGCTGCAAGGCTGTAAAGTAAAAGGCGCAAGCCACGGCGACGAGATAGGGTACATGTTCAATACACCAATAGCTCCTCCTGTGGAGAACGGAGGCCCGGAGGAGCTGACGAAGAAACGATTGTTGAGTTTGTGGACTAATTTCGCCAAGGGCGGGTAAGTAGGTTGAGATGTTGAAGAGGTTGAATAAAAAAAAAATAAACATCTGGAAATATTGCACCCCATGTACTGTAGTATTCGGGAGGAAAAGAATTGGAATTGTCTCAACAATATAATCTCGAATTTACAGTCGTAAAATACTGTTCTTTTAGACTGAAACTGCATACACACGTCAAGATTAAGGTATATTCTAAAAATTATTAATTTTGGGAAGATACATGGAAATTTTGTTCGCGAAAATTGGGATGTCTGTATACACAGATCAGTGTATTCACAGATGTAGAGGTACACTGCGTAGGTGGATGAATGAAAGTATGTGACGTGCAACACTCGATCAGATTGCAAACTTTTAAGCTGAAGCTTGGTAAAAACGTCAGAAGGAAGATCTAGTTGTGCCGTTCCATAAATATTTAATACAAGCGATATTGTTCAGCTCTTATTAAAATCACTGACATTTTGAAAAATGCAACAGTATAAATATATTTTCGAACCTTCCCTACACCTCCGAAATGAAAGTCATAGATATTTGTTTCGTGTAATCAACATCTTAATTTTAGATCTTTAAATGATGTCATGATCTAAAAAGTATGAATAGTTTTTGAGTAATAACCCAAGACGTGAAAATGTTTCGATTGATTGATTCATTGTTATTTCCTGGTACGTCAACTGCTATTGGCATTTGAGATTGGCTGTTTGAGTAGTGATTGTTTTGTTCAGAGAGGTAGCGATGATTTCTTCCCCATTGCATGGTAAGATACGGCGCCGACGTATTTGTCGGTTTAAGGAGGATGTCCCCTTCTAGAAATCTCCTAGCGGGACAAGCTCTTGTATCCCGGCATGTGTGGTAGTGAACTAAAATACATGCACTACACTACGTCATATGTAGTAGTGTCTAAGGGGAGAAAATAGGACTCGGAATTGAAAGGAAAGATCGCACGCGACCCGTGACTCCCGTTGTTAGGGTACTACTCCGGCATTCGCCTGGTGTTGATCGGCATTCTACTGATCCGAGCAGCCGAAAAGGAGTGTGATGTTTTGCGATAGGGGATATTAAATAGAACTCAATACTATCTTAGAATTTGAATGTAAGTAGGACTTTTATTGATATTCAGTTGCGTAAGTTGACGCATTTACTCCATTTTGCATCAAAAGTTTCTTTCATTAGAACTCATTTTCTAAGAAAGTGTCATTAGTCTCAAAACACACAGGCATCAAGTCGCACAGCGCGCAGATATGAGATTGTGCAATGCCCCATTGTCGGTGAAATGCCCTTTCCGCCATGACGAAAGTCGCATAATTGCGGCCGAAACGTTGGCAACTGTGCCTATGACGTGGCGATTCCCGGACAGACAAGTAGTTATTGACAAGCAGTCGTAATTTACATGTTCCTGCAAGAGAAAAAAACATATTTGAAACGCAATTGTTTTTTTTCGATAACGAAATACATAATACACAGGATGTAAATAAATGCTTGTCAAAGATTTCGACGACGGTTTCCCAGCATCAAAATGAACAAAAAACTTTCTATAGACATGGTTCTGAAACACCATTTTAAATTTACAGGTCCCTATAGCTAATTATACAACTCTTCGGGTGTATTAGATATTTTTGTTAGTTTAAATGCAACATTTTACAAACTGTTTGAAACGATTAATTACACAACAAAGAGTAACAACCATTGATAAATCACATTCTTACAACAATTGCTCATCGTGACCTCTCTCGGCGTCGATTCATGTCCCGAGACTGTCGCATGCCTCGATGCACTGTATTGAAAACTCCTGCCGTAAAACGTATTCATTTTTTACTTATACTGTAAAACGGGGTGAACAGGGCCCCTTTTTATGTATCTCCTAAACCAATCGTGGTAAAGTGATGAAACAAAATCCATTTTATGGGTCTTGATTGCAGTTTTGAATCCTATTTACTGTAAATTGTTGAAAGGGAATTATTATATTTTTAATGCCCGATCCTATTGGTCGGATGGCCGGGGTGAATGGAATCAGCCATCCCGTAATTTTCATTAATGCATTAAGACGCTCGTGGTACGATTACGATCATTTAATTTATCCTTAATGTTTGCAAAATAGGAAACTGAAATACATATTCTACTGCAGTTATTTAATGTGTAAGAACTAAAAAATCGACGTACAAATAAACAAGCAAAATAATACAACTTATTCTAAGTACAAATGGTCAGAAAAAAATGTGTGTTGTCCTCTTTGAATGTTAGAGACTTTTATTCTCCTCTCCACTTTAATAGGGGTCACTTCACATACATCGTCTACATCGAGATAAACAAACAGTTGTTTTCTTTCCAATTCTCTTTCGGAGGCATTTCACGATTAGTAGGGATTCAAAGGCGGTGACAAGTGTCCCAATGAATCTCCTTTTTCGCTTGTTTTTGTCAAATTTAACAATTACAAGGTCACCAGGTCGCAAGACAAATTTCTCAGATTCTGATAAATTACTAAAGATATCGTCTGGTATCAATAATTTTAATCAACTTATGATCATTTCGATCGCGTTGCGATCATCATCAGAGCTAAAATGTAATACAAATATTATTAAATACAAATATTATACAAATATTATTAAATACAAATATTGTTAACCGGTTGTAGGTAACAGGTTATTGTATGCAAGATTCGTAAGCAACCTGGGTCGTACATACCTTACAGCTTCTGGGCCGAAAACAAAGTTCTGCGAATATTTGAGCGTGCGTCCTGATTAAGAACACAGCCGGTCGGTAGCTGGGAGGGGGCGGGAAGAGGGGTGAGGTGCGGGGGTAGGGTCGTAAACCGCGGGGTTGCTGGTGGAGGCCTGAGAGATGGTCGGGCGAGCGAAGGTCAGTGGAGTAGGGAGGGCTGGGGGGTGGGCTAGGGGTGTACACTTTGTGCTAATTTTAGCAGAGGTGACGAGAGTTCAGGTATTTCCACCAGCAACCCCGCGGTTTACGACCTTACCCCCGCACCTCACCCCTCTTCCCGCCCCCTCCCAGCTACCGACCGGCTGTGTTCTTAATCAGGACGCACGCTCAAATATTCGCAGAACTTTGTTTTCGGCCCAGAAGCTGTAAGGTATGTACGACCCAGGTTGCTTACGAATCTTGCATACAATAACCTGTTACCTACAACCGGTTAACAATATTTGTATTTAATAATATTTGTATAATATTTGTATTTAATAATATTTGTATTACATTTTAGCTCTGATGATGATCGCAACGCGATCGAAATGATCATAAGTTGATTAAAATTATTGATACCAGACGATATCTTTAGTAATTTATCATAAAGAAAAGGTATCTACATCACCAACAATCCAATTAATAATTCTCAGATTCTCTAATGTGGATTTTGCCGTCGCCTGTGTTCTCTTGCAATCTGGAATTAACATTGCTGTAAGGCACATTGGTGAGTTTTGTTCATCAGCTTCTTTTTCATCAATTTTAAGACCGTCACTCTTGCCAGAATCAGAGAAATCTAAAGAGGAACCCTAGAACGCCGTTGTCTCACAGGCTCACAGGTTTCATCGGTCCCTCGCAATTCTTGCAGCAGCTGAATTAGAGCTTAGTGAACATCCTCTACATTGGCGGGTTCTTCATAACTCTCAATATCAGGGACCCTGCTTATTACATTAATTGGATTGAATGGTATGATACCACATTTCACAAATCCAGCCTTAATGCTTCTCTTAGTATTTACCTCTAGTGCGGTTACAAGAGTTCTGCAATCTTGGAAACTTTCTCTTGGGAACAGTGGACTCCTTCCGACCGGGGCCCATCTTCCACTTCCGCAAAATATTGCGCCAAGTGGCCTTTAATGGCCGAAAAAATGCGACATCAAGAAGATGAGTGCGATGGGTCGAGTGTTTAGTAAAAATATAATCCTTATGCCATTTTCTTTACACGCTTTTACTGATGTCACTGATAAATGCGTGGAAAGGTTGTAGCCGATTTAGATTTTGAGGCCCTCTAACTTTTTGAAGTAAGGCAATATAATGACGGTAATCCAGTCATCAAAACATTGAGAGACACTCACTTGTAGGTGTGTAATTTTACTATAGTAATGTGAGATTTAGTGGTAATGTGTAAACAGAAATTTACGACTGAGACTCGTGGAACTGGAAATTATAAATCCTTTTCTTTGTAGGTTTGGAAACTCCCCATCAGCAGTCAAATTGCTGTTTATCACATAATATCTGCTATTCCTCGCCACTGTAACGTACATCCCCTACCCTAGCCACCTCGAGTTTGCCTAAAATGCCTTCACGCGGTTTAAGTCCGAAGTATGCTTCGAAGTTGTTTCTACTTTCAACTTTATCCACCTATTTTGGATAATATTTATATTAAAAGGCAAAATTGTTAATTAGCCAGATTCGAATTTCAGCCGTAACATACAGTACATTATTAGAAATTGATTACTTCAATGTTGAAAAGCGACATGATCTTCGAAAGTGTATTTTGAACATTCTTTCTTGACTTGACTCACGTCGTGAAGGAAAAAAATTCACGACTTTGTTGTATCGCTTGTAGATCCTTGTATCCAGTTAATTAGATTAAAGTAAAACTATTTTTATGGAATGTATTTATGGAACAACAGACAACTAATTTAAGATATAAAAACTTGTTTTAATATCGAAAGCAACTGTTGATTTAAAGTTTTCTCAAAACTTTCTTTTGTTTTGCAGGAACCCAACTCCAGCTCAGGACAATGTGATAACTGCAAATTGGCTTCCTTACTCTCAGCATGCTCCCAATTATCTTCAGATATCCGAAGACCTCAAGGCAGATTCTGGAATCTTGAAGGAGCGTGTAAAATTTTGGGAAGATTTATACCGCAAATATTAAAGAAATTTAATGAACATTGTTGCATAAACTATTACCCTCTAACTCGTAGACTTTTCATTGACACTAATTTATTTTTAGAAGAACAGTTGTAAAATTGTGTTTTAAATAAAATGTCTTACATGTTAACAATGAAATGAATTTACAATAATATGAAAAATGAAGAAAATATGTACCCACTTACTCCCGTAATCTATGAAGCTATTCAATTCCAACACCAATGAATACTTCTAATCAACTGAAAAAATAAATTGTCAAATAAAATCATCACCAGCAAATATTTCAACATGTAGCTGAGAGGTGTTCATGTGGGGGCTGAAGTTGTAGAGTCGGAGAAAGTAAGCGAATTTGGCCAAGAGCACTGGGGTCATACAAGTTGTCTCTATTTTGAATGCTCTAATGAGATCGTTAATCTATTTTAAGAGAATAGCAGTCTATTTTCAGTGAAATAGCTTTAGTAAGAAGGATTAGTATTACAGAGTTTTTGTAGAGCGTCTTAGTGTTTTTGTGCTATATTATATCGTAAGACATTATGTGCAGAGGGAATAAGTATTTACAACTTTTATGCTACACGTTACAAATTTAGGGAACATTTGTAAGAACTCAAGTTTTCATGATTTCGTCTTACTAAGCAATGACCTTAAACATTCGACATGCATTCTGAAGGCACTTTCATATAGTATTGTGATTAGAGTCAGATGGAAAAAGTGTGTCGTTAAATACACTTTGCAATAGCAAAACGGCTTGGAAAGTAGATTTGTGTGGAAACGGCGAAAAGATTGACTCCCAAAGAAATGGTAGTTGTCATGACATGCTAATTTCTTATAAACAATTACATATCTCGAAAACTAAAGGCGATAGCGCCGATCGGATTACGGAATTTTGCATCTCGTTTAAAGGCAGTTTAGAAAAACTTCATAAACAATTTCCAATTTTTGCCATTCTGATGAGGGAAGGGTTCCCTGATGTTTCAAAACCAAAAACTGCGAATTGATAATTTTGCAACAATTTACAATTTTATAAACAATTCCCAAACGTGCGCCATACATCCCGGGAGGTCCACAAATTGTCTCTGAGGTAAAGTATTGCAAAATTACATCTCTTGTCAAAATTGTTAAGTTATTACTAAATACCTGGTTTAATTGTTACTAAAATGTTAATTTCGTAAACACTGCTATTTGAAAACTATTACGTCGCTAAAACTTCCCATTCCCAAATATTTTTCTGATCCTGGAACCGCCTTCGCACGATTTGGATGCATGACAAAATATTGGAATTGTGGTGAGTTTTCGTTCGCATTTACAATGCAATAATTAGATGAGTTGTCATTTCCAACAATATTGTTTATTATAAGATCAGATTTCAATGACTTAGCCTTCATCATCAGTTTTCTGCTGTATCGAAGCCACAAAACGACTACGTAGACAAAATCCGTCAGAGTTTCCAACTGATTAATTCAAACTGGTGGCTTTAAGAATGGCTTATTCGGGCAATAATAATAATAATAATAATAATAATAATAATAAAGGGAGCATTTTTTGGACTTACTTGCCCCCTTATATTATTCTAAATTTCTTGTGCTCAAATACACTAAACGTGGGTTATATAAAAAGAGACTATTGGAATCAGCCAGTCACAAAGCTGTGACAGATTTAGTCGTGCACACCACAATTTTAAACGTAATAATTAAGTATATCAATGCCAGACCTCAAATAAATGTTTTTAACTCAAACAGCATATTTATTAAATTTATTTTATTTGCATTTATTTACGGGAACTATTTATAAATTATTACCAGTATATTTTCATTAAAAATTTAGAAATATGCAATTTGTGTAATACATTTTGAAACTCCATTGGACCCTGAAGACCCAAGCAATAGCTTATTTAGCTTAAGGGTAAATCTTTCTCTGGCTCGTCAAACCAAAATCGAATATTTTATTTCAAAATTAATAAAATTACGCTCAAACTACTAATATTTTCAAAAAACTGAACTATCGTTTTCTAATGACTGATATTGTAGAACACATTTCATTTAACCAAAAATGTCTACCATCAATATCGTACTTTTCCAATATTTATTTTTTGTTGTTTATTGGTTGGTTTGGAAATCTCGAACAAATTTATCTAACACCACAAACAACAAGCACTTTCGCCTTGCCGGTCGCATACTGAGAATCAAATGGTCGCCCCCGAATAATAGTAAACATGGGAATGGACACCCAATGCACTGGCTGGTGTTGATTTTCCTTTATTTATCTTTGTGTTTTAAGGTGAATGTCCACATATTGTTTCACAACGAGTGTATCATATTTTTTACACTATCTTGCACGTCAGTAACATTTTATTTATTTATTTAAGAGTTCGCTAAAATTTTGCTGTTATATTCTTTGGAGTCTAAAGATGGGGAAAGAAATTATTCTTCAAAACGTTGCAAAAAAATGAATGTAAAGAAGAATTAATAGTTCAATTTGCTTTATTCTAAAGGAATATTCATTTCTTAATAATTTTGTGAATTGGTCTGAGAAGAAAACTCCCGTGGCCAAAGTATATTCCCACATAATTGACAGATATGATTTAGTACATAAAAAAACTGCTAAATAATATGTGCTCGTGTTATCTGAGGACACCATGATTCGAACCTCGCCCAGCGATAGAGAACCATGAGGCAGTGATAGATAACGTCACCTTCGATTACAGTATTCGTGACTGACTGAGCGGCAGGGTGCGTCATTCGGTCGACGCCACAAGAACCCTGCAGGAAACCTCTTCTGCTGCTTCCAGGCCTAACCCTACTCCAAAACCCCTCTTGGCGAAATCTAATTAAAGGTAGGTTCCAATTCGAGGACGGGCAACTAAAAAACTAAATTTGCCTGTCAGTGTTGCTGAATCTTATTTTCCTCCAAGAGGATAAAACGTCACCCCATATTTGGTAACGATACAAAATATTAATAGAAATAATGTAACCTGCAACGTATCAAGGTGGCCTAATGTTAGGGCAGCGTGGGCTGGCTTTTCCGGGGCAGGGGAAAGGGGTAAGATTAACTGAGTGCGGGGCCTGCTTAACAGTTGATTGTGATAAATACATGTGCAACATCAAGAATAATCAGAACGGGAGAGGTGGCTAGTGCATCAACTGATCTCACTGCTGTGCCTCAGCTCGGATGATCCTAGGTTCGAGTCTCGACACTAGCTACATAGATAATTCGAGTTCAGTAGCTGTCTGGAGGAGAATTCTAACGGCCGACATCTCTGATCGATAGTTTTCCGTGGTTCCTCCAATCAACACCAGGCAAATACCAGAGCAGTACCCTAACACACGGGCCACGTACAGCGCGCGATCTTTCCTTCCTATTCCTATACTATATATTCCTATACTCACTCCTTACTCACACACACGTATATGCACTACACTACCACACATGTCCGAAGCCCAATCTGGAGCTTAGAGCTTGTCCCGGCTGAGGCTGACGAACCGGCTGAGGCAGCTGCTTACAGAACTACGGGCCTCAGCAGTTCACGCGGCCGCAATTACCAACCAATCAATGAAGAGTAATCAGCTATTTATAAAAGCGAAGTTACATGTCGGAGTTTAGATTGAACTTTCGACTATCTAGTTATTAGAAGTCGACTAGCTTATATGACAATTATTGCAAACAACTCTTCACAGGTGCAAATCTTTTGAGGGAACTAATAATCCGATGAAAGGTTCTGAACCTACAAACGACGGTGCTATATTCAAGAAACTTAATAAAATAATTCATTAAATAAAAGGCAAAATCTTCACAGAAAATAATACATTTTTAAATGAAAAGTAAAAATGCTAACATTGTCTAAACGGTAGGATGGCATGTGATATATATGTAGAGAATTATTGGTATTATTTACTAATGCTAGAGGAATTATAAATTTGGTTCTGAAACTTGGTAATTTTCGTTTATCTACTTTGCCGTGCTCTTTGTCGTCCTCAGCTACGAGTTAGTATTTTTCCTTTCTCACACTTACTAACCTAAGAAGGAAAAGTATTGTAATAGTGCGCCGGAAAACGGCAAATTTTCGACACAAAAACTTTTATTGCCGGGCTCTGATAATGAAAAAGTGGATAAATCCTGTTACTAAATATAGAAAAAATTCGTACCAAAACTCGATTGACGGTCAAATGTCTATCAGCACGTCCGTCCGAATGTCAGTGCACAACACTAGCGAATAGACCGATCAGCCAATTTTATCCAAAATTGAAATTTCCCAATCGTTTTGGTTGATGATAGTTGGTCGTTTAATTCCCTGATTTTTAAAAATTGCAACAACAAAACATTTAAAATACACAATTGAAGATAGAGGTTTTTTGTGTCAGACAAATTAATGAAGCATATGGGCGTACCATCGTACGTAATGATAACATTGTTATATTGCGTTATATTGTATAGCACTTACTTTGAAAACTATGAAAATGAGAAAGCGCATTTCTCAGGTTGGGAAGACTACGATACGGCGTAGGGATGGCTATGTGCTAAACACGTGCCCCTTAACCTAAGGCCGCAAGGTACGAACGCTGCTGGTAGGTCTTAGTTGGTAGGTCGTAAAGAGCTGTTGTGCCAAAGTATAAACGTACATGCAATATGGAAATCGTCTTTTTATGCAACGAATTTTTTGCAAAATTGCAACCGTGTTCTTTGTTTCTTCTTTATGCCATAATTTATAAAATAAAATTTGTGTAGTTTGTACGTATGTGGCATATTGTAAACGGAAAAATCCTGTATAAATGAGTAAATATATTATGCAATGTAACAGCGAATTTGTAATTCCGATCTGTCATTCTTATGTCTTATCACGTTCTTTAGAGACAGATATGCTTCTTGAGCTGTAGTAGTACTAGTAGCAATAGAGAAAGAAGGCACATTGGCTAGTGTCCTCGAAAATATTTTTGGCGTAAACAAATCTTCTAAATAACGTTCGGCAATATAGGTAAATACTCCATAACCGTTTCCTCTTGGCAATTCACGTTTATTTCCCATCCAAATGGGCAGATCAAATGATATTACTAAACTGTGTAGGACTGATCCGGCGGGCGATCGTGCAGAGCGGCAGCGCGGTGTCCATAGGGTGTCCGTGGGCTCTGTCCATAGACTCCTTTCCTCCCAGTTCCACTATGACATATCCCAATGATCTGACTCATCCGTACAGGTCTGTCCCGGCGGGCTTTCCCACAGAGCGGCAGTGCATTGTGCCTATGGGCCTTGTCCAGAAACGTCTTACCTCCCAGTTTCATTACGACATATCAAATGAGCTGATTCAACTTAGTAGGTCCTGTTCTACCTGCTGTTTGCAGCCGGAGACATTATTCGCGTGCCCCTTGTCATAGGTCACGCGATGCTGCTCTTGCCAGGTATGCATGTACACAGTTCCATGAGTTGTCTCGGAGCAATGGCTCATGAACTGTTAGAATTGTACATGAAGCTGAATAAAAATACTTCATGCTTAGCGTGAAAAGATTGTAGAAATTCAAAGGCTGAAGATTATATGTCTTTTTGTCAGTCTTTTTGTACAGTCTTTTCACAGACTGTACGTGCACATGTTTGTTCATGTCTATACCTCTAGGGTTTTGAAGTGTCCATATCATCGGTGGTCGATTCCTGTGTTGTAATTCGTGATGTGTTGGTAACTTCCACTGCTGGATGGTGAGATCCAATACCGATCTACCCGCCGACCAGCAAAGTTTTCTCCAACAAAGTATCTCCCAGTGGAGCACCGCCCCAGCCTCGACTAGCTCTAAGCTCCCGATTGGTCACCCATCATGTTCGATAGAGTAGTAAATGGAAGCGTAAGTAAGGAAGAAGTGAGGAAAGGACAAAGAACAGGAAGGAAAGATCGCTCTCGGTCTGTGACCTGTTTGTTAGGGTATGGAATCGACATTGGTCTGGTGTTGATCGGAGAAGCCACGGAAACTGCCAAGCAGAACAGCCGGTCGCTAGAATTTTTCTCCAGGCACCGGCAGCATTAGACTCAGCTTTTTAGCTACTATATTAAATACTGCCACGGTCGAGACAAGTACCTTGGAACTCTCGGTGAGAGGCACTGGGGGTAACATAAATAGGTGTCCTAAGAGTGTCATGAGCATCCACATCCATCATGTTGATGTAAACTGGTTTGAAACAGATCTGCCTCATTCCGCCTTCCGTCAAGAATCTCATTGCACTATTTTCTTCATTTACATTTTTTTTATTCTTCACTAGATTTTTTCCACTTATCATAGTCGCTCATTTATTGTCATCCTGTTAAGGCATCAGAGTAGGTATCGGCTCGGCCATCGTCCACGCGTAACAAATCCGTTCAATAAATCAGTAAATGTTGTTGCTGCAAATTCGAGTGCTACGGTTGCTAGTCTTGCGTAAAAGATAATCGGTTGCAAATCAATGATGTGCAAGGCAATCAATGCATATCAATAATTTATGTGATCCATTCGCTGGTTAATCACTCATGTACAAAAAAATATGTTACAGATATCGCTTTAAGCATCTGATTTCATGATATGTGATCTGAGATTTCCAATTAATTGGATTTCTTATGCATCTATTCTTCTAAGTGCGTCGAGTGAGTGTCAGTTAAGCGGTCTTGAATGTTAATATTATTGCAGTCCTTATAAAGAATTATGTATTTCATTTTGTAATAAATGACTGTTTGAATTTAAAAATAGGATAATTATTACACTTTATCTCTTGTTTGACTTAGCAAATAGTTTCTATAACACGGGAGCGAACGTTGTGAGTTATCAAATGTTGCCAATACTGCTCGTTGCTACATTCATTCATAATCCAACAAAGAGTCGTACAAGAAAGAGAGTAGGGATTCCGGAGCTGAGGAATACGTGCGCAGATTGCCCCCACCCCTTCCATGTGCCACAAAAATGTACACCTAATTTCAAAATCTATCTTTAAGGAACAGATTTCATTAAAACAAAACGTCTCTATCTCTAATATTTTAGTTGTAGGAAGACGCCAAAAATTTTTTTGAACTTTGGAAATTTTCGAAAAATTAGGGATTTTAACGAAAATGTGACCTGAGGCCTTACCATTTTTTAAAACGTTCTTTACACTATCCAACAATTAAATTTAATATAAAAGCAATGCAATTTTTTTTCAGTTTGGAAAATGTTCATGTAAAGTATCCCCCAAAATTAAAATATCACTTTAAAATGCAAGGGACAGTAACATTAGCTAGATCGATTGCGGAATGTCAGTTTTGGAGAAAATTGGCTGATTGCTTTAGCCACTAGCGTTGTTCACGGAGGGACGGACGGAGGGACGGACTGAGGGACGGACGGAGGGACGGACGGAGGGACGGACGGAGGGACGGACGGAGGGACGGACGGAGGGACGGACGGAGGGACGGACGGAGGGACGGACGGAGGGACGGACGGAGGGACGGACGGAGGGACGGACGGACCGACGGAGGGACGGACGGACGGAGGGACGGACAGACAGACGGACAGACAGATGTTTTGCTGTCAATCGATTTATCGGTTTCAAGAACTCACAAAACTGGAATTCTGACTACACCATGTGATAGAATACTTTCTTTTTAAATTTAGCAACAATATTAATCCACTTTTTCGTTATCAGGCCCCAGCAATTAAGATTTTTTCTGCCAATAATTCGCAGTTGTTTCGCGTAGCATTTCATAACTTTCTCACTACTCCGTAGCGAGAACGTAAAACGAAGACATTGCTTTGTCTTCTGATACAAATGAGTACAGACGTGCACTTGAGGCGTTCGCCCTGGTCGGCAGAGGGATTACGCTGATGCCATTCGACACTATAGTGAAAGGCGCTTGCCACGCTGACGAGCTGCGCCGTCATTTCAACCCGCCCCAGGCCCCGGCGCCGGAAGAAGGCAGCGTGGGGGAGCTGACTCGGCGGCGGCGGTTGCAGTTGTGGACGGACTTTGCCACAAGCTACTGGCATCGCGATGGAGAGTCATGAGAAGGGTGCGGATTTTGATGCCGCAAAATATTAAAAATAAGAACCATTAAAATTATATTAAAATTGATGAAATCAACGAAAATGCTTTAATAATTAAAATAACGGGAAAATGTTAAAAATGGCTTATTAGTCGAAACCGACGAAAAATGAAAAGAAAAGTCATATTAAATCGGTAATTTCCTTTTGCCATATAATAAAATTTATGTCTAAACTAAAAGCAATGTGAAAAGTGAAAAGAAAAAAAAAACGACATTTCATTGCAATCCGCTCCCTAGTCATAAGTGAGCTAATGAGCATCGCATTTGACTTCGGTCAATGAACTTCAGGCACCAGTTTGCGTCACAATATTAGCAGGGATTTTAAATGCACCCAGATACCAAAATTATCATGTTGTAAGTCATTGAAACAGATTTGTACACCTTTGGCATGTAATGCTATCGACAGGAACTTTTCAGAAAATTGAGTGCAACTGCAACAAATTTTGTTTCCAGTATCCATCTCCTGTAGGATTTTGTGAGAGGCGTTAAAAGTGAGATACGACCATTCGAGAGATGTCAGACGAGATATATGAAGTATTTTCTAATATTGTATTTTTATTAAACTATCCCTTCATCATGATTTTTTCGTAGAATATTGTCTCTTTATGCCACTTTCAAAACGTTTCTCAACACTTCTCGCTTCCCATGCAACGTGGCGGAGTTTCTACTCTGGCTTTTGAAAGGAAGTGCTAATGTTGTGGTCACGTGGTTCGTGACGTAAACTGGTGCTGAGCAGAACGAGGAAACGTCGGTGCAACGGACTAGCTCACTCATGTGTTTCCACTTTGGGATACTACAGCCATCGACGCACGGGAATGTCTATGGAGATGGGCGCGAAATATGAATCAATGTGCACTGAGACTGAAAATACTGACCGTCTGAGAAACGGGACTACAAAAGCAGTGATAAGCTCAAACATCGGTATTTTTGTACGAGAGACATGTTCTTACATTAGGCCAAATATCAATCGCGTATGCGCAAAACACTATTTCTGGCATGCGGCGCTGATTCACCACTCTCGCGCAGAATTTCTCGGGTGCCGGTCTCTGCATCAATGCTTCTGCGACCTGGTTGTTTTCTTTGTTTTCCCTCGCCTTTTGAATACAAGCCTATACAGCAATCCTTTGAGGTTTCCTCCTTGTCAGTTTCTGCTTTATCCTCTCTACGAATTCATCACACGCGCAGAGAAGCAGAGTCGATTTAATCCCCTTGACAATTCCGGTTGCGCTGATAGGTAATTTTCCTTGCTTTCAGCGATCAGTCCCAAGCGAAATCCGGAGTAATACACTAACAAATGGGCCATGGACTGTGCGCTATCTTTGTTTCCTCATCCTTATCCTGCTTTTCACTTTCACACAAGCGCACACATGCACACGCTCACACGCCCGCACGCGCACACACACATGCACGTGCAGTACAGCACAAGTCCGGAGACCAGTATAGAGATAGTACAATGTTTAACGATGCTCGCAGGGACCTGGATAAGAAATATTCAGCAGACCGATTATCATAATCACGAGTCCATCAGTGTATTTACTATATCTTGAAATGGTATAGGACTAAGAACTACGTAATCCAAAGTACTCACGCGAGTACTTTATTGCTTAAAGAATCTTGTTACTTTTTTGCATCATTTTCTTTTATTTTTCATTGAATTGTAAGTGAAATTAGTTTATTGAAATGATTTCGTCTTTCCCATTTCCCCTCTTTACTTATAACTAATTTCAAATCATCATTACGTTATAACTCCCATTGCACCTAGCGTTAAAACATTAAATAACTAGCAATAAAATATATTTTATTAATTAAGTCTTCACCATAGAATATAAAATCTATTGCTGGGAGATTGATTTCCTGACATTTAGTAACAATATCTCTTGTTAATTTCTCATATACGCAGTGGTACGGATGATATAGGTGGTGCAGATAAAGTTATGAAACGTTGCGAAAAATCTATTTTGATATTTTGACGGAAATGCTGGTTTTGGTAACACATAATACTGGAAAAAGGATTTCTTCAATTGTTTGTCAGCTGACCCGTTCGTCAGTTTTTCCGTCAGTCAAAAGTTTCTCATAAATGTCTTAAATGTTTTTCGTTCAATTGAATACTCGTTTAGAGACATACTTATTTTATCTAGCAGGTATACAACTTTACACAATTATAACCGTTTCCTATACTCAAAACCGAAATAACACTAATTTATTGTCCTTGTAATTTTTTTCTCCGCTGTTCTTTGTCTTCCCAATCTCCTTAGAGAAATATACGCTTAGAAAATGGCGCACTTCTAATATTTATTTCCAGCACTGAATTTTCGAAAATTACAAAATTTAAAATTGTTTTGGTTACTTCGTACTTCATTAATCAAGATAGATATTTTTTGTAATTGGGAATTTTTCTTCAAAATTAGATCTTGAATTCATGTAATAAAAGAGTGTTTTTTCAATTTCGGATTGTTACAACTAAAAAACACACAATACTTTCTCGGAAACGACTCCACTACTTTTTTATACTTCGTTGCTTAAAACAAAGTTCGCTTAATACAGACACATGATTTCATTTTCCTTAAAAACCTTTAAAACCGAAAACTATAAAAGTTCATAGGTTTTTAATCTGGCCTTCACTACTGGTAGTAGATATTTTTAATAATGCTATCTATTTTTCAGTATAAAATCTTAAAATTATAAATATGTAATAAAAATATAAATTTGTTATAAAACACTTGCAGTTTTCGTGTATATTGAATTATATGGTGACAGTGTTCTATTTTTTCGAAGCTGTCCTACCGTGACCTAAAGTGTGGAACCGACACTTCGTACATCCCTGACATTGACTTAAGCGCTTTCTTTCTTTATGCATTTTATTTTCAATAACTAGATCTTTAAAGAGTTTTATTATTATTTTTTACATTTTGAAATGTTCGTCTAATTTTGAGTTATATTTTTTCATGTTTTGAATAGTATTGTCTAAAGAGTTATTTGGTTAAAACGTGCAAAATAATTATATTACGTAACTGTTATCAGTAATTCGAGAAATTAGGGATTGTTGCGGTACCGGTGATTTTATATTTGTAGTTGTTCATTATCATACAGTTTTGTAAAAAAATTACTATTTATTATATTATTGTTATTGTTGATGTTAGCTAGCAATGATTATTTCTCACATACAAATTAATCATAGTTATCTAACGTAATCTTAAAATAATCCTTTACAATCATTGAAATCGTGTATTACTTGTAAAAATAGTTTCTTTAATGACTATTTCTGGTACACTGTTTTCGACGATCAATAATTAGCTTGAGTTTTTAACCTCATTCTTTTCAAAAATGTACATGTATTTTTGAACTACAATACAAAGCAAGGTTTTCTAACAGAAAATAAATTTAATATCTACATTATTAATTTTAAAAGCGCACAAATCCAGCGTTTATTTATTTATTTATTTATTTATTTATTTATTTATTTATTTATTTATTTATTTATTTATTTATTTATTTAATCACCGACCTTTTGAGAGGTGTCTGGTTTCTTTAGAAACCCAGATATTCGAGAAAAATACAAAAATAAATTATTACTTATTCCCAATGCGCGCAGAAATTGAAAGAAAACTATTCAGGCTCGGCCATCTGAGAGGTATCTATGGCTTTCTAGGTACCAAAAAACTCGGGGAAAAACACCGAAAACAATGAAACAGTTTCGATTTTGACTGAGAAATGCAAGTATTTGATTTGTTTAAAATTTATTGTGGCAAATAAAAATTGTTCTGCGCTTATGCTGGAGCATTTCTTAGGACTTCCAATTTATAACGTAATTTTACAAAACATAATTGTATTTACAATGGTATTTGTATTGTATTTACAATTACGTATTTACAAAACATAATTGTAACAATTAGAAATAAATAGAAATTAGAGTATAATAATTTATTTGTGGTAACTTTGATTAATAAAGTAACAGAACTTTTATGAAACAAGTACTTGAAGACAGGATGAAGATTAAATAAACAAATAACTGAAACTATACGGAATAAGTTTAAAGATATAATTTATAATAATTGTCTTCGAAATAATATTTTTGACAATATTGGTGAAAGTTTTGGTAGATATATTTTGTTGAAACTGCATCATGAAGTGATACCTATCACAAAGATGTTAATAGTTTCAATTTAATGTTAATGTGGAAGTTATTCTGATGTTACACATTCACATAAAACATGACAAGTGGTTTCGTCAGATTTCAAATGTAATTTAAAATTACAGTTGCCATATTCTGTCATGTAAAGAATTGTATTCCCGAGTTTCTCATACCTAAGATTGCTACCACATTCTGCATCTCATGTGTCAGCATGTCTCCAAGGAAGAGGTCGCCCGCTATTAAATAGTAATTATATACGTGTTGCTTTATAGGTAGTACGTTTTATGATGTTGTTGCTATACAGGATAATTCAGTTCTCTTTGCTAATACGGAGGGACTTTTTCCCGTATGTAATGTACAAACTGAATTTGCTGAAATTGGATACTCTTCATCGTTCAGTTTTTGTAAATAATTAACGTTAAAGTTTGGCTCGTGTAACATGGGCTCGTGTAACAGCAAGTGCGCGAGTGGCTTCTTCTCGTGTTAGGGCTCGCCACGTTTCTGAAAAAACTCAGTCGCTAATACTAACCAAGAAGCCCTGGACGTGAGCAGAAGGCAAATACCGCGCGAGGTCAACGCATCGCAGTCACTTATCTGACAAACAATTCATGCGGAGAGGTTACGAATTTTCCATTTCCAGCGGGAGCACATGCACAGTAGATACGTTTTTAATTTTCTAGGTATTTCTTGGTAACAAGCAAGGAAAATGAGGAATTTCGTTCTTTGGTTAGGTGAAGAGTGTTTTACAAGAACTGGCGCCGTTAATGTGCACAATTTGCAAGTGAGGTCCGAGAAAAATGCGCATTTTGCACGTAGTGTGGCTCACCAAGAGAGATTCTCTGTAAATGTGTCGGTTGGCATTGTGGATGAATTTATCCTCGGTTCTCACTTCTTACTCCCGAGCGTTTAAGAGTCGTTCATTATCTGAATTTTATAACTCAGGTAGGCAAACTAAGTTAACGGCGGTATAAAAGTATTCTTGAAAATAGTTATAATGTGTTTAATTCGTGGATATGAGTTTATCATTTGGATAAATGTTTAATATCTGTTCAACTGGCATTATCTATTTTAATATTTTATTAATATATTATTGATCTAGATATTTTACTAATTTCGAAGGTAATAGCCATTGCAAATGTAACTGCTCAGTAATAGATTTGTTGTGTTCAATTTTGTAAATATAATATTTGTAGCCTTATTCTAACTACAACTGGTGACCTCCCAATCTTATTGAAACATACACCTGAGTAAACTACAGTGCGGCAGGAAAGTCTCTCTGCCCCGAACCGAATTAGGACGTCATATTAAAAGTTGCATTTATATTAGTAGCAACCAGTTCACTGGGGAAATAGAGAAGGAGTCCACACTTCCAGCATCTGTTATGATGGTCGCGAGTACGCAATTTACGTTTTTAAGCCGAAGCTCGTATTACCAACATAATTTCTGATACAAGCACTCATCAGCAAGGTGCCACTGTTCAGAGACTTTCGTGGTGCGCTATATCATCCAGCTATATTATCCAAGCAAAAATAATTTCACGTCTGTATCATTTGCGAATATTGCAATTTATAAATTTATTGAAGAAGGAATACTTGATATCAATATAAATGATATAGGAGGTAAGAGAGATAATTGTGAGTCGTCAGCTGAAATCTTGTAAGGAAATTGTGTTATTTTAGGTCGGAGACATACGCGCGTTTCCTTACCGCGGGTTGCTAAGGGTTGGTGGCGTCAGCCGTGTCGACGCACGTCGATGCCTGAACACACGGCTGTTTAGCGCGCGTCTCGGGTGCTACTGGATCCTCAATATGCATGCCATCGCAACAGCTCTGGGTTATGAGGCGCAGAAGATTATCAAGAAGAGTCCAGGAGACATTTGTGCACCCTAATACTAATAGTGAGAGGATATCTTATGGTGTTTATTGCACTCTGTTAAACAAACAACAAGAAAACATTTTTTTAAGGTTATTCTCCAAAGCTTGAAGTCATTCGCTGAGGTGCTCTCCAAACTACAATAAGTGTTCTGATTTTAACCTCTTATCAAAACCGACATTGAAATACCTACAAACTTTTTTACCAGCTTAATTTTATTTTTGTTCACAGTAATTGCAATGTTCCAAATAACAGGCCTCCAATCTACTTATTGTATGTGAATTTGTACATACAAGAAACTTAATCGGATAAATAATGGCTTTATTGGATTTAAGTCAAATTAAACTACTTTCGTTTTCAAAAGGAAAGTTTCTGTGATTTTTAAATTACCTGCATCAGGGCTAGCACGTACGTATAAGAATGTCTTGTATTATCATGTGCAACATAATTCTCTATAGTACATTACATACATAGATTTTTAAAATCTACTAAAATACTAAATACCTTCAACAATGACAATTTTTTACACATTTTCTAAAAAACAAATTCTATGTCAAATAATGAAATCTTTTATGTTTCTTAAAAAAATAATTGTTTCGGTTGTAATTGTTTTTAAAGGTTTTACACTACAGAACTTGGATAGTTTGAATTATGATTTGTAACAATATATCATTGACTAATAATAATAATAATAATAATAATAATAATAATAATAATAATAATAATAATTTAATTAATTAATTTTATAATTATTATTTTCACTTTCCTGTACATATTGGTTAAATTGTATCGCAATCGTTCAAAAATTTGAATTTCCTTTTCATTAAAGAAGGTAATTACAAAAGTTACAAATATTTCTGTTTTCAATTCTGTCACTTATACACAATAAATTAATCAGATAATTAATTTTATTCTGATCTGGTACCCAAATTTTCGCCATCATATAACTTTTACGAAAATGGTGCTCAACCATTATTCAGATCCCACATTAGCTTTCGAGAACTCGTTTGTGATTTAGCCATTTAAAGAGCTTCATTCAATACCGAGTTCACGTCACAGACGTTCAGAATGTGCAGTCCCGACTTAATCCTGTAGACAACATATCCCTGACCTGGAATCCATTTCGTTTAATAACACAGACAGAACTTTTTTCTGCCAAACTCGAACCTTGTTCCTAATGCGAGCACTTGATTTGCTGCCTGAAGAGTGCTGTAGTGTATTGTAACGATATAAAATTGTAGATCTTTGCAAGACCGCAGCCCACTCGAGCGGTAGTGTATTCATCTTCACTTGTTGCCGAACAGTCGGACATTAGTGTAGACAGTGAAAATCAAAGTTTTTTTCAATTGCTTATTTTCAGTTGCTTGATTTCGATACTTTATCGGTAAGTCTTCTAATCAATAAATTATTTTAAAGGGGACACTACAAGCTCTTGATGTAGATTAATGTAATTAATTTTTCATGACTAGAAAAAATGTTGTTGGCATTTGGAATATAAACACACTGGTACCTAATCCGAGCCCCCCAAAGGCTCCTAACGCGGGTCTCAAATTTGTCCGTCTTGTAAAGTAAAAACAATTAAGGTATTTGGCACCCCTTATACCTTACGACCTTACAAGTTTAATAAAGAGCATGAGCCTACTATGAAGCCTATCAGTTTGAGAGAGCAGGAAGAAGAAAGAGGTCAAAAGAAAATATCAGAATTTAGTCCCAGAGAAGTAAAAAAAAGAGAGATACTTTAAAGGAATCTGAAGGAAAACAAAAAGCAAAAAGAAGATTCCACGTCCGACGAGGAGTCGAACGCCATGTTCTGTGGCTCTTCCGAATTGGAAGTCCTGCCAGGTATGTTTTTCCTCCTTGCTTGAGAAGATACCGAGGCTGATGTGCCTAATGTGTTCACTCTGGACTCATGTAGAATATACGAAGTCCCAAAAAGATGGTTAACAAGCGATTTTGTCGTACTTGAATATATGGACCATGTGCAAGACATAAGACAATTTCTTATGTATGAGATGTTAAATTTGTATTTTTGTAAAATATAGTGAGTTCATTCTATTTGCAACTCGTTTCACTTATGTTTACCCATTTCTTCATGTTTCTTCTTCATGTTTCGGCGAGCTCACATTAGGAAACCTTTTTTAAAAATCCACGAAACATAATGTTAAAGAAAAAAGATTGTGTAAAGAAATGTTTACTTCGCCAATAATTTTAAGTAGAATGTAACATTTGTGTATTTATGTATTACCATTTGTGTAGAATACAACATTTGTCTATATAACATTTGTGTATTTAAAGGTATGTATTGCATGTTTTGATTTAATTGTGCAAAAAATTGTATTTAAAAATGTTCTAAAACAAAATGGGAGGCCGAGTTTGGCAGAATAATGGTTCAGAAAAATAAGAAACTGAAAACAAAAAATCAGACCACGAGAAGCGATCCTGCTGAAATGAAAATTCTAAAATGTATGGTAAAGGACAATGCCATGTATAAATCGATCGAAGATCGAATATGAATCTAAACGTCACGAATAAACAAGCTCTCTAATATTCTAGGAACAGTTGAGAGGCATTATAGAATAAATGAATTAGCACATCATAACGGAATGGATGATTGCCGCAATCTAAAGGAGTATTTCAACGAACACAATCAGACGCCCCAAAGATAATGGAGTGATCAATTTTAAGACCATTTTAAAATATCTTCGTCCGGAACAGCTTTGTTTAATCCCTTTAGCAGCATCAGATGTTAATGACATATAAGAAACAATTTTTGACGCTATCTGCCTCCGCAGGTACGCTATCTGCCTCCCGTGTGTGAAATTTCTGTAATCTTCCCTGTTCACGAAGATGTTCGAAATGCAGCGAAAAGTCCCGATCGGGAACACATGAAGTCCCACGCGGTAAGGGAATACATGTAAGTTGGCTTCTTGCCTGCGAGAAGTACTCTAAAACGCGCAATGGCGATGGAAGGGGAGCGCTTCGCCACGCTCTCCGTGCGGCAGGGGGCGTTGCGAGGGCGGCGTCGGTGCACCCCTGCAGGCAACGCTTTCCTCAGCTTCCAGGGCGTGCCCTACGCCAAACCTCCGGTCGGGGAACTTCGATTTAAGGTACTTCACGGGATCTTGCCGTACAGCGCTCTTTAAATATATCGTATTTTTTAATACGGCATTTAAATTATTTTTACGAAAGTACTAAACGTTTAGGTAGGGTCTTATTTTGCTACTTATTTGCAAAAATTGATTTTAATAAAAAGGGGAAAAAGTTTTGGCAATTTAAAGATCATTGAAAATGTCATAATTCTTTTCATTTACCACTTTAAAGATTTTTTTCGGAACAATTTTAAGAACTACATGAATTCATATTTTGGGTTACTGCGGTACGGAAATAATTGCTAATATACCGAATACTATTTTCTTTCGAAGGAAGAAGAGTATTTTCTTCTCGTCACAGTACCTAAATTAACCTAAGACTAAATTCTTTGCTCAGACCCAGACTCACAAAAATTCTTACTTTCTATATCGAATTACATTCCTAAACATGTGTTTCGGACAGTTGATTTCGTGGTTTCTGAAACACTGTTTGGCATCATACAAGAATAACCTGGCAGCTCTCAGATGATTTGCATAATTTTTCATTCTTTCCGCCACTTTAACTGCATCCCGCACACTCACTGCAACCTTCACTCTCACAATAATCCTTGCGCTAGCATTTATCAATTGTTTTATTACTTACGCCCGGCAAAAAAAACACACACACAGCGTGGCCTTCTCATTCGGTTTGTGCCCCACGGCTTTCGTTAGTCATTTGACTAATTTGCCTCGGCACGGAGTGCCTCTCATTCACACACTGGTGGCAACAGAATACTCTCTTACTGGTGCTTAGCTCAGAACCAGTATTACCGCTGTCTTTGCACCGACTTTGACCGGGAGGTCCTAAGTTCGAAAAACGATGGTGACGGATTTTCGACTCTAACTTCATGACTACGTCGAATTTAGACGCTGTCTAGAGAATAATTTTGGTGACCGGCAGATCTGTAGTTTACCATGTTATTGCTGATCATTACCAAGCGAATGTCCGAGAAATACCACAGCAAAAGGGCTGCGAACCATGTGCGATCTTTTCTTCTCATTCGTTTACCTCTCCTTTCGACTTACCCACATTCTCTTACATTATTTCTCTATCACACATATCGGGTGATCTGTCAGAAAATTAGAGTTTGTCGTGGCTGGGGCGGTGCCCCGATGATACCTGAAGAGGGAAATCTCCCGCAAACCAGGGCGGCGCCGAGTCATCCAGCGGGCGAGAAACGTAGCCACCTCCGGGGATAAAACATCCACTACACTAACGGGACTAACGACTACAGCGGAAGTGCTCGTAAATAATCAATCAATCAATCAATAAACATAATGGTGACACGCAGTCGTACATTTTGTCTCGGCAACTTAGATTAGGCTATTTCATTATCTCAGTTCTGTTTTCGCTGATTTGGCGATTTAAAAAAAAAGTAGAACTAATTTAAGACAGATTCACTTGGGTTTATAATTGCAATTAATGGAAATAAGTAAAGTTCCCGAGTGCATCAGAACCATGATAAAATTTGCGTTGCTTTTTAACAATGGCCGGAAAAATTAGTATAAAATTATTCTATTAATAATAATTTATTTCTTACTTGTTTGTGCAAAATAACAACAGTGAAGGGAAAGCCTTTAAAATTGTTTGTGTAATATACTCATACATTTTACGTAATGTAGTTCTATCAGTCAATAGTGTTGCCATGTAGACAAAATAAGAAAGATAATGTTCTTCGTCGCACTGTCACTGTACAACCTGATAAGAACTTATTTACACATGGTTACTTCATAAAGTCCTTCAGAAATGTAGGCAGACGACTACTTTTTCAATACTGACCTGAAAAAATACAATGTTGGGTATATTTTGTTTTCCTTTTTGTAATGCTTTTGGAGATCAATTTTTTCTTTAATTTGCTTACAAATAATTGGCAAAAATTTAGGTTTTTCCTTCAAACATAACTACACAACAAATAAATTTCAATAATTATTTTTTAAATTAATCACAATTAAATTGTCTAGTGAATGAACTAGAATGGTGAAGATACCGATAAAAGTAAAGAGTCAAGACTCGTTTATTTGAGAAAATATTTTAAAAAATTATAAATTTTGTTTGAATATTTCTGTTCATAAAACTGAAATTTTTAGTGACAGATTAACTATTCTAGTTTATTCACTAGAGAAAGTCATGGATTACACGCTACAAAATAATTATATTATTAACTTTAATAGTTTTTGATTTATGATATTTGAAGTGCATGAAAGTGATGACAATTTACATTGCTGGAAAATGCATTTCAAGTTCATGGACTTAGATCTTGACAGTTGACATCTGCTTCGAAAAAAATGTATTTCTCAAAAACTAAGAAACGTTGCAAGAAACTGTTTGAAGAATTTAAAAGAGAATAAAACCACATACGACCAAATAAAAATTGAAAACCACGAAATTTCACGATTTTTCATCATTTTCAGGTAGACAGGTATCTGTAGGGTCACTTATACAAAATTGCATTATCGGAATAAAACTAGCTTTTTGTGAAAAAACATGTATACATTCCTCTTCAGGTAAGCGATTTTTTTAATAGTATCCTGTATTAGACTTGACCAAACACTAGTGAAATCCGTATCTAAATTGGTTCAGCCCATTGGATTGATTCATTGATTGACTGATAGTTAAGTGCGCGTCAACTGCTAAGGTTATTAGTCCCATAAGTAAAGTGCATGTTTTTATCGCGGGATTTGACGGTGAACTTCCCCCGCTGAATGGCAATATTCAGCGCCGACCTACCCGTCGGTTTTTAGGGTTTTCACAACCATTTATCTCCCGCCAGCGGGGCACCGCCCCAACCGGGACAAGCTCTAAGCTCCCGACTGTTCTTCCGACATGTGTGGCAGTGTAGTGCATGTAAATGTGGGTAAGTAGGGGTGAGGATATAATAAAGAAGAGGGAGGAAATATTGCACGCGGTCCGTGGCCCATTTGTTAGGGTACTACTTCGGCATTCACCTGGTGTTGATCGGAGAAACCACGGAAAACTACCGATCAGAGCAGTCGGCCACTAGAATGCTTCTCTAACAGCTTGTGAATTCGATCAAGCTACCTAGCTAGAGTAGAAAATGCTGCCACCGTCAGGTCTCGAACCCTAGTGCCTCCCAATCAGAGGCACACCAGTGACACCAATTGACGCCTTGAGCCACCTAAGGCCCAACCCATTCAAGAGATTGCCCCGGAGCAATAGACAAAAATCGCAAAAACAACTCAATTGATTTTTATTTCATCTAAATAAGCGAAAGACATACTAAGTACTCGCATTGATCTAAAGAATCATAAATTTAATCGTTTCTCGGCAGTAATGTTGGGGCTAACATGTAACCACCGTGTAGGATTGGTGCTATTTATATCATTCTCAATGGCTTGTTTTTTTCGGGTTGAGAAATGCCTCGTGAGAGAAGTAAAAATGTGAAGTAGTGCTCCGCGTACAGGCAACAATTTCAACGGTATGTGGATTGGAGATCTTTCAAGAAAGTCTTTAATGGCTATCTCAAAATTTGCCGAAACAAATATTCCGACATCTACTACAACAGGATGGTTTGTGAAGGAAAATATCCCCAACCTATCAAAATAACATATTTTCCCGAAATTATCTTCAATGAGTTTAAAATAATATGATCTTATTTCAAAAAGGACATCTTCAGAGTACATACTCATCCATTTTAGAGTAATATATTTGTTTAAAAGAAGCTTACAAGCAAACTTTTGACTTTAAACATACTGTTACAAGTATCCAAAACTTCCTGGGTGACGCGCTATAAATACAACAGGGGTATTTGGACTTTATAAAGTTTTTGTAACATTGTATTAGAGTTTTGCAATATTGACATTTCAATGTGTGAAATGTGTATCCATAATTACATCATCCATTAAGTGAGTTTTGCTGTAGGATTGTTATCCCTGTGTATACATAGACAGAATGATCACAAACTTAGCTGAAGTATTTGTTAATAGTAATATCAACTTGTGAGTTGCGAATAAAGTGGATAGGTACATTCTGAGGGAAGCAAGATCCCCATTACAACGCTAAAATAAACGCTAAAATAAAATATTACCACACCACCTTCGGAAGAAACAGCGACTCGAGAACGATCTGGAAAAATTTGAAAAATCTAGAAATAGGCAAAGGTCCTCCCCAAATTGAAGCAAATATACCCTTAGAATCACTAAATCGCAGTTTCATAAACAGCGTTCCTTCATTTGACAGTAACTTGAAAAAGCAATCTCTTTTGTTTCTCCAAAACGCAGAAATAAAATCCAACGATAAATTTTTCTTTTCGTCCGTTGAACATCAGGACATAATCAAAATCGTTCAAAGTCTCAGCTCAAATGCTTCAGGTTCCAATGGTATAAATGCCAAGCTGCTAAAAAATAGCTTAGATATGACGTACCCAATTATCACCGAAATCGTAAATTTCTCACTAATGAGCGGGCAATATCCCTTATCCTGGAAGACTGCGCTCGTGCATCCTATTCCCAAGACAACATCAACCAAAAACCCTATTGAATACCGCCCAATTAGCATCCTCCCAACTATCTCTAAAGTACTCGAAAAAGTCGTCCGGAAGCAAACTGAACAGTATCTTCGAACAAAATCACTTTTAAACGATCAGCAATCAGGTTTCCGTTCCGGCAGAAATACTGGAACCGCACTACTAAACGTCATTGAAGACGCGAGAACAGCAATAGATAACAGTAATATAACTATTTTGGTTCTTCTGGATTTCAGCAAAGCATTCGATTTAGTAAATCACGACATCCTGCTCGCCAAACTAAAGATCATGGGATTTGCACAGCCCACGTGTAAATGGTTTCTTAATTATTTAACTTCCAGAACCCAAAGAGTGGTGTCCGGTAGCCGTAGCTCAAGGGACTTGAAGCTTAACCGCGGAGTTGCTCAAGGCACTGTGTTAGGGCCACTGGCCTTTTTAATCTATGTAAATGACGTGGGAAATGCACTTAAATATTGCAGTCATCAAATGTATGCGGATGATCTCCAGATATATCTAAGTGGTCACCCGTCTCACCTCGTTTCACACGTACAAAAAATTAATGAAGATTTGATAGCGATAAACAACTGGGCAGCGTCTTTAGGCTTACAATTAAACCCAAACAAATCACAGTGCATGGTTATCAGCTCGAAATGCACTATGAATAAAATCTCTTCTTCTCCTTTGCCTAATATTTATATAAATGACACCATTTTATCTTGGTGTTCTGAAGTCAAGAACCTAGGTGTAGTTATCGACAACACTCTCAGCTGGAACTCGCACGTAGATTCAACCTGCCGTAAAGTTTTTGCTTCAATGCACTCACTGAAACGCCTGCGAGCACTTTTACCAGGTAGCACACGTGAGACTCTCATCAAATCACTTATCATGCCACAATTCGACTATTGCGACTTTCTTCTGACCAACATGACA
This sequence comes from Gryllus longicercus, assembly GCA_038098605.1. Taxonomy (NCBI): domain Eukaryota; kingdom Metazoa; phylum Arthropoda; class Insecta; order Orthoptera; family Gryllidae; genus Gryllus; species Gryllus longicercus. The sequence continues at coordinate 4,861,229 of JAZDUA010000057.1, read as the reverse complement.
TTCAAATTACAACGTAAACTTCAAGTAGCCCAGAACGCATGCGTACGTTTTATTTTTGATCTAAGAAAATACGACCATGTATCCGAATTTTTTGACAGAATTCGTATGCTTACTCTAGACAAAAGACGGTTACTCCACTCTTTACTTCTTCTTTATAAAGTTTTAACCGGTTCTCATGCAACACGCCTCATAAGTAACTTCAATCCTCTGAAACTAAATCGAGCTCGTGAATCAGCCCTGCTTTGTGTACCACGTCACAACACGACTTCATTCAGTAAATCATTCACCATTACAGCTATCCGAGCCTGGAATAAATTACCAGCGAGACTAAAACATTTAAATACTTTCGGCAAATTCAAAGCTGAATTAACCACATGGGTAAGGAATAACGACATATAGAACGGCGTTAATGTCTTCTTCAATCTCCAGACTTCTCCCACTTCCAAGCGCCCGGTCACCGCCCCCGTTAAACACCCTCTATTTCCCCCTCTTTATTCTCAATATTCCACCCCATACCTCATTGCTTTATCCTCATCTTCCATTCCCTCTCACACCTAAATTATGAGCATTATTATTTTTCTGTGTACCCTAATGAAATTGTTAATAAAATATACAAAAGTATTAGTGACGTTCCAGATAAAATATACTTGTAGCTATCTTTGTACCATCATCAGGATATTCACTACAATATATTGGCATAAACAAAATTGATGTTAAGATACCCGCACTCTTTGTATTGTTCCTTAATACTGCCAGTATTGTGTTTAAAATTACTGTTGTTATTAGCTTATAGTGTATTGTGCTTCTCTGGTGTAAAAAGTATTGTATATTTATGTAAAGTGCTACTGTAAACTAAACGTAGCTTTCTGTAACGTTCCTCAAATAACTTCACTTTTTCGCCTTCTTCTTCGTCCTTTCCTTCGCTTTTTTTCTCTTCCCTCTCCCTCACAAACTTTATCATTTATACTTTCTGACCCCTTCCCCTGTACGTCTTTTCTTTTCTCTTTCACGAAACTTCCCTTTCACTACTCAGTATAACATACTCAGTTCTATTAATGTTCGGCCCTAAGCCGCCATCCTGATTGAGGTTTTTCTGGGTTTACTCAATCGCTTAAGGCGTATGCCGGGATGGTCCCTAGATTTGTTCTCCCAGACGTAAATGTACAGCTTGTCCTCCCCTCTTAAAATGTTACTACTCTAAATGTATGTAAATTCAGTGGTTAGGCGGAAGAGCAGGCCCTACGGCCTGAGCCTCGCCATTAATAAAGACATTATTATTATTATTATTATTATTATTATTATTATTATTATTACATCTGCTAAGGTTCTTTGACATGATTTTAATCTTCTATTTAAATTAGTAAAACATTATTATCCATCACTAGTTATTATTTTCTATTACTCCTGTGAACTATTCACTATTGATACAAGTTTCTGAAATACTTTTCAGGCTCCAGTGCCATTGGGCGCCTGGTCTGGCGTGAGAGATGCCATCGAACCTGGCAACCAGTGCGTGCAATACGATGGATTTGCTAAGGCCATCGTGGGAGATGAGGACTGTCTCTTTCTCAATGTCTTCACCCCATGTCTGAGTTCTGAGAGTGCCAATGGCACTTCACTTGCTGTACTCTTTTGGATTCATGGCGGAGGATTCTTGAGTGGGTCCAGCAATATGTTTCAGCCCGATCCGTTCATGGATAATGGAGTGATTCTTGTCACTATCAACTACCGTATTGGGCCGTTGGGTAAGTGTTGACAATACTTACGTCCAAGATGCTCAGGAAGGGAGAAGATTTAATGTAGATTTAGATTTTAAGGAATAATAAAGAAGTCAAAATATTTTGATTTCAACCGTGCACTGAGGTGAAAAAAGCCATAGGATAGCAAAATGCAAATAGAGAGAGAGCAATAGTATCGCTTACATGATCAGTATATTGGCAGAGCTTTCATTTGTACTCAAGTAATTCATGTGAAAATATTTCTGACATGATTATGGATGGACATCGGGAATTAACAGTCTATGAAGGCGGAATGATTGTTAGAGTTAAACGAATGGGTCATACCCTTTTGGAGATGGTTAGAGAGTTCAATATTTCGAGATCCATAATGTATAAACTGGGCCGAGAAACTAATTTCAGGCACAACCTCTCACCACGGACAACGCGGTGACCTTCAATTAATGACCGAGAGCTGCGGCGAAGAAGTTGAGTAGTTGTTAGTGCTAAAAGAAGAGCAACACTGCGTGAAATACCGGCAAAAATCAATGTGGGACGTACGAAAAACGTCAGTTAGTTAGGATAGTACAGAGAAATTTTACTTTAATGGGGTGCAGCAACAGAATACCGACTCAAGTGCCTTTGCTAAGAGCACGACATCGCTTGCAGCGCATCTGATGGACTCATTACCATATCAATTGGGCCCAAGGTGACTGGAAACTGGCTTGGACGGATGAGTCCCGATTTCAGTTGGCAAGAGCAGATGGTAGAAATGGAGATTGACAGCGCAGATCCCCGAAAGCATGGACCCACGTTGTCAAGAAGGCAGGCTGGCGGTGGCTCCATAGTAATGAGAGCTTTGTCTTCTACTCCAATTGTGAAGATAATTGGCTGGGAATGACTATGTTCAGCTACTTGAAGACCATTGCAGCCATTCATAGACTTCATTTTCTAAAAAACGATGGAATTTTTGTGGATGACAATACGCGATGTCACCGGATCACAATTGTTCGTAATTGCATTAATCAGCATTCAGGATAGTTCGAACAAATGACTTGACCACCTAGATCGCCCGACATGAATCCCATTTTGGGGACATAATCGAGAGGCCAGTTCGTGCACAAAATCCTAGATTGGCAACACTTTCGCAATAATGGAAGACTATAGAGGTAGCATGGCTCAGTATTTCTGCAGGGGGACTTCCAACGACGTGTTGACTCCATGACACGTCGAGTTTCTGCACTTCACCGGGCAAAAGAAATATTAGGAGGTATGCCTTTACTTTTATCACCTCAGTGTATATCAACGTACGATAGACTTGCTAGTAAATTGTCTTGACAAAGACTGCAGGAGAATGGATTTCATTCCGAGAAAACTCCCTTTCAGATATTACCCAGATCATTTGTAAAATGTGCAAATTTGACTCTACATTTCTTGTGTATTTTTTAGTGTAAAGGTTAATACGCCTCATCAATAGTTCTTTTATGCTAGCATCGTGTTTATGGGAGGGGTAACACTGAGCTGCGCAGTATATGACAAGACGTAAAAATCATTATTGTCAATCATCATGCACTTGGTACTTTATATTGCGATTTTTCCCATCGGTGTGATATTTGTGTTAAGCGTCTGCTGAACACAACACACAGGATTAGATTTGCGAAGATTCACGATGCGTTGCATGGCATCTCAATGTTTGAGTTTATAAATATTTATGTTGAAAATACCAATTACGATGGATCATATAAGAAAATTAAAGAAAATGTCCAAAAACAACTTAACTTTGTACGAGTACATCACTCGCACATTAAGCAATAAATATGCAAGTAAATCTAAAGTGAAGATACATTACCTTCTATTAGAGTTTCCCACATAATGGGTTGTCACCTTTAAGACAAAAATCTTTTAAGAGATTTGAATTGCGTTCTTGTGCAATCAGTACAATCATTCAGGCACCAAAATGGTAGTTTTGAAATTGGATAACTACGCAAATTCTAAGAGAATAATATGAAGAACAAAATCTAGAGCAGAAAGATTCTAGCGAAATGTTCCGAGATAGAAACTCGTGTTTGAAAATGTACGGGTTCAATATTTTACTAAGCAGAGATATTCTGAACTTGTATGTCACAAATATTTATAAAATTAAAATTATCTCAGGTTTCTTGGGTCTTGATACGCTGGAAGCACCAGGCAACGCTGGACTAAAGGATCAAAGGATGGCTCTGCTCTGGGTGAAAGAGAATATTTCGGTGTTCGGTGGGGACCCTAACAACATCACTCTCTTCGGACAGAGTGCAGGTGGAGCTTCAGTGCATTTTCATGTCTTGTCACCACTATCCAAAGGTATGTAATAATAAGAAATTCATCTTCAACTTCATGTACTTTTACAGTAGCGGAGTGGTGTATGTTGAAGTGTGTAATGTTAAAAGCGACGCAACTAAATGAATGAATCAGTGAGAGATAGTTATAAGCCACAATTTTTAATTTTTGAAATTGTCTATACCACATTTGTTTTAGAGTAACCCACTCTCTATTCAGAATTATGAGTTTCCATTTTCAAGTCACATGACAGAATAACATCTCACTGATTGACTCGACCCTTCATTGACTTGCACGTGCTTTCCAAATTAACTTTGCGAACAGAAAGAGCGGTATTTCAAAAGTACACCAGAGTGGCGTAGGATTCCCTCTCACTGAGTTCTTAAATATTATATGACGAGAAAAGAAAGAATTAGGCTTACTCCCGGGATATAATTGAACATTTTGGCCAATTAGTAATAAACAATTTTTTTTTTATTTTGACACGACTTGTCATTATCTTAAGTCTTATCTTATCACTTGTAATAGAAGCCCCGTCAGTGTTGAACTTAAACTGAAATGTCACGCGGGAAAATATTTTGTAGAAAATACCGATTAAAGTACACCGCTATTTAGATTCCCAATATAATGGCATACGTTATCAGACATTGGAGCACTTTGGTAAAAGCCGATTATCACGTTTAGTAGGAAACAATTTGGCAATAGGAATATTAATGAGGTTAGTCACACAAGAAAGGGTTTTAGTACACCGCTGTGAACTAACAAGCAACACGCCAGGAAAAATTGCGGCAGACAGCAGGAAACCGATTTATAAAGGTAGTGCCAAAAATCCCACCTCATTGTCAGGACCTCCCAGTCACAGGCACTGTAGCGTCATCTATTGATGTCCTAAGCCGGTCTTCTAAGAGAATGTTAACGTTTTTTAAAGTGGCGCGTCAGGACCAGTCTTCACGATGGAATATCTCATGGCATTTCGCGTCTTTCTCAGTAGTGCCGCTATGCATCGCATGATCGCGACCGTATCAAATAGCGCTATGTCTAGCGGTACGACCGAGAAAAAGTTAAATCTAAAAGTTTAACTTTTTTCTCGAGTTTTATATTACAGCGATCTAGCATATGTGGAATTTTCATGATTGTATCTGGTCCCCCAACAGAGATATTGCAGTAGAAAATTTGGAATAAATCCAAAATTCCAATTTTTAAGAGGATGTAATTTTCAAGTGGTACATTATTTACCAATGATATTTTACAAAAAGCAATTAAACTGTTAAAAGTAATAGCACAGAATAAATTAAGGTTGTGATTCCATTCCTTCTTTGATAGATTACTCTCTAAAAATCGAATTTCGTTCATTGGCGTTCCATAGATTTGGTTGCAAATGTTTTTCAAATAAAAGCATAGAAGGTATGTCAATAAATTTCGATTTGTAGGCCAGACCATTCTCAATCCAATACTTTTTATTCCAGAATCTTAGAACAAGGTAGATCTGATTAATTTAAAAAAAGAATATGTGTATAAGCGCATAAAATGGCGCAAGGCGTAAACCAAAACTGGCCGCATAAAAAAATTAAAGATGTTTTTGAATAGCTATAACCTAAGGAATTTTATGTACAAAATCGAATTCATTTCGAAATGGTGGAGCGCCTCAGTGCCGGACTACTTAGAACGGATTGACTCCGAAGGGTGCTGGTGCGGGTGCGGGTGCGCAGGTCTGTTCCGGCGCGCCGTGGTGCAGAGCGGCAGCGCGCTCCTGGCCCGCAACGTGGCGCGCGACCCCGCGGGCCGGGCGGAGCGTGTGGCGCGGGCGGCGGGGTGCGACGCCCGCACCGCCCGGGAGCCGGCGGCGCTGCTGCGGTGGCTGCGTGCGGCGCCGGCGCCGGCGCTGGTGGCGGCGGCCGACGCCGCCAAGACGGACGAGGAGCGGCGCCGGGGCGTGCTGTTCGTGCTGGTGCCGTGCGTGGAGCCGCCGCACCCCGGCGCCTTCCTCCCCGCGCGCCCGGAGGAGCTGCTGCGCCGCGCGGACGCCTCGCGGGTGCCGCTCGTCTTCGGCATCACCACGCACGAGGGCATGCTCAATCTGCCAGGTAGGGGGTACCGTGGAGCAAAGCGGTGTATGTGGTGAAGTAGCGTTGTATGTGGTGAAACTGGGCTGTGTGTGGTGAAGCCGCGTTGGGCGCGAGGAAGCCGCGTTGGCTCTCCGCGTAAAAGCAATACGGCCACTAGAGGCTGCTCTGCTCTTGTTTCATCAATGCACGCGTAACGGTGGCGTCTTATGATTTGTTTTGTTTTTGTAAAGTCACACTTCTAAGAGCGCTTGCCCATTCAGTGCGGGTAGGTACTGTGTTTTAAATGTAAATATTACTTCGCTTGTTTTACTCTGCAATTAGCTTCGTAGATTTTGGACAGAAATACAACAATCTTCATAGTGCGATACTTGAAAATGCACAAGCTTAGCCTGAAGGCCTGTCAAGGAGAGCTTATAATTGCTTATTAGAGGTTAGGCGCCAAATTTAAATAAAATACGAAAGCAATTGATAACAGCCTTTAATTTTGTAGTTGTAGAAAGACGCATAAAAAATTGTAATTTGACAAATTGTGAAAAATCAGACATTCTAACGAAAATGAGGCCTGCGCCATTCTCTTGATAGTACGTTAGGCTATTCAAGGAAATATATTAATAAAACCTAGCGGTGCTAAAGCAGCACGTACACTCTCGCCCTATTTTCAGTCACAATTACGCAAAAAGTATTAAAATTTTATTAAAATTGTACACGACCTTATTTCAAAATCTATTTGTAAAGAACAGATTTCATTAAAGAAAAAATCTCTATCTTGATAATTCTTGTTGTAGGATCCGAAGAAATTTTAAACTTTTGCAATTTTCAAATACTCAGTTTTCAACGAACATGAAACCTGCACCATTATATTAAACGTCCTTTACACTAACTAACAACAAAATTTAATTGAAAACGATGGAGCTACTTTTTTGAAAATTTTGAAAATGTCCCGAGAGCTTCAGGTAAAGTATCCCCCACATCAAAATATCGGTTTCAAATTCAAAGGGTCGCGAGATTGATTGGGGAATACTAATTTTGGAAAAAAACGGCTGAACGGTTTAGCCGCTAGCGTTGTTCACAGACGGACCTGCGTTTTACCGTCACTCGAGTTTGCAGAATCAAGGATCCACAAAACATCGATTTTGATTACACCACGTATCAAAAGATTTTTTCTTAAATTTAGCAACTGGATTTATCCACTTTTTCGTTACCAGAGCCCTGTAATAAGAGTTTTTCTACCGAAAATTCGCCGTTTTCTCTTCGCAGCGTAACATAACCTTTTCTCTACTCCGTAGCGAGAAAGTAAAATTTTATGAGCCGAAATCCGATCGTGCTTAGCCGACATGTAACGGCAAAATGTGCAGGAGCGGGCGTGCGGCTGGGCCTGTTCCCTCCGCCAGCGCAGGGGGCGGAGGGGTTGGCGGCGGCGGAGGCCCAGGCGCTGGCGGAGCTGGCCTCGCACCTGGAGCGGCTGCTGCCCGACGACTTGGACCTCCGCCGCCCGGAGCGCTCGCGTCGGCTGCTCCGCCGCGTCAAGGACTTCTACTTCGACGGCCAGGAGCTCTCGGAGGACACGCTGCAAGGACTCGTCAATGTAAGTGGCGGGGGGGGGGGGGATTCGGTTACGAAATGTAAAGTGTCGAGACGAATCAGTTGCTTTATGAAGCAGAGGGGAGTATTGTGAAACAATAATAAAATGGACACTTAGAAAACATATTTTCATCAAAAACTAAAATAGCATATCATGCAACTAGTATTTCAATGTTAAGCTTTATTGCGCAAGTAAATGTTTTGAAAACGAGCGACGTTAGGAGCGAGTTAGTTAGCGCTAATACGTCGCAATCTGTGCCATCAGACGCAACTATAGGAACGATTTATTGCAACGAAAAAGATCGTTTATGATGCTGGTATACACAAAATATAGTTTTCATATTTACATACTTCATTTGTATTACGTATACAAAAAAGTAAAAGGTTGGAAACCGCTGGTCAAGGGGAGGAAATGGTTGGAAATGGAAAATAAAAGCGATCATGGAACGATTGACATTTCATTAATTCACCCCAAACATCGTTGCACCCAGCCCTTCGACCACCCGAAGCCGACTGCGACATCTTTCCGTGTGTCTTTTTCCAGCTTTACACCGACGTCAATTACGCTTCTGGAATACTCCGTGCGGCTGACGAACACTCCCGTCTAGGGTCGCCCGTGTACCTCTACGAGTTCGCCTTCCGCGGCCTCCTCAACTACGTGGGGGCTGCCCTGCGCAGCAAAGTGCAGGGGGTGTGCCACGGCGACGAGCTCGCCTACCAGTTCCGCATCCCAGGGCTGCCCGACCCGGCACCCGAGAGCGCGGAGGCATTGGTGCGGAGGCGCATGGGGAGGCTGTGGGCCAACTTCGCAACGACTGGGCAAGTACACTGCAGGATGGTTTCTACCCGAACGACATACGCACTCTAGGCAGGAGTTAACAAAAGGGAAACACAGGATTTTGGTGCTCTTCAAAATCGACGTCTCAGAAAATCACGAGAAGATTGCGTAAATAGTGAAGCTCAATGATGGACCGAAAACATGATTTGTAGAAACTAGGTTGTTTTGATTCTACTTTCACTTAAGGTACCTATACACATTCTCTCGCTTTGGGTATAAAAAGATAAACTCGTATGAATATTTGCATATAATTATTGGTTGCTTTTGTGAATTCATATTTGAATGAAATAACGGTTAACGTTCTATTATCTAACTCATTGTATTCAGAATGTAGCATTTTGTTTAGTAAAGCTGTATCATTCATTATTTATTGTACTAATATTTCTTTGGGTATTCGGCCTTCTTACAATATGTATAAAAACGTGGTTCTTGATATTTACAAGACACAAATATCTCTCGGGTTAGCAGTATCTCAAGTACTTGTACATAGGACACAATTTACAATACACAGTTATGACTAATATCGAAATTTAGTTAAATGTTATAATTCTTGGAAATTGCATTATTTTTTGGTAAGTTATTGCCTGTACAGGTGTTCAGACCTAACTACCGTCTGATACTCATACCGTATGAACCATCTGATGGCAAAACATATACTAAATGTTGTGAAATATCTTAATCATTACCCATAATCACTATTTCTTCAAAGACATGTGCCTCAGCACTGTACCGAAAAATTCAAAAACAACCACATTCTGCTGGGTTAGTACAGGCAGCCACGTAGGTGCTTTCGTGTGCTTCCCGAGCTGGTGAGGCGAATTGAAGTAGAAATAGAAACGAGAAAAGACAGCACAAGAGTAAAGCTAAATAATGTTTGTTTTTGTGTAGCTTAGCCTCGAGCAAATGCCATCAAGCGGAACCAGTTGTCCCGAACGACAAAGTTTGTCGAGAACGTTTCTGGTCAAAAGTGAAAGGAGCAAATGCTTTTGAGGCTTTTGGTTGCGCATAGCAAAATGGGAGAGCTACATGCCCATATGGTACCCAAAGCCATACTCATTGAATTATTCGGATCTCTTTAGCAAGGAAAAGAAGCCTTGAAAATCTAGCACCCCACGAAGTCAAGGTCACTCCTTGTAGTTCCTCCTAAATAATTATATAATAGTCAACATTTTCTCGTCTTGCCGATGTGAACCGAATAGTACATATATAATTATTCACCGTCACTTCATAAATATCATTCTTTTCACTATTTTTATCTATAAGAAACATATTAAAACTCATAAAATGCCGGTATTATTTTACAGAAATCCTACACCATCGCTCAATGAAGAAATACCAACAACGTGGCTTCCGTTTACGGATATAGCGCCCAATTATCTGAGGATAAGTGAGAACCTCACAGTTCAATCAGATCTTTTGAAAGAACGTATGCAGTTCTGGACCAGTTTATACAATTCATAAAACAATATTAATTTTTATATCTATTCTTCGCCGCTCAATTACTTAAATGTTATACATTGTACAATATTTTATTGTATTCATAATAAAACACTGGTGTTATTTTATTTATATTTCAATATTTATTTTCCTAGATAGAATATAAACTTGTGAAAAGGATCATCAAATAGTTCATGACGTAACGCAAAATTCATTTAGTACAGAGATTATGATATATTCAATAAACGTCACATTTATAATTACATTGTATTCATCGTGCCTTTAACTCACATCTACTTAAGGGTTGGTGCCTAATTATCTACTGTAAGATATGAAAATGATCAGTACTCAAATTCTTTCAATCTAAACTCTTCCGAATCTATAAAACTACAATGATTCTAATATTTTCTGTCGAACTCTATAGCAAATCCTATAGTTGTTCGCGTACCCATTGGGGGAATAGGGTTAAGAGGGTTAAAAGCTTCTAAATATGTTCCTAACGGTTGCCACTACTCAGCACATCACTCAAAAATCTAAGCCAATGTGTAATCACACATCTTTCTTTGTCAGTTGGAACATTATTTAGAGACTTTGAGAAGTTTATTGCTAAAGAAAGCAGTATAGGATCCGAATCGACTGACATGAAAAACTGATCAAGTAGGGTAAATCGAGTAGCAGCCCCAGCTAAGAACATTTTCGTAGTTATCACAAAATTCTTGGGCTACAAAACTGAATTCGTTATCTTAAACTCAGTGGGCAAGTATCTTAGCTTTTCGATGAAGAAATTTCTTGCCTACAAATGGAATTTTTAAATTTGTTCCATTTTTTATTAGTTCATTTCCCAATCGCAATTTTGTTGCAGTAGTGGTAATTGAAAATTTCAAAAATGTTGAAAGTAGTCAGATACTCGATTCAGTAATGGTCAGTCGATATTCTAGCTCCTGAACGTGAGACCAAACAGATTCCAAAAAAAGGGCAGGCTGATGTTACATTACTGCAATGCCAACGTTAATAAGAAGTTACCAGTTTATTTCACTTCTCTGTATACGAATAAATTATCATCCTTTTATCCTCGCCACTGGACGACATACGCTCTACGTTTGAAACAAATGAGAAGCCTCCAACTATTATTTTTCCATTGTTGTGCTTGAAATGACCACCCCTGACGCAGAGGTCACTACTGGTGTCGTCACCCTATATTGTATTTAGTCAAAGTCATTGAGCATCGTTTTCTCACAGAGAAAATTCACAGACGTGAGTGACAATGAAATAATCTATAGATAATACCAAATCGGTAGTGCATGAACGATGTTAGGTATCATATACGTTAATTAGGTACTGAACGAAAAAAAAAGCTGTTGTGAGATGGAGAAGCTCTCTTTCGGCTCAATCTTTTGAGTCGGCTTCAATTCTTCTCATGTCATTGATAATAAAAAGTTTTAAAAGATTTGATAATAAAAGTTTAAAACACATATTTAACAGATTTGTCACTAATAAAATAAAATTGAAACATAGTATTTTAACGGAATTATCATCAACGCTCAATTAGATCTCCGATTCAAATCAAGATAAAACTTCAGATAAAGAGCCGTTCATTTGACATATTACAATGACTAAAACTGTAATTATATTTGTTCACCGTTAAATCACGTAAAATCACACATAAAATCACTCTCCTCTAAACTCCGTTGTTATTTAATAAAAATACCCAAAATGTTTTATGGCCTTTGTGTGATCCTTCATTAATCACCTAGAAGCCACTACCGAAAATCGAACCCTATTTGTCAAATGACACAAAAACGAACATCAAACGATGGAGGTGAAGAAAAACAGCAGTTATCGGATTACTGCATTTCAAGGTGGAGCGAACCGCGCTCGGAGATAAAGCGATACGCCGAAAAGATAGAGTTGATAAGGCTCCTGCTCCCCGGCGCGCAGAGCTCACCACCGGCGAGGAGACGAGACGAGAGGAGAGGAGCGCCGGCATGTCGGGGTCCGTGACGGTGTCTGTGCGGCAGGGCGCGCTGCGCGGGCGACGCGACAAGACGCCCTCCGGCCAGCCCTTCTTCAGCTTCCAGGGCATCCCCTACGCGCAGCCGCCCGTCGGACATCGCCGCTTCAAGGTACGGGAACGCCCTTCGTCAGGGCTGCCTGCCGTGGCCCACATCGGTCTCGTGCCCATGGGGTTAACGATTGGCCCCAGCCTAGTTCCCCCCTCTATCTTTGTTTCATCGTTTAGGAATTTTGTCATAATTTTTCCTAACTCTAAGTGATATTTTAGTCTTTCAAAGCTCATCGATAGTTTAAAAAAAATGAAATTGTCGCCGAGCTCAATTGCTAAATTGCTCCCGAAAAAATCCTTCAGGTTTAGTAACAAAAAAAAATTATTATAGAATTACTTTTTGTTAAAAAACAAATGAAATGTACTTTTTAATTTTATTATTATTATTATTGGCCATGCTCGAGGCGGAATTCGAACCCGCGACACTTCCAGCCGAAGCAGCTACGGCCCTTCAGCCTTAACGATCTAGACGGCGTTTTTTTCAGATACATACATATTTTGGACTTTTTTATTTTTAATTACTTTTTTCTTCCGAGGCGTGGGACTCATTATCAACGGAGAGTTTACATAAATCCGGTCGTGCCCACAGCAGGGCCAGCGCCCCGGGCACCCGCTGGCGCACGGGTTACCACTTGTGGCGCACGGGTTACCACTAGGGTCCGCGCGCGGCAGTTCTGGAAAGAGTCCATTCGTACGAAGCAGCCGCGCGCAGAGTGGCGAGGGGAGAAATGGCTCAGGTGATGCTCCCAACATTTTCCGGGCCACAATGCCCTCAATCCAGCTCGTTTAGCAGATCTGATGTACTTGCACCAGAAAGTGTCTATTTACGAAACGTCTTACAAGCTGACTTGCACTCAGCAAACATGGACAAGCCCGACAAGCAGCTCGTGATGGCGAAGGGCGGAGGGGTGGAGAGCAAAGAGAAGGGGTGCCTGAAGGGCGGTAGGCGAGAAGGTAAGGCTCAGAATGGAGTAAAGTGTGACTTTTCCCCATTAACGGTAAAACAGATAGATTAGAGTGATTTTACGATATCACGACGAATGTATGAAGGAGATTAGGAATATAGTCCAATTATTTTGCCGAACATTCGTGAAAAATAACGGTGAATGTAGCTTCACTATTTTTGAATTAGTATATTATTTAGCTGCCGATGCAAAAGTGAGCCGGAAAACCGAACGCGAGAATAACGTGATCAAATAATTTACACTTTATTGTAAACTCGAAGGCAGGCGATATTTTATCATCTACGCTAATCAGTGCTCTTTTAGGGAAAATATAACAATTTTTTACAATTTACTTATTCATAGAATCAACCAATGTGTCATTTTTCTTACAAACATTTTTGAAGGATCTCTAATCCGTTTTATGTTCACCTTACAATAAAATTCAAGTTATCTTGAATTCATTGAACTGCTATCTTTGCTGATGAAGCATTTTGTTGAGTAGTTTTCACTTTTATAATGCCTTCGGAGAATCATAAGACTTTTATCTTTCGTATCATGAAAATTGTGTAATGGTGATTTAATTCGCTTTGATATTCTTTCATTCTCAATGCCACAGCAATAATGTTATCTAACTTTGATTGATATGAGCTCACACCTTTTCCAAAGCACTCGACGAAACATACAATTTATTTTCTTCGAATGTCAATTAGAGTGATGCTTATATAGTGTCCCATTTAACTTGATAACTTGAAATAACTCAAAAAATACGCGATGAACAAAAAAATTGAGCCGAGACCAAATCTTTGCCCCCAGTTTTGAAGGGGGAATCATTCTATGCTAAAATCAGCACCCCCCTGCCCCCAGCGGGTGGGAAGGTGGGCAGCATTGAAATCTTAAATAGGAGCCCATTTTTTATTTCAGATTCGTATTCTACGGACAAAAATACATAAGTTTTGTCTGAAACTTTTTTCTGATTTGTGATAGGTAGAGCTGTAATCGCAAAAATTTAATTTCCGAAGATTTCCGACTGTAATTGGAGTGGTTTTGAGTGTGGCCTCAGGGCACACCCGTCAATTTGTTGGTAGCGTCTCTCCATGGTTCGTGCCTACAGTACTTCAGAGGCGATCCGATATTTATTAAACATTTACCTTTCTGAACTAACATTCCTTTTTGTTGCATCATGGATTATGTAAATGTGCAAGAAAAAATTGAAATGATTTTCATTTACGGCGAAGCTGGGAGAAATTTCGACGCTGCTGTTAACTTGTATGCTCAACGTTTTCCTTACAGAGTACGATCGCGTTCTTCTTTCGTTAGAATTGTTCAACAATTCTCTACTGACGGAAGTGTACTACTGAAGAAAAGAACACAGAGTTTCTGCTACTGGAGAAAATAATCAAGTATCAGTACTGGCTACAGTAGCTCATAATACACATGCGAGTGTTCGAGAAATATCTCAACAATCAGAGATTCCTCGTATGAGTGTTTGGAGGACATTGAAGATACATAAATTTCATCCGTATCCTGTATCCTTGAATCAGGAATTAACTGACAATGACTTTCAAAACTGACTACAATTTTGTCAATGAAAAAGTTCATTGACTCTAAAAGGCAGTTCAGAGAATACAAACGAATCCGAACTTTTTTACTCAAGTACTATTCTCTGATGAATCGCCATTTACAAACCACGGTGAAGTTAACCGCCATAACATGCATTTTTGGAGTGTAGAAAGCCCACACTGGATTCGTCAAGTAAATCATCAGCGACCTTGGTCGGTTAACGTTTGGTTTGGAATAATTGGCAATAAACTTATCGGACCATACTTCATTGACGGTGATCTAAATGGTGACAAGTACCGAAACCTTCTTGATAAAGAACTATCAAGAATGCTCGAAGACGTAAGTTTGGAAGAGCGACAAAACATGTGGTTTCAACATGATGGTTGCCAAGCACATTACTCATTAGTAGCACGCGAGGTATTGGATCGGGATTACAATAATCGTTGGACCGATAGAGGAGGACGAGTGCACTGGCCAGCCAGATCACCAGACCCTACCTCACCAGATTTCTTTTTGTGAGGTTACCTACAAGATGTCGTTTATAAAGAAACACCTACTACTCGTGAAAACATGATGCAACGAATAAGGGACGCTTGTGTCGCGATATGCTTATGCGATGCGTTCGTTCATTTGTAGGACGAATCAATAAATGCATTGACGTTCAGGGTCATCATTTTGAGCACTTTAAATAAATGCTGAGGTATTTGTAGAATCATCTAAAATTAGCACTCCGATAGTGAGAGGCAAGGGGACTCACTGAAAACAAGCACCCCGAAGGGAACAGAAAACTACTACGTCCACGTCGTTGTTCCTGGGTTACGCTAAAAGTAGTTTATTGACTTCCGTAGAAAATACTGATTTTTATTAACCTCTCAGAAATAATCGACCACGTTCAAAACCACTCAAATTACAGTCGGAAATCTTCGGAAATCAATTTTTTGCGATTGCAGTTCCACGTATCACAAAAAAAGTATCATACAAAACTTATGTATTTTTGTCCGATTCTGAAATAAAAAATGGGGGTTCCTATTTAAGATTTCAATGTTGCCCACCTCCCCACCCGCTGGGGGCAGGGGGTTCTGATTTTAGCATAGAATGATTCACCCTTCAAAACTGTTAAGATTTGGCATCAGCTCAATTATTCGTACATCGCGTATTTTTTTAGTTATTTCAAGTTGTCAAGTTAAATGGGACACCTGTATATAAAATTGCACGATTATTGTTCAATATGGCGTTCAATGATATAACAAACTTTGGTTGTAGATACAAATATAAGGATATTTCTTTATGCACAATACTCCTTGTGAGGCGCACTAAATCCTTTACAAACTCTCTTGATTGCAATGTTCCTGTTCGTTACTTAGATTTCAACTAAGCTTATCAAATATTAAAATTAAGCAATTGGTATGTTTAAAAATTACATAGTGCACTTAATCGCATTTGACTGAATACTTTTGTTTGGAAAAGACGCGAACAGTATAACAACGTGCACACAACCACACTGAAAAATAACGTAAAACATCGAAAAAGTACTTACCAATCTGTCCTCCAAAGGTAACACTTGCACGGTCTGATAAGAGAAGAATCGAATTCTGGATTCTGTGAGAACATTTGTCGCTCCTGTAAATAATAAAACAAAATGTAGTTAAATCATTTTAAAAAAACTACTTGTCTTATTTTAAATTAAAATAATTTGACATCATAAATTAGAATAATTTGAATTACAATAATTTAAATTAGAAATTAGAAAAATTTAAATTTAAATTAGACATTTAAATTAGAATAATTTGAATAATATCACAAGGAAAATTCTAACTTGCTACTTTTTGTAATATTGGCTTTTTTTAAATCGGTCGCTTTAAGCTGCAGCACTTTGAATTCGTAAATCCGAAATTGTTTGTAGAATTCTTGGTTATTATGGGTGTTATATCAAGAGTTGATCCCCCGGGAACATCTTCACTTCTTCCTCGGGTGCCTTTTATTAAGGCCCATTTTCTGATTCTTTTTTAAAGTTCTATTCATAATAACTTATTTTCTCGCTTTTAATGAAAATCCAAACAACATTATTGAACAGTTTCCTACATTTCGGTTACAAAATAATTATTTATGTATAATGTCTTCTAAACTAGTCACAAAATGGCGCAATGGGGGTGCGCGAGGGGACAAAATGAGACAAGGGGAACATCGGGACAAAATGGATCAAGGAAACAAAATGGGGCAAGGGAACAAACGGAAAAGGGGGACAAGTGGGACTGATGGGATAAGGGGACAAAAGGGACAAATGGATCATGGAGGACAAATCAGCATTTTAACGGCCGTTGCTATGGACGCACTTTTAAAAAGATGTGTAGATGGAGGCATGTTTACCGACGTAAATAACATAACGTATTTTTTTAAACCAAAAAATGTTTTGTTAGATTTTACTCCTAATAATCCTTTGTTTACGTTTCTTCCAGCCACCAGTGCCTCTTGAATCATGGACGGGGATTCGCGATGCCACCAAGCCAGGCAATCAAAGTGTTCAATACGATCCCGCCAGCAAGAAGATTGTAGGAGACGAAGACTGTTTGTTCCTGAATGTTTTTACCCCACGTCTTCCCACTGGTCGCAAAGAAGAGAGGCTACGGGCAGTGCTCGTTTGGATTCATGGGGGAGCTTTCCTGGTGGGTTCAGGTGACTTATATGGGCCCGAGCCTCTTATGGAGCACGATGTGGTGCTTGTGACGATCAACTACCGTCTCGGACCTCTAGGTAAGTTGTCAATGTAGGTCCAACACGTGTCCTGGATGAATTACGAATCTTTCGTTTTCTGGAATGACGGGTGGCATTCTCCGTGTCCCAGATTCTACTTTTAAGTCAATTTCGGTTGCGAAGTGAGCGAACTCTTGTTTCATTGAGAATGTTAAGAACCTTTCTAATACAGTATTGGAAGTTTGATAACATGATTATTAATACTGTATTATACTGAATGTCTCAATATATTATTTGGGTGTTACGCTGTAATTAATAAACAATGCATCCTTATAAATAACATTGATTCAAGGTACTGATAACCATTCGTTAAAAGGTTATCTTGTCTTAAATGCGGATCATTTGTACTAGACCATGTATGTAATGAATCGTCATAGACATAATTTCACAAGTAGCATGCAGAGTACTCGTGTAATTATTAAGTTCAACACAATGCTTGCAGGATTTTTGGGCTTGGGAACAGTGGAGGCACCAGGCAATGCTGGACTGAAAGATCAAACAATGGCGCTGCGTTGGGTGAAGAATAATATTCATGTATTCGGGGGAGACCCAGACAGCATCACCATCTTCGGAGAGAGTGCAGGGGGCACTTCAGTGCACTATCAAGTTCTTAGTCCTCTTTCTAAAGGCAAGTATAAAAATTGAGTATTTTAAATAAGTAATAAAAATAAATATAGATATTTCTTGTCAGTAATGACATGAAGTAAACAACACGTATGTAATGCGGGACTTACAAAAATCAGTCCACATTTAATTACAGGAGACAAATAGCAAAGGAAAAAAAGTTCCAAACAGGATGTTTACCCTCCATAATTAAATATCTAGTCATGTGCAAAAACCTCGTCCAACGAATTACTAATTTAAAACTAGCATATGCTACAAAGAATGTCGAATGTCAAATCTTGAGTTACAAATAATATTGCCAGCTTGAATGAACACTTAGTCAAGTAAACAAATACTTGCTGTTATAAGCCAGTAATTACGATAATAACACATTGGGGAAGTTTCGCGGTAGAAACCGACACAATTCAAACACAATTTCAATAAAATAAACTTGTAACTCGATACCACAGATGTCTAACGTACGTCGATAAAATCAAGGCTCTACCAACATATCGTAGATTAGGACACGTATATAGTAATTCTGTAATCATATTTAAAGTTCACGGAGGACTTTTATGAAATGAAGTATTAGCATAATGTTTATTAGGCTATTTTGGTTTGTTGATCCAATCCTACGTCAAATACAATATCGAAGTCAGCTCTCGGCCAGTCCGTATATTTCATTTAAATATGGCGCACCAAGCTAGCGGCTGGGCGCTCTAGGGGGCTGTCGGCCCGTCGGCAGCTCACCAATAATTACTCAGAAAGCTCAAGAGAAATTAAATTATTTTTCGTAATTAATTAGCAATTAAATCGTTCTATGTGATGACATATTTATTTTTGTGGCAACCAATTGTTTCGTTGCCAGCTTAATCTAAACTCAGCTCACCATTAATAGCTAGAAAGTTTGAAGAACAATTAAATTATTTTTGTCTAATTAATTAGCAATTAAATAGTTTTGAGTGGTGGCATATTTGACTTTGTAGTTGTAGGGCCAGCTTAAGAGTGGTTCCCGTGAGCGTTTGCAGGTCTCCTTGACATTTACTCTCCTGCAGATGCACAGGTCCCATCGTTTCGCCAGCATGTTGAGTCCATTTTGCCTGTTAGCCAACTGAATTCCAAACGCAGAACTGCTCTGTCGCTATTGAGCATATCGGCAGCACATGCATGCTGTGGGAAGACGAATCAATGCTCAGGCATACTCCCTGGAGCATAGGGTGAATGCAGTGTCCTCTTTCGTAGGATCACTTAAGGCAAATTGAATTCCATGGAAAAACCTAGTCTATCAACAGGTGGATGCGGGAACAGGACGCTATGAAAGGGACAGGGAGTGCGCGCGATCTCTCCTTCCCCTACTTGTCCACAACTTTCCCCTTTAACACACACATATTCACCCTTACATGCTCTATTCTTCCACGCATCGAGAGACCAGTCACGTGCTTAGAGCTTGCGGCGGCCGAGGCGGTGTCCCACTGGAGGAGATACCAGGAGAGGGAAATTCCACCAGTCGATGTGTACGTCGGCACCGGATCTCGTGTTACAGCGGAATAGGAGCACATTCACCTCCTGGGAGATAGCATGCACGCGCGGGATAATGACTGATGTCACTGCAGTTCCTCTGACCGGGAGGTCCTAGGATCGAGTCGCGACATTTTCGAATTTAGCTAAATTATGTCGGTTGTCTGGAGGAGAATTCTGGCGGCCGGTTGTTCTGATAGGTCGTTTTCTGTGGTTTCTCTGATCAATACCAAGCGAATGTCGAAGCAATGCCCTAACAAATGGGTCACGGACCGCGCGCGATCATTCACTCCTCTTCCGTGTTCTATTCTCATCCCTTACACACACTACACTAACGCGCACAACACTATACTACACTACACTACGAAACATGCCGGGACCGGTCGGGAGCTTAGAGCTTTTCCCGGCTGGGGTTGTGCCCCGCTGGTGGGCGATTCCTGGTTGGGGAAACCCCGCTAGTCGTGGGTTGGTCGGCGCCGGATCTCACTATCCAGCGGGACAAAATCATCGCCATCTCCCGAGGAAATACCATCCACTATACTTACGAAACTAAGGCCTTTATCAATTGACGCGCTTGGAATATCCATTCAATAATACAATCAACCGTAGTAATTGACGGGCCCAGAGCCACCCATCAGGCAACGAACCTAGTCGAGCGCTCGGCGCGGCGTGCCGCAGGGCTGTTCCGGCGCGCCATCGCGCAGAGCGGCAGCGCGTGCATGGCGTGGGCGCTGTCGCGGGACCCGGCGGGCCGCGCCAAGCGCCTGGCGCTGGCGGCCGGCTGCGACTGGGACACGAGCGAGAGCGCGTCGGCGCTGCTCAAGTGGCTGCGCGCCGCGCCGGCCGAGGCGCTGGTGGCGGCGGTGGACGCGGCCAAGACGAGCGAGGAGCGGCGCCGGGGCGTGCTGGCCACCTTCGTGCCGTGCGTGGAGCCCGCGGCGGCCAGCGACCCGTTCCTGCCCGACGAGCCCGACGCGCTGCTGGCCAACGGCGCCGCGCAGCGCGTGCCCATCGTCTTCGGCCTCACGTCGCACGAGGGCATCTTCCTGCTGCCCGGTGAGTAAGGGATTCGCAACTGCGGCGTAGCTACTGTACAGGTTTTGATCTACCTCACCAAGATTAGATCAAATAGTTATAAATGTATTTTATCAATATAAAACTTATAAGTTTATTATATTGATTAAATACGTGTAATCAGTTATTAATATTTATTGTACATTTATATCTAGACAAATATTCTATTTACGATACGTGAACGTATTTTTTTGCACATTTATATGATATGATTGCAGTTAACCAAACCGTGACACATTAATTGATGTTCTTTAGGGGTTTCAATTTTTAAGATATCCACATCTATTATTATAAAGTTTAAATGCAAACAAAACCATTGTTGAGTATTATGCCATCATATCAGTCGTTGGACATCATATGATGTCTGAAGACTGAAGAACTACAAATACACCATTACACAGAGTTTTACCCCTTTTTTCAATTCACCTTTCTAATTTTTCATACGTTTTATCATCATACCCCATGTGATATGGTGTTCTTAACCACTCTGGTAGTGTGATAGTTAAAATATTTGGATGAGGTTCCAGACCCCACGGGGTGAGGACAATAAAATATTATAGCGATGCGCTACGCAACGCGAAAGGGTTGCCCGATTGCACAAAGTTGTACTTTAGATCGAACCTTGACGTGCGGGAAGAAATGTCGTGCACCTCCGAGATAAATGCCAGTATTGTTCGAATAATGGAAGGATATTTTGGTCTGCTTGACAGCTAAAGGCTGACAGGGGAGAGGGTGTTCCGTTATCCAATCAGAGATTTCAAATTCTGCAGAGTTGCTGGTACGTATTAAGACAAAAATTGAAATCTTACAGCACGAAGCAATTGCCAATTGAAGAGGTCCATTACTTTTTGGGTTATGCATTGTGCATGCGCTTTTGTGACGTCTACTGTTGCGTGATCTTATAGCGATTTGTTTCTTGCTGCTGTTGTTGCAAGAACGACCACGCGGCAACATCGCTCTGCTCCCACCCCAGCTGTTAAGTGGACAGAAATATTATTCGGACAATAATATCAAAACTATTATATAACGGAAGAGTAGTTTAAAGATAATTTTGTCGTCTGAGTAGAAGTGAGTTATCCTTTCCCCCTCCCAAAATTAGGTTTTTCGCAGAATGTGAAAACTTATTGATTTTGTTTTAAAGAGAATTGTAGCATTTCCCCTTATGTAAGTGGTTACCTTATGTAGTGTTTCTGAAATAGAACATCATATTTGAGAGCGATGTATTTTTCGTATCGTTAGACACATAGAAGATGCTGTTTAATTCGATGTTGTTAGCCGACGTCATTAACCGAATTGCTTAAGTACGTTTCTTGAAGTCACTGAAGATAAGTAACTCATGGCACCTGGATGGGTGACCGTCTGGGAACCGCAGATACTAATGACACCGAGCCCCTGACCGAAGGGATGAAAGGCACTGCGACGGTACGCCTTTCAATAAGACAAAACAATTAGACAAAACTTAACGAAGGATTACTCCAGGATATGTTCAGTGCTCAGAAGGTCTAAGAGAGACTTCTTGCGAAAAAGACGCAACGCGTCGTTAAAAAAACCAAAATTCACAAAACAACAAAAAATGCAATTTTGCTTTCTCCCAGATCGGCAAAGGTGACTTAGGGCATCAACTAACAAACAGACCACGGACCGCGCGCGGTCCTTCCTTCCCATTCTTTGCCCTTACCCCCCCCTCTCTTACCTACTCATTCTTCCTCTCTCCCAAGCACTTGACTACCACACATGTCGGGAACTTAGGGCTTGTCCCGCTTGGGGCGGTGCAACGCTAGTAGGAGAAATGTGGTTGGGGAAAATCCGCAAGCCGACGTAGGTCGACGCCGGATCTCGCCATCCAGCGCAGGAAGATCACAGCCTTCTCCAGCTATAAAACACGCGCTACACTTACGAGACTGATGACCTCCCGGTATAACTAATCAACGAATTGAACTTTCCGCAGGGTCGCTGTTCCGGGTGGGCATGTTGGCGCCGCCGGAGGGCGCGGCGGAGGCGCTGGCGCGCGGGGACGCGGCGGCGGCGGAGGCGGCGCTGGAGGCGGCGGCGGACGCGGCGCTGGCGGAGACGGCCGGCGACCTGCAGCGCCTGCTGCCGGACAAGCTGGTGGCCGGCCGCCCGGACCCGCAGCGCCTCCAGCAGACCGTGCAGCACGTCAAGGACTTCTACTTCAACGGCCGCGACCTCAGCAAGGACACGCTCGAGGGCTTCGTGCATGTGCGTGAGCCACGCCGGCTGCGGAGACCCGCGGTCCGATTGAAATGTAGTGTCCCTTCGAGATCACGAGCCGGAAGGAGAGGTCAAGGACATTGTCATCCAAAGGAGAGGAGAGGAGAGGAGAGGGAGAGGAGAGGAGAGGGAGAGGAGAGGAGAGGGAGAGGAGAGGGAGAGGAGAGGGAGAGGAGAGGGAGAGGAGAGGGAGAGGAGAGGAGAGGAGAGGAGAGGACATTGTCATCCAAATGGGTGCTCCAATACCAAATATTTAAGTCGTAACGAAGCTTCCGATTGGATGAAGTACCCCCTCTACTTCCAGTTCGTGACTTCTAAGGGACACTTCATTTAAATCGGACTATACTGGGTTCTTTTCTCTTATCCTAAACTACATATAGAAATCTGCTCACTTCCGCGATAACATAATAAGCATCCGTTCAGCCTACGCGATGTACACAAAACATCCTTGAGTCTATTCAACGTATTTTATGCCAATATATTTTTTAATCAGTTAAAACGCGCTATTTTAATTTGAACCACGCTGCAAAGATTCTTGCATCATAGTTCATACCATGAAACCGACTGTTTCACGGTTTTTGCCTCTCAGTAGCTTTCATTCAGCGATCTCGTGACGCCAGAATTGATTCTTTACGATAAGAGATAAGCCCCTTCCTGCAAGTGTGACATAATATGGACTTTTGCACAGCGTGTCGTAATACGAAATTATGAACATCTGAGCCATTCGCGTGACTTGTGTTGTTTAAGGGTTGTAAGCGTTTTGTGCAACATTCAAAGGTCACGATAGAGGGAAGTATTTCCGACCGTGTCCACAGAAGAGCCGGACAAACCTTTAATAATAATTTAAAACATATTTAAATGACATCGCTTCCATGCTTGCACAGTTTTAATTGTTCAACTATGCAGAAATTTGCAATTATGTCTTATAAAAATATATGCAATAAAATTGTGTGTCAGTTTTCGCCGTTGTTATGCCATACTGTTTTGTACATATAGTTCGGTTACCCCCTCCATTGAAAATGCAGTAAATAATTCGTTTAAAATGGAAACACATGAGTGATAAACGGAGTCGAGAGATACGAAGTCATGTTCTACATTGTTATACCTTGTTGCTTTTTCGCCCGCCGACACGTACGGCGCGCCGCGTTAACTGGTTTAGTTTCGATTATTTTCGTTCTCAATAATGGCAGTGCCGAAACCAGCATTCTCCGTCAAAGAAATCTGGACGCACTGGACTCGTCGCCGAGAACTATTGGAATTGAGCAGGGTAGCCAGATGTGTTGCGTGCTCTTTCCCTACCACTATTTCAGAATTTCCACAAGAACCTCAATGAAAGGAAATCCCTCAATTTTGAAACGAATAATATTCTTCAAATTATTGACCAACGACATGAGCTGCCCCCGACGATTCCATTGGCCGTACCCTTAAATTCAAATAATTCAACCAACCATCATTCTTTTGAGCTGCTCGAAACCCTACCTTCGTTTTTCTCACATTTTTCTTCCTCTGTGCCTGTTATTTGTTTTTCTCTCTTTGATATATAAAATGAGAGAGTATAACGTCTATTTTTTTCTATTCATAACAATTGACATATAATATTTTTATCTCCATTCCGGATGAAAATAATTTTCCCAAATAATTCCCAAACACATCTCCTGCCATTTATGTTCCTCATTCTTTCCCCACAACGATAAAACATCCTCATTTTGGAGACAAAAGTCCCTAATCTGGCAACTCTGGAAGTTTGTGTCCGGCTCTAATCCGCAGTGTGTGCTGTTAATTTAAAATCCCATAATGACCTATTCTCTTGATTCGTATTTGTTCGACTAGAGCGGCTCACGTGATGTTGCATCATGAGTCAACTATCATCCCTATATCTAGGAATTCTAAGACTACAAATCTTGCAACACATCCTGCCACCATAGTTGGAAAACAAATTATATTTATCGTGAAAACGTATCGTACACAATAAAATTTTGTTCCTCGAAGTACTATCTCAATTTGTCCTTGGTACTAAGGATGTCCAACATACAAGTTAAAGGATTAACAATCACTCAGAATAATTGGGATATAAGTAAATATAGAAATTGGTCCTTCATTCAGCGAAAAGTCTCCAATATTGTCGACGACATACGACATAAAGGCGAAAGTTGTTAGACAAAAGAGCAGTTTCTATAGTCTAAAATATTATTATTATTATTATTATTATTATTATTATTATTATTATTATTATTATTATAAAAACGTATCCCTTAAATTGACGACCTAACATATTGTACGTCGATTACTTATACAATGAACTGCCGGTTGCAACCAGCTTCCTAAGAGAATATCTATTGAGCGGGTGTCTATTCATTAATTTGCACAAAATATGTACGGCCCTAAAGACGCTATCTTGCACATCCATTTCTTCCGAACGCTCTGGGACTGTGCATTTCTAATCTTTTCCCCCCTACGTCACATACAGTTTTTACTTTTTTTTGACTGAATAAATCTAAATCTATTTCGCGTGCACGCAGCTCAACACGGACCTGTCGTTCGCCCTGGGCAGCGTGCGCGCGGCGCGTGAGCACGCCCGCCTGGGCGCGCACGTGTACGTGTACGAGTTCGCCTTCCGCGGCGCCCTCAACTTCTTGGGGCCGCGCCTGCGCAGCCCCGTGGCCGGCGCCTGCCACGGCGACGAGCTGGGCTACCAATTCGCGTTCCCCGGGCAGCCCGACGTGGGAGACGGGAGCCCCGAGGCGCTGCTGCGGCGCAGGATGGGGCGCCTCTGGACGGACTTCGCCAAGGGCGGGTGAGGAATCTTATCGTCGTGATTGTCCTTTGTTGTCGTCGCCGCTGCCTTTCATTGTTGTCACCATCGTGTTTCATTTTTGTCGCCATCATTTTCCATTTTTGTCGCCGTCATTTTTCATTTTTGCCGCCGCCGTCGCCCATTGCCAGTATTGTGGGCGGCGAAGTTAATCTTGTCTTTCGTAGTCCTCGTCGCCATTGGGAGCCAGCCTTATGGTCCCTCACCCGAGTTGGAAGAAAAAATGTCATTATACAATACATCCTACTCGTAGAATTGTGAAGCTGGTCTTTGACACAATCAGACCTGGGGCAATTGTCCTGCTACGGAGAAGTCGACACAATGCACCTTTTAAGCCAAGCAAACTATACTTCTGCCTTTCAAAATTTTAATCACTCAAGTAAGCCTCTGATCTGTTCAAAGTAAATATTATTATGTTACACGTTTGGTGACGTTCGTGGAATTGTTGTTGAGTTTCATGGTCCCATTAACATGTAGTCCTGATCTTCAATTTCTTCCTTATTCAAATCATCGTTGAGGTCGTTTCTACTGTTTTCTGTAATAATATCTTAATGTACGTGTCAATCATACGTTTCCAGAATGGGCATTGCAGTTCGAGGATTGGTGCAGGTTAGGCCTTTGCCCAATTTGCAAAAGTGGTACATTTCATACCATTTTTCCTGCAGGAAAAACCTCCACCACAGCTTGAGAAATATGTGTAGCCGGTGATTATCAGAAGTTTATCAGGTGCTGCTTTTACGAGTATTGAAGTGCGAATGGGTAGGAGACCTAATTTTGAGGTCTTCCAGTCCCATGGCTGTGAGTTCAGTGGGTTGTTTTTCAGGCTTGGACCAGAAAATACGTCATCAGGCAATAATGTCAAACAACTTCTTCTGTAGCAAGTACAGAGGCGAAGTTGAATGATATCTTTCTTAAAATTTGTCCAAAGATATCATAACGTAACGCATTTAATGGCTCTGTTTCATCGTTAGAACAGAGCTGCTACGCACTTCTGTCCCGCCTCATCACCCTCCTCTGCATGTGCATTGAATTTGCTGAATACCTTTCATTCTTTCTGCAGGTTTTTGTAAATAAATCCCTTAAAGTACATTAATGAAGCTTTTTATAGGATCCACATGAGTGCGATAATAAAATAGTATTGCATCATCGTAAATAAATTATTTTATATAAGGCAAACTGAAGAAACTTCTTTACAACTCCAGTAAATCAATGAAATATGTTACGTTTCAGCATATATTCTACAGCATTTAGTCGTGTTGGTCGTCACGTTTCTCCATCTTGACTACCATATACACTGCCTTCATTTGTTGAGAAGTCCATATGCTCCACATTTAAGTTAAATGAGATTCATTCCGTATATATTAACATCAATAAGCTACTCGTTAAAAATAAATAGTTTAATATTGGTTGGACCAGTGTTGCAATCAGAACGTACAGGAATCCGCCATACAATACTTTACAACTCATGCCATGATCTTACGGAAGTGAAAATCAGGCTTAGAGTGGTTTTGTCAACTATTTTCCAAATTTTGTGATATTCTTTAACACAATCTCACTATACACAGCAGTTCAGACTTACACGCATCAAAAGAGAACATCGTTTTTGAAAATGAAACAAATAAATCAAAAGAGAACATCGTCAGTGAAATCGGATGATGAACAATGAAATATAAAATGTTTGTGCAGAAAGTTTTTTTTTGTGGAATTTAACCATAACGTGAAAAACACTACTTTCTTCTCCATAGTGTAGCCATTCTTTACCCAGCAATGTTCTGTTCTCGGGTACAACCACAGAACAATATAGGACAAGGCACAACAATGAGCTATTGTATTCGACGTGACGATATCTGTCACGCTAATTCCTGCTTGCTAAGTCGCATTGCACTGGTGCACGGCCTCCGCTGAGGTCAAAGAATTTGTCGTTGGAAAGTATTAGGTGGTCACTCAGACCGAACTGAATGAACTAAGTTGGTTGCCCCCTCACCAATGTAGGTTATGTTCTTTCTTAATGGGCGCTCACTATTTTGTCTTGTTTTGTGTTGTGCTATTTTATTTTAGACTTAACACTTCTGTATCTGAGAGGAAAAATTCAGAGATAATATAAATTATATTTCTCTGCAAAACAAAATTTGAGATATTTTCACATTTGTTCGATAAAAAGCGTCTTCGGGAATAACTACCAAGGAAGTCAAACAGTGATTTTCTTCCAGGAAAACATGTTAAAGCAATAATTCCTTATTAAAAGTATATATCAAACTTTCACAGTCATAACTGCAAACATTATCTACGAAAAATAGAATTTTTTCATTATTCTGAATGTATATGATTGTCCGTGACAATTCATTTCTACATTTCTTCATTTTTAATCTTTTTATAAAATTTTTATAATCCCAATATCTTCATACAATGACATTTCGGAAATGTTTATAATAAATATGTAAAATTTAAGAAGAATAACTCATTCTGATATTGTCTCTGAATTATAGGAAATTTCTTTATTACTATTATTAAGAATATAAATTATATATTCGATATAACAGGATTGTACCACCTAATAATTTCATCGTTGTGTATCGTGTATTAAATTTTGTGGCAGGCAATTATATTTTATAAAGAGTTCTACACCTTATTCTCCAATTTATACTTTGTTATTACTGGAGCATAGTAGATTTTTAACAATTTATTTTTTCTTCAGAAATCCAACACCAAAAGAGGATGAAGTTATTACTACAACTTGGCTTCCCTACTCAGCATCAGCAACTAATTATCTAAAAATTAGTGAAGACCTTGAAGCACATACTGGCTTTTTAAAAGAACGCATGGAGTTCTGGGAAGATTTACTTGGCAACTGAAATTTTATCAGGTTATTGTGTACCTTTCCCGTACAATTCATTGGTCCTCATTACTAGGCAAAAAATTAAAACATTTGTAGATGATATACTTCAAAATATACAACAAGTAAAGATTCAATTATTTGCTCCACTACTAAAGTAAATGCAACAAACAAAGTGTGTATACAATGATAAAATTACAGAAAAATGTTATAACACTAAATATTGTATTTTATCATCTTCCCTAATAAAAAATATAAAACTAAGACGATTCTCTAAGTGAACTGAGTACATAATTATTGGAGAAAGAATGAAGAAACTCAAAGATGGATCTAAAAATGACAATACAATTTGTTTTTGTTAGTCTGAGCTTGAGTATTGAAACATATGTTGCAGTGTACAGACCATTACTTAATAATTTAGAGTTTGGGGTTTGGGGACACGGCAGGGGGCCGTGGCCCTGACTGAAAATTTTGAAAAGGGCCATTCAGCCCTTCATAACAAAACATTTTATTTTCGTAAATATGTTTAATCACCCCTTTTTAACCTAACAATTGTTTTACACATTTAGGAAAGAGGCCCTTCAAACCATCTGGCAATCCTGTAAATTGTCGAACCAATTCTATTTATTAATAATATCCTTTACAAGGAGAATAAAATTGTAAATTAATGTTTTTATGCATTTACAATAGATATATCGCATATGTAAATAAAAAGTGATTGTACAAGGGCCTAGAAATATACTTGTTCCTCTTTTTGACGTTGCGCATACCTATGTCAAGACGATACTAAGAAAAATAACTAAAATTGGAATGTATCAGAACCAAATGATTTTAGTAGAAACATCAGATACCATCAATATCATCATAAACATACATTTATTTTCCATATAGTTAAGTAGGTTTATTTATTATTTCTTTTTAAATGTTATTTACCTAATTGTCAATTAAATGTAAAATATCTTATGTACCAATACTACCAATATTATGTTTCTTTATAAATTTTCAAACAAATTAAAAAAGTTCAAATTTATGTTTCGAAGTTAAGTTTTGATGGTATGTGTGTTCTGATTGAAAGGTAATATCACGTGTTTCCTAGTGGCTATTCAAAAGTGTTTTAGCATTGTCATTCTCAAGCTTACATTTTTTTCGATTTTTATGTAATAAAATTGAAACTAAGACTTGTTAGACAGAAAAATGCTGCTATATGTACTTAATATTACTTGTCCAACACTTTTTCAAAGAAGTAAATCTAATTCTTTTTGAAGAATTTTATATTTCAAAAAAACATATTGATTATATTCTTGCCTTTCTCTCAACACTTTTAATTACTTAACTTGTTGCATCAATGTACCAAACAATATCTGTGTGCTAGTATTTAATAAAGAGTATTATTACTGCTGCTTTAACTTGGGGTTAAAGTAGATTCTTCTCTAATTCAATAAATTTGAGGTTGAGATTCTTCTTAAAACGGAATTCTGTTATTTATTATGTTGGCTTAAACATGAATATTGTGCTCAACAATTTTCAACTTCTGTAATTCTTAAATTAAGACCCGTCACTTTTTTGAAATATTGGATATCTTGTTGGTCCACACAACTATCGTATGTATATTTTATTCACGACTAATTTGAAAGTTGAAAAAGCCCCGTCATCAGCCAATATCTACCAAATTTCAGAAGGCACATATTTATTCCCTTGCTGCTACCAAGTCCTTGAGTTGTTGTTGTTGTTGTTGTTGTTTTTTGTACTTTTCAGTACTCATTGGTTAATGGATCAACAGACCTGTATCGAAGTTAGTGTTGAAATTTGTGATTTTGTACTGCTGGGTAGTCATCAAGCTTGTAATATTCCATAACCAACTCCCGTTATTTTCCTGTTGAATCAATTAGTGCTTCACTTCATAGAGTTATTCACAAGATTCAAGTTTTTTCAATTTTAATGATAGCGGTTCTGCAATGAAACAACATACTCCGTTACACATTTGAAAATTAAATCACAAATTTATATATTGAGTTCTCCAGAGAGATGTAGATATGCAATTTATTTACAACAGCAATTAATTTTGAGTTAATATATGTTGATTTTCAGAGATTCACATTGTAATAAAACAATTGAAATTGTTTCCAAATACAGATGAAGTTCCCGATAGATTAAGTTTCTTTCTTATTACAAACAGTGTAATTGCATTTGCAGGTACGTTCAAAGTATTAACGAAACCTGAAATAGCCAAGCATATCTTGCTTATACAATGCATGTATGTATTTGGCATTTTGGATCAGATGATTCTAACTTTTGCCAGCTAGCTATGTTCCAAAGTCCTGAGACCTGTTTCTATTTATTATTTACGCCTGGAGATAAGAAAATCATGTGACGAGCAAGATGTATTCGCACCTCCGTACCCAGATTACTTGGGTGCCTGAGCTTTTTCTTTCATCGCACAGCTAAAGAAACTGAGATGATTGGTATTAGAACGCTACGAGTTATTTCTTCCCCTGCCAAGCATCGAAACCGGAACCGCCTCACAGAAAACTAGCACGGTCTCCATAAGCCACCCATGCGCTTTCTTGTTAGAGAAGAGTAATATTATTCGAGCAGGTAGTAATGGCGCACAAGCAAAACTTTTCGTCCGCGGTTTCTTCTTGATTCTTAATTGAATGGGTAAAAGCCTGAAAGTGACATTTTATAAATTCTGAGTAATACATGTTTATTTTAGGCTATATTTCAGTGGCAATGTATTTTCATGGTTTTAATGAACAATTGAAATACTGTGGTTTTAATGATGAAACAAAGCATCACGACTTTACAGTTGATGTGCAGATGATATTGAATTAAATAGATTTCTCAGAATTTATAAAAAGTCATTTACACCGTTCTAGTTTTCACCCATTCAATTATGACACCTTAGTATGTGTATGAGTGTAGGATGCCACCAAATGCGGTTCGCCTTTTATTGAGACGCCATTAATGATGGCGAATGATCATACAATGTAATCATCATTATCTCTGAAACAGCCTGTCCGAACTTTTTGCTTTTGATTTTAAATAAAAGGTAATAAAGTGTTATTTGATAAATGCCCTTGCTCACCT
Source organism: Gryllus longicercus (assembly GCA_038098605.1). Classification (NCBI taxonomy): domain Eukaryota; kingdom Metazoa; phylum Arthropoda; class Insecta; order Orthoptera; family Gryllidae; genus Gryllus; species Gryllus longicercus. Next base: position 4,829,800 of record JAZDUA010000057.1, on the reverse strand, counting down.
TTTGATATCTCTAGCCTTTTTTAGATAAAGCACATGTTTTAAACTTATGAAATTAAAAGTTACTCCGGAGATACAAAAAGGGTAATTTCGAAACATTTTGCCATATCTGGAGACCGTAAGGAAGACCATGTCGGGAATATGAGAAACATATGGGAGAGAAAATTTGGAGAGAACATTTGAAGGAACATTGGGGAGAACATTGAGGGCATATTTACGGATATCTGCGAATACTTGGGAAAACGTGGGAATCTGTGTAAACGTATGAGGAAATATATAGGAATATTATCTGGGAAAAGAGGGAAGGTACGTGACGGAAACATGTAGTGAGTATGTGAGGGAACATGTAGCGAATATGCGGTGAACATGCGAGTGTAATATATCGGGGAACATCTAGGAAAGCATGCGGACGTCAGATGGAGGGAATAATTGAGTGTACCGTCACATTGGTTGCTCTGCGACAGGTGGGCGCGGGAAGTCACAAAGCATGTATCGGCCTAACCCCTATCTGCTAGAATAATTTTTTATCCATTACACCATTGTGGAATTAAAAAAACTATTTTTTTCTCAAGCTGTTAAAATGCAGATGGTAACATCTTTAAAGATGTTATAAAAAACAACAGGAAATTGTAATTGCATTACTGTAACGTTTTAAGGTTAAAGTCTGAACTATCTACAGCTTTGTGGCGTGCCCATACGGGAACGCCAGGCTGATAATCTGGCAAAAATAGGCAGGTACTTATAGGACTATGCTGCCCGGCGGGCGTCGAATACACGGAGTCCTCGCATTATGCGCATTATGCGCTTGGGCGTACGCACCCAAGCTGGTGTGTATCGTACTAGAAAGGCTTGCACGGTTGACAATTAGTCGTGAAAGCGGTAGAAACGTGCTGTTGTGAGGCGGGGCCTCAAAAGGTATTTGGATACAAGAGTTGTTTGATCGCAGCAGGCGGTCGGGAGAAGGTGCTAGAGAGTGCGTAGATTCTTGTAAATGTGTAAATACACGGAATAGTGATTCTTAATCAGAACCACAGAGACGAATATCTCATAAATGGTAACTGCCATTATTGAACTCGTGTAATGGTGAGGAGGAGTATCTCACTAATCATTGGCAACGAGGGGGCGGTATCTTTCTGGATTGTCGGACTGACGAGCGCCATTTAAACCGGAGGAAGAGAACGATCCATTCTCGGACCAACGCCAAGTAGCAGGAACTTCTTATGCATTACGTATGAGCAAACATAGTGCTCAACGTAGTCATTCAGGCATCATGGCGTGACTCGCACAGACGAGGATTTTTCCGTGCGTGGGTTACCACTCCACATTGACCTCACGTTCTAGCAGGGAGCACGACTCCCCGGAGTATGCCTTTTGTCAGTAAAAGTAATAGTAAATTATCCGATGTTATGATAGAGACCTTGAAATAATGTATTTAATTCTCTGTATTACAAACTGCTTGAGAAGTCTCATAAAGGAATATTATTTATAACAATCATAACCACAGTTAATTTCTGTTTTGATTTTTAAATGCAGGAAATATTAGAAAAAAAAAGCAAACATTCATAAGCACCAAAACTCTGTTTTCGTATTAATGGCCTAATGCATATATACAAATGATATTTCAGAAACCCAACTCCATCATTGGAAGAAATGATCAATGTCATTTGGCCCCAGTTCTCGGAGTCTACGCCGGACTATTTGAAAATCAGTGAAGAGGTTAGAGTAGACACACATGTCTTCAAAGAGCGTACGTTATTTTGGAAAGATGTGTTTTGCAATCTTACATTAATCTTGATTAAAATAAAATATATAAAAAAAACACCGAGAATGGTCCTTTGGAGGCGCAAGGGGCCGGGGCAATAGGGCATGCTAACAAAGAAGGATGGCTGACTGGCCCAGCGGCATGCACCGGAGGGCGAAGACATATTTTTGACTGGAGAAACGTTCGTTCACGTTAGTTACGATAACCGAGAAGAGCCACACAATTTTGCTGCATCATAGGTTCTCTTATCGCGATTCGATGGGCTCGTGACCTTGAAAGAAGATTACGCAATGGGTTGTCAGGGGACGAGAAAAGTAGCTCGTAATGCACACTCATTGATCTGTAGCTCCTCCAGAAGTGCCGCCATGGCTGAGGAGTTCGTCACGGTCTCTGTGCGTGGCGGAGCCCTTAAGGGCCGCCGTCGGCGGACTGAGGGTGGTCAGGCCTTCAACAGCTTCGAGGGCGTGCCGTACGCCAAACCGCCTATCGGACCTCTACGATTCAAGGTGCGCTACATATATTTTTTTCATGCTGGTCTGTTTACAATGTATGAAGATCAGTACTTTTTCTGTATTTTATATTCTCTATCTTATTTCTTTTTTTCTTGTTTCTTATTTTCCGTAACTTAATTCATTTCTAGATAATAGGTGTAATAGGCTGGATTTCTAGCTGTTTGATAAACAGAGACTGTTACTCATTTGCTAAAATATTAAAAGTTCATAATTTGGAATATAATTTTTGTTATTATTATTATTATTATTATTATTATTATTATTATTATTATTATAAATATCATCCGATTTGTCTCATTTCTCAGCAACTGCTGGGAGACTTTTACCTCTCCCCACCTTCAATAATGCGATCGGATTAGACTCGGCTGTTTCACAGGCACTGACAGGGTGAAATAAAACCTGCAGTTACTGTTAATTCGCTAGCAAATGTCGCACAATATTGCAAGTTGCTAAAATCGTCGCTTTCTGCATGGATATATACAGAGAAGTGGGTACCTCAAACTTCTTCAAAGATTCCATTAATGATTTGGGAATTACTCTCGTAGCCGATTTCACTATTGCCATAACTTGGACAAAGTCCAATGACCATAGTCGTTGACGTTCAATGAGCAAATCTGTATATTTCTTCACCTGTTCATGGTAGGCAGCTTGAATATTGCAAAGTGTGTGCTATTGTCATGTCGATCAGATATGCAGTCTTCTTCAATTTATCTGAAAGTATAACATCTGGTATATGGTGAAAAATGCCTTTACCGGTAATGATTGTTCTTACAGCATTGTAGGCTTTCACGGCCGGAGTCAATATTCTTCATGTCTTCCGGGCTGATGGGCCGTGGTCCAATTGACTACCCCCAACCGCGGCCTATAAATGGAGCGGCCGAGACCAACGCGGCGTCAGTCGCCAGTCAGCCGCCGTCCCGGACACTTCGCCCGAGACCTCGCCACTGAAGATGCCCACCGCAGTCGTGGGCGAAACGTTTGGCATCTCAAAGCCAATTGGACCACGGCCCATCAGCCCGGAAGACATGAAGAATAATGATTGTTCTGTCCCAGTATAGTTTTCCCCAATCATTGACCAATACTTTCTCTGGGAATTATTTATAGTAAGTAACTGTGCCATGTATGAAAAATGATTTGTGGTCAATTTCGTAATGCAGTATTTTGGCAACATTGTCATGTAGTCTAGTTTTATACTCTATTGCAGCTAATGAATGACATCCTGACACAATTATCTGTATATTGTCCTTACCAAAGTAGCAACGCCTACAAGTATCATTCACCGTGCAATCTTTGATGATATTGTAATTTCTTGTGCTTATTGCGCCTGATTTTGGATAGCACACATAAAGCCCTCTACCTCGGGAAATAATTCTCCAAAGCTAATGAAGAGTTTTCTGCAACGAAGGGAGAGACTTGTCATCAGATGTACTTGAAAATTTATTTATTTATTTATTTATTTATTTATTCACGTCAAAAACAGTTAACAACTGTGTATGACGTGCTATGGAGAGACGTTAATTTGACGTTACATTTCAGTTACATGTCCAGAAGCCAAACAAGGGGCTATCACAACATTTTCTCGAAGATCAGGGAAACTGGACTAAAACGTGATCGAGATGGGGTCATTGACCTAGAAACTAAAGTACAATACTTGTTGTAGGTTCTTTAAAATTATACAATCCCAATGGTAAATAATACACTAAATGTCGCTGTTAATATTAATATTACTTTCTTTTGGATATTCGGTATAGTCTCTTGATAGTTGAGCAGCAGAAAAGATTTTACTTGGGACTTAAAGTGTTGAATCGAATTAAATCGTTTAATGTTATCTGGTAAGATGTAAAATAATGTACATGTATTGTATGTAAACTTTTTGTAGTGACTGTTGTTGAACTCTTTGTAGTGACACCTGATGAATATGATTACTACATTGAGTGTAGTTATAGACATCGGCTGAAAATATATTCCCGCCCTTAAGTAAGTAATTTTTGACAAACACCACTGATTCATATATCAAGAAACAAGGCAATGTCCCTAGACTAAAAAAGGAAGGCTGACGAGAATCACGTGGGTGGGATTTGCTTATTATTCGTTCAATTCTTTTTTGTAATCTAAAGAGCTATAAGATCTATTTCCCCAGACTGAATTTGAAATAATTCTGAAAGCGTAGAAGAATCAGCTTAATTTAGTATTCAATTCATTTAAATTGACGTTCCCTTTAATGTTGGAATTGAAAGACCTAAAAATTTTGTTACATCAGTCAATGGCATACAGTTCATTTTCAGTGGAGTACAGTGCTGTTTATTTGAAATGGAAAACTACATTGACTAGTTTTCTTGTCATTTACTATTAATTTGTTGTAACAGAACCATTTTTCATAAATTTCATATCATTCATTTTCATTTGCCACATTTAAAGGATATAATCCCATTGCTGCCATCAATACAGCCTTTGTAATTCAGGTTCCTTTTGTTTTTCTCTGAAGTATAATTTGAGCGTAGTTTTGTGCCTACTCAGTAAATTGCTTAAATCGATCATGCCACATGTAACTTTGGATCTCGGGAGTGTATGCCTTTCAACAGCTGAGTTTGGATGACGATTTCTGATATTCGTCAGGATCTTATTTGGTTTCGCTTTTATTTGGTACCTTTTGTATCTGTTCTAGTCTAATGTATCATCCCAAACGTGTATATTAACACTGGTACTCCCTAAGTATTGATTAGTTCTCGCTCAGCAGCGGTCACGAGCAGACGTGCTCCGCAGCTCCGCTAGTTAGCCGAAGGCTAGCGCTTATCGCAAGTCCGACTGCCCCGGCCGCTACTGGTGCCGGTCCGGGGTCAGAAAGAAGTGCATTTATTTGTGAACAAAAGTGACTTCATTCTCTTGTGAACAGTGGTGTATCAAGAACTATTGCAAATCAATACCGCCCATGTATAGTGAAGTGAATAATGTTAACTGAGGACGTCCCCTTCGGGGGACTAATCACACAATCAGCAGAAATACTAAATAACCAAGAAAACAGTGAAGCATTCGGCAACAATAGTGCGAACGGATTGACTTTAGAATACAGCGACGTAACACAGAACCTTCAGCAACAGCATCAAGTGTTATTGCAAGAACATCAACAGTAAAAACAACACTACAACAATTAGTGCAACAGAACCAACATTTACAATTTCAAATACAGCAATATCTGCGTGAAAAAGAAATCCCAGCTACCGTGCTAGAAGCTACAGCAACTAACGGCCAAGCTTCTACAACGCAGGAAACGGCTTCAACCCTGAGCAGCTCATGGCAAACAATCCCGCTGCATCGACAAAAAAGACGCGATAATGACCACTCTATAGGACCCTCTAAGAAGACTAACAGTGAACATAACGCCGTATCATCCAAAAACAGGTATGAACATCTCTCTTGTGATGAAAATTTAGAAGTAACCTCGAAATCTGAGAATATCAATGATACGACAACCAAGGGCAGTATACAAGAACAAGACAAATATCGAACACCGCCTATTTTCATACCAGGCGTTAGAGTTATATCTGATATGATCAGATCTATTAAAGAAGTCATTAAAGATGAAGACTTCTCATATAAACTAATCAAAACCTATCAAGATTAAGCCAAAATTACAATGAACAATGGGAAAATCGTACCTCAAACACCGGATGTTGATTGAAAGTTTGTTAAACATCTGAATCTGAAAAATATTGCTCATTATACATTTCAGTTGAAACAAGAAAGAGCCTTTCGGGTAGTGTTAAAAAATATGCACCCAACAACAGACGAAATGGAACTTAAAGAAGCTATAGAAGCACAAAGTCACAAAGTAAGAAAAATTCATAATATCAAGCATCAGTTAACAAAAGCACCTCTATCAATGTTTTTGTGGACTTAGAACCTCAAAGTAACAACAAAAAAATATATGACGTCGAATACTTACTACATGCAAAAATAAGTTTTGAACCACCGCGTAAAAAACGAGAAATAGTACAATGCAAGCGATGTCAGTCCTACGAGCACAGTTTTCGTTATTGTACGCTTCCGTATAGCTGTGTCAAATGTGGAAAGAATCACGATAGTCGAACCTGTACTACAACGAGAGACACACCAGCTACATGTGCTCTATGTAGCCGTGACCATCCAGTAAATTATAAAGGCTGCGAAGTCTATCAAAAAATTCGTAACAGCAAGTATCCTAGTCAAAGTCAACACTGTAGAAATGCTACGCAAAACATAACTGAAGGTAACAATTCAAGTTCACTAACAAGTAATCAAACCATAGGAACAGGCAGACAGCTCACATATGCACAAATGGCCGAACATTCGCAAATCAATAATCAAAATGTGTCGTATGAAAATAATCTGATATCCATAATGCAAGAATCATTTAAAAAATTCGAGTCCATCTTAGCAAAGCAAGCTGAACAAATCTCCAGCCTAATTAATATCATGACTGCAATAATGAAGAAACTATGAGTAATTTACTGCGAATTGTCTCCTGGAACGCCAACGGAATACTTCAACATCGAAGAGAGTTAGAAGTGTTTCTACATCAAGAAAATATTGACATACTCCTAGTGTCTGAAACACATTTTACCGAAAGAAGCTATCTACGTATACCTGACTACGACGTATATTGCACAAATCATCCAGATGGGACAGCTCATGGAGGAATAGCAGTAATAATTAAAACAAGAATCTGACATAATATGTACAAAGATAATGCTAAAGACTATCTGCAAGCAACCTCTATACAAGTATACGATAAGTTCGGTCCGCTCGTTACTTCAGCTATATACTCCCCTCCAAAACACAAGATAACCACCGATCAGTATATCAAGTTTTTTAGAACGCTCGGCACAAGGTTCATTGCTGGAGGAGACTACAATGCTAAAAATCAACTATGGGGATCAAGACTGGTTACTACAAGACGTTGCGCTTTAGAAGGAGCCATCTCTACACTAAAACTCCAAACAATTTCATCAGGAAATCCCACATACTGGCCAACGGATGGTAACAAGGTACCTGATGTCTTGGATTTCTTCGTCACAAAGGGAATGGCACAGACCTATCACACCATAGAGCCGTCTTTTGATCTGTCATCTGACCATTCTCCAGAAATACTGACAATCATTTCTTCTGAAATCAAAAAGAAAGAAAACATATACCTTACACACAGAAAAACGAACTGGGAAGAATACAGCAACTGGCTTTACTATAACACCACTGCCAAGGTCCGTCTAAAATGTCCAGAAGATATCGACGATGCTGTTGAATACTTAATACAACACATTCAACAGGCAGCCGTATATGCAACTCCAGAAATGAGAGTGTTTGAAAAAAATAAATACCCATGATTAAAGAGATTAGAGAGAGAATTAAAAATGATTAAAGAGAAAAGACAGATGAAGATGACCTGGCAACGCACTCATCACCCGGACGACAAACGAATACTCAACAGAACTTCCCGTCTCTTATCAAGAAAATTACAAGAATTTCACTCGGAGGAAATGAAGGAAAGAATAGAAAAGTTGTCACCCTCAAAAGCTACAGATTACTCCTTATGGAAAATTAATAAAAAATTAAAAAGGCCTACAAAACATGTCCCCCCTCTTCGTAAAACCGATGGAAGCTGGGCTAGAACGGAAAACGATAAGGCAGAAGAATTTGCAAAATATTTTGCAAAAACATTTCAACCACACCCCTCAGCACTACTCACAGAAGAAAAAGAAATTATAGAATTCCTGGAATGTCCCCATCAAATGTCGCCACCAATTAAATTCTTCTCAACAAAAGAAGTCACAGCAGGGCTGAAACAACTACCAAATCATAAGGCTCCTGGACATGATCGTATTACAGGGGAAATGCTTACAAAACTGCCTAAGAAACTCATTGCCCTTGTAATATCCATTTTCAATGGAATAATACGCATCGGACACTATCCTTCGCAGTGGAAACTGGCACAATTAATTGTAATTGCGAAACCAGAAAAAGAGCTACAAGATGTTTCCTCGTACAGACCAATAAGTTTATTGCCTTCGTTGTCTAAGGTATTCGAAAAACTATTACTATTTCGCATATATCCTTTACTTAAAGAAAATGACGCAATTCCAGACCATCAGTTCGGTTTTAGAAATCGTCATTCTACAATAGAACAAATTCATAGAATAGTCGACACCATCAACGGAGCTCTAGAAAATAAAATGTATTGTTCCGCCTTGTTTCTAGATATTGCGCAAGCGTTCGACAAAGTGTGGCATCAAGGCTTGTTATATAAAATCAAGAAATGTCTGCCGCATCCATACTATAATATACTTCGATTATTTATTTCAGATCAATTTTTTCAAATAAAATTCGGAGATGAAATAACACCGTTTCATCTAATATTATCAGGACTGCCACAGGGGAGCATCCTTGGACCAGTGCTGTATACGCTGTACACCGCTGACTTACCTCAGTCCCCAGATGTCACCACTGCAACATATGCAGATGACACAGCCCTGCTAGCTTCGCACGAAAACCAAGAAACGGCAACAAGAACATTGAAAGATCACCTCGAGCTTATAAACAAATGGTGTAAACTCTGGAGAATAATAATGAATGAAATAAAGTCCAAATGTATAACATTTACCCTCAGACGAACAAGAAATACAAGAATAGAAATAAACGGAAAACTAATTGAAAACGTAGACACCGTCAAATATCTCGGACTACATCTCGACAAAAAGCTAGCCTGGAAGAAACATATTTCGATTAAAAGAAAGGAAGCAGAACTGAAAAGTAGACAAATGATATGGTTAATAGGAAGAAAATCTTGTTTAAGTCTAGGAAACAAAATTTTACTATACAAAACAATACTCAAACCTATCTGGTCTTATGGAATTGAACTCTGGGGAACAGCATCACATTCAAATATAGAAATAATTCAAAGATTTTAATCCAAATGTCTCAGACTATTAAGCAATGCTCCCTGGTTTGTAACAAACGCCACTCTACATAAAGATCTCAATATCACCTATGTTAAAGAGGAAATCACTCTCAAATCTCACAAATACCAACACAGACTCGAAAATCATATTAATCATCTGGCCATAAACATCTTAGATAACAGCACAATGACAAGAAGATTGAAAAGAGTACATCCTCTTGATCTGAACCACAGATATAAATAATATTTTTCTTGAGAGCGTAGGCTTCCGCGGCCGGCGATGGCGACCGAAACGTCGGCACCTTCGCCATGGACGCGGCGTCACCCGGACAGCCTAGTAAATAATATTTTTCTTTTAAAATAATTGTTACTGTAGATATAATTTTTTTGTCACAATGCTTGCACTATTGTATGTTTGTTTGTTATTGTGTTATTGTTATTTCAATGTGATGTTGTTTATTGTTGTTTTTCTCTCTGAATTGGACAATTAGTTTAAAACCATTTTTAGAAAGAACCAGAATTGGATGGTTTCTTTACATGTCAATAATGTATGTACAATTGTATTTGCCGAACGTTCGAGTAGAACAAATTGCAAATAAAGCAGATGTTAGAAAAAAAAGTATTGATTGCCCTCATAATATTTCTCTTTAGAGTTCTGATGGTGCTAAGCATTGTCTTCTGTCCATATACATATTTACAACCTCTCGTTTTATTAGGTCTTCTCAATAATCTTTGACTGTCTTACTCCAAAGTACTTGTATACTTCCTCTGCCTCCATATTTTCTGTTGTTTTTTTAATTTTCCAACTCATACCCGTCAATTTTCTATTTACCACGGCATATGCTTTGAGTTCTACACTATCTAGTCCAAAATCAATGCATATATCTTTGCGTAACATTTCTAGCACTGACATGCTTTGCCTAAGAGCACGTGCTCAACTACGGTATAATTTAAGATCATCTATGTGCATTAAGTGGGACGACCTTTAGACCTTGCCTTGGTATCTTGCAATTACATAGCCATTTCCTTTGTTCTACATTCTCGATAATGGGTTAGAAGCCAGACAGAACCAAAAAGGGCCTCCCTTGGAGATTCCTTTCTTCAGTTGTATTGTGTTTAAATTAACATTTCTTCTTGATGCCTGGGTGCGTAGGGTTATTTCTCATTTGACCGTTAGATGTGCCAATATGTTAATAACATTTGAACTGATTTTATGTTTTTAATATATATATATATATATATATATATATATATATATATATATATATATATATATAGTAACCAACTATGCTGGACAGAATCGAAGGCCTTTTTATAGTCAATATACGCAATGTATTCATTTTGATTTGCATTATAGGCTTGTTTCATAACCACTGAATCAACAATTAATTGTTCTTTACATCCCTGGGAGTTTTCCGGCAACCTTTCTTCTCTTGTGACAGAATCTTATTTGCATCACAATCGTCATATATTGCTATTATTATATTATTATTATCGCCACTATTATCATTATTTTATTATTATTTTGTCGCGAATTGGCTATCTACGGACCTCGCGAACGTGCAGTTGAACCACGAAGGTCCTGTCATATTTTTCCTGGGGATATGTACGAGAATGTATTGGGGTATCAGCATTTCTTCGGAGTCCATTTTTACACCCTAAGGTTGTTAGTCCACGAACACACAAAAACAAACAACACAACCATGCCGAGGCGGGACTCGAACCCGCGATCTTCTGGTCCGAGACCACCACGGCACTGCTGCCTTAGCGATCTCGCCCATCGGATCAGCTATTATTATTATTATTATTATTATTATTATTATTATTATTATTATTATTATTATTATTGTTATTGTTATTATTATTTTTTATTGAGAATTGGTCATTTTGGAGACCACGCGAACGTGCAACCCACCGGGGCTCAATTGTATTTATCGAGAGTAGGTGTACGTGACTTTTGTAGGGGAATCAGCACTTTCATGCAGAATCAGTTTTACGCTCAGGGTTGTTAGCCCTTGGGGATTAGGTAAAATTATAATGATTATAAAAGGTGAAATGGACAGTTACAAACATAGAGAGTTACACAATCATGCGCGAGGTGGTACTCGAAACCATCGGTCCAATATCGCCACAGGACTACTGCCTTCGCGATCTCGGCTACCGGATCGGCTAGGTTATTATATTAATATTATTACTGTTAATAATAATATAATAATTACTAAAGATATGGTCACCATTAATACAGGAAAAAATTGTACCAGAGTGATGTGCCGCGAGTTTCATCCACCCCCCGATCCGCCTTTGCTTTGCATTTTTTGCAATTTCTTCCGTTGTGCGTTGGTGAAGAGATAAATACTACTCCATGTGCTAGAGTACAGAGGAAAAGAAAAAGAAGTATAATCAAATATCTATTTCAGTTGTTTTAAATTTGTGCAGGCTCCAGAGCCTCTTGAACCTTGGACAGGCGTACGGGATGCCACGAAAGCCGGAAATATGTGCATCCACTATGATGGCCAATTGAAAGAGATCGTGGGTGATGAGGACTGCCTGTTCCTGAACGTGCACACACCTCAGCTACCCTCAGAGAGCAGCACGACATCTATGCCTGTGATGGTGTATATCCATGGAGGCGGATTCGCCTTCGGTTGTGGTCATACATACGAACCGGCACCATTCATGGACAAAGGCGTCGTGGTTGTCACCATCAATTTTCGGTTGGGTCCTCTGGGTACGTATTTGAAATAGAAGACACATTTCAGATGCAACTTCTATTTTTGTGTCTTCAGAATAAGAGAATAACGATATGAGGGAGTTCCATCTGAATATTTGAACTTCTCTAAAATGTTTGTAATAAATTCGTTTGAAACAATATTCATAAACTTGTTGTAAAATTAAACTACAGATCAAAATTACTTATAAACTTTTAGATTTTTTTCTTATAAGGGAAGTTTCCATTTTCAGGTTTTCTAAGTCTCGGGACCCTGGACGTGCCTGGCAACGCAGGACTCAAAGACCAGACAATGGCACTCCGTTGGATCAAGGAGAATATTGCGGTCTTCGGAGGTGACCCCAACAACGTCACTATCTTTGGAGAGAGTGCTGGAGGTGCCGCAGTACATTTTCTATTGCTTTCCCCATTAGCTAAAGGTATGCGAACATAAAGCCTCCTCTTATGTGACATTGTATTGGAGTTGGCATTTCTATATAACATAAGTGGCTCACAGGATCATTGGTTGTTCTTTTGCCACGCCACAGATTTTAGTAAATTCTGATGTAATTTATTTTTTCATGTTTAGCTAATCATAAGGGGTATTTCATCAATATAAATGCAATTTCGTATAAAATTATGTTCCTTTCGAGATTAAAGAAATTTTGTTCTTCAACACGCATCTTAACAACTTTATTTATTCGAACCGGACTACGTCAGTCACAGACTTGTCTTACTACGAGTCTTTGTGAGTATTTGTATTTATTCCAGAAAAAACATAAACTCGCTGGCTCGGTGACTCAGTGAAGTCGGCGGCCTTTCACCAAGGAGGTCCGGTTTCGATTCCCGGACAATCTCATGTAAAATTTGTTCCGACAAAACGATTTTGGTTGCTTCACAACTGCTAGTCCAACCACTGTGAAGTGTCCTAAACCCTACCCCTATCCTAATTCCTTCCCAATTCTGCCCGCTGGGTAGTGACACAGGAGCACATAAGAGAGGCGCATACGCAGAGATGCTACCTGGCGGTCCTCTTCACGACTGACTTCGACTAGACTGTAGAACAAACCAACAAATTAACGGAGAATTACTCCGAATAATAATAAAAATGTTAACGGAGGATTTCGCCTAACAAGCGCTCAATGTCCTCCTAGGGGTTTGGAGACGCGTTGCGTCAGTGTCAGACACAGTTTAAAAAAAATTAATACCACTTAAAATGCGCACGACGGAAATAACAGGAAGGAGAAGAGAAAAATCCCAATAATAATAAAACAAAATGAGATATCGAAATTGAAACGAAAAAGTATCGTTGGTCTCTATTAAATGTTTTTGTCATGACATTGCATTTTTATATTTAATTAGCATATGGTTCGTGTAATACAATTGTTGGGAAATTACTTTCATCTGGAAATGTGTTGCGATTTTCTTAACGTTCCCACGATACAATAAAACAATAGGTAAATATGCTGATTGATCATTCACAGGATACATTGGCGTTCGTTGTTAAGATTTACGCAACTCAAATTTCGTAAACTGCGACGGTCTAGAATGACTTATCGGTGACGTATCTTTCGGTGGGACAATGTCATTGCCGAGTTAATTATTTTGGAGGCTTCCTTCTTTCGTCAGACGTTTACGAGGTCTCCTTCAATCATTTTCACGAGAATGCTGGAGTAGTTCCTTAAAATTTGGTATCGGACCGCGCGATCAGTTCTTCACCATCCCGTTCTCTCGCCAACACTTGACTCCAAACGGCGGACTCCTATTCCTTCGTGGCCACGTCCGAAGGTATACCACGAAACTGTTCGTACGAGCGCTCGCGGTCAAGAGCATGACTACGAAGTGGAAGTGTGAAGGGGAAGTGGATCTTTCGATGGCTCTCAATATGCAACATGTTATATTTCGAAATATTTGTTTGCGTTGGAATGGAATATTACGGCAAGGGAGAGAAGAGAAAAGTGAGAGATGAAGTCATGGTAACAAATAAATAGGTGAATGATTACGTGTTCCGAGAAGAAGGGAAGTTTTGTAATGAGAGTCGTTAGAGGAAGTATGGTGTGGGTGACTACATAACGACAAGAGTGAATACTTTCGGACGTACTCTTTGACACGCCGCGCTCGTATACACTGGCAGGATAATTATTTTTTTTATTATTGAAAAAATCATGAATTCACGATATCTAATACAATATGTACGATAAAAACTGTTTGATATTAACTGGATGTGTCATCTTAGTCAATGTTGAACATGTCTACAAAATTGCATCACAGTTCCCAATTAAGAAAACTGAAAATATAAAGATGATTTTATTTGGAAAATAGTAAAGGACACTTTTTGGAAGAGTCCGGTTCCTACCAAAAACTTGAATACTTCAATATATTTTTTACGTCGCTTCTTAACAACTTGGTCACTTAGTGACTACTTCTTTAACTGTAGGGGAACTGTAGGTAGAACACGTAAGGACAATACGAACACACCAACATCCATGCCCGAGGCAGGATTCGGACCCGCGATCCTTCAAGCCGAGACAGCTTGGGCCCTGCAGCCAAAGCGATCTCGATTTATCTTTGCGATTCAGGCCAGCATTTCAATATCGTATTTCATGCAAATTATCATAATATATTTTATTTTCATGGAAAGACAATTAAGAAGACCCCCAATAATTGAATAAATTAGTGAAATGAAAAATACATTTTATACAGAAATATATAAAAAATTAAAAATTAATTCGTGGGTATTAGCTATACCTCGTATGTAGACTTTTAATGTATTAAAATTTCAAAAATACAATAGGATAAAGATGATATGTACCACGCACCTTATCGGATTGTTTGTATAACATTATTTGTATAAACATTGTGGAAAATAATGAAACGCTCAGCTTTTGGCTAAGCGCTTGCGCCTTTTGAACAGGACTGATATAGAACGAATTGTAACCAGCACTGCAAGTATGTGGGTCTCCGGTTCAAACCCATGCGCGGATGAGGATCCAGAGAAAGAAGATAAACTAAAATGTCATGCACTGTTCCAGGTCTCTTTCATCGTGTGATCGCACAAAGCGGCAGCGCCTTCTGCCCTTGGGCCGTCATCAACGACCCCATCGCCCGCGCCAAAAGCCTGGCGCTGGCGGCGGGCTGCGAACCGAAGACCGCGGAGGACCCCGTCGCCCTGGCGAAATGGCTGCGCGAGGCACCCGCCTTGGCCCTCGTCACCCACATAGGCGCCTGCTTCACGGAGGAGGAGATCGCCAAGTCCATGATCCTGCCCTTCGTGCCCTGCGTGGAGCCAGACCATTCCGGAGCCTTCTTGCCCAAGACTCCTGCAGCTCTGATGGCAAGCGGCAACGTCCCCAAAGTGCCGGTTATCATCGGGATTACATCTCACGAGGGAATTGTGTTCCTTCCGGGTAAATTAGGTTGTTGGATTCAATGTCATTTTACCAAGAGGTTTGATGACGCTGTTCTTACGGGAATCTACGTATTTCATTGGTGCGGATCTTACTTTTCCGCATTAATTTACACATTTTAAATAAAATAACATTTACCTTCTTATTACTAATAATTCTGGCATCCGTAACCTCAACAAAGTTCGAAATACTTACTATAATACTAATTGTGTTTATTTCTCTAGGTACTTATGAAATTAAAATTTAAACGTGGGAATGGATAATTCGGAAATCTTACATGACATTATTATTGCAAATACCATTAATCTACCATTCCCCAGAGCCAACAATCCTGGGTGTAAAAACGGATTCAGCATGAAAATACTGACCCCCGCCCCTATAAAAAGCGTCACGTGCACCAACCCTCAATATACAGATATGACTGAGTCCCGCTGAGTTGCATTTTTGCGTAGTCCGGAGGTGGCCAATTCGCGACCAAAAAGGAAGTATCTCTCTGTTCTCGTGACGGGACAAAGGCCAACCAGCGTCGTCCCGGCCTTGCGGACATGCATTAAGAGTTACGTGTAGTTAGCTCATAGCTATCCCTACGCCGTAATCTGGTCTTCTCAACCTGAGAAGTGAGTTTTCTCATCGTCACACAGCAACATGTACTGGGACATTGCGAGGAAAACGCACACTCTAAACTGCCTCAACTGGAAATCGAACTAGGGATCGCGTCATGCAAAGCGAGCACGCTGACCCGAGGAGATTAAATAACAGGTACACTAGGTCGAATTCAGCCGATGTATTGAAGAGAATTCTAGCGGCCAGTGTTATGATAAATAGTTTTCAGTGTGATAAATAGTTTTCAGTAACTTGTTTTTCGATCAATAACAGGCGAATGGCGGAGCCGTGCCTTTACAAACGGGCCACGGATCGCGTCTGATCTTCCTCTCCCTTTACGTTCACACACAGAATTTTAATTTGCTGTGGAAAACTGCTATGGACTTACTCATTTCAATTGATTTCGTCACTATTGAAAAATAAATATATTGTATCAATTTTCTGACGACTGAAAAATCAACTGGCGAAATTTATTATTGAACGAAAATTTCATTGGCTAACATCCCTGGACTTACGTGAGTTGGACAAATAATTTTGGACAAAAGTTTGAACGATCATTCCTGAAAGTCTTATATACAATATACTACTACCCACCCTCACACACTACACTCACACTCGGGAGCTTACAAATTGACCTGTCAGGGGCGGTTCCATGGTGTGGAGATACTTGGCGGGGAAACCTCGCAAGCCGACGTGTAGGTCGGCACCGGATATCACATTCCAACGAGGGAGGAACACTGCTGCCTGCCGGCACACAGGCTCTAGAGATGTCTGAATCATGCGAAACAATTGGGAATTGCAAGGCGAATGATCTTATTTTGGCCTTTTTTGTCAGCAGTCGATCACTTCATAACAGTGATACACACATTTTTTTGTAATAGATGTTCAAAAATATTTATGTTAATGGTTCTTTCTCGTATTTACTTCAAACTATAGTCATTTTTTGATAATAATATTTACATTTTTGCTTTCTGAAACTGGAAAAGTTTTATTTAAAGTTCTAGCGAAGATTTAAGATATGTAGTCCAGAGTAAAAAAATCATTGCATGCTCACTGTTTCAAAAGCCACCTACAAACGTTCTCTCCAAACTTGTAATCACCTTCGATTAAACCACAACCGGTCGCAAAACTGAACGGGCAGTGGCATCGGTTTTGCGTGTCTGTTCCCAGTCAAGAAAAAGAAGATCAGTGAACCTTGCAATCTGAGGCGTGCTGACGTCGGGATATTTTCTCACAGCGTCTGCCACTTTTCCAAGCGTAGGCGTTCCAAGCGATTTAAACCGACGCCCGTCGAGACCTTGGATTGCAGAACCATCTTTATTTTACCAAGATGGCGTCGCGGCGGATACCGTTCTGCATACACTGCTGCTGCAGCCCGAGCTCTTCCTCAATCATCGCGCAAAAACAAGAACGTTCATCTCTCAGTAGAAAAATACGAGGCTTTGCCAGGGCTTTTTTCACATCCAATAATTCGGTATTTTATTCCGCATTAAATCATAGAAATAAAGGACTTCAACTCTTTACCAATGTGTATTACCTTTAATAAAGTAGTGTCGCATAAGCAGTTATGTAAGTTTTCGAATAGTGTATATTGAAGAAACTGTAATGTTGAATTATAATTCGGTATTTTATTCCGTATTAAATCATAGAAATAAATGACTTCAACTTTTTAGGCGCCGTACTGAAGTTCGACTGCTTCAGAGTTCCGCCTGGCGGTAAGAAATCTACTCAGGAGGAGTTGGAGGTGGCCGAAGCGAAGGCAATGGCGCAGTTATCCTCGCGCCCAGAGCTTCTCCTCCCGGAAAATTTGCCAGGTCGGAGTGATCCCAAGAAAGAAGCGCAACTGGTACAGCGTCTGAAGGACTTCTTCTTTGACGGGAAGCAGCCCTCCGAGGAGAAACTGTCGAGTTTGATAGACGTAGGTACAAAGCGTATGAAACATGATATAAAAATGAATTGAAATGTTTAACTATCTAAAAGTATAATAGGTTTAATATAATGTTTCTAAAATTCTAAAAAAAATGAAGAAAAGTATATTAAAGTTTTATCATTGCTCATTAAATTCACTAATTTAATTTTAGAAAGACAGTTAATTAACAAATTATGATTACGATGTATTAACATTGTCAGGTAGTAAAAGACAGGCCATTCTTGGCTAATATATAAGTTGATAAATTGCACGATTTTATATTAAGTATATGTGGATATTTTCACTTGAAAATATTCATATATGAATGGGTGAAAACCAGAACGGTATAAGTGACATTTTATCAAACGGGCTATGGACCGCGCGTTATCTTTTCTTCCTCTTCCTTTTCCTACCCTCACCCCTTACACACACACTAACAATCACATGCTCAGCACCACCACACATGCCGGGAGACCGGCTGGGAGCATAGAGTTGTCCCCTCTGGGACAGTAGCCTGCTGAGGAAGATAGCTGGAGGGCGAAATCCCTCGTAAGCAGACTTGTAGGTGGGCGCCGGGTCTCACCATCCAGCCGGAGAAGAATTACCGCCACCGCCCGGGATAAAACATTCATTGCACAAATGAAACTAATGACGATAGCAGTTCTTTACCCGGAAACATCAATCAATGAGGGTAATGTTGACGTGTTCCTCCCGTCGTGTGCAGGTGTATTCTGACACGCAGTTCGTCCTGGGCGCGCTGCGAGCAGCGTGGGAGTTAGCGCGCCACGGGTCACCCGTCCACGTGTACGAATTCGCTTACAAAGGGCGCGTCAACTGCTACAGCTTGCTCCTCAATTGCAAAGAAGAACACGTGTGTCACGGCGACGAACTGAGCTACTTGTTCAACATGCCGGGTGTTCCTCGACCTGAACAAGGCAGTAAAGACGAGATCACCAGACAACGTCTTGTTCGCTTGTGGGCCAACTTTGCGAAGAATGGGTGAGTACCACTGCAAGCCATTTAAAAAAAATTGAGTGATACAATCCTTGGCAATGTTAAAAAGTTCAGATTTGGGGCAATATCCACGACGTATGAAAATCTGTGAAACTAAATACGTGTTTTTTCGATATCTTTCAATTCAGGAGATATAAAATTAACCATAAATCTGCTGTTGTGAATTCTAAGTTCTCGAGTTATAGCATTCTTACTTATTTCCATGTACATTTAATGCCAGCTTGTCATGGTTGTTGAAACGAATGTGTAAAACAATACGCTGTGAACATATTGTGAGGTGGTCAACTAAAAATAAATGGTCACTATTTTTTCAAATACTTATTCTTCAAGTTCAACAAAAATATTTACAGACGTTTTAAAATACAATTTTCATATTACAATACTACTTTCTCGATCCGGTGGCCGAGAGCGCTAAGGCAGTAGTGCCGAAGCGAACTCGGACCGAAGGATCGCGGGTTCGAGTCCCGCCTCTGGCATGGTTGTATTTTGTTCGCCTTTCACCCCCTATCATCATCATCGTGTCATTCTCACAGTTACCAGACCGTTATAAACAATAGTAACCGCTAATGACCTAGAAGTTAATGCGACCTTAAATTTTAAAAAAATACTACTTTGGGACAGTACCCACAGTCTCCTTAGTAACTTTACCCCTTCCAAAGGTGATAATATAATAAACAAACTGAAGTATCCCGCGTTGCTCTGGCATTTATTACAGTAAATTATTAGCGAGGAAGAGGAATTTCATTTATTCATGCTCTTTGGTCAGCCTACTATCCCTTTGTATCCCAGCTACGCCCTGACCCGCGCAGCAATCTTGTCTTGCCCCCTTTTGGAAATTTCCGGTCTACCAAGCTCACCTTCCCACTTACGAAAGTTTACATTTTTTCTCATTGGGAGTTTCACCTCCTAAACATTCCTCACTTCATAACTAAAAATAATAAACAAATATACACTACAAAATAAAATACTTGTAGTGTCACGTATATTCTTTTTGTGGAGTTTTATATATTATATCAATACTATCAATAAATTGCGACATTGTAAAAGTAACTCTTTTTTAATTTTTGTATTCTGTCGTATTCATAAAGAAAGGTTTAAAATGTACCTCCTGCCAACTCGTGACCTTGAGAGGACTTATTGTTTTAAGCGGGGTATAACATGCAAGAATTTTCGCACGGGTAACTAATAGATAGATCCGGAGTAATAAATATAATAGATTTCATAGCGTAATTGATGAATCATAATTATGAAAGTAAATGAAAATATCAATGCTAAAACATAATTGCTAATACGTTTTTATAATTATTTTGGAGGCGACAGATTATATATATATATATATATATATATATATATATATATATATATATATATATATATATATATATATATATATGGGTGAAGTCCTGTATGCTAGTAACATGTAATATAAAACTTATTTGTTTAGGTAAATCAATTCATTATAACATTGCAACATAAGAACAATACTGATCCACCAACAACTTCATTATGTGTATATAATAAATTGACAATATACTGAACCACTTAACAAAACAATATTAGCTTCATTGGGACTATTTGATCTCAAGTTCTAGATACTATGGATCTGGAAATGTGAATAATAGAAACCAAGATCTCCCAATTTGCATTTGCTTAGACATAAATATATTTGGATAAATTAATTTTTACCTTTTTTTTAAATGGATGAATTCGTTTATTAGAAGCAATTGATATGCAAAACAACAGCATAGATTTGTCTTAATATGTGAACGATCATTGCTTAGTTACATACCACGACATATCCCCGACACATATTTAAGTAAAAAGTTCAACAGGATTGGCCCAAAACATACAAACGTTTTCCATTTTAACAATTTGAACGTAAGAGCTGTGTAAATAAGCAAACAGAGTCATAATGAAAACTGCCCTACTACTTCGAGAATTTTTCAAATTTGTTTCCCTCCTTGCAATATTATTTTCAATGGTGTGAGTGTGCTCGTCAGCAAGTCGCTTGAGTAGCTCTGAGTAGCTATCTTCGGCAAGTCGCTCTGAGTAGCCAATTCCGAATTTTTATAAACTGTCCATTTATTAGCACTTGTAGTTTGTTTTGATGACTGTGACTTTCGTTTCGGCGTTCTTTCAAACAATTAAGTATTCACAAATATCTGTAAAAGCTGTTCATTTACAGAAATTTGTTTAGAAAGTATTCGAGGTCTATATTTTATATTATATATAGTACATTGTACACTACTGTATATTCTGTACTGTATATTATTGTACTTTTTACACTCTCAACCTACCTCAATTTTTAAACACTTTCAAACTCACAATGTTTTCTTGCCACTGTTTGTATACAACTTAGCAATATATGGCATACAAGGCATACGGCATGCAAGAAAAGGAATGTACATTGACATTCTTTACTACTTTGGTTACAGCTTTCTTTCAACTTTCCCCCAACGTTGAGAACTAACAAATCATAAACATTCACATCCGGACATTACATAGCCTTGTTCAAACCTCGAAGAATTTTGTAATAATTCTAGACATTGATGAAATAAAGAGATCGCATCATCCGCTGGTGGCGCGCAGCTGAACTTATTGACGCACTCTTGAATCTATGATGTACAGCTAAGAGAAAAATGTACAGAAAAATAATTAGTAAATGTATTAAGGTTTATGGTTATAATTCATAGCCTATTGTATATATTCATAGCCAAACTTTTAAAGGAAGCTAGCACAAAAGTTTAATTGGTATTGGTTCAGGAGATTCAGAGATTATCGCACTGAGACAATGCTCTTCTGTCTTTATAAATATTTTATCTTTATATATTAATCTAGATTACTGAAAAAGCGTATTTGCACAGGTAGTTGCTCTCTGGGAATGCCTTGTTACATATAAAGAAACAAGTAGTACGGTTTCAGATGTTTCAATGTTTCGTATTACAAATTAATAGTAAATGAAGGAAAGTGTTTCAATGCAGATTTGCATTTCAAACAGACAATTTAATGCGCTATTCAAACTGAAGAATGTAAAATTGGCTGATGTTAAAGTAACAAGATTTCTGTGTCTCTCAGCCCAAAAAAACCTAAATTGGAATACCTATGTAAATGAATTGAACACTAAATTAATGATACGCAATCAGAATTCTTTCAATTTCAGTAAGTGTTCATGCAGCTCGTTGCGTGTATTTTGCAAATGTGCACAACCGCCTGTGATGTAGCATTATATTCTGGAAAATATCCTATAATTCCCAGACTTTTATATTCCAAAGAAACTTGTGCGAATAATAAGAAAACATCATCCCTGTGCAAGTGTATCTTCATCGAACTTGCTATGCTACCATTTCCTTGCCTAATTATTTATGTTTTAGTCAAAACTGACTTACTTGCGTGGAAATATTTTCTTGTAATGGAGAAATTTATAGTTACAACAACAGTCCGTCGTGGGACCTTTGAGTGACAGTTTTATTCTAAATCTTCATAAGGCTGTCTGGTTAAAATTTAAACTATTGTAATATCAAATAAAAGATTAAAATAATTCTTGTTCCTGACATCATTGTTCGAATTCGTTGTTTCAGAGATCCGACATCATCACTTGATGATTTAATCAAAGTTAGTTGGCCGCAATACTCAGAATCTGCACCCAACTACCTGAAGATAGGCGAAGAACTCGAAGCAAACACCGATCTTTTGAAGGAACGCATGCTGTTCTGGAGAGGCTTGTATGGCAAATAATGGTTTATTATTATTATTATTATTATTATTATTATTATTATTATTATTATTATTATTATTATTATTATTATTATTATTACCCTTATATACCCTTTCAAATGTTAAAAAACTTAATGCAATAAAGATTAAGTATATATTTGCTTGTGGTGTTACAAATTTATTTCTTCAACATTAGTATATCCATATGTAACAACTGGACAGAAACATCACCAATTTTCTTTTCTGACATCAGACATCACTATAGTCACCCCTCAGATAACAATTGCAATTCACGAGCGATTCTCTGACCAAATCGACTATTTCACTCATGTCCACCATGTGTCATACGTAACCAATGCTAAACAAGAATATATTCAAATTAAACCAATTCTAATGTCTATCGCCACGTGATTATCAACTTTGCCCTCCGCTGTAATCACTTTGTTTACATTTGGATGTTATCGATAGCAACTGTTTTATGTCCATAAAAGCTTGTGAGCATCAATATAAAATTGACAATTTTTTAAATCGTAATATCGTTTTGGCAAAGTTTCAAATTCTTAAATCATGAATAATACACTTAAATAATTAAAATATTTTAAAACAGTCAGTGACAAAACAGCAAAAGAAACAGAGAAAGAGTTTAGAGACAATTTCAAGAATTTTCGAATAAAGAAAAAAAGAAATGGACATCCCCAACTACAAATGAAATTTCACAAATTTTGATAGTTTGCGAATTAATATGTGAAAATTAGATAGTGAAGAGTTCAAATAATATATCAAAACGATGTTGAACGTTAGAGCCCAAATTAGACAGAAAAATTTCATTGGAACTTGTATCATCCTTTTATTCTAAAACGGTAATTAGTGCGCCCTCTAAGAGTAACGCTCAGTTCAGAGGCTGAAGTTAGGATCTAATACGGACTTACTTTCACGTTGAAAATAATGATTTTAAGAAGTACAGAATATTCATACGGGTCCAGCTCCTAGCCTCTCTATACATAACCTGAAGCTCTCGTTACAAAAAAAAGACATCCAGATTCTAGGTAGAATTTTATTATTCTTCAAAATAATATTTCCGAAAAAAAATGGGTTTAAATCTTCCTTCCGGCCGAGAATTTCTAACCAACGCAGCGTCTGCCAATGTGGCAGAGCATTGTGCCCTTTCTCTGCGTTTTCAATGAATGTGTCGGGTAAGGAAAACATTGCTTGCCGCAACAAAGAACACTATACTTCTATCAAGTTACTAAACCTATTTAAAGTTATTAAACCTATTTAAAATGCATTTTTACCTCCTCGCACGTCGTAAGAAAAGTGTAATTGTGCGTCAGAAAACGGCGAAATTTTCACACAAAAACTTTTCTTGCCTGGCCTTGGTAAGCAAAAGCTGGATAAATCCAGTTGCTAAAAATAGAAAAAAAATCCTCTAACACGTGTTGTAGCTAGAATCGATGTTTTGTGGGTCCTTGATACCGAAAAATCGATTGACGGCAATACCAACTCCATGTGTCCGTCCGTCCATGTGTCCGTCCGTCCATGTGTCCGTCCGTCCATGTGTCCGTCCGTCCATGTGTCCGTCCGTCCATGTGTCCGTCCGTCCATGTGTCCGTCCGTCCATGTGTCCGTCCGTCCATGTGTCCGTCCGTCCATGTGTCCGTCCGTCCATGTGTCCGTCCGTCCATGTGTCCGTCCGTCCATGTGTCCGTCCGTCCATGTGTCCGTCCGTCCATGTGTCCGTCCGTCCATGTGTCCGTCCGTCCATGTGTCCGTCCGTCCATGTGTCCGTCCGTCCATGTGTCCGTCCGTCCATGTGTCCGTCCGTCCATGTGTCCGTCCGTCCATGTGTCCGTCCGTCCATGTGTCCGTCCGTCCATGTGTCCGTCCGTCCATGTGTCCGTCCGTCCATGTGTCCGTCCGTCCATGTGTCCGTCCGTCCATGTGTCCGTCCGTCCATGTGTCCGTCCGTCCATGTGTCCGTCCGTCCATGTGTCCGTCCGTCCATGTGTCCGTCCGTCCATGTGTCCGTCCGTCCATGTGTCCGTCCGTCCATGTGTCCGTCCGTCCATGTGTCCGTCCGTCCATGTGTCCGTCCGTCCATGTGTCCGTCCGTCCATGTGTCCGTCCGTCCATGTGTCCGTCCGTCCATGTGTCCGTCCGTCCATGTGTCCGTCCGTCCATGTGTCCGTCCGTCCATGTGTCCGTCCGTCCATATGGCGGTCTACTCATCTGCCCGTCCGTCTGTCCTTCCGCCAGTCTGTCAGTCTGTAAGTCCGTCAGTCCGTCAAACGTCTATACACAATGCTAGCGTATAAACCGTTCAGCCGATTTTCACCAAAATTGATATTCCAAATTGAAATGGCTCCAAATTTTTTTATTAAAATTTGTAGTTGAATAGTGCAAAGAACGTTTAAGACAATGGTTGAGGTCTCATTTTAGTTGACATCCCCCATTTTTTCGTAAATTGGAAAAAAAATTAACTTCAAAATTGGAGAGAGAGATTTTTGTCCCAGACAAAGTCTATTGTATAACATTAGCTATTCAAAAACGATGGTGTACAATTTTTTGAAAAATCGAGTAGTTTTTGCGTATTTTGAAATTGAAATTTACAACAAAAAATCTCAAAAACAACTTTAAATTTTTCTGTAAATTTTCTTCACTTACATAATAAGAAACGATAAAAAATACGGTGCTAGTAATATTTTCGTGTATTGCTCTTTTTTTAATATCAAAAAAGCATTTTAAAACTACAACTAGTGGTGCTACAGAATGGCAAAGACTTTTTTTCAAAATTGAAGACACCCCTTTTCATTTGGCTTGAGTCGAAGCTCAGCGATTTTGAAAAGCATTCATTCGTTTTTTGAGATATTTAGTACATGAAGCCCTTTCCAACTTTTTCAAAAATGGCTCCATATTTTTTATTTAAATTTCTTCTAAGAATATAGTAAAATACACTTATAAAGGCGGCATAGGGCCGACTTTCACGGTTAACTCTGGATTTTCGAAAATGCAAAAGTATGGATTTTTTTGCGGGGTCTTTCTACAACTACAAAATTAGAGATAGAGATTCTCCTTAGAAAGGAAATTTGTTGTCCATAATTTATTCTTTCATTAAAGTCATGTACATTTTTTAAAAAAATTAGTAGTTTTCGCGCAATATTGCGTGCAACTTCAGCAATTTAAAAAAAAATACAAAAACAAGATTTTCTCAAAAACTGCTCAAATATTTTTAAAACTTTTGGTAAGGACAGTGCTAAATGAGCTTTATAAGATGACATAAACACCATATTGCACTATTCTTTTGTTTTTTTCAAAAATTACAAATATGTAATTTTTGACTTGTCTCTCACGTTGTTAATAATTATGTTTGCGGCGATTTTTTCACATTATATTTATGAGTATATGTGCTATAAATAATGTGAAATGCAGTTTCTCCAAAACTCAACTGTTCTCTGTGAAAACTTGTTGAAAATTCCGCCTTTTCAAAAAAAGCTCAAATACCATTTTCTGAAAAACGGCTTCAAGAGCAAACAGAATTGGCATCTAAGAAGACAAAATTTCTAAATTTTATGATTTTGAAAATTTCTAAATTTTGTGATTTTGAAAATTCAGGGAGTTCAATGTAAGTAACACCTCGCCATTTTAGCGTTATTTGTTCTATCCGAAGAAAAAAGTTTAATAAGTCAAGCCACTTTTTGAGAAAAAGGTGATGGGTCTTGAAATAAGGTACTTCCCCTGACTCGGCACTCAATTCCCCTCGAAATCCAGAAAGCGGTGTACATGCGCAAGCTGAATCGGCGCGAGGCGGTGAATAGTGGCTTCGTATGAAAATGTGTTGTGTGCATATGCCAGATTGTTTTTCTATCAAATAACCCAGAACTCTATTTTGTTTACATTCTTCACTACTCATTACAATTTGAGTTTATTTTCTTACTAAATTCTTCCTTATGTAAACATCTTTGCTAAGTAAAAGGAATATGTTTGAATGGCGAATTCTTCCCTTTTTTCATTTTGTGTTGTGTTATTAAATCATTTAGTTATTTATTGTATTTAGCAATAATGTGAAGTAAATTAACAAGTCTCTGTAAGTTAAGAATTCTCGCTTATGGAGGGACAGCGCTTTTAACAGACAAGAATGTCTGTTAAACTTTCTAACCTGAACGTAGAAAGTTCATGCTTTTATATCACTCTTAAGTAAACAGGATTACAAAATCAAGAATCATTTGATTCAAATTCTTTAAATGATACTATCAATTGAGAATTTGAAATCTCACTAACGCATTATTTCATTTTAATGGATTATTTCTTTACCTTAAGGTGAGAGGGAACCATGTATATCGCCCATGTTAAATATCCAATTATTGATGTACCTTTGCTAGAAAATGGTTAACAAGAAAAATTCGAAAATGTTGATATTTCACACACGTAGAGCTAAGAACTTTGGTATTGTTTTGACATTTTTAAGTTGGTTAAAAAACATTTAGTATTTTTTTTCAATTGTAACTTTTGCCCTAATTTTTTCAGTATTTTTGGAAAACATTATTTTCTTAAATTTTGTATTACTGACAAATATACATATACATATATGTATGTATGTGTATGTCAACACACAAATATCTATTTATTGCCAATACTATAAAGAACATACACTGTAGATTTCAATAAATTGTGAATAATAGTTTCTGAGAAAAGATATATTAATTACAAAATAAGAACATTTTCGGGAAACGCCATTTGAAGTAAGTCTGTTCTTAGCCCTGCTCCACTAGAATATTGCTGCTCCGTATTCTGGATAATTTTCTTCAGCGGAAAAGTTCATTGCTACCAACGTATGAACAAGAGCATGATTCAGTATCACTCATTATATATCATCACTCATTAACAACACAACATGCGTATAAAATTGTGAAAATATAGCCATACTTGTACATAATGTCAGAAAAGGGGGCATGGCTCATACGCACTTGGACATTTAAATAAGAATTAATGGAACGTCCAGGCGTCCCAGAAGAAAATGTTGATATATTGGGAAAGAGCAAAGTTTAAACTACTTATTTAGTCGAAAACGAAAATTGAAAATTGGCCCATTTCATGGTACCCTCTTCCCTCGAAGAGAAAATGGGAATTAATGTAGCTAAATTTGTGACAATGACTGACAAATAACTTGTCTCAAAGACTGTCATGGACCAAGTATCCGGTGAATGCCGGTGAATCCGGTGACCGTCACTCTTGGAGAATTTGTACAACTCTCAATCAGTCAGGGGTCAGTAACCCTTGCGTAGCAAATGGCGCAGCTCAGGCACAACCAGATAAGGTCTCCTTCAGCAAACAATGACCCCGGCATAAATAAAAACTGCGGATAAAGAGGTCACAATGAATTAGATTCGCACTCGAGCTCCCAATCAAATAAAAGATTCACTAGCAGTGAATCAAATCCATATTTAGAACCAATGAGAAACAGATTTGTCCCCCTAGAAAAAATTTAACAAAAACTAAAACAGATTCAATGACGTAAATGAAAGTGTTCCACAAAATGATAAAAACATAAGAATTCCAACCATATATATATATATATATATATATATATATATATATATATATATATATATATATATATATATACACAACGTGCCAAACATATCCGAGTTCAACAGAGATATTAAAATCAATATAACAAGGTAATTCACAACAGACTATCACAATGACCGAGTAAAACCAATGTTTCAAGAAATAGCAGACTTTAGAAGCGCCATTAAGTATTTAATAAACAAAAAAGTACAGTTTCACACCTATAAAGACACAGCAAACAAAACGTTTCAAAAATTTGTTGGCGAACCAACTGTAGAGTTAATACTCCAAACTGCAGATTTGTAACGAAAGTGTAAAACTTGAAAAAAGGAAAAGGCCCAAGGGTCCAATTCAGTGTTTACGGTGCTTAGGCTTTGGACATACCAAAAACAATTATTGAATGCATTCAATAGCCTGTTTTGAATGCTCCATAGATCACTACTCTTCATACACACGTTTTCTGAGTACACAATGAGAAATGAACTCGTAAAGTTTCGTAAATTTGTGTACATCAACGAAAACCCTGTTGAAACACATCAAGATTCGTTGGTTGTACCTTTTCACTAGAATTGAGCGATTCATAAAATTGTATCCAGTATTTCGATCATATTTCTTATCCTTCGAAAATCTCCCAACAATTTTGAAGAAGTTATTAGTGAATTAAGTCAGTTATTTATGTTGTTTACTCGATCTTTGATGTCAGTTATTTAAGAAAAGATACTGATTATAGAAAAAGTAAACAGTTCCATCATGGAAACGAGGCTGCAAGGCAAAGAAACTGTGGCCATTTTAGACGGTCTATTTTAGACGGCTTGTAAATACATTTGTACCCATGTCTAATTTTCATGAAAGAAATCCAAAGTGTGTATAATATCTGAAGAAATGGTTGCACCACTTAAGGAATTTGACTCGTTCACGTGGATTACTATCACTCTGAAACAAATTGGAAAAGAAGTTCCAAAGACTATTAAATAATGTCATAACCAAGGCGCGGATTCTGATGACTAGCGACCGGATTTTTATGTAATTACATATTTTCGTTCTCAAAACTCTAATATACGAATCGTCGCCATCTAAACACAATATACAATTTTTTTCGTTACATATTTAGTACTATATTAAATATTTCACATACTTTGCTATTTTCGCAAAATATTTTTTTTTAATTTTTTCAATTTTTTTCTAAGCTGAACATATATTTTACGAAAAGAAGTATTTTCAAAAATATCAGAATTATTACCTACATCATTACTGAGTGCTGTTGAATCGAGATATTCTACGTAAAAACGCTGCCGGATGTTCTTACAGTCCGGCGCGCCTTCTTCAGTTATCTCAGAGGCGGGAAGTGCGCGTCTGTCACCGATATCATTTTCCGCCTTTACTTGTGAAGAATATCACTGACGCCGAGTTTTGTGACATTTGATCTCAATTTCCGAGAAACTGGCGATCGCCGATGTTTAACACGTCGATGACAACGCTGCTCGCTGCCGTGATTGCAGGTCGTTGATATCGCCCGTTTGTACGAGGGCTTCTACTGCGTCTATTCAAACTCCTAATCTACTGTCCTGAATAGCAACAGATGTAGCTTTTATTACTGACGGGAAAGTTGTATGATGCAAAATTTGTATCAAATTGTGCTCTTCAGATGATTTTTAAAACGTTTGTATTAGTTTTAAAATTTGTTTAGGACATTTTTTATAATGTAATTTTGTATTAGGTAAATGTGTTTTATAATTAACGTATTTTAATACTACATATTATATCCAATATTAAATTTTTATTATATATTCTCGCGGTTTTCATTACATATTTATGTACATATTTTGACCTTTCTTACTACATATTTTTCCGGTCTCTACAGATGACATGTAATATTTTCATTGGTGCATTCTAGACGTAGCTA
The DNA here is from genome assembly GCA_038098605.1 of Gryllus longicercus. Lineage (NCBI taxonomy): Eukaryota > Metazoa > Arthropoda > Insecta > Orthoptera > Gryllidae > Gryllus > Gryllus longicercus. The sequence continues at coordinate 4,799,776 of JAZDUA010000057.1, read as the reverse complement.
TCTTGTAAATGAATGTTTATAATTGCATATAGGTGATAGAAAGGTATAGTTATTGCTTTGTTTTTTTTCATTTTTATCATTTTCCAATTTTAAGGTAATGTTTGGACCTTTGAGTCATTATTGTTATTTTACGTCTTTTTTCCTCCTTGTATTTTTGTTACTGAATGATTCATTACTTTTCATTTGTCTTTATTTACAATGACACACTAAAACAAAGTTTCCATTGTATCAACAGTTCATGACGAAATTCACTACTTCAGTGGACTCTGTTTTTCGAACTCTCAAAATTACAGAGACCTTCGGTAACTTCCTCGACCTATCAAAACTGACGGTTGCAAGATCGGTGGTAAGGATTACATTTCCTCCTAAAATAATTACTTTTTATTACGTATAATTTGATATAATTAAATTTTATTGAATATTGAACTGAATTTCACAAAATTGTAAAATTCATTGAATAAATAAACATTATCATACTCATTTTTGAGTATTTTTTAAAAATTTAGATAATTTTCTCCTTAAATTTAGTCATGTCAGTTTCAAAGAAATTTTAGGCCATCAGAATCTGAGCCCTGGTCATGAGTAAACATGTTGTTATTGATTATGATAAAATGTTCAATCAGTTTATACGTTTTCAGACACGTGTCTCTGAACACAAATAGGACCCTCAATTTATGAATATTATGATGAGAAAAACAGCCCCTTCCAATGATCCGTATATCTGAAACATTTTACGCAATCCAAATTTGGCCGTACAATCTCACGTTTGTTATTCATCAGAAAGATCGAAGTGCAAACTTTTGTAGTCAATGAACTTAGATCTAATAAGGTGGTATCTGAACTGTACAGCGTCCTAGGAATCCTTGAAGAAAAAATATTGAAGAGAATAGTCCTTCACTTCCTCATTCTCTGCAACTATTCGCAGACTCTGCCAACAACCAGAACACAAAAACTCTATAATGTTGGGATATCTCTTGAGCTACATGTAAATAATGGCAGTCGTTTTTTCAATCAAGTAGAACACTTCTTTCCGATCAGGGGCTAGCAGTTTTATGCCTCCGGACCGAGTGTTTGGGAGAATTGAGAAAGAGTACAGGTCACGACAGCAGATATTACACCATGAGAACTACCATTCTATTCTAGATAAGCACGGAACAGTTAAAGTTCTTGGCACACAATGGATGCTTCTAACCTTCAAAGATTACTCTGTCAAAGCTCAAACGAAAGCTACAATTCCTGATGCGGGAGAAAGCTTCTTTATAAAGAAGATAACCGCAGTATTGAAGCCAAAAACACATACACTGGAGATCCAAGTACTTACACCGTTCTGAAGAAAACATCAGGCCCTTCCTGGAAACTTTACTACAGGCACTGTTGCTGTGTCATCGAGGAGGTATATTAACGAGTTAAAAAAGGACGTGGAGAAAGTATTGAAATAAGTGCAACTCACTCCCAGGACCAAAGATTTTTATAACAAAGCTGCAAGTCACTTCACATCTAAAGCCACGGACACTGAAGCTGTTCAGTGGGCGAAGAAGAGCCCCCTTTGTAAAATAATATCAATCTTAAGTTGCAAGTCTATATTACTTATGTTAGAATTAATTTAAAAGCAGTCTGTCCGTCTATTACTCTACTTTTGAAATACTTTTGTTTCTACAATTCATTAGTTCCAGCACTTTTATAACTTGATAAATACTAATTTCGTGCTATTGCCGTTATTTTATAACATTTTATAATAATTAAGAACGTCTTAAAAGATTTTTAGTAATGCTTACTCCATAAATTATTATTTAGCGATTCTACTTGCATTCCATCCTAGCGCTAGGGAACATTTTTAACTCGTTTATTTAAAAATTATATTTTCCAGTCAATAATGCAGTCCATCAACAATTTGTTGATTTATTTATTTATTTGACGACAAAGATAGTGAAAAACTGTAATGTGCTGTGGGGAGAAGAGCAATATATGCACAGTTTCTTGAACTCTGAGATGTCTGTCCTAACTCATATGCCTATTACGTTGAATTATGAACACAGATAGCAACAAGCGTTTTTGGCAAGAATTGGTATGAAAATACTCGCTCCCGTGTAAAACTATTTGCAAAGGCAATTCAGCTACAGATTTAGGCTATTCTTCTTATAATAGGTTTAAGATCACTGGTGAATTATGTCCTGGCAGAACAATTCACGTACGCTTTATGCATTCTTTATTAAATATCATACTTTTAATTTATGATTAAATCTCATTTGCCGCATCACCAATCCTCTTATCGCTATTTGATGGGCTTGTGACCTTGAATGAAGATGACGCAAGGGGTTGAGAGAGGGGAGGAGAAACCTTGCTCGGTGTGAACATTGAGGAAAGAGTTCAGTCTTCTCCAGCTACTCAACAAGTGCTAACATGGCTGAGGAGTTCGTGACAGTGTCTGTGCGTAGCGGAGCCCTTAAAGGCCGCCGTCGGCGCACGGAGGGCGGCCAGCCCTTCCACAGCTTCGAGGGCGTGCCCTACGCCAAGCCACCTATCGGACCCCTGCGCTTTAAGGTATTGTGTTTGTTTTTTCCATCTCTTTTCTTTTGGCGATGGCATACCGCTAAGATCTTTCCGTGCAGATGCGTTCTTAAACAGCTGCTCAGTACCAAATGCGGGGGGAGGGGGGGCTGTCAACGATAGATCCCAGCCTAGTTTGTTTTTCTGAATCTTTGCTTAGATAAGTAGATACTGTGTCATCGTTGGAGACGTTTATTATTAGATCTTTCTGGATCCTTAGTGACAATTGTGTCATTCATCGCTTATCGGATGATTACAAAAAAGTTAGAACCTGTCACCGTACATAATTCCTTTGTAAGCTCTGTGTCACTTAAGTCAGGTCAGCTCATTATCATGTTGAAATCCCATTCTAATATCTCTTGATGTGGAGAACAGTTGTGTAAAACGATGTACATAGTGAATGTTGACCTAATCCCAGAGAGGACGTGTCCCTTAGTGTTCCGGAGAAAGGACCGCAAGAATACCAAATGCTCAAAATATAATTTATGCCCTTGCCAAAAAGAATCTCTAAAAACCTTGATACAAACGTACAGAAAATGAATGTAATGTATTGCTAAATCAATGTATCGCTCGTTATTATAAGTATACAATTTTCCTTCTGTAGTATTACAATTTATTGTGGGGGGTCTAGATCTACGGGTACTAGAATGTCATTAGTATGAGACGGGTGCAGAATAGTGAGGTCGAGGTTTCTTGACACTTCGTAACAGTTGATCGACGTGTCTTTCAAAGTGTTGAATGAAAACATTCAAATATTAAAAACTTGAACATGGATTAATAATAATTAAAAAGATAATTAAATACCCTGGCAATTCCGGGTTACTTATGTTATTTTCACTTTCCGGTATACGTTCGTATACACGAAGTAATATACGTAGTGTAGGGGAAGTTATGTAATGATGCGGAAAATCGATTTCGACATTTTAACGGAAATACAGGTTTTGAGGTCATCTGATACCGAAAAAGTGGTTTGTCCGCCTGTCCAATGTCCGCCCGTCTGTAAACACCACTAGCGTCTAAACCATACGTAGGATTTTTACTAAATTGAAAAAACCCTTGTCCATCTCGCTCATAATCTTTGAGATTTTGAAAAAATGTCTTTAAAATTTACATAAAGTCTCCCGAACATTGTCAAAATTTTCTCAACAATGGCTTCAATTTTTTTCTTTAAATTTCTTGTAAGAATAGAGTAAAATGAACTTATAAAAAAGTGGCATACGTCCGATTTTCACGGTTAACCCTGCATTTTCGAAAATTTCAAAATTTCAAAACTTTTTTGGGAGTCTTTCTATAACTACTACATTGAAGATGTAGGCGTTTCCTTCAAATACAATTTTTTTTCAGTAGTAAGTTCTTTGATTAAGAACATGTAATTTTTTTAAGTTATTGCGCGAAAACTACTATTGCCGTCAATTTAAAAAAAAAACAAGATTTTCTCAAAAACGTCTCCAAACTCTTTCTTTAAACTATTGATAGGGATCGTGCTAGATGCACTCTATAAGATGATACAAACGCCATATTGCTGTGTTCTATAGTTGTTGTTTTTTTCAAGAATTACAAAATTATATTTTTTTGACTTGTCACTCACATCCTTAACATTCTACATTAGCGGCAACTTTTTTACATTATTTTATTTATGAGTTCATGTGCTTTAAATAATGTTATATCAAGTTTCACGAAATCTCAACCCTTCTTTTTTGTGAAAACTAGCACAAACTTTCTCATTTTCAGAAACGCTCAAACGCTATTTTCTCAAAAACGGCTCCAACTTTTTTCTTGAACCTTTCGAACGGATAGTGCTAGTAGAACTCTTTAATATGATGTAAAGTTCATTTTGGAAAATTTTTAGGTTTTGTCAAATATTACACAAATGTATTTTTTTTTAATATCTCTCACGCCGTTAATATTCACATTTTCAGAAATTTGTAAACACTATTGTATTTGTGAGTGGATGTGCTTCAATTGACTTCGAGTGAAGTTTTTCTAATACACAAACATTTTCTATTAAAAATAGTTTCAAATTTCGAATTCCGTAGCGCTTGAACACCGCGTATTCAAATTTCGTAGCGCTTAAACACCAAGCTTTTTTTAAAACGTCTCGAAATGTTTCAAATAAAGTTGGCATTTAGGATGATGTTTTACTGTTGTTTAATATTTTTAAAATAATATTTTCGTTCTCTTATTAGAAAATTGAAAAAATAAGAAAATGTCAAAAAAATTTATTTTGGGCGGCAATGGATGGGAGCAGGAAAGAGTATGTTGTAAGTCCGAATAGCTAGCTGAGACCTAAGGAAATAGAAAACTAATACGGGAAAGTCTGAGCCATTCTGTTGCACTACTAGTAATAAATGTCTTGTCAACGCTAGGTAATCGACTAGTTGAAAAAAAATTGCACAAAGGCAGCATTTCTAGCAATTTAATATTAAAACCACTTGAATTACTGTGTAAATAATAGTAAATGACATATCTGAATAACTAACATATGTGTGTATGTCAAAAATCCTTATCTTCAAAAGGGGTCTTCCACAACTTTTGAAGGTCAAATGTACGTGTCAACATCTCAAACTGCTTTCTGGGAATGGTATCTCTGAACCACTCAGTAAACAGACGACAGATAACATTACACACAACTCAGCAAAAAGAAGAGAGTTTGATAAATTTTGCATTGTCATTTGTAAACAGTACAACGTATTGTACTTTGGGCGGCGGTAGATGGCAGCTGGATAGAGTACGAGGCAAGTTCGAATAGGTAGCCGAGACCAAAGGTAATAGAAAACTAATACGGGAAAGTCTGTGCCATTCTGTTGCACCACTAGTTGTGTCAAAAAATGTGCCGGTTTCCCCCGTAGCATTAAAATGTTTTATATTGCATAAGTAGTTCCTGAGAAAGTAAAATATTTCGACTGACGAACTGACTGAATGAAGGTTCAGTCAGTTTAAAGCTACCGGTGCATTTTCTTTAATATTAGTACAGGAAATTTTCGTCAATCTTTTAAAAGAACCTCCAATGGTTTTAAGTAAATCTCAAATTCCAACACTAAGAAATAAAAAGGCGTCAGAACTCTTTGACATAAAATCAGAATTAGAAATGTATAATGGAAATGTTGCGATAGAAAAGCATCCAATGAAGAAAGTGAATAGTATGAAAATAAAAGTGAAAACAAAATTAGGTATTAAGAAAATAGGAAAACAGAAAATTTCGCTTTGTTTGATCTCTTTTTTCTATGATTAAAGAAGGAATCATGTATATGATTCATAAAATATTTCACAAAAATCTTATCAAAAGCATGTACTACTCCATTACGCCCACCCCATATGTTTCACGTTTTTAATAATTATGTTTGTGATTTAGTTCGATGAATTTGTACGTAATTGTAATATAGTTAAACTGCATTGAATCCTGTCAATACAAAATATTGACCTAGTCTCTTTAGAATATTCATTAGAAAATAAAATGTCAGTCAAACTTAAGTCAATATATTTAAAGCTAATTTTATAGGTGGTTTCCACAATAGATTAAAGACAAGTAATACGAAAATGATATACACTTTAAAAACTAATATTTGCAAATTATGAACCACATTAGATCCTGGACGTTTTTCTTTGAGGGTTTATGAATGAATGTGAATCATTGGAAAAGTAGCCAAACACAACCAAACCGTCCTCATTTTATTTCCTTCTTTACATTCGATAAGCATTATTAACGCATTACTTCCTCGAGACCAAACGATAAAATATATATAATTTAATTACTGCAATTAAAACAGAAAAAATATAGTACAATACTATCTACTTTACCATATTTAAAACATAAATATTTTAAATATCGACGTTTTCATCGACATTGGAAACGTTGTGGTGATGTATCGAAATATCAATGTTTAGGGACAATTTGCCGCCACTAGCCCTGGCAATAAAAATGAATAAATCCTCTTCCTATCTCTAGACAAATAACTTCCTCTAGCTCAGTGTGTAGACAGAATCCACATTTGGTGGGTCGTTGATACTGAAAAATCGAAAACGTCTTTCCGTCTACCTGACTGTCTGTGAACAATGCAACACCCTTAAGCAGGGTTTTCACAAAAAGTGATATTATTCTATCAATGAGACGGCTGTTGCGGCCCCTTGAACTGATACGGATACATCGATTTTGGAATTGCATTACATAAAGCCTCAACATTTTTCAAATTTTCTCAAAAGTGGCTTCAATATTTTTTTTTAATCTTATACAACAAAAGACGCATAAGGAAATGGCGCAGGTTGCATTTTCGTTTCACTCTTTCAAAAATTACAAAAGTTCAACATTTTTTCGTACAACTACAATTACGAAGGTAATTTACTTTTTCTTATTTAAAAAATCTGTTCATCAAAAACACGTAATTTTTTCCAATAATGATAGATATGTCTGTTGTAGTACCTACAGTTTATACGTAAAGGAATATAATTGATTTATGTGCGCTTCATGAGGTATTGAGCACGCCAGAGATATTTGTTGACATTTGCCTGTGTTTCTGTTTCACTATTCTGCCAATAATTCCAATCTGCGGCATAATGGCCTGTGCCCTAGCCATCAACTGGCAGAGTTCGAACTGTTTCTGGAATTTGCGTTGGACAGAGTTAAGAGTCAGATTTCTTCCGGTTTCTAGTGCCACCACGCCTTATTTTACATTTACTCAATAATAATAATAATAATAATAATAATAATAATAATAATAATAATAATAATAATAATAATGAGAAAAGATTGCGATGGTTTTGAATGTTATGCCATGGGATCAGACTGTCGGAACAAAGAAGGTGGAGAAACGTCATAAAAGGAAGGTTTTGAAAATTGATATTAGTTTAACTTGAGGAGTAAACATGAAGGTCGTTCTGATAGTCATTGTAAATCTGAGATTGTTTCTGTATACTTACAAAACGTTTCCACACTCTCAGGCTTTCAAACAGTCGGAAATGGAAAACGCGCTGTTGGGAGGTATTGCAGAGGCACTCGGATGGAATCATCATCTTAGGAATCTCACTGCAAATTGGAGTAAATTTTATATTAAAAAGAAGTCTAAAATTTTTAGTCGAAAATTTGAATAATAATGTCAAAAAGGATTACACTCTGTACGTGGCGGTTGATGGAAGTAGCCGCAATTAACCTACCTACAAAATATAAATATTTGAATAAGTTTTATGATTAAGAAACGTAAAGTTGGTATATTGAAATTAAGGACATTCATTTACACGTTATACATCTCTTCCAGGCTCCACAGCCGACGGAATCATGGACCGGCGTACGAGATGCCACCAAAGTTGGCAATATGTGTCTGCACTATGATGGCCTTGAGAAAAAAATTCAGGGAGACGAGGACTGCCTGTTCCTGAACATCTACACCCCCCAATTACCCTCTGGAAGTAACAAGACCTCTCTGCCCGTGATGGTGTATATCCATGGAGGCGGATTTGTCATTGGTCGTGGTGATCTTTACGAACCGGATCCATTCATGGACAAAGGGGTCGTTGTTGTCAATTTGAATTATCGGTTGGGCCCCCTAGGTACGTACCTCGTAATATATGATAATAAATTACACCGATGATACAGTTAGTGGTTACCAATACAATGTAGTATCTTATCTCAATTATCTCAACCTTAATTATACAATATTTTGGAAATTCCCTACGAAACAATATATACAGAAAGATAGTTTAGTAGACGGTGAAGAAAAAAACATTTATTATTGGTGTTGAAAACAAGAAAACTTACAAAAATGGTCCAAATGCATTTCGTTTGTTATCATATGAGATTTTACTTGCTTGAGAACCTTTGTTGCGTCCCGATGAACAGTTTTTCATCAATTATAAGAATCGCTTCCTCAATATGTACAGTTCTTTTAGACGACTCGGCTTCTTCACGTTAACTCCCAATGATCCTCAATGGTAAAAATGTAGTGGGTATTAGGTGAACGTGAGAACCACAATCCTCGAAAAATTAATGTACTATCAAAAAACTCTACCAGTAAATTGGGTCTATGCAATATGTGATGTCGACATCCATCTGCTGAAACCTACAGTTCCTTTCATAATTTTCTAGAAGAAATACAAAATCTCTCAATATGTTCTGGTACGCTTCAGCATTACTGTTTCTTCAAAAACAAGTTGACCAATTCAGTGACGTGAAATGACCCATCAACATCAATCTTTTCATAATATAAAGTTCTATCTGCTGCTTTCTATGGTCTCTCGGAACACTTTAGCCCAGCCACGTCAAACCGCGCCCGCACGAGCTACTTGCCTGGGGAGCCCGGCGCGCCGGGCGCTCCTACGGGCACGGGACACTTCCCCTGACTCCGTACTCACTTCCCCTTGAAATCCAGAAAGGGGTGTACATGCGCACGCTGGAGCGGCGCGAGGCGGTGAATAGAGATTTCATACGAAAATATGTCAGTCACATTTTTTTATAGCAAATAACCGAAAATTGTATTATGTTTATATTCTTCACTATTTATCACTATTTGATGTTTATTTTTTTACTAAACTGTCCCTTATATAAACATCTTTGCTAAGTGACAGGAATATGTGTGAATGGCAATTTCTTCCCTTGTTTTCGTTTTGTGTTGTGTATACAGCTACATTTGATTCTTACCCGTATTTCCTTAACACTTTACACTTTTCTCCCCTATTTTTTGAGGATATTAAAACTTCACAAACGGTATAATTTGTGTTCACTTCTACTTCTGCAATTGCTCTATTAATAGTTTTGTATTTGAATCCAGCATTGCAGGCGAATCCAACATTAAAATGTGTATGTGTATAAGGTGTTAGTTAAGTTTAATAAGAATAAGTTGTGGGTCACATTCATTTGAAAATCCGTATTTGCACACTAATGTAAGAACCTAAAAGTGAGATATCGAACGTAAGAACGTTCATTCCTTTTATATCATTACTCACAGTTTTGTTTTATCCATATTCACTTAAAATTTTTCAAGTTAAATAAGTTATGAGGCAATACTCTTTGTAAGTTTTCGCAAATGTATTTAAAAAAATACGATAATTCGAATTTAAATTGAAATAAACTGCTACGCGATTTACTTGGTAGTTCAATTGTCGACTTAAAGATGTCAACATCAGTGTCGCCAAGGCCGTGGAAGAAAAATATGGCGTATTGTGCGAAAAATACATTTATAAGTACTGGTGTTTAATCAACGCTACCTACATTGATTGATTAAGAATGCATTGGTGTAATTCCTGACATTATCACTAAGATTGCAGAGCCAAAACGCAAAAAAATACGATTTTTTTTTCATCTTGTGGTCGGATCCGAACACAAATTATCAGTTCCCTATCAAGTAAACGAGACGCGCCGAATGACAGCTCATACGTCTCGATTGGTGCATGAGAAGTGGCCTAACCGTGAGTGACGGAACTGCATATACGCACACTCGGGATTTTTACTCAAATACTGTGTAGAGATTAGCAGTCTGATCAGTGATTTTCAGATCATATGTCCACTGTTAGAACTCTTCGATCTTCAGTTTTTATTTTTTATTTTTTACTTTTGCACTTCCCTACGAAAGATTACTCTGCTTTATAAATTTTCTTTAAATCGTTTCCGCCGAAGAAGAAATAACTTCTCGAAATTTACCTAGGATGTGTTCCATGAGTACTATATTTCTTCGATTGCGTCCCGGTCAAACAGACCATCTGTCTCGCGATAGCACTTTACTAGCCAAAATATGGCGGTGGTTTGATGGCAATATTATGAAGAAAAATTTTTCACTGAAACCTTTCTGGCACATTTCGAAAGATGAGAGTTGGCAAATATTCTTCCACTAAAAAAATAACATTTTTCAAATCTGAAGGGCATCTCACCCTCAGTTCAAAACATAAACTTCAAGAAACTTTCAAGGAACTTCAAGGTAAGAATCAAGGAAAGGCTGATTTGATTTGACTACGAATAACAAAACAAGAGTATTTGTGGCGAGACTTAGCTCATTAGGCTGCTCTTCGGCCTGAATATAATGCGGCCTAGACATAAAGGAAACGAAAGGCAGTGAAGGGGCTGTCACAGAAATGCAGCAGAAGGACCGGTCGCACAAGCAGTGTTGCAATGCTTTTATTTTTGTCAGTGCCTGGAACACCAGGGTTGCATTTGAAACTTATCCTCTACACCCTTTCCTATCGATTTTTGTATTTTTTCAGTGCATTTGTTGGAGCGAGTTCTTTGTGAGTGAGAATTTCGTGTTTTCGGGCGCGTCTACTACTTTGGAGATGAGTCCCGTGACTATATTAGTGCATGTTAGAGCCGGGAGGTAATGCTGTTCCTTGCACACTGGAACGTGACTGGCACCGACCTTCACATTACTAGGGGCCGATTTTGATGATCTAAAACATCTCCAAAAATGATCAATAAAAGGCTCTTAAAATATTTTTAAAATGCCCCAAAAGCAAAGAAAAATGATGTGAAAAAATTGATCAAAACCAATTTGGATGAACAACTCAAACTGCTGGCTATGTTACTGCTGTAATCGAGGTTGCTTCCTTCATTCTAGTGAACTCTGAAAACTTTTGGTTTGGATTGTACTTTACCAGGAAATCTTGACTTTAGTTATCCCGAACTCGACCTAATCACCATGGCGCTGATAGGCCTAACAGAAACCTTAGTTTACATACTCACATGCCTGATATTATAATTTGTGAGCGAAGAAATCGAATAGTCTACTGAGTAATTCTGTGAAGAACATCAGATGCATTTCGTATATATTATTTGTAGCACGTGCCATTAAAATAATATCGCATCGATTAAATCGATGAAATCAACGAAAAGTGCTTTAAATATGACGAAAATGGTAAACAATTATTAGCCTGCTCTGTGCCATTCTTATGGTATGCTCTCCCATTTTTGCCCATAGTATTTTCGTTCTTCTATTAACAGCTGTCATTTACATTTCTTATACAATTGTATTTTATTTTTCTTATCTTTCTTTTCTCTTTTATTCTTCAATTATTGTATTTTCTCATTTCTTAGTATTATATTTCGGATCCCTTTATTCTAAACAGAAAAGTTATGACATTACTTTAATTCTTATAAAAGTTTTTTATTCAATTAATTTATTAACTTAATATTAATAAAAGATATTTTGTGACCGTGCCCAAGTTTTACACACTTAGAGCAACCTATGAACCGCCCTGGTATTGTGAAATTGCATTGTTTCTGGTCTTGCCTTATTTTTTAATTGTTATGGTTAATAGTATCCTTTACCACTTACTATTTTCATTAATTTTCTTAAAATAAAATAATTAATTACCTGTTAGAAATTAGTATTACAAAATAAATTCTCATTTTCAGGTTTCTTGAGTCTCGGGACCCTGGACGTGCCGGGCAACGCAGGACTCAAAGACCAGACAATGGCTCTTCGCTGGGTCCAGGAGAACATCGCGGTCTTTGGCGGCGACCCCAACAATGTCACCATCTTTGGAGAGAGTGCTGGGGGCGCCTCAGTGCACTTTCAGTTGCTTTCCCCCCTGGCGAAAGGTGAACTAACAAAATTACGTTTCGTCTTAAATAGCGAGAGATCATTTCTTTTTCTCGAGAACGCTCAAAACATTTACTGGCTTAATGCGGCTCTGTGATAGAAGGTAGTTTACTTAGAGCTGTATTTTCATATCTATTGATATATTCACCACTTTGTTAAAATTCGTACTCTTCCCTCTGTCAAGGTCGATATCGTATCAGAGTACTCAGTGATATTTTTTGATGAGAGGAGTGACTATTCACGTAAGAGCGCGAGACATGAAAAAAGTATTGCGATTTCTTAATCTGAAGTAAGTCAAAGTCTTCAGTAAAGTAATAAAAGAATGGCCTACAGAAATCTTTAATTCCCCAAAACGCTTTATATTAATGAATAAATGTCTCGGTTCCAGTTTCAAGGATAATTAATTATTACATGTTTTTATTGCCTACCACGTTTTTTATATGTTCACCGCCTATAAGTTCACCGTTCACGTTCTAAAACCTTAACCTAAACAAGTTCTAGACTATGCAAGTAAATGTGTTTCTCGGTGTCTCAAGTTCTTGTAATTCAACTAGTTGCTTTTTACTAGGTAATTTGAGAATTGTACATTTTCCATTCATGACTTGGTAGTAGAGTTTGAAAGAAAGAAAATTAGCAGTAAATATATCACATACCTCAAAAGGATGCCCAAATGCTTTTGAAATATTAATATTAGTCTCTAATATTAGTCTCTAGTATCAAAAAGGTTCCTGTTTGAGAAAGTTGAGGCTCGTTTCAGATCAACCAAAAAATTTCCATTGTCATTGCCCAGAATTGTTTTAAATAACTATTGTTTGAAAAAAGTTGTTTTGAAATTCCCCCATTGGGAAAATTCAGTCGAGAATATTAATCAGCTCTATTTTAGGAAATTTTTACTAGAGCCTTCTCAGGTTTATCTCAACTGCTAATGATGATTTTCCTCTCTCACCTACATCTGATACAGTAGATTTACTTCCATTTGCATTTTTAAAAAGATTCTTAATTGTTACAAAATTTCTAAATTGTTAAAGAAAACAATTCTCAGTTTCTAAACTGTTAAAGAATGATTCAAAATTTTTAAAGTTAGCATTTCCTCTTTGAACAACGGTTACAATCACTACTTATAAAAGCTGTATTTAAATATTTTAGAATTCTTCCCAAAATAATTGATATTTATATTCTCTCGTTTGAAGTGCACAAATTCCTACTTATTGTTTCCATTTTGATGAATTTATTAAATAGTTACTTAAGTTTTGACAAAACATGTTTTAAAATAACTGTTGCCTTCTTTGCTCTAAAATTTTACTCCCTATTAAAATTTGAAAATATTAAAATCAATAAACCCACAAAACAATTAATTTCAAATTAAAAAAGATAAATGAGAAACTATGAATAAATTGTGCTGACAAAACCATACAAATTTAATTAGCTACCACACTAATTTCAAAATTTTTCCATAATAAACATTTTTGAATTGTAACAAATTTTCAATTACAATCTTCATTAAGTCCTACAACCGCCATTGTACAACAAATTAGCTTTGTTTGTTTTTTTTTCCTGGGCGAAAACACCATTTGATGTGCGATATTTATTTAATCACTTCAGTCGCATCGTTGGTCATAAGAAAGTTGGAAATTAAATTTCAAACGTCAATAAACATTTGTTTACTATGAATTACTGCACTAACGAGAAATGATGCAACTTTTCTTACTGCTGCTCCCTTGAGCCTCCTGATGAAAGTGTCCATGAGACTCTTATGAACAACGTATATTTGAATATTACCTTTTTATTTTTGCTACTCTCAAAGTAGTGTTGCTGGCCCATTGGCCGTTCAAGGCGAGAATGAATCACTCTACGATTGTCAACGAGCTAAAATATTCTAACTCGTTGGATATCGCTTACTCGTGAATATTTGATTCATCTGACTCTAATCCTTCGTTCAGAGAAATTCAAGGCAATCTGACCCTGTGATGGAGCTCTCCAGAGGAAAAAGGACATAAAGGCGGAAGCCTCGCTTCCATCATACGCTTAGAAGTGAATACGGAAATTTGTGACACCATTGCTCAAGTAAACGCTTCCTGTTTAGGAACGATTCCTGAGTTTAGCGAACACGCGCATGCGCAGTGTGGCTCCTCAAACCCTAAAAGCAACAGTGCGCCTTCCCTCGATCGCTAAAACTCGTGGGTTGTTCGTCGAACGAAAGAGAGTAAATCGAGGCTACGATTTCTTCTCTACTCCTGCACGTGGGCGCAGGAAACGGATGTGACTCAGGAGTCAGGTTCAAAACCAGTGATACGACGCATTTCGTTACGTACTTACGCTTGCATGCACTACTCTGCCGCACACGCCGAAAGACAGATCGGAGCTAGGTTTATCCACGGCCATCATCAGTGCTAAAGATGCCATAAGGCTTGTCCCAGCTGGGGCGGTGCCCCGCTGGTGGGCTTACTGGTTAGGGAAAACCCCGCTATCCGCCGGTAGGTCGGAGCCGGATCTCATCATCCAGCTTGGAGAAGATCACCGCCAACTCCATGCACTACACTTACGAGACCAACGACTTTAGCCGTTGACGTAACCGGAATAATCAATCACGTAAATGCGGCAACTTGTTCCAGGTCTCTTTCATCGTGTGATCGCACAAAGCGGCAGCGCCTTCTGCCCTTGGGCCGTCATCAACGACCCCATCGCCCGCGCCAAAAGCCTGGCGCTGGCGGCGGGCTGCGAACCGAAGACCGCGGAGGACCCCGTCGCTCTGGCGAAATGGCTGCGCGAGGCACCCGCCTTGACCCTCGTCACCCACATAGGCGCCTGCTTCACGGAGGAGGAGATCGCCAAGTCCATGATCCTGCCCTTCGTGCCCTGCGTGGAGCCAGACCATCCCGGAGCCTTCTTGCCCAAGGAACCTGCTGCACTGCTGGCAAGCGGCAACGTCCCCAAAGTGCCGATTATATTTGGAATCACCAGCCACGAGGGCATTATGTTTCTTCCAGGTACAAATTCACATTAGATATGTTAGAGTTCGGATTTTGCATGTAAAGCTATCGGAATTGTTGTATGCTATCGAGAGTATAGACGTTGTTGGATCTTTAACTCCGGTTAATTGGTTGGGTTTCACAAGGCCATTGCTTAGTTGAGAACTCGAGATGTGAACCACTCCCATTAGATTTTCTGTGGTACCCTGTGATCAACGAGAGGTCGATGGTGGAGCAGTGAGGACTGCATGCTCTCCTTTCTTTCCAGAGACAAATGTTTCTGAATAAGTTATCACATTAATATTGTAATTTACGTGATCTGGCAGGACCCTTCTTAAAAATAATATAAGTATTTTATTTAAATAAAATATGAGTTTCTGTGATTTCAAAATTACGATATTTTTATAATATATAATGGTTATTTACGTTATATAACCCCCGACTGCAGTTGCTGTTCCAGAACCCAACAGGCGAGAAGGAAATACTTAACGGTGGATGGCCTCTTGAAGAAAGTTGCCGGAACGTCAGCCGTGTAGTAAGCAGTGGATCACTCTGGGTGAAAACAGCCTATGCCCAAAGCATGGAATAATCATAACATATTTGCATTTTCCAGGCAAAGTCGAAACTTTTTTTTCATTTTTTTTTTTACCGAGTTCCTGGGTATCTAACAAAATCATTGAAACCCGTCACACGGTCGGAAGCTGCATAGAATTCTCGCAAATTCTGCGCTCATTGGTATGGTGTACTGTCGATTTAATTTACCTAATGTATAATTTCAGGCTCCTTGCTGAAGATCGATTACTTCAAAATACCCCCAGGAGGAAAGCAGATGACTCAGGAGGAGTTGGAGGTGGCCGAAGCGAAGGCAATGGCGCAGTTATCCTCGCGCCCAGAGCTTCTCCTCCCGGAGAATTTGCCAGGTCGGAGTGATCCCAAGAAAGAAGCGCAACTGGTGCAGCGTCTGAAGGACTTCTTCTTTGATGGGAAGCAGCCCTCCGAGGAGAAGTTGTTGGGTCTGATAGACGTGAGTGCGAGAAATTTGCCACATACTGCGAAACTATTAAAACATACTGTACTAATTGGAACTGACGGTGCTAAACAGTACATATTTTCTCGCATTATTTTTAACGGTAGCTAAAAATATCGTGAAAACTACTCACGCCTTCAAAGAAAACGACTTTATTAAAAGATGTAATGTTTAATAACAAATTTGATTAAAATAAATGTTTCTTCAATATTTAGTTGTAGAAAATATCGAAAACGTTTTAAACTTTTGCAATTTTCAAAAATTGGCAAAAGTTCCACGAAAATCTAACCTGAGTTATTTTTATATGCATAATTTTCTCTATCTGAGAAAAAAATTGAAAAAAAATTGAGAAAATTTGGAGAAATTTTTGAAAACATTGCTGCAACGGTGCTATACATTGCTAAGTATATGCATAATTTTCTCTATCTGAGAAAAAAATTGAAAAAAAATTGAGAAAATTTGGAGAAATTTTTGAAAACATTGCTGCAACGGTGCTATACATTGCTAAGTCCGCCACCCACTCCCCAAATCAAAATATGTTTCATATATTTTCAGGGATACAAGCTCGACCAAATCGATGGGAAAATGTCAATTTAAAAAATGCATGTCAATGATTTAAGCGCTATTTTTATCCACGAAGGACGCACGTTATGCCACAAACCAATTATTTTGTATATCATGGAGCCACAAAACTCGTGGATTCTGGTTACACACCATATTAGTAATTTAATGCATGTAAGATCAAGAATTTTCCAGTGTGTGAGAGTTCTATAGTATGAGTTTTTCCTACGAAAAATAGACCTCATCCCTTCTACATTATCCTCTATTCTCTTCTACTACCTATGTGCGTGGTAGACGATAAGTAAAAATTAGGAGCTCCTACACACGTGGTCACAAAGCAGCCTTTCTGAGGGGCGCTACTGCTAGCAAAATATTGGTTTAAATGGAGGTATTCACACGAGCGGCGCAGTGGCGCTGCTGTGAACTGTTAGTGGCCCATTCCTGCCACCACCAGCACCATCCCTCGCTTCCATGACACCGCAAGAAGAACAGTTCTAAATGATAGACATTTGGCCATTCGGAAGCACAAGCTAACCTATCCATTAATATCCTGTGTACCGCTGCGCTGCGCACCAGTGGCAGTGGCTCACGAATCCTTCCCGTCCCACGTTCAACGGCGCTTTCGACAGCTGCGTGTGACGGATGACGTTGAGTGGATCCGTATGAAGGCGGCCATAATGTATACATTATATCCCTTTACATGTAATTAAGGGATCTATGAATTCGTCTAATAGATAAAGTAGTCATATTGATGGTAATGCAATAAAAATTAGTGTAATTGCAGGTAAAGTGGTTCAGGTAATTTTGATGGTCTCTCCTTCAAGAAGGTATAAATTAATATAGTGATTAAAATAAATAGTACGTGACAGAAATAATAGTTCGTGAGACACCGGTGCAGATGCGAGGCACAGCGGTACACTGCATATTAATATATAGGATCGCTTGTGCTTCCGAGTGGCCTAGCGGCCAAAATATTATATATAGTGTGTGTGTGAAAATGATGAGCACATTGGGAGATTGAATTGGGTGAAAAATAAGAAACCTAGTTCGACAAGGAGCTTAGTTTGAACTTAAGATTCCTTATCCAATGGGAGGACATTATCCTCCATTGGATTAAAATTCAAAAGTATTTTGGAAAATACTCGAGGTGTATTTGTTAGCTTAACTCATCTGCAGTGTTATGCGACAAGAATAACTCAGTTTATCGGAGAGTAATTGTACGTTAAAATGATTCGGCATACGTTTAAATGTTAATATATAAAATTCGATGTTCATGCAAAAATTGTATATTTTACAATGTGACATCAAAAGTATTGAAATTATAAAAAATGAGAGATAATGAAACACCGACCTCTTTCTTCTTATTTAATTACGTGCTAGGATGTGTCCGTAGACAACTTTTGCTTTCTCTAAAACGTAAAATAGAGAAAACATTGCTGCAAAAAGTTATGACGAGATTTTGACGAAAATGCCCATTTTAAATTTGACTGACGATCTTTGGCATTATCAGCACTACAAATGTGGTAATAAGTGATGTACGTTAAGATAATTCACAATTTTTTACGTCAATATATGTCAAAATATATTTTTTCATGCAGAATATTTTTCTAAGTTTACTGTCACGGTAAATTATTGAATTCACGGAAACTTGCGACATAACTTGTCCTTTTTTAATCTACTGCCTGCGCCTTGTTAACACCTACAAAAAATGTATATCCAACGACAATTCCACGCAAGTAGCATTTAAATGACTTTCTTTGATGTCTCCCCAAAATCTTACGGACCAGAAACATGAAGGGTTTAAACCTGATTCGCTTTAAAAGGCTTCTTCTCTCGCCTGCAGGTGTATTCTGACACACAGTTCGTGCTGGGTGTGCTGAGAGCAGCACGTGATCATGCACGCAACGGGTCACCCATCCATGTGTACGAGTTTGCCTACAGAGGACGTGTCAACTTCCTCAGTCTGGTTTTTCCTTGCAAAGTTCAGGGCGTATGTCACGCAGATGAACTCAGTTACTTGTTCAACATACCGGACGTGCCTCGACCTGAACAAGGCAGTAAGGACGAGGTCACCAGACAGCGCCTTGTTCGCTTGTGGGCCAACTATGCGAAAAATGGGTGCGTATATTGTATCGAGCTTTTGTCTTTTATATCTACTATCCTCCCTTTTCTTAGTATTATTTATTTTTACTCTTGCTAAATAAATATAAAAAAGGAAACTATGAACACTACCTACGTCTGAGTATCAGTACGTTATGTTTGGTAGTTGTCCGCGCAGCCATCTTATATGAGGTGCAGAAACAAATTATGCAAATTTTGGGGATCACTTCTACCGTTAACTAATGTAAGGAATCATTTATATTCTTTCACAGACAAAAATGGTCCTGGAGCGACAAAAGTTTATTATAATTCGTAACAAGATAAAAAAATCAACACTTATTAAATATTTGTCTGTACATATGAATTCGGTAACTAAACATTTTATAATTACTTAGCAGTCTTGACCTCTTACTTTTTTATTTCGTTCCGAAACGCATTTTTCGCTTTCCTTTTTTGGCAACTTCTGCGCCCTTGGCCGGTGTGACGTTTCCACCCGAGGGTCGCTCGACTTAGTCCGTCTGGCACATACAACCTTTTTTTATTACCTCCGCAATATTACATCACAATTCCGCCACCATAACGTCTCGAATTCGTTACTATTCTCCAATCTCTTGTTACCACGATTCCTAACCTCCTTCTTAAGTCAGAAATATATTTTTCTCAGTTGTTTTACCACTTAGCGAAATCAATATTATATTTATTTTTACAATTTTCGAAGCCAAAGAATATCTAAATAAGCATTTTATTGTTAAAAATTTTATTTCATTGTTTTCCATTTACTTTTTAATTTAATTACTTTTGTGACGATCACATGGGATTGCCCAATATTGAAGGTTACTCTCAAAAACTTCAGTTGCCGTCATACAGTAATGTTACACGCACAGTACTGAATTATGGGATTCGAACCCGTGATCCTTCAGGCACGACGAAGCTACGGTTCTTCAGGTTTAGCGACCTCAGCTATCCAGGCCGGCCATGAACATGTTTATATTATTATCAGAAACTTTCATAAATGGCGCAACATGTCTAGTCGAGAGTGAATGCCCCATGTAACAACTACATTTTTAATAAAACTACATTTGTCTCACTTGGCGAAATGAAAACTGCTTATCTGATATTTCACACTTTAAAACTTAACACAATCTATGAAAATTGCTCTTTCAATAAAATATATTTCATTAAAACATAGTGACACATATTTGTATATTAAATTGAAATGCCAACTCTATTACTGAATACATGATATGTTACAGGAACCCAAATTCATCACGTGATGACTTAATCAAAGTCGATTGGCCGCAGTTCTCAGAATCAGCGACCAATTACCTGAAAATTGGTGAAGACCTCGAAGCGAATACTGGTCTCTTTAAGGAACGTATGATGTTTTGGAAAGGCATGTACAGCAAATGATTTAACAAGATTAGAAATGCAATGTTGTAATTCATAGGTTTTTCGAAACAAGATTGTACTTCTATTTTTAAAATGGCATTAATCAATAAAAATGCAATATAAAATAAATCTTAATACTTATTTTATTCAACATTTAAAAATGACAACATTTTTAATTGAATCTGACACCATTGAATTGGCAAGAATTCTTCAACCATTCTGTCAAGATTCCTTGTATCAAAGCAAAAATGAATATTTGCGTTCTTAACTTGAATCAACGGCTTCAATTTTCAATCAGAACGAAACATGGTTTATTTCGCTGTGGGTATAAATATTATTAAATAAGGTCTGTATTTCATGTTTTTTTTATTCAAATTGGATTCTATTCCAATATGGATGAATTTTCTTCCCGCTCGTCCCATTTGAACGAGAATAATGTCACTGTCTTCATGAGATTTTGAAAACCGTAATCCAATTTCTGTTACCCACTACCAATTTATGAGTTTCGTCAAATCATGAGGAAATCAAAATTATTTTCAGATAGTCCATAAAATTTCCTACTAAGCATTGCGATTGAGCAGTAGAACCTTAAAATACGAATTCTAAGTTCAAAATGAGTTTCGTCAGGGACGGGGATGGGGAAGGACAGATATCGAAGAGGAGGAAGGATGTGTGATGGGGTGGTAAATAAAATTGTGTGAGGAAGTAAATACAATTGTTTCTATTTTATACTACATGGTGTTTGAGAAAAAAGTCCAAAAATGCAGTCTTTCATGCATAGAAGAAAAATCAATAGCCCATAAACAACGCAGTAGGAGCCTCCAATGAGAGTCACGTTTTAAGACGCAAAAATAATTATTTAGATCTCAGCACACTCTGCCTTTGTCGTTACATTTCATTATTCAATATAATACCTATATAATTATTTCATACCTTCTTTAAATAATAAACGAAGGAAAGATAAGTGCTTTTTACAATTAATAAAAAATGTCGACTCAGTACCACTGCTGGGTAAGACATTACCCCTTAAATTTGAGACGAAAAAATGCAGGTTAGCAGATTATAACATAGCGGGAAATTAGACGCACATGCAACCCATAACAAATATTAGCGTTAATATTGGAATGTAATTGTGATTTCCAGCACCTCTGTGTCCTTATTTTCCTTAATTGTGACAATCTTCAGGATCTCTTTCAGCATTGTTCGATTTTAGAATGCCAAATACATACTTTGACTCACTAGTGATGAGTAAACTTAAAAAGGAATGCCTATAAAACTTTTAAAAAATTGTATTTCTAATAGGTCAACGAACACATGAGCCAGGTTTGTTTGATAATGCCAAGATGACATCGATTCGGAGATTTACAAAGAAGCTATGCTGAATGTCCAGATCTTCACATCGACGTTGCCAAGGGCATCAAAGACGATGGTACCGAAATATGAATCATATCTGAAATTTAGTAAGGTATCTTGCACGTGCATTGGTGTGATGATGAGATCTGACGCACGAGATAAGTTAAACGTAAACTATTGATTTATTTCAAGTCATTGTAGATTTTCACTATATATTATAGTTTTATTTCAGCGTGTTTTAAAATCCATCATTTTTAATAAAGGTATGGAACACATAATTTTTTCCACGATCTCACTTCCTCAGTTTAAGTTTTCGTTATAGGGGCATTTCTGATGTATTTCGAAGCGCCATCTTCCGTGTACAATTCCTATTTGAAGTAGAACATCACACATTAATATATGTTATTTTTAATAGGAATCTACTCGTTAGATTCTGTTCAATCACTATCTCAAATTGAGACATAAATTATTATTAACTCAGTGTCTTGAGCCAATACCGACACATCAGATTTCTGTAAATCAGTAAATTGAAAGAAGTGGGAATGCGCGGCACACCAAACGTTTTTCTCCTCTTAATGTTATTTCTCAACAATTACATAGATGTTTATAAAAGGGCAAGCAATTATTTAAAGTTCTATAATTGAATGAATTTATGAACAAAACAGCCACAAGAATCAATTTGGTTGAATGGCTAGGAAAGTTGGGTGATATCTTAAAAATCCAAACACAAAGGATACATGCCAGTATAAAACGTAGAAAAACGTTCTCTTTACGTAAAATAGAAAACTCCAAAAACATTTGTTTCATGTCATTCAATATTAATACTTTCAGAATGTGTAAATCTCCTTAGACCTCAAGTCTCAAACCACTATTTACTGTGAACCCAAAATTCAACATCTTTCTGAATTTGTTTTATTTATATTTAACAAGATGAGTACATGTGGGCTGTGTGGAAATACGACAAAGAAATCCTGCAGTCCACCTACCTTAACGTGTGGTGCTACACCAGCACGTACTTTCTCGCAATATTGCCAATGGCTATGTAATATTATAATATGACAATTTATGTCTTAAACATCAGCAACCATTTGAAAAATTCTTAAACAAAGTGTGTAAAATACACGTTTTTTAAATACCATTAGAAAAGCAAAAACAGCTCTCTGCCATTGAAATCAGTGTATTTACGTCCTACATAAATGTGTCAACGATGCACGATGCGTACTTTAGCCTGAAATAAAATTATTAGTTTATATTAACGCGAAAGATAAGGCGGCAGTCATTATCGCCTTCTGTTATCAGTGCGGCATTACAACAATGGTTTACAAGCAACAATGATCTATAATTCGTGTGGGACACAAATTTTGCCAATTAGAATTGCTGACACTCCTAGCAAGAAAATGAAAATGAATGGAAATTGTAATATTTTTATATTCATCAAAATTACTCGTTTTCTACATGAATTACACTTCATTCTCAGATCTTATGTAGCAAAGCTAAATCAGCTCATTTCAGCGTTTTCACATTTAACTCTATTAAAAGACTCCATTTGAAATGGGTTTTAAATAATTTCTAAAAGATTAATTTTAAAACTTATAACAAAAGCCCGAAGAAGAAACGGACAAAGAAATATGAATTAATTGACAAATTGTAACTTCATGAGAGTGAGAAAGTAAAAATGTAATGCATGACATAATTATAACAATTGATTTTTTGTGGAAGGACACCTGAGCCAGACAACCTTACACTCATTTGTTCTCGAAGAGAAGGCGCCGAATGTTTTCAATAGATCAATTAGAACTCGCGCAAGTAAATAATGAACAAATAACGGCTCATACGCGTTCATTCCATTCATTTAAAGTTTTTATTCAAATTTAGTTTTTATACTATAAAGCCAGTCAATAACAGCATAAAATATTGGGAGCCGATTACCTTTGGTTTACTGCAAAAAGTCACGAAATTTGTTTGAGTGGAAGGCCCAACCTCCTTTAACGTGAAAACTCAGTGTTTTAAAAATAAAACTGTGGGCAATTTTATAATTTCAGAGGTTTTAATTAAAATAGGAACTATACTATACTAATAAAAGAAATTTCTTTTGTAAGGGAAAAAATTCCAGAAAAACGTTTCGGCCATTTTCCAGAAAATGTTGAAAATTTATGTAAAGAAGGTAAATGAAGAAGGAAAAGGTGAAGGAGGAGAAGTAGTATTTGAAGAAATCGGAAGAAAAAGTAAAAACAAGAAATGTAAGTTATTAATAAGAATGCCATTAGTTTCATCAGTTTGGCATGCTCCCCTAATTACAAATATTGTACGTGTACGATTTTTGTATTGTTCTAAGGTAGTTCTGCTTTCCGTGGACCTTCGTCTGAAAACGCAAGGTCACTTCTCCAAAGATAAAGCAGCGCCCAAATGAGATAAACACGAGAGCTCTCGGACAGAGCAAACAAGGCCCAGTGGACTTGGTCAGTGTCGTTAGAATTCCTTCGAGCGAAGCAGCATGTCGGGCTACATGACGGTGTCCTTGCGGCAGGGGGCCTTACGTGGACGCCGCCTGAAGACGCCCGCAGGAAATGTTTTCTTCAGCTTCCAGGGCTTGCCCTACGCCAAGCCCCCGCTCGGCGAGTTACGCTACAAGGTGCGTGTCATTCCCGGGACACCCGAATAACTACTCTGCAGCAAAAATGTTTTCACATTAATGCGTGTTACTAAACAAAGTTTTTGAGCTGAGTTAAACAGCACAATTCGTTGTTTTCTTCTATCACGTCAAGTTTTCGAGAAAATCAAGAATACGTTTTCCATAAAAGTTCCGTTTATATACTACTGTATGACTTGGGAAGTATCTAATCTTAATGTGTACACCATTTTATGTACTTAATGATTTACAGTTTCTACATGCCCTTGCCCAAGATAGTGAATGTTTTAGACTCATATGTAGTGTTTATCACAGAAAGTCTTTAATCTTGACACAGGTACTTTTACTGAACCTCGGTTCCAGAAATTAATGTGCGAACCAAATTTTGAGAATATAATGAGCCCAAGAGAAAAACAAAGCCTGGCATATCTACAAAGATGTAAAAAATCTTCTAGAAAATAGGAGGAGTCCAGGTTACAAAATCATTGCATACATCATGTTGGAAAATTTGATAAAACTAAGCTGTAACAAGAGTTAAAATATATACTACCTTTTGGGTAAATAAATCATTCCTCATGGGTAAATAAGAAAATTTTGTTTTCATTTTATAGGATAACTGGACGTGATAGAGGAAAATTGTTAACGTATTTGGAATCAGCTCTTCAAAATTAGGGGTCGGGGGAAATCATTCAAAACGAAAACATCAAATACTCTCTTCCAGAATGTGGAATTTCTTTTCTTCATTCACATGCTACGATTATTAGCTCTTCAATCCACGACCACATTATTAATACTAGGAATGTGTCATGATTTTTTGGTAATTCAATAAAAAGTTTCATAGTTCGCCAAGGTTTCGGAACTTTATTGTTCCCTCATCAGGGATTGTTAAGGTTGAATAATTAAGAGTAAAATACTAATCATCCGACACATAGCGTCAGGGCCACTTGCACAAAAACATCTCCACTCTCTGACTACATGTTAGGAATGCTCCATTTTTTTTATTTAGCCATTAAATGACCGTTAAGGTCAGTTGGTCTTTTAATACAGGGTAGTTATAATCTACAAGAGTTGCCTTGAAGTTGGGTTTACAATTCTTTTTCTTGTACATGTGTTTCTGTTTTTATTTTACAATTTCAATTTCATCAATACAATTTTAAAATCAAATGTTCTAGTAATAATTTAAATTGTGGATGTTAAATTTGCAGATATGAGTCCTAATGATTTTTTCTAGTTTAGCATATCCACAATTTTTGTTTTTATTTTATGTAAGACATCCACATAATCCATCTTGAGCCCGAATTGTCCATTGGGGTCCTGTTGTCTCTTTAAATTTGTCCTGCCATCTTTTGTTCCATCTTCCTTGTCGTTTCCAACCTCATTTTGGGTAGCATAACGATATTGCATGTTTGCTTAATGATACGCCCGCCCCATGTTCTTTTAGTTTCTTGTTATACTATGACTTGTATCTTTGTTTTCTTTCTTATGAATGCGCTTAGTATATGATATTTTAGTGTAATGTTCATATTACCTACTTTAATGTATTGATGTCAGACTTGGTCCTTAAAATCTGCACAAAAAATGAAATTAACAAAATGTCAAAGAAAAAGTGAAAGAAAAATGCTAAGATTAGTCGTCCCCAAATATCTCAAAAATAGGGCCAAACATTAGTAATGTTTTTTTAATTCATTAGCATTTTGTCCGATTTGTCATTTTGAAAAAGAATTGTCCCTAGTTAGTCGGGGTTCTCTTCAACCTTTGAGCTCACATATTGAATGACAGAAATCGGAAAAGATCAACGTAATGAAGTGAAATGGGTTGATGGGGAGAGATTCGAGTTTATTTATCATTTTCGAAATCTAATTTGTGAGACTACATTCCATCATCCAAAAAACTGAAGCGATGATTGCATTGTCCTGTGAAATTATTTATCAAAAGACATGATTACACATATTTAAGCCACACCGTGACATATACCCTACATTGCACTATAGAGGCGATAATTATCACAATAATTCACTAAAGTTTTGCCTTGACACGTTAAACAGTTGAGACATAGACCTTAATTCCTATTAGAACTTAAAAAAAACAAATTGCAACTTTTCCTTCCATTATTTCATATTTCACATCAGAGATTTTACACATACGAACATACACAAATGTTTTCGATGTTTCGTTCGTAAATAAATAATTATCATAATCCCAATCTTGTAGAAGTTGTGAAATAAAAGTGTGAAATAAAAACCGATGGTAACACTGTCTTTGTGTTTGTACCAAAGAAACTGCGTGTACTATTTGTACGGTCAAAGAGCAGACCATCTCTCGGCCGAAGTGATTCCGATTCCCTGATACATCCTACGCCTTTATTCTTATTTTGCGCATGGAGAGGCGGTCAACTCTTAGCCGTGGTAGTACAGCCTCCCCTCTTTCTTCCCATACCCTTGTCCGGAGAAGTAAGGGTTAACTTTTGAAATGACTCTGGACGCTCAGGCTTAGCTTTATCCATTATTCGTATATTTTTAACTTGGTTTCCAGTTGAATCTTAACTATAAATTAATAAACACGGCCACTATCAGTTCAATTTTGTTGCGCATGAATTTCAAATTATAGAAACCAGCTTTAAAACTCAATGTTTTTTGGTTGATGTATTATTAACATCAATGTTTCAATAATGAACATTGATGTTCGATAATATCGATGCTTCATTAACAATGTCGCATCGGTAATTCCTGACGCTGTTTAGGCTCCGGAACCCGCAGGTTCGTGGACAGGCATTCGGGACGCCACGAAACTGGGTAACCAGTGCGTGCACTTCGACCCCTTAACCCAGCAGCTGGTGGGCGACGAGGACTGCCTCTTCCTGAACGTGTACACGCCGCAACTGCCTCTGGGCCGAGGCGTTCACAGGCCGCTGGCAGTGCTCTTCTGGATTCACGGAGGCGGCTTCAGCTCTGGCTCCAGCAATATGTATGGCCCAGAGCCACTCATGGACCAGGACGTGGTGCTCGTCACCATTAATTACCGCTTGGGACCACTCGGTACGCAATTTCTACAGAATGGACATCCACAGAATGCCCACAGTCATGTTCATAATAATTACAAAATAATTTATTATAATTGGTGTTGCTCAATGTTGAAGAATGGTTCATAATATCTCTTGAATAATCGAGGTACAACAAATATAAAAACTAGTCGTACTACAACACCCCACACCCAATACAAATTTTGATAATGAATACGTAGCATTATTACATTTCACGTTCTATCCTACTAACACATCAGCCATCACTCGAAAAACGCAAACGTTATGTGTCAAAATTGCGCGAAAACTATTAATATTTTTAAAAAGTTTCACATATTCATAAGTAAAATTAAAAGTAGTTTATAACACGAAGTAGCGGCAGCAAAGAGGAACTGCATTATCACGCGTCGTTGCCACGGAACAATATATCATTCATAAGAATTCGCTTGGTGTACGTTCTGTAACACTCCTCCCCTAATTGCTCTGCCTGGAGTAAATACAAATAAAATGATCGAAAAATACATTTGTAATTAAATAGAATACTGTAATTCATTTCTCAAAACTGCTCGATTTAACACATAATTCATATTATGGTTCTTAAAGCTTTAAGCAACTTCAAAAAATTACAGAAAAATGATTTTTGACATACTGAATTGTGTTCTATTCTTACAAAACTTAAAAAAAATAACTCTTGCCAGGATTGAACCCGAGTACTACGGGCGATAATCTCCCGCACAGTAATTCAGAGAGTAAAATATTTAACTAATGAAAGAAAAAAAAGTGCACTTAGCATGAATTATTTAGACATTTGATCATTTCTTGCTGATAGACAGCTGATATTTGCCGAAATTTGAATGTCTTCAAATCACTGGACCCAATACATAAGTGAAATAGTCACTACTCTTATTAGAAATCCCACAATGGTCACCAATTCTTGTTCGTTAACATCAAGAGATGTTTTAAAAATATATTTTTATTAATGATTTCATCGACGGCAAGATCATTACTGAACTTGTAACGCAACCTGACATTAAAACTTTTAAACCTTTAATTATACATGTAAAACA
Source organism: Gryllus longicercus (assembly GCA_038098605.1). Taxonomy (NCBI): domain Eukaryota; kingdom Metazoa; phylum Arthropoda; class Insecta; order Orthoptera; family Gryllidae; genus Gryllus; species Gryllus longicercus. The sequence continues at coordinate 4,771,597 of JAZDUA010000057.1, read as the reverse complement.
AATGAATGTTAAATTATATTATTAACAATTTATTTTAAACAAATTTTCTTAAATTAAATTGAAGCCATTTGCTCGAAATTCTTTTATATGACAAAACGATCTTTTTTTTTAATTTAAGCACCACTTAAATATTTACTAGGTCATCAAAACACTCAAATGATGCAATAATTTAAAATTTTTACTAATGTCAAAATCATAAAATTGTTCACGACGCTCGTATTAGAAGAACTAATCAAAACAGTGATAAACGAAGCCATGAAACGCAGGTTTCCTGTCGTTGGACAGCCCGGAGGTTCCGGGCAATGCCGGCATGAAGGACATGGTGATGGCGCTCCGCTGGGTGAAGGACAACATCGCCTCCTTCGGCGGTGACCCCGAGAACGTCACCATCTTCGGAGAGAGCGCGGGCGGCGCCGCTGTGCATTACCTGGTCCTGTCTCCTTTGGCAAATGGTAAGCGTGTATCCCCCCTGCGACTAGTTCGACATGGAAGATTTTACATGTTAACAGAAATTTTTATTCAAAGAACTTTAAAAGTAAAGTTTTAAACTTTCGTCGTTTCATTACAGAACACCCGGTATGTCCCATTATTATCTGATATATAGTGCGCTAAAACTAGAGCTCATGACGCTATGACAAGGGCAACTTCCACAGGTGGGGACCCACTTCGATCCTCAGCCAACCCATACGGAATTTCTGGAGGGCAAATTCGGCACGTTTTCTCGAAATTCTCTCGTGTATCCTACCCTATATAGCACCATTTCTGCATTAATCTAAAGATCAGTATCGATATCATTCTTCACTTTACATCATCTACGAGTATCAATCTCAGAACCTGAAGGATCCTTACTAATTTACTAAAAAACAAATAAATTAATGTATTAGACCAGTATACTCGTACGAGTGTGCGGCAACGCCCTATGCAATAGGGCCGTTTCCAAAGTTCAGGTGGCATCGAGTTCGATAAATGATTCGTCACGCTAAGAGGTGATTCAGTCTGATTGATTTGATTGCAACAATTACTAAGGGTTTTTCCGTCGAACGATCACTCAGGGCGCCATCGAACTGTACAAGACTGTACTGTACTGTACAAGTGCCACAGAAATTACAAAGTGTAACAACTGATCAATGACGTCACGCCCTTCAGCAAATTGGAATTCTCAATAGGTCCTGTACAAAAACCACAACAACAACAACAGAAACAATTTTATTCCTCATCGAGAATTCACTAGCACATAACCAAGCACCAACTAAACTCACATGAGTAAACATTGTAATTAAGAACACCCAAATATCAGTCTAAAATACCTGCACTTTTCTCTTCAATAACATTATCCTCACAGTTGTACTTGCTTATGTTTGACAACGAAACGTCAACCTCTCGATTCATTGGCACCAACACAACCAAACCTATGATCAAACGACGTAAAGTACAAAGATCGGCAGGAACGCGTTAATTCTATTACTTTCAATTTACGGTTTGTACTATAAAACCGCTTAATAATAGCAAACCAGAGCACATGTAAAGCTCACTATCCTATATTTCAAGAAAAAAATCATGAAAATCGATTACAAAGCTTCATTTTCTAAAGAAAAACCCTTGCTGTCATACCGTATATAATTAAAGCGATTAACTGCACTAAGCTTTTATTTTTAACTAACTGGTTTCCCGAGTTTTTATTTAACACACACTATTAGTACTCGCACCCATCCGAATGTTTCAGAACCCTTCCCCTGCATTTGTTCCTCCCGTTCATCATGCTCCGCCCGTGTCTTCCTATCCTCCCGCTCCGCCCAATCCTTCCATTCGGCCCGTCTCCTACTTCAGCTCCGCTTGCTCCTCCCTCGTCTTTCGCTCTTTCCGTCCTTATGAACGACCCTCTCCTGTTCCCTTCACTTATTTCGCTCCACCCGCTGCTTCTGTTCAGCCAGCTTCTTCCGCTTCCTTAGCCCCTCCCGGTTCCACCCGTTCTGTCCGGCCCATCCGGACCCGTTCAGTCTCACTACGCGTCAACAAGCACGGCTACAATGCCGCCAAGATGCATTCTGGATTACATTTATCTAAATATATTACGTAAAAGCAAGGGTATGTGTGTTTTTATGCGCCACAAAAACTTTATAACCGTTGGGATAATTGCTCCTAATTACTGTTCTGGTCGTGGGCACTGTCCAGAGACTCCTTTCCTTCCAATTTTATTATGACATATCCAGATGATGAGACATCTGTTCAGGTCTGTTCCGGCGGGCGATCGCGCAGAGCGGCAGCGCGCTGTGCCCGTTGGCTCAGTCCAGATACTCATACCCTCCCAGTTCCATTATGACATATCCAGATGATCTGACATCTGTTCCGGGGGGCGATCGCGCAGAGCGGCAGCGCGCTGTGCCCGTAGGCTCATTCCAGATACTCATACCCTCCCAGTTACATTATGACATATCCAGATGATCTGACATCTGTTCAGGTCTGTTCCGGCGGGCGATCGCGCAGAGCGGCAGCGCGCTGTGCCCGTAGGCTCATTCCAGATACACATATCCTCCCAGTTCCATTATGACATATCCAGATGATCTGACATCTGTTCAGGTCTGTTCCGGCGGGCGATCGCGCAGAGCGTCAGCGGCTGTGCCCGTTGGCTCATTCCAGATACTCATACCCTCCCAGTTCCATTATGACATATCCAGATGATCTGACATCTGTTCAGGTCTGTTCCGGCGGGCGGTCGCGCAGAGCGGCAGCGCGCTGTGCCCGTTGGCTCAGTCCAGATACTCATACCCTCCCAGTTCCATTATGACATATCCAGATGATCTGACATCTGTTCAGGTCTGTTCCGGCGGGCGATCGCGCAGAGCGGCAGCGCGCTGTGCCCGTGGGCCTTCTCGAAGGACCCCGTGGGCCGCGCCAAGCGCCTGGCCGTGGCGGCCGGTTGCGCCTCCTCGTCGGTGGAGGAGCCCGAAGCGCTGCTCCGATGGTTCCGCGAGGCGTCGCCGGTGGCGCTGGTGAAAGCGTCGCTGGACGGGACCGCGACGGCCGAAGAGCGGCGGCGTGGAGACCTGACGCTGTTCGTGCCGTGCGTGGAGGCGACGCGCGAGGGGGCCTTCCTGCTGGAGGAGCCGGCGGCGTTGCTGGCCAGCGGCGACGTGCCCAAGGTGCCCATCGTTTTCGGGCTCACGTCGCACGAGGGAATTCTCACGTTAGGTATGGCGGGGAGCAGCTCGGTTGCTCCTTGAAAGCCCACGCTAGGTATGGCGACTGATAGATACTTGGTCTCATCTTGAATATTCACGCTAGGACTGGCAACTATTAGAAACTTCGTTTCCTCTATAATGCTGACACTAAGTATGACAGCCCCAAAGCGTTCGGTCGCATCTGGAACGCCACGCTGCGTACGGCGGATTGTAGAAGTTCCGACAACTCAAATGCTTACGCTAGGTAAGATGGGTGGTAGGTTGTGCCTTGAATGCTCACGCTATGTATGTTAACTATTTGGACCAATTTGAAAGCTCACGCTAGGTATGCTAGCGGGAAGAAAGACGTTTATACATCGATGAACGTTCATTCTGCGTATGACCGCTGATAAGAAGTAGACACTTTTTGAATATTCACATTGCTATGTAGACTGACAGGAACTTTGGTTCATCTTGGATGCTTATGCCAACGGCTGGTAAGAATTCATTATTTTATTAAATACAAATAGCATCGATGCGATTTACTCGACGCTAAATCACTCCCAAAAATTCTGCGAAGTTTTCACACGTTTTCAATGTCAACGACGGGGAGAAGAATCCCATTGGTTGTCCGCAATTCTTATGTGTGCATCATCTTGGTTCTACTGCAGGGAATGTGAGTAGTTACGTCGCGAAGGCCTGTGCCTCATGTGGAACACTCCGATATGGCACCGCATTATCTACCTGTGCTTCTCATTTCAGTGCATAACACTGCCAAGCATTTCTGATACGGAGAACTGAAATTTCCCAATATGATCACCGTTACACTTAACTTATATTTGCCGTGAACATAGCACCTAGCATACTAAATTTTGCGTGTGTTTTTAATCAGCCATCAGTAAACGGCATGACGTAGTTTTAAAATTTTGCCCAGCATATACTGAGCTAACTATCTTTCTGTTATTGTGGAAAATAGAACATAGTTGCCATGGATTCGTATATTCCTAAAAATACGTTTTCAACGGAAAGCTCCTTCACAGAATCCCTTGTTGCCACTGTCCTATGGGTCCAAGCTATCTCCTTATTCTGTGTGTTCTGTCTCCCTAGGCATCATTGAGGGCAAGTTGGGAGGGCCGAAGAGCCCGAATCCCTCCGGGATGAGCCCTCTGGAGGAGATCGCCTCCGACATGGAGCGCCTGCTGCCCGCGGACCTGTTGAAAGGCAAGCGCGACCTGCAGCGCTCCAGGCAGCTGGTGGAGCGCCTCAAGGACTTCTACTTGGGCGGCAGGCAGCTCGCAGACGACACCCTCGACGGATTCGTCGACGTGAGTAGCGCGCGACACACGACCGCTGTTTTAGGATTACAAAAATCGCCAAGCTCATACAATACCTAAGTGTCATTCTCGACAGAATGCTTACTTGGATATTACACAGCAATCCAAGCGGATGGGATCATCCGGTGTGGGTGTAAACTGACAATTAGAGTTGAGAAAGTGTTGTTTTCTGTCAGTTTACATGTGTTACTCTAGTCATTATACAAGACTTGTAATTTGTAGGCGTAAAGCTGAACTGTTTTAACGAAAAAGTATATTGAGGTTAGAATTGTACGGTTACCATTTCTATAAAAGCTACAAAAATCCACATTTCACTGTTACATTCACATTCTCCCACGTGCTTTAAATAAGTCTGACAAACGAATATTAAAAACTAATATAAATGTCCAAAATATAGTATAATATACTTCAAAAAGAAAATACTTTAACCAAAACTTCCAAAAAATGACTGTAATAATTTGATAAATACATGTTGCATTAGTAAATATAAAAAAAATGTTCCTCAGATTATTTGGCAATTTATTCTGTGTTTCTGCATTGCCCCTCCCCTGCTTGATAATCTCTAGGTACCGGTATAGCATTGGTATACGACTATTAAAGCAGATTACACAAGTATTATAATAAATGCCACTAGAGCAATGCCGTTCCCTTAGTTAGCTCTGAATGCGTTAACGGCACAACGCCCTTGTGGTCTCGCAGCTGCTGACGGACATCAACTTCAGCGTGGGGGTGATCCGCGCGGCGCGCGGCCACGCGCGGCACGGGGCGCCGGTCTTCATGTACGAGTTCGGCTTCCGCGGCCGCCTCAACTTCCTGGGCCAGGTGCTGGGCGCCAAGGTGCAGGGCGTGTGCCACGCCGACGAGCTGGGCTACCAGTTCGCCATCCCGGGCCTCAGCGAGCCGGACGAGGGCAGCGCGGAGGCCGTCGTGCGCCGCCGCATGGGCCGCCTGTGGACGCAGTTCGCCCAGTGCGGGTGCGTTCACCTCTCGCTGTGCAAACACTCCAGCGCGACCCACGCAGATCTGTTCAAGTGGGCGGCCTGTACTTCGATTAAAACGTGAAGTCCGCTGATACTTCGTCTGCTGGGACGGTGTCATCCAATCGGAAGCTTCAATGTCACTATAGTGGCGTCATTGTAGTGATGTTTAAGCTTATGATCGGACGACAGCGTCAAGGCAAAGTGTCAACGAACTTAATTTTTTAATCGATGTATACTAGGTGTGCTTCGAGCCGCTTCTCTACGGACGACCAGTGTGATTGTCGAGTCAGCCCATCGGCAGGAGATGAGAGGGGAGGGTAGTTGGTGCTTGGACTGCTGAAAGAGGAGTAAAGAAGGCGTAAAGTAAGAAAGAAATTCCAACGATTCTTGTCTAGGGAAAGGGTACTGGCTTGCGGGCCCAGTACAGCAGGGGTCTGTGGGCAGTTTGGCAACTGTGCAGTTCTGGAGAGTCGCCTTTCAACTCCGAGTCTCCGAGTTAAAATCCTTCTGAATTTGTAGTAGTTAAAGTAGATTCGTACGTTTTCCCAGACTCTAATTTCACCATTTCACTTTTATTATTCATATCACATGTCCATTATCACCTCGTCAATACCATTCAACAGTTTCCATGAGTGGTCACAAGACTCAAGCACTAGGATGATAACTTACTGGATAATGGACCGTTATGTACACACCTTTCCTGCAATTTGCCAATTGCATTTGGAGTCCCGCATGGATTGATTTTAGGCCCTATTCTCTTCCTACTATACGTAAAAGATGTTCTCTCGACGATTAGAAACGGAAGAACAGTTCTTTTTGCGAATAATACGAATATTCTTTGCGATAAAGAAACCGTAAATAGTAAAATATCAGATATTTCAAATTGGTTTCGTAATAACAAATTAATAGTAAATGAAAATAAAATCACTTCAATGCAGTTTTCCACATCAAATAAACAGCAGTATACTGCATTGAAAATGAATGGTGTGCCATTGACAGATGTTACGGTAAAAACATTTTTAGGTCTTTCAATTCAAACCATAAATGGAACGTCCATATAAATGAATTGAACACTAAAATAAGTTTTTTATGCTACTCTTTCAGAATTCTTTCAAATCCAGTCAGCCTCTACACTGCTCGTTGTGTATATTTCGCGAATGTTTATTCCTGCCTGAGATATGGCATAATATTATGGAGAAATACATCTTATAGCTCCCAGACTTTTATATTACAAAAAAGAATAGTACGAATAATAACCAATTCCCACCAACGTGATTCTCGTAAGCCTCTCTTTATTAGTCTAGGTATCGTATCATTACCTTCTCTCTTGATATAAATCAGTGGTGTTTGTCAAAAATGACTTACTTAAGGCGAGAATATATTTCAACAATAGCCGATGTCTATAACTACAACACTCAACGTAGTAATAATATTTATCAGGTGGCACTATCAACAGTTCACTACAAAAAATTCACATATAATACATGTACATTATTTTACAACACCTTGCCAGATGATATTAAATTATTAAATTCGATACAAAAGTTTTTAAGTCCCAAGTAAAATATTTTCTATTGTACAACTTTTTCTATACAATTAGAGACTATATCAATCATCCAAAAGGAAAGTTATATTAATTTTAACGACATTTAGTGTATTATTAACCATTTGGATTGTATAATTGTAAAGAACCTGTAACAAGTATTGTACTTCAGCTTCTGGGTCAATGACTTGTATATCGATGAGGTTTTCGTCCAGTTTCCGTGATTCTTGAGCATATGCTTAGATGGCCCCTTGTTTTGCTTCTGGACATAAATTCAACTTCAAATTAACTTCTCTCCATAGCACATCACCAACAGTTTTAAACTGTTTTGAGGTAAAGTAAAAGCATGACATTGTACTGCTTGTCACGTTGCAATATCATCTTCAAAGCAAACTACCCACAATTCACTGTCACGCCGCTAGTTTTTTCTGCGCAGAGAGGAGAAGAGCTAATCACCTAATGGTTGTTGCAAACGCCCTCGATCTCAATTCCTGTCGATCCATGTGAAATTTTTACGGTTTTCTCAGCAGTTTTTCTACTGACTTTTCTGTTTTCCCTGCTTCTCATTCCACCGCTTTTCCGCCATCATGCATTTCCTCCTCATTATCCATTGCATCTACTCATTAGAATTAAGTTACCTCTTGGGATCATCAATGATCTCGTCAGGCTCCCCAAACACCAAAACGGAAAACAAATCTGCGCGTAGCAATCGTCCGGTCTGCCAGAACCCGACCGGATCCCTCACCTGTTGTCACCCGGCTGCGTACAGCAGAAGATGCGACGTTCGAGCGCGGAGAAGCAACGGACCGATGACGTAGTGCCGAGAGGGAAAATGTCCGATGGCCGGACAAGAAGTGGGGCTCTTGTTAATGTGGGAAATTTTCTGTCTGAAGGAAATTTGGTAAACGCATATACTCCTGATTTTCATTTGTATTCAATTTGCCTCGAAGAACGCTACCATTTACCAGTAATCTTTATACAGCTCGAGGAACGTCAAGAAAAATCTGCGTGAAGTGATTTGAGAATAGGCGGTATGTCATGCTTTGTAAACGAATTCATTACAGTGAAAGAAAATTTGTCGAACAGCTTGCGAATACTATTATTTTAGGCAAATCATGGAGCTATTTCGTCGAATAGCCTGCACCCGGGTTTGTTGCAAGGCACAAAAACTAGAGAATAGTTAAATAAGATGAGTGATGATCAGGTTTGCGCTAAACCACTTGCTATCAGTAATACGACTAATATTGTTGCATGATACGAACCTAGCCGATGCTTTAAATAACAATTCTGTTCGCGAAACTATTTGAATCGGTGGAAACAAATTGGTTCGATGTCACGTTTTGGCGGTTTTGAGCGGTGGGAAACTATAAAAATAAAAATTCAACTTTATGTGCATAAAAGTACGTTGTCTGTGACGCCTTTAGTTTCCTTCAACTAATAATGTTAGGAAGAAATGAACGATGTCCGGAACTTTGAATCTTTTTACTTGCCCTTCAATATTTGAAGCTTCTGTACATCGAACGTTTTTCAGACAGTGATTTCTATCAGCATTTCATTCATCAACTTTCGTTTGTCACTCTCGTTGATTACAATAATCCACACTCGTAATCTTTTGTTTCAGAAATCCCACTCCCACGCAGGACGATGTGATAACAACAACTTGGCTTCCGTACTCCGAATTGTCTCCTAATTACCTGTTCATTGGTGAAGATCTCAAACAAGAAACTGGACTTTGGAAAGAAAGGGTGCAGTTCTGGACAGATATATACAAGATGTGAAATTTTCGAGCGCAAATTCTTCAAATCTTTCTTGAGAATAATATTGGCGCAGTTTAAAGTGTACTTTGTACACGAAATATTGGTAATTAAAATGTTTTGAAGAAAATAGAAACATTTTCTTGAATAAATATTTCAAATTATCTAGCAATCAAGAGTTTTATATTTCGTGTAATACCTGTTGTTTCTCTTTGCTGGTCTGAATTCCGAAATTACCTCATATCTGCTCATTTAGAGATACGATTGCAGTTTGTGATTTGTCCCATAAAATTACAATATGTAGGATATTTTAAACACTGTAACATGGTCAAAACTACCTGTTAAAAACTCTTCACTCTTCGTGTGAACACTTTTCCTGTTTTTAAAAATGCTGAGAATATTTTCTAGCTCAAAAACTTGTTATACAATATGAAATCAGAAGTAGGGACCCGTTTCATATGTACTAATAATCTATTTAAATATGCAATAAAATTGTCAAAAATATCATCTAAAAATATGTCCTATAAAGAATTCGTATACAACCCATCATAAGACTCTCGTAAGTTTCAGGCACAGATTCACCCTACACTTAACTCTTACTATACTACCTATCAATGAATGTTCAAAGAGCAGTATTCGTTTCAAAACTGAAATATCTGCTTCTAAAAATGTATCCCTTAGGTTCAGCAATCGTGCTAAACTATTTCCGAACCTATATTCTATTTTAAATAACTGAAATGTTGAGTTTTTCCATCCAGTTCGAGCTCGGCTCCCGTCGGGGTAAGACCTCCGCGAGAGTCGCTCCTCACGATAAGCTTTCCACTACTACCAGTGAGTTTACTGCGTTATCGACGCGCTGATAGGAATTGTGAAAGTGTATACTAGTAAAACCAGTTGTAGTCTTTAGTTATTATTTCGTTTATTTATTATTTATTTTGTTTAAAGTGTATATAACAAGCCATTAACACTAGGTCAGTGATATGTGTGAAAACGGCTGCCCCGGCACGGGGCAGCATATAAAAATGGCAATGGACGCAACAAACGGTGTAATTTCAACTGATGGTGAGACCTCTCACACAAGCGCAATCGAAAATAACATGTTCGCATTTCAAAATGGTCCAATGTTGCAGCAATATCAGGCTGGATACATTCCATTCCAGTCACAAATGAGTGTAAACTTGCCACCGCAGGGTGTAATGCAAAACATGGTTCAAACTCAACAGCTAAGTTTAACACAATCAGTATTAGTTCAACCGCCGCAATTACATCATGTCACTGCCGGGGATCTGCCTCCTCCTTCAGATCTGCAAAACCTTGACGAGGAGTCACCAAACGCCAAAAAGAACTTGGAGCAGCGCGGACAGATCGCAATTCAACGTACTCCCAACACGTCAACCAATAAAGGTAGATATATACTTAAAAGAAACTGTGATTCTAGTGAAGTGTTAAATGATAAAAGACAAAAATGTTCGCAAGCAGAAGTAAATCAAATGTTATATAACGTACCTGTAAGAAATAGATTTGAATATTTAGATAACATAGAGGAAAATGATGATAATGTATTTAAAGCAGTAAAAATCCCCCCAATTATTATTCAAAATTATAATAAAAGAGAAGAACTGCTAAACTATAAACTACTTAAAGAGGACATTATGAAAAATGAAATTGAAAATTTTGAAGTCAAATACAGTAACAATAAATTTAAAGTGCAATTTAGTAACATTGATGACTTCAGGAAATTTAGAAAATTCTGTGAGAATAACGAGATAGAGTTCTACTCCTTCAAAGACCCATCTGTAAGGGCATTTGAAGTTGTAATAAAAGATGTACCGGAGTGTCTAGATGTTAACGATATTAAAAATGAACTTAATGATAAATTCCCTGTATTAAAAGTAATAAGACTATGGCAAAAATAGAAAACCCCTGCAGATAGTAGCTGTAGATGTCGAGAACAGTGTGGCTGGTAGAGCCATTTTAAAGCTAAATACGTTAGACTACTGCATAGTTAGAGCTTTTGTACGAACTAAAACCAAACTCCCCATCCAATGTAAAAAATGTCAACGCTTTGGGCATACGCAAGGTAACTGTTATAACAACCCGAGATGCGTGAAATGCCTCAATGACCACCACTATTCTGAATGCACACTCCCTAAATCGGGAGCAAAACCCTCCTGTACAAATTGCAAACAAAATCACACAGCAAATTATCGTGGTTGCCCTTTTTACAAAGCAGAATTAAATAAAAATCTTAATAAACCCTCAACTGGAGAGAGATATAACGCAGGCCAAGCCAAGGCACAGTATAGCTCACAAGGTCAAGAGATAAATTATGAAAACAGGCAAGCCGGATGCAGCCAACCTCCAATCTATAACAATGCCCAATTCCCTCCCCTACCCGAAAGACCAGGCCCTTGGACAAGACCGATAAATAACTCTCAGGAGAACGTTAAAAATACGACGCCGTTCACAAATCAAAACATCGATAGGATTAAATTAATCGAATCGATCACAAGTACGGTTATTACTCAGATTATAAATTTTCTTTTACCACAAATACAAGTTATGATTCAGACCGCGTTACAAAAATGAATTGTACCCAGCTCAAGAACCTAAAATTTTTAAACTGGAACGCAAATGGACTAAGTAAACAAGAGAATATTTTTAGGAACTTCTTATTCTTGCACGAGATACAAATTGCTAGCGTTACGGAAACGCACTTTCACCCATCTGATAAATTCAAAATACATGGCTTCAATATATACAGAAATGATAGACCTTATAAAGCTGCGGGTGGGGTAGCGATTATAATACGTAAAGAGCTTAATCACTCTCAAATTGAGTGTCCCACTTCTGACTGCCTGGAGACGATAGCAATAAATTTAAAAACAGCTGATTCACAAATAATAATAATAATAATAATAATAATAATAATAATAATAATAATAATAATAATAATAATAATAATAATAACCGCTTACAAACCACCCAACAAGAAATTCCCGGTAAAGACCTTGAATAAAATATTTAACTCCAATAATAACTTGATGTACAATAATAAGAAGAAAATAATTATCATAGGCGACTTAAATAGCAAAAATAAAGCATGGAACTGCAATACCACAACAGAAGCAGGTCGTAAACTTCTACAGTTCGCACAAAATCACAATCTATTAATCCATGCCCCCTCTACACCCACACGATATCCATTTAACAATAAAGGCGCCCCGGACATACTTGACATAAGTCTATCCACAAACATAAATTCCCTCTTTTTTCATTCGGTAATACCTGAACTCGATTCGGATCATAAACCCATAATAATATCATTTCAGAGCACGGTACAAGTTAACAATTCAAGGAAACTAATAAATGGTAAAGTAAACTGGGATATCTTTAGGCAAAAAATAATCACGCAATTTTCGTTCCCAAAGGATCTCAAAAACGGTACTGATATCGACCTACAAATCAATAATCTAATTGAAGCAATAAACATAGCAATTAAAGAATCATGTCAACCAGTGCAATATAACAAACATTCATCTTACTGGCTACCGAAAAACATCGTGGACTTGATAAAAGATAAACACAGAATTAGAAGACTATGGCAGTTGAGTAGAAGGCCACACTTAAAAAGAAAATGGAACTCCTTAAGTAAAAAAGTAAAATTCCTAATCGACGAACACAGATATAGTTCATTTAAACAATATTTAGCGCAAATTACCCCCGGCTCTCTTTCGCTATGGAATACTATCAAAAAGATCACCAAAGAACAATCTAGAATACCACCATTAAAATCAGGTACGAGTATTCTCTACAAAGACGACGAAAAAGCGGAGGCGTTTGCTGTTCATTTTTCAAATTCTTTTAAACCCAACCCAATAGTAAACCACGAGTTCAATGAGGAAATTTTAAACAGTATGAAGCAACGTATACACTCCGCAGATGTAAGAATAAAATTCATATCCCCCGCAGAACTTAAACGCACAATAAATAAACTTAAAAACAGAAAAGCTGCTGGGAATGACCTAATAACTAGTCAGATATTAAAAGAATTACCAAATTCCACAATTGCAGCAATAACAGCTATATTAAACGCAGCCTTAAGACTGGGGTATTACCCAAGCAATTGGAAAAACGCAATAATCATTCCAATTAACAAACCAAATAAATGTCAACAACTGCTAGATAACTACAGGCCAATTAGTATTTTACCTTCATTAGCTAAAGTATTTGACAGACTGATTTCAAAAGGCTAAATAAATACTTACACGCTACGAACTCCATACCTGATGTCCAATTCGGCTTTAGAGCAAATCATTCAACTGAACACCAAATTTTAAGAGTTGGGGATTTGATCCCGAAGGGTTTTCACGAGAAAAAGTACACGGCAGCTCTGTTCCTAGACATTACTAAAGCGTTCGACCGCGTTTGGCATACAGGATTAAAATACAAATTTCGCCTCCTAGGCATCCCCAAATATCTTCTAGATATAATAGAAAGTTTCTTACTAAACAGATCATTTAATATTAAAATACATAACACCACGTCGGCTAAATATAGAATCTCAGCCGGAGTTCCACAAGGTTCCCCACTCTCACCGACTTTATTCAAAATATACCTTGCCGATTTCCCGGAAGTAATGGATACCGAAATAGCCTTGTTTGCAGACGACACCTCCATCCTCTCACAACATGAAGAACTGGTTATTGCCCTAGAAAACCTACAAAAGGACTTAAATACCTTAATTAATTGGACTGATAAATGGAGAATCCAGATAAACCCAAACAAATCACAAGCAAAAATTTTCTCGCTTAAAAGATTCATAATCCCTATGTTAACAATCAGTAACAATCCTGTTCTCTGGCTAAACAATAACCAACCCGTAAAATACTTAGGAGTTAAATTAGATAGGAAATTAACATGGAAAAACCACATAACTGATACGGCTAACAAAACCCATACAAAAATAGTCAAACTTTACCCAATAATAAATAAAAACACTGCATTAAGATTAGAAAATGGTGTAACAATCTTTAAATCTATAATTCGTCCTTCGCTCACCTATGCATGCTCAGATGCTCAGTGTGGGGAGGCGCCGCAAACACGCATATTAACAAATTGGAGATTATTCAAAACAAATTTCTTCGAATGGTCTCCAAAGCTCCCTGGTTTATTCCTAACACTCAAATCCAAAGAGAATTAAACATTAGCTGCATTAAAGAGTATATAAACAAACTGTCGAAAAAATTTTATTTAAGGCTTGAAGCTTGTCTTAGCAAAAGAACTTTCAACCTTGGCCGTACTGCTTATGCTCCATCCAGGATACTGTCACGCTTTCCAAAAGATCGCCTAAAGCCACCATAAATTGCTAGTACTAATGCTGTAAAGAAGTTTGGGTTGTAATAACGTAAATAAGTGTTATTCACAAGTGTAACTTTCTTTGTTTACTTAAGGCATATGTCTGTGTATCTTTGTATATTAGTATATTTTGTATAATTCTGTATATTGTTTATTTAGTAGTTATATTTGGTATATTTTTCATTTAGCTATGTATATTGGTTAATTAGTTGGTTCTGTATATTATTGTTTATATAAAGGTAAAAACAAACAGTATATAATTTGAAAAACTCAGCCCAAGTAAGTATACTTGTGCCCAGATGTAAATGGTTGAGATTGTTAAGTCCTTATGTAATGTATGTATCATATTAATAACTCCCGAAAGGCCGAAGGGCCGAACGGGCAAGAAATAAATTTAAAAAAAAAGGTTTTCCATCTGTTAATTTTGACTCTCCACCGCATGCCCTCACATGCCCTTTGAATTCAGATTTTCCACTTAATCTACACTTTTTACGTGATTTGAATAAGCACAATTTAGGAAATAATCCAATCGCCACGACTGTAACACTACATCACTGTAAGACGCAGATTTTGACTGGAGAATGTTTGCCAACCTCCTGGAGTACTTGGTTACTTTCATATTTTTAATAAGTATTAAGTATTTGTTAAATTTGATTTCATTAATTGTAAATTTAATAAAAACTAATTATAATTAATTTGTTCTATTCAATTAAAAATAATTTCTATTAGCAGTTTCATTACGAGAACATCGTACTACTCCCCTTTGCATCCGGAAAAGGAAAGTTTCTTCGTTTTCACAACCTGTTTCGTTCATATCTGTTGGAAAACCCTTCCATGAATTGTGACAGTTCATGCCATATGTGTGAGTTCATTACAGCCCCGATTCTCAAGTAGTTGAAAACATACTTTCTTCTTAACGGCTATAAAATGCATATTCAAGTTTTAAGTAAATGAAACAAGTCATCCAATTTCCAGAAAAGGGGATACTGGATGAAAGCGATATTGATATTGTATGTGGAAATACAGTATTACGTCTGAAATACCCGGCATTTTCGTTTCGTACAATGCGCAAGTAAACAGAATCTATACTAATTTCAAAGTTCCAGTCCGCGTTTCTACATCCCAAAAAACATTCACCATGTTTATAAAGTTAATTTCAAACGGCGTTGGTGTGTAACCCCAAGCTATATCATTTCACGATGGCTGAGGAATCTGTTTTATTCCAAAATGTCCCGAATGGGAACAGTCGGTATCTCCTCTATCAATTTCAACTCTATATGTGCTGTATGTGACAGCCTTCTATTTGTTAGCACGAATTTACAATGAAATATTCAATTTACATGAAAAACTTGCGTGAAGTCTGCCTCAGCGAATTTTTTTAAAAAAATATTTCAAGTCAATAAATGTTTCTCAATTGGCCTTTATTCATAGAAAAAGATGGAGGCCTAGACGAAATGGGATGGGGTGTGCGAGGTGATCGATGGGGAGGACGGGTGACGCAAGGCGCAGGGCGGCGATGAACCTGACATCGCTGCGGAGCAGAACGCGAATATTTTTTGAGAAACAACTAAAACAAGTCGATAAATGCCAGTGTGGTAATGCGTGGCAATTCAAAACCTTGTACGTCTTAGTTGGTATCAATTAACTTAGCAAAAACGTCACCATTGGATGCGACCAGCATGACTCGCTTCGTTCGCGCATTTCCACGTCAACGGCGAGACTACGGCTTCAGGCCTCAGCGATTAACAAGCGTCCTTGAGCTCAGCCCACGCAACATTTCCAACATATTTGCACGGAAATATTGATGAGGCTGATCTGGATTCGCTTCCTACGCTCGAACATCTGAAAAAGGAACGAGGCGAAGCACAGCGCGGTGCAAGGCGCGAAGCAGCGGGGGCGAGGAAGTAAGTAAAATTAATTCTTCCTTTTTACACAATACGTAGAAACGGGTGCACCATGAAATATTAACATATTTTCCTCTTTTTTATTTGATTAGTCTCTTTCGCAACTCTGTCCTTTTTGGGCATTCATAGTTTCTGCATTTGGAGTAACCCTCCGTTAAGTTTTGTCGTTCATCTCGTAACGTCGCAGTCAGTCAGTGCCTTTTATTTCGTCTTCCAACGACCCCGCATTGTTTGTAACGGAGGTACCTAGACGGGCACTCTTCCGAGGAATTGGCGTCTCGCGTTGCATAACTTACATGACTTCACAAAGCCTTATTAAGCAATTCGGTTAACAACGCCGATTAATTACACAGATGCTACTAAACATTCAGCAGCACTGCAAGTCTGAAGTAATATCATGGACGAATACTGGTTTTCATGAATAAATGGCATTTAGGTGCCAAAAAGAACTTTGCTATCGAAGATATTTCGATCTATTTGAAGAGCGCTGCTACATCAAGGTATCCTGAAGCTTCGAATAAAAAGGAAATGGTCGCTAAGTAAATCGCATTATCTCTCACTCCGTCCGTCAGCCCCTCTCTCCCTCACTCCGTCCGTCAGCCCCTCTCTCCCTCACTCCGTCCGTCAGCCCCTCTCTCCCTCACTCCGTCCGTCAGCCCCTCTCTCCCTCACTCCGTCCGTCAGCCCCTCTCTCCCTCACTCCGTCCGTCAGCCCCTCTCCCCCTCACTCCGTCCGTCAGCCCCTCTCCCCCTCACTCCGTCCGTCAGCCCCTCTCCCCCTCACTCCGTCCGTCAGCCCCTCTCCCCCTCACTCCGTCCGTCAGCCCCTCTCCCCCTCACTCCGTCCGTCAGCCCCTCTCTCCCTCACTCCGTCCGTCAGCCCCTCTCTCCCTCACTCCGTCCGTCAGCCCCTCTCTCCCTCACTCCGTCCGTCAGCCCCTCTCTCCCTCACTCCGTCCGTCAGCCCCTCTCTCCCTCACTCCGTCCGTCAGCCCCTCTCTCCCTCACTCCGTCCGTCAGCCCCTCTCTCCCTCACTCCGTCCGTCAGCCCCTCTCTCCCTCACTCCGTCCGTCAGCCCCTCTCTCCCTCACTCCGTCCGTCAGCCCCTCTCTCCCTCACTCCGTCCGTCAGCCCCTCTCTCCCTCACTCCGTCCGTCAGCCCCTCTCTCCCTCACTCCGTCCGTCAGCCCCTCTCTCCCTCACTCCGTCCGTCAGCCCCTCTCTCCCTCACTCCGTCCGTCAGCCCCTCTCTCCCTCACTCCGTCCGTCAGCCCCTCTCTCCCTCACTCCGTCCGTCAGCCCCTCTCTCCCTCACTCCGTCCGTCAGCCCCTCTCTCCCTCACTCCGTCCGTCAGCCCCTCTCTCCCTCACTCCGTCCGTCAGCCCCCCTCTCCCTCACTCCGTCCGTCAGCCCCTCTCTCCCTCACTCCGTCCGTCAGCCCCTCTCCCCCTCACTCCGTCCGTCAGCCCCTCTCTCCCTCACTCCGTCCGTCAGCCCCTCTCCCCCTCACTCCGTCCGTCAGCCCCTCTCCCTCACTCCGTCCGTCAGCCCCTCTCCCCCTCACTCCGTCCGTCAGCCCCTCTCCCTCACTCCGTCCGTCAGCCCCTCTCCCTCACTCCGTCCGTCAGCCCCTCTCCCTCACTCCGTCCGTCAGCCCCTCTCTCCCTCACTCCGTCCGTCAGCCCCTCTCTCCCTCACTCCGTCCGTCAGCCCCTCTCTCCCTCACTCCGTCCGTCAGCCCCTCTCTCCCTCACTCCGTCCGTCAGCCCCCCTCTCCCTCACTCCGTCCGTCAGCCCCTCTCCCCCTCACTCCGTCCGTCAGCCCCTCTCCCCCTCACTCCGTCCGTCAGCCCCTCTCTCCCTCACTCCGTCCGTCAGCCCCTCTCCCTCACTCCGTCCGTCAGCCCCTCTCCCTCACTCCGTCCGTCAGCCCCTCTCCCTCACTCCGTCCGTCAGCCCCTCTCCCTCACTCCGTCCGTCAGCCCCTCTCCCTCACTCCGTCCGTCAGCCCCTCTCCCTCACTCCGTCCGTCAGCCCCTCTCTCTCACTCCGTCCGTCAGCCTCTCTCTCTCACTCCGTCCGTCAGCCCCTCTCTCTCACTCCGTCCGTCAGCCTCTCTCTCTCACTCCGTCCGTCAGCCTCTCTCTCTCACTCCGTCCGTCAGCCTCTCTCTCTCACTCCGTCCGTCAGCCTCTCTCTCTCACTCCGTCCGTCAGCCTCTCTCTCTCACTCCGTCCGTCAGCCTCTCTCTCTCACTCCGTCCGTCAGCCCCCCTCTCTCACTCCGTCCGTCAGCCCCTCTCCCTCACTCCGTCCGTCAGCCCCTCTCCCTCACTCCGTCCGTCAGCCCCTCTCCCTCACTCCGTCCGTCAGCCCCTCTCCCTCACTCCGTCCGTCAGCCCCTCTCCCTCACTCCGTCCGTCAGCCCCTCTCCCTCACTCCGTCCGTCAGCCCCCCTCTCCCTCACTCCGTCCGTCAGCCCCTCTCTCCCTCACTCCGTCCGTCAGCCCCTCTCTCCCTCACTCCGTCCGTCAGCCCCTCTCTCCCTCACTCCGTCCGTCAGCCCCTCTCTCCCTCACTCCGTCCGTCAGCCCCTCTCTCCCTCACTCCGTCCGTCAGCCCCTCTCTCCCTCACTCCGTCCGTCAGCCCCCCTCTCCCTCACTCCGTCCGTCAGCCCCTCTCTCCCTCACTCCGTCCGTCAGCCCCTCTCCCCCTCACTCCGTCCGTCAGCCCCTCTCTCCCTCACTCCGTCCGTCAGCCCCTCTCCCTCACTCCGTCCGTCAGCCCCTCTCCCTCACTCCGTCCGTCAGCCCCTCTCCCTCACTCCGTCCGTCAGCCCCTCTCCCTCACTCCGTCCGTCAGCCCTTGTCCCTCACTCCGTCCGTCAGCCCCTCTCCCTCACTCCGTCCGTCAGCCCCTCTCCCTCACTCCGTCCGTCAGCCCCTCTCCCTCACTCCGTCCGTCAGCCCCTCTCCCTCACTCCGTCCGTCAGCCCCTCTCCCTCACTCCGTCCGTCAGCCCCTCTCCCTCACTCCGTCCGTCAGCCCCTCTCCCTCACTCCGTCCGTCAGCCCCTCTCCCTCACTCCGTCCGTCAGCCCCTCTCCCTCACTCCGTCCGTCAGCCCCTCTCCCTCACTCCGTCCGTCAGCCCCTCTCCCTCACTCCGTCCGTCAGCCCCTCTCCCTCACTCCGTCCGTCAGCCCCTCTCCCTCACTCCGTCCGTCAGTCCCTCTCCCTCACTCCGTCCGTCAGTCCCTCTCCCTCACTCCGTCCGTCAGCCCCTCTCCCTCACTCCGTCCGTCAGCCCCTCTCCCTCACTCCGTCCGTCAGCCCGTCTCCCTCACTCCGTCCGTCAGCCCCTCTCCCTCACTCCGTCCGTCAGCCCCTCTCCCTCACTCCGTCCGTCAACCCCTCTCCCTCACTCCGTCCGTCAACCCCTCTCCCTCACTCCGTCCGTCAACCCCTCTCCCTCACTCCGTCCGTCAGCCCCTCTCCCTCACTCCGTCCGTCAGCCCCTCTCCCTCACTCCGTCCGTCAGCCCCTCTCCCTCACTCCGTCCGTCAGCCCCTCTCCCTCACTCCGTCCGTCAGCCCCTCTCCCTCACTCCGTCCGTCAGCCCCTCTCCCTCACTCCGTCCGTCAGCCCTTCTCCCTCACTCCGTCCGTCAGCCCCTCTCTCATTCCGTCCGTCAGCCCCTCTCCCTCACTCCGTCCGTCAGCCACTCTCTCTCACTCCGTCCGACAGCCCCTCTCCCTCACTCCGTCCGTCAGCCCCTCTCTCTCACTCCGTCCGTCAGCCTCTCTCTCTCACTCCGTCCGTCAGCCCCTCTCTCTCACTCCGTCCGTCAGCCTCTCTCTCTCACTCCGTCCGTCAGCCTCTCTCTCTCACTCCGTCCGTCAGCCTCTCTCTCTCACTCCGTCCGTCAGCCTCTCTCTCTCACTCCGTCCGTCAGCCCCTCTCTCTCACTCCGTCCGTCAGCCTCTCTTCGTCTGTCTGTGTGTCGCTGTCTTTGTATGTCTGCCTCTCTCTCTCCCTTTTCCTCACCCCCTCTTTCCCATTCTATTATAATTCAAGTATGTCCCCTGAATTTCCAATGACTAGAGCGTGTAAGTGCATGCAATTTCATTTTTTAACTGATTTCGCATATCGGCAGAAATGAATATAACTTTCCCTATTGCCCAAAATATCAGAAATATGCAATTATGCAAAATAAAAATGGGCTAGATTCGGTTTATTTTTGATGAAAGGTAATGTTGTATACATTTATTTTAGATATGCACAATCAGTAAAAATATGCAATTGCATGAAGTTCTGCGGTCTACTCATAACCATTATCACGTACGTATGTAGCCAGGAGAGCACAGCATGATTATGATGGTTTGGTCAATAGTATTGATGCAAAATCAGGAAGCAAGCTGGCAAAGGTATCTAGCGTTTCCATGGATGTGCTATGAAATAGCTGACTTTCGGAAGGTGTGGTTGCAAGAAATGAAAAAGAAAACGAAAGGTATAACTGTTAATAGACCAGGCAGTATTGACTCATGTGACACTAAAGCCTGCTCTGTAAGCGGAGCTTACTTTGAAAGTTGACTCCGATTTCGTCATAAAACTGCTACCAGAACTATTAAGTATTATTGTAAAGTAAATGTGGATCGTGAATTTTAAAATTCATTTTCGGTGAGGTTCTACGAGAGTGGTCAGCTCACCGTCAATCGCAAGCTAATAGTAGTTTGCGGCACAATTTTTGCCAGATTGCGATCATTTCAATTGCAGCTCAGTTTTTCAAGTCACATTTTGTGGAGACTGGTGCTGAAGAGTTCTCTTCTCATATCTCGGAGCATTCTGATTTTGGAGGAGTTAATGCTGCAGTGGAATTGGATTTAATTGATTTTCAAAATGATCAATCTTTAAAATTTCTTTCTTCAAGCGACCATTGGCCTCTTGTTCCTTAAGTGAAGGCAATGTTCAGCTGAATATATTTGTGTGAGGTTTCCTTTTCCAGTATGAAATTTAAAAGAAAACAAATACAGAATCTGTTCACTAATGAACATTTGGACAACTGTCTTCAAATGGCAGTCACCACCTACTCTGCCAACATAGAAAAGAAACTTGACACTAGAAAGGATGCCATCGTTTTCATTAACAAGTCAGATGAAAAATTGATCTTAATTTTATAATTTTTTACCAACTATATTTTCTTTTTTGTAATATGCAATTCCATTTCAATTTATTTTCCTTGAATAGTTTTAATAAAATTAGTTACCCATGAATAAAAATGTATGTTTATAGACAATAAACACATGTTAAAGTTTGAAAAAAATCTTTCTTAGTTACTTGACTGCTCAAAGTAAGATTGAAAACTGTATGGTTGCCCACAACCTTCATAAGTTTGGCGACCACTGTTCTAAGAGGCCTTATATCCGCTACAATAGTCATAAGTAAACTTCAGAATTTAAGGCAATAAAAAAGTTTATAATTTGCGTACAACCATGCAGTTAAAATTGCCAATATATTCGCTTAAAACTAAGAATATGCGTTAAACAAAAATGTAGATAGAACAGTTAACATTTATATACAGGTAATCTTCATTTTACTCTGCAGTACAAAACACACAATAAAAGCATATTTTCAAACATTGTAATAAAAACTGTTAAGCAAAAGAACCAATAGCATTGTTACAAGATGCCATAACATTTAACCCAGTTCAACAAAGTCCTTGCACACGAATAAATGTACGGGAAGTAAATCGATTCTAGCGAAAACAATCTTATCAGAAGACTATCAGAAATATTATGTTGGTATAGTAGCATTGGCGTGGTAAAATTTAATTTTCTTTTGAAACAGAAATACTTATACTTACTACACGAAAATATCTAACCCTACTCCTACGCTTCCACCCACTTCTACATTAATACCTATAATATATGCACTTAAATATTCCGCATGCATTAAAACATGCCGTTACAGAAAAAACCTAAGAAATATGCGACATAATACGCGACACAAACATGCTAAAATATTTTTGGCGCCCCTCTTTGTACTGGCAACAGTTCCATTTTTGAGATTGGACATTTTAATCTTTTTACTCAAAATTAATTAATCAATATGTCTTCAAATAAATTATTTTACTGTAATTTTAAATTTAGAAATAGGTCACAATTGATTCTAACAAACTAATATCAATATGTAAACTATCTGCAATATAATTGAAGGGGTCGGGAGAAGATAGTGCTAACCCTCATTTCATATATCCAAACCAAAGTCTTGGAATGTCTCCTAAAAGCAAATGCTGAACAAACGTGTTCATAGAACTACAGTATGTGTGTCCAACAGTAAAGCATCCAAAAGTATACATGAAAAATAAGGTATGTCACATTGTGCTAAAGCTTTGATTTTCTTCCGACTTCCTACATTAATTATTATTAAAAATAAAACTGAACATAAATGCTATTTACGCTATTTTTTGTTTACAAAACCAGAAATAGAAATGTCGAAAGATAAAACCTCAAAGATTATCATTATCACTGAACACTATTATCAGTGAATTGAGTTTGTTTTGTTCCGTAGTACCTCGGTATCACTTTTTAACATTTTTAAGTCTATTAAATATTTTTAATTAAAAGGATAATCGGTATAGGTAATATTCGTATCATGTCATCTGACAAGGCTTTAAGGAAGACGAGAGAAAATAAATACCGTAACACATTGTTGCGCTTCAGAAATTTATTACAAATGCTTATTTTAATTTTTAATAATATTTTAGCCCTAGATTACAAACGGTGGCGGGGGTCTGTCAGACGATGCAACTAATGCCGAAAGCTTCCCCTACCGCCTTCCCCTCACTCCCCGATTCTGAAACTCTAGGTACCGTCATTGTGTGACTAGCCAGTAAAATACATGTAAGCTTGGACAAGTGCCTACTTCCGGTATACGCCATTTTAACACGCGTCGTCTAGTAGACTACGCCATTGTAGTTACGGCAGTGATATTTTGGCTCATATTGTGAATAATGACTACCAAGTCCTTGACTTACAGCATTTAAGATTTGTTCTGAACATTTAGCAATCGTAACGCGAGAACAGTGATCATAACAAAGATTACATGACGAGATACTTCTGTAGACGCTACTCAAAAGCCACGTGTGAACAGCACCAAGCAAGTGTCTGCTGTGAGAGTGAAGTTATTTGGTAGGTATATCTATAAAAACGTTTACAATGTATTTTGTATATCATACTTGTTAAATCCATTAAATTTGCTTTTTCGTTGTAAAAATGAGTTTGTATTTTTATCCAAATTAGTCTGTTACACTATTTGTAATAATTATTGGTAACCTTTGTAATAATTCTTGGTACATGTCGCCTTTGTAATCCATGTTTAATGGATTTTCCATGTTGCTTAATAACCCCAAATATAAAACTTTTATCAGTCGAGACATCGTATTGAGCGGTGGATTTTCAGACTTGCTCGTTTAATATTAATATTTTTTTACTACTTCAACAGATACTACCACCACATGTGCCTCAGTCCAATAGCCAAAGTCTGATATTTTCGCTTCTCGGAAACAGCGGCAACTGTATTTCAGTCTGAAGGGTGTCGAGTTTATGTCGACTATAATTCCTTTCCATAAGACTTTATCGACGCATATTATGTCACGTCTACCCTGTTTCGATCCTACGAACAGTGGTGACTGCAGCATTCCACAAGAGTTTCCACCGTTTGGCATTTTAGGAGAAGGTTGCAAAAGGTTTCAGCACTTCGCAAGATGCGACGGTCTTGGAGTGCATCTGTACGTCGTAGCTGCGGGGCTCTGGCTGACGAGAATGTGCATCGATTGCTGATCACCAGCAACAACATCGGTGCTCTTTGGAAATCTCCGTGAAGTTGGCAGGAAAAAAATCTGGGATTTGAATACAACTTGGTACATCGTTTGCCCACCCACACAAAAAAAATTAGACGCGAAACAAAAGTTCAGGCCAACTTCACGCTGCCCCGAAAAATCTGCGATTTCAACCAAACTTGTACGTTCGTACGTTTGCCCAGATTTGACCACCAATACTCGCGCCCCTGAGTTATTATGCTGAGCAATTATGCTGTATGGCCATCCACCCTCCTGCTGACCAACTTTATGCCCTCAATTACACACGCGGTGCACGTTCACGTTGTCGCGACATGCTAACAATGTTGCAGGCTCAGACGGAGGTCCATTTGCCACGGGAGGCTGGCAGCTACAGGCTCCCAAGGTGAGAAACTGCCGCGAAGCTTTCCAGGCTGAGAACGCGATTCGTAGTTTACTCTTAGAGCTGGGAGTTTGACCATGGAACTAACTACCCTACCATAGTGCGCCGGGCTGGAAGGCCGAGGTGGCTAAGAGCGTGTACCGACTCAGCGCTTGGGACTGAAGGGACGCGGGTTCGAGTCCCGCCTTGGATGTGGTTATTTTTCCCTTGTCTCTCGTGTATGAGTGGTCGCGGAGGGCCTCTCGTTCTCCTGATCTCACATCAGAGAAGCTCGTAAATGTGTGGGTGTCTAGCGTATAGTCGGATATGCGCCCCATCGAGACGTAAAGGGTAATTGGTTGTCGGTTGGATAAAAGCCCTAGAAGAAAATCATAGTGTCCCGTGAAAAATTGGCATACCGTATCTCGGTTATGTTCTTAATGTGTTTTTTTTTTACTTTCTCGCTACGGTGTAGAGAGAAAGTTAAAACGCGAAAAAAAAAATCAGCGAATTTCCGGCAGAAAAACTCTTATTACAATGCCCTGATAACGGAGGACGTGGATAAATCCAGTTGTAAAATTTAGATTTAAAAAAAATCCTTCAACACGTGGTGTAGCCAGAATTCATATGTGTGGGTCCTTGATACCGAAAAATAGAATGACGACAAAGCGTCTGTCCCTCAGTCCGTGAACAACGCTGGCTATTAAACTGTTCAGCCGATTTTCCCCAAAATTTATATTCCGCAATCCATCTGGTTATGTCACGGCCCCTTGAACTTGTAATTGATATTTTAATTCTGGGGTACTTTATATGAAGCCCCGGGAACATTCTCAAAATTTTCAAAAATGGAAAGTGTTGGAAAGTGTGAAGGACGTTTAAGGGAATGGTAAAGGATCATGTTGTATATAAACCCTGATTTTTCTCAAATTGCAGAAGTTACAATTTTTTCAGTCTTCCTACACATAAAATATTAAAGATAGAGTTTTCCCTTAATGAAATTTGTTCCTTTAAGACAGATTTTGATAAAAGCTCATGATAAATTTTTCGAAAATTTGAGTACTTTTCGCGTACTTTAGCATGAAAATATGGGTAAACAAGTATGTGCCGATCCTGTATTTTCGCATTTAGCACCACGTTTGATTTTCCAGTAGTTTATTTCACACACTGCACACAATGACGATGCTGAAATATTGAATTTGTAATGATGTATTTTCTTCCAAAGAATTACTTTAGTACCAACGTTTCCATTGTGTTCCAGATATAATATTTAAAATGTTAAAAGGTGATAGATATGAAACCTTATTTTTATGCATAAGGCAATATGTCGGATAGTTTTCCGTTCAGGCTGTATAATGTATACCCTTATTTTACTTTTAAAATGTTTGCTTATGACTTTAAAAAATAGAATCTTGCATCCATGTAATCAAGAGAAATGTGTGTAGAATTATCTTTACTTTTCTGTAAATATTTTTTGTAAATATGTGGTGTAAATACTATAACAATTGAGATTTATTCATGTTTGTTTCTTTTGTAGAAGTAAGAAACAACTACTGTTCCTGTCTATCGAAATAATTGCAGAAAAGCACGGCAGACCCTTCATTTGAATTGGTAAAGATTCTGTCAAGTCATGCCTGAAGTGTTAGAAGTACAGATTTGCAATATTATAATACTAGCGTACCCGTAATTAAGATTGAAAGTTGTTATGAAACGTGTTTATTTGTTAAAAATGTATAAATTAACTTCCTACTTACAGAATATCAAACAAAAATAAAAATAATGCAATGGACGTTGGAAAAAAATGTTCAATAAATGTTTATTCATTATTATAGAGATATGCATTTCCAACAATTTACACTTCAATAAAAACAACATTTGAAATAATTATTCAATATTCCTTGTCAGTTAGCTTTTCGCTTTCCTGCATTGCCACAAAAATATTAGAAAAGGATTTTGCGCTTGAGAAAGCCACGTAATGTTTGCCATGCGAAAATACTGGATCGGGCAACTACAACCTTACTCTTTGCAATATTATTTAACTTTCCGGGATTCGTTATGACGAACAGAGGTAGTTTTGGAGAGGCAGGGCGCCAGTTTGTTGGGGTACGTAAATTGAAAAATTGTATACTAAAAAGCATTGGATTATTTTCTGCGTAGCTGAGTGCTGCATGTTGCATTTGACATGAATATTTAAATACTTTTTTAAACAAATCCTTTTTATTTTTAAAACCAATTCAATTGCAATTCAAAGTACAATTCGTCACGTTTCCGTCATAGTCTCTTTCTTTATAGACATCATTTATAAGTATCGGTTGCGAGTGATTTTCAATTTTCTTTATATTATAATTTTCACCGTTCAATGTACCTTTTCTCACAAAACTATTCAAGGAATTGCTGTATTTTTAATGAACTAAATTCAAACCAAAAAAATTAACTTTTCGTTGATTTTGCCTTCTCCCAAACCACTATGGAGGCAGTTATGTAAAGTTGCCGCGAAAAACGATTTTTCGTCCGAAAAAGTCGAATTTATGTCTCTGTTATAAAAAAAGGGAACAATTCTTATTCTAATATGTAGTAAATTACTTTCTCTAACACTGTAACACTCTGACACTGTAACACTCTAACACTCAGAAACCATGTTTTGCCGATCGTTGATTTCGAAAAATTGGTTAACAGCAAAATGTTTGTCTATATGTCCGTCCGTCCGTTTGCCTCTCCGTCTGTGAACAAAATTAGTGGCTCAACCGTAGACAGAATTTTCACCAAAACTGATATTTTCTTATCTATCTGGATGATGTTGGGGACCCTGGAATTTGAAAAGGATAATTTATTTTTTGTAGTTTCTTTACATGAAGCATTTCTTACATGACGTTTTAAAAATTTCTCAAAATCGGCTTCAAATATTTTTTATACTTTTTGAATGGATAGAGCTAAATGCACCGAATAATATGACAAATGTTGTTTACATATACTCTTAATATTTAAAAAATGTAACAGAGATCTGCTCAAGCAGGCAAGATTCCTGTGGGTGAGGGAAATTCCCCATTCGGGCATTTATATAGTATCCCTAGGATGGGGAAATATAATAACTAGTGGGTAAATTTTGATAACCAAAACATCGCCAAAAATGATCAATAATATCCTCTTAATTTTTTTAAATGCCTTAAAAAGCATAGAAAAATGTCGTAAATGTTTTAAAATGTCTAACTCAAGATGCTGGGTACGTTACAGATATAATCACAATGGCGGATCGAGGGCGGCCATATCCTTCCCCCAAAAAAGACATTGAAAAAAATTAAAATGGTAAAATTTCAGGAAAAATAAAAATGAGAAATACAAGAAAAAAATGTAGAAACGCCTAAAATGTATCGATAAAGTAACCACGCGTTCTGTCCTTAGCCTAGGAACTCTGATTGGGAATTCTGGGAATGGGAATCCCGTTTTTCGCAGTATTTTAGACCAGTGAGACGCATGGAAAATATTTCTCCAGGGGCGTGTGACTGCTCATATCTCCTTACTCCGCTTGACAAGCGCTGCTACGGTGTCATCTACGTATTGCAGTGTGGCCGACGCAACCGGAAACAGGGGTGACGTGTAAGGTCTCTTTCTAGGTGCCAAGAGAGAGATCGTGGGCCACTGCGATATTTCGCGCAATTACAGTGTGCCCAAAACAAAAGATTAGGGCATGGATTGCTTACATGCGCCTGAAGACGGAGCGGTAGTAAGTACTTAAGAGGAGTAAGAAAGTATCTAAAAAGAATAAGAAGAAAAGAGAAAGAAATCTAATACAAATAAAAGATAGAAGAGGCTTCAAACATATTTTGACTTCCTTCAGTCCTGGACGGTAATCTTTGTATGTAAGCGAATGGTTAATGTGTAAATCGATATAACGTGTTTTTTATTTAGATTCTCTGTTCCAATCTGCATTATTGAATGAAAAATATAATATCCTCGTTTTGCAGCTTTGATTTTAGCGATTTTTTAAAAAAAATACTATTTTTAATTTAAAACCACAAAGTATTCATTAAATATTACGTTTAATATTTTAATTTTGTTAACAGCATGTTATGACAATATTTATAATTTATATTATAAACATAATATTGCTTATAAATATACACATACATACAAACATACACATATACAAATTTACCCTCCCCATACACATACAAAATTCTTCTCGGGATCCGCCCCTGGTTCAAGTAATATTAAAATTACCGTAAACGTTTCAAATAAGCTAGACAATAGATACTGTTTTACACCACTAGTTTTATATTATTTGAAAAAAATTAATTTCAGAATAATGAATGAATGATTTAAGTAAAAGTTTCATATACTCGTAATATTGTACGGTAAAAGTTTCATTTATGTAGATGTAATATTTTTTATGAATAAATCTTTTACTATGACTTAATTACCATGAGGCACTTGATTACCCCCATCTTAAATTGTTCATTTTTTGATAATTTTAATGTATTTCATAATTAATAATCATTTTAATGTATGTTATGTAATTTCGCGTAATTTTGTGTTACATCGCTTATATTTTTCAAGCTATATTTTTTCTTACTAAGGTAGAAGTCGCCAAGTTATACGTAATATCAGGTATTAGTTACCATTCATACAAGAAAGTTTTGCTGTTGTAGCACCATTAATTTAACAGCATTTTTTCACAACTTTGCACATTTTCCCCCCGCATCTAGCTTTGAAATGTTCTCAAGTTCCTTTGCAAAAAGCTTTTCATATTCTAATAGAATTCAGCACATTCCCTCTGAAATATGAGAATGTGCGAAACATTTGAGAAATAATACGATAACTTAAAAGGTAACACCTTTTCAAACGCTGCCGACAGGACGCTCATCTCAGAAAACTGAGCAAGTGTATACAGCACGACAAGCAAATTCGATAAGCGGACAAAATGGCTATTAAAACAGATATCACTATAGGCAAAATTTTTATTGGAGGAACTAAAAGAGTCCACTCATACTTATGACCTTGCATTCACGCGTGTTATTGCATTCAACAAATTACTTTGGTTAGACTAAATATTCATTAACAGTGTTCCCGAGAAATGCGAAATAAAATACGCGAATACAGGTATTTATTTACACACAGTGACTTTCTTCTAGATATTCTCAAATTGACTTTGAAGTCTTATTCGATGTAATAATTTACAAGACATAATTATATGGACCGATTTAAACAATTAAAACATATCTCCTGCCTTTAATCCTTGTCGTAATCTTCGTCTTATCTTTCTTTCCCTCTGATCTACTTACGTTATCTACAGAAAAAGACGCTTGCTGATAACTGACTGAGTGCGAGTGCCATGCGTTGGAATTAGAAACCGTTACGTCACTGGCGTGTAACCTTGGCCGGTGTGACGTAGCGCATGGGTCCGGGGCAACGTACAGCTTGCAGCGCCTTCTGCCGGCGCCCGCGCCGCTCAGATGTTAGTCCCATCGGGCGTGCTACTGCCGTCCACGCGGGCGTCAGATCCCCCGCGAACGCCTTCCGCGGGCAAGCGCCGCAGAGCGGGTAACTAGCGAACGAGAATGCGTTAGAAAAGGTCGGCGGATTGTCGTTGTGCCATGTCGTCCGTCGTTTCCGGGTTCGTGACGGTGACCGTGCAGCAGGGCGACCTGCGTGGGCGTTCCCGCAAAACGCCCAGTGGGAAGGACTTCCTCAGCTTCCAGGGCGTGCCCTATGCCAAGCCTCCAGTCGGGGATCTTCGCTTCAAGGTAAGATGCACTGTGGTGTCGACTCTTTAATAAGTTAGGCCATGAACATTTCCAATGTCTTATCACCGCACAGGTTTATAGGATGGAAGAGAGCGCCTGAATACGAGGACACCTGTGCAAATTTGGATAGACGTTCAAATTTGAATAGAGTGTACACTTTGGTCACTCACAAAATGTTTCAAGATTTAGATTGTTCCATTATTTGATTTTCAGAATTTTGCATTATAATGACAAATAATTGAAATATAAAAAAATATTAAATACAATCACAAGATAATTGTACAACATAATTTACAAATCTATTCGGTAATTTTCAGAAAATGTCTCAAATATAGTTCATAAGCTCCAACACTGTCACAACTCGATAAAAACTGAATTATATGTTCGTTATTTTGTAGCTTTTTCTAACAAATTGCAGAACTAATTTGAAGACGTTTAGTAAAACTTATTCCATAATCCATAAATAGTAATTTAACTTCCTATTTTTAACCACCAGCGAACAGTAAACACGTTGATCTGAAAATTTCGTTTTGCGAGTTGTCACGGAGTAGTTTAGAATACGCAATATAATGTTGAAACTAATTATCAATTAAATATAGCAAAGGTAAACAGATTTAAACTGAAAAATTTTGTGCAAAACGTGCTTACATTAATAGCAGTTTGAGGACGCGCAACAGTAAATCAACACCTAATCAAATTTATGGGTGTATTAAATGATATCGAATTTAATATTAATATAAAGTAATATAAACCGAGAGACTTCTCCGCAATAATGCAACAAATGACAATTGCGTGACTGACAGGTTCAGCAAGGCATGCGATAGTGGCTTTTGCAGGGAAAGTCAGCTTGCGAGCTGACTGCCAGTAGTGAACAACAGTCGGTAGGGCAGGCGCAACACCGGTGGCAGCATGCGGTAGCACGAGGGCGAATCGAACAAGGTAACGCCAGAATTTGATACCGGTAATACGAAACATCAAAATATGTTCAGTAATATGTAATGAAAAGAGTAAGAATATGTAATAAATATGTAAAATCGGATATAATATATAATATTAAAATATACTAACTATAAAACATGTATACCTAACTTGAAATTACATTTATCAACAATTTCCTAAACAAACTTTAAAAATAATACAAACGATTTCAAAATAATTTGAAGAGCACACAATGATGCACGTTCTGCACTTTACAACTTTTCCGTCAGTAGTAAAAAGCTTCATCTATTGCTATCCATAATCATAGTTTAGCCGTCAGAATTGACAGCCGCAATAGAAGCCATTGTACAAACTGGCGATATCTACGACCAGCAATAATCACAGCACCGTGCAGCATTCTCATCAAAGACTTAGGACGTCGGCGGTGGCCAAACTTTCTCGGAAAGTAAAGTTAAAGGTCACAAAAAGCGGCGTCAGTGATACTTTTCACACCTAAAGTGAAAATGATTTCAGTCTGACGCGCGCTTCCCGTCACTGAGATAACTGAAGCAGACTGGCGGAGCTGTAGGAACATCCGACCGATTCTGAAGTCGACAGCACTCAGTAATTATGTAGAAAAAAATTCAGATTAAAAAATTATTGTAGTACAAAAAATTGAAAGAATATAAAATATTTTGTAAAAATAGCAAAATATATAAAATACGTAATACAGTACTAAATATGTAAAAATATGTAACGAAATTAGTTGGAAATTGGGTTAGGATTCGCCAAGATTTCTGTTTTGAGAACGGTAAATAGAAAGACAAAAAAATGTAATTACTTAAAAATGCTGTATCTAGCCTTAACATAAGGTCCAAAGATCTGCACTATACTTATTGTACCAAATTTTAGTGGAAAGGGTACATTTTGTTTCAAATTTATTATTTTATCTGAGAGTATTATAATATACTGTCGAAGCGATTCGAGGATAGTACACCTGAGTCACTTTGCCTGTTACAACTCGTGCGCTATAATGCGTTCTAGTTAAATTGGCATTGACTTAAAAGTAACCTGATTCCATTTTCAATGAAACCTTCAATAGGTTACCTAAGATTATATACTACTTGAAATAACATCCTCGTGAAACCTAAATATTGTACTTAAGGAATTCGACATACTGTACCTAGTAGAAATTTTTATCTGGAAACAGTAGTTTTCTGGTTAAGAAACAAGATCCGATTTATGAACTGTGTGGTCATCAAGCACAAAATCGTATTGCGCCCCGCCCCCTCAGGAAAAAATCCTCTAGATTTACTACAAATGTACAACACTAATTTTTATATAATACGTTTTAAATACTTTAACACAGATACGTTTGATTACTAATTATTTTACAGATACAATAATATTTTAGGCTTTTTAAAAACATGTATGACTTTTTTCAAAACGCTTAGCTCTTTACGGATCAGTCCCCTAACCAACACTATTTTGCTTATAGATAAACTTGAACCTGTTAGGAATCCTTCTTTCCCGGCTATAACTGTAAAGGAAACGCTTGTTTTTCGACTAGATCTGTGAAGAAAGCCCCAAGCCGTCTTCTAGTTGGGGATCTGACACGAATGTATCGCTTCCCGCGCCGGCCGTCCCTCCTATAGTCGTTTCCGAAAACGCGACAAATCGCGTGTAATCAGAACGCATGTTTTGTGGCTCATCGATACCATAAAATTGATTTATGACGAAGCGTCTGTCTGTCCTTTCACCTGCAAACGACTTAAGCATCTAAACCTGACAAAGGATTTTTAATCTAAAATTATTAATCCTTATCGATCTGGCTAAACCCGAGACCCTGCGAGTTGGAAATGGAAATTGACTGCGAATTGGATATTTTTATTGTAGGAGTAGTTTAAACAAAGCCTCAACTTTTCAAAAGTTTATCAAAAATGTCTCTGAATTTTAGATACTTTCTAGAATAGTACAAAGGACACAATAGTAGGGGGGTTATGAGAGAACGGGACCAGGAAGTGCTTATCTTATCAGCTTATCTTATCTACTTCCTGGCCCCGCCCCCCACATCCGGTGTCAACAACCGGCGCCACCAATTATAATGGCAGGAAGTGCTTATCTTATCAGCTCTTATCAGCTTATCTTATCGACTTCCGCCCACCCCTCCCCCTCCCCCCCGCCCCTCCCCCTCCCACCCACCCCTCCGATGTCAACAACCGGCGCCACCAATTATAATGCCCCACCGAATGTCAACAACCCACCACCCCTCCCCCTCCCACCCACCCCTCCGATGTAAACCGGCGCCACCAATTATAATGCCCCCCACCCCCTCCTCCGCCCACCCGATGTAAACAACCGGCCCATTATAATGCCCCCCCTCCCCCTCCTCCGCCCACCCGATGTCAACAAACGGCGCCACCAATTATAATGCCCCCACCGACCGGGGTCACCTCCCCTTGCGACCTCTGTCGGCGAATGGTGGAAGCGTGCGCGCGCTCTGGTGGCGAATTGTGGAAGCGTATGTGTGCGCACTCTGGCGGTGAATTGTGGAAGCGTGTGTGTATGTGTGTGTTTCAAAAATGCTGCTGCCTGAAGCGGATTCGAACCAGCCTCAATCCCATTTCCTGTGTGCGAGGCGACCAGCACTCTGGCTCTGAGCTACGGTGACATCTCGAGTCAAGCTGTCTTGTTTGGGGTTCTGATAGTACACGCGGCCGGGAGGGCGCCGCGCGCTGGCGGCAAGGACCGGATGTTGATAAGATAGCGGCGGGCAGGGGGCGCTGAGGGCGCGCGCTGGCGGCCGGATGTTGATAAGGGCAGGCAGGGGCCGGCGCGGGTGGCTGATAGCGGAGGCTAATGAGTGTAGAGATGCGCGCGCTCTCTATGAGCGATTCGGAGAATGAGATGGCGTTGTGAGCGATGTCGGGGCGCGCATTTTGAATGCACTCTATATAAGATAGCCAGCCGCGCGTTTCTCTCTCTCTCTCGAGTCGAGAGCGCTGACGGTCACTCCCCCGCTGAAAAGACTTTTATAATAGAAAAAAAGGAAGTCCTAAATGGCGGTGACAGGGAAAAAATAAATTGAAAAATCAGTACAATTGAAAGAATGTTTTTTGATGTATTGAAAACAAAAGAATTATAAAATTATTTTCTCACATACATTTCACAATCAGTTTTATTGTTTTGACGATCGTTTCTATTAAATTTCTCCAAATGATGTGTTTACTTTAAAAAACATAGAAAATATCATTATTTCTTTTATATTACATATCCTTTGCAAAGAGAGGTTGTGTTTGTAAATGCATGTTTTCATTGAAGTTTCATAGACCTTTCAAATTTTCTTTCATCACATTTCAAAACATATTTGCATGCTTAGATATTTTTATGAAGAAATTCACACATGTTTGAACATTTTTCAGCACATACTGTATATATTTAGTGTTCTATCTAATCTATGAAGAACTTAAAATTAGTTTTTATATAATTTCTATAAATAGCACATCATTCTTAGATCCTGACTACATACAGTTGTATTTTTCTTATTGTTATACTACGCTTTATAATCCTCTGTACATAGGTTAGATTGCCAAAACGAGTACAAACTCGAGACTGTGCTGACGTAGATGGGCGTCAAACTTCGTCACTGTGGACTGGAGGCCGGTGCCGTATTTTCGAACGGCCAATACACCGTCTGGATGGATTGACGAACGCGAGCGCTCTCGCAGTGCCGACCGGTGAAGGAAGTGGTCGAGTCAAGGACAGCTAACGCTTCAGCGTCGTGAGAATAAACTCCTCCGGTTGGGGGGATCTTTTACCAACTCCTTCCGCCCCGTATGAGTTGTGGGCACTGTCCAGGGGGATGGGGGCACGCTGAAGACAGGGAGCGTTCAAAGCTTTCTGGATGACGCAATAGCGCACGAATATGTCATCAGCTTCACAACACAGGAGGTCACCGCATCCCATACCACTTTCTCGTGACAGCCAATCACGTGTGAAGAGTTTTTTCCTTATCTTCTTCGACATCTGATGATTCTTTTTCTTCCTCGTGGCAGCGTTGGCCAGCACACATCAACGGTCGAGCGATAGACTGCAGTGTAGTAGGGGCGGTGAAGACTGCTGTTGTAGGCGATGATGGTGCGGCGTCGCGGAGGCTGTCCCAGTTCACCACCGCTTCTTCCACGCATCATACGCTTCTTCGTCTGAGTTTGTTCCATGGCGACAGGCGATGGACGAGTGTTGAGACCTGTCTCAACGTGTTGAGACCTGTCTCAACGTGTTTGCAAACGCTCCCCCCTACTACTAGTTGAAAGTGATTCATCATAAATCTCCCTACTACTAAAAATGTCTAACCATAAAATATATAAAAAATTGAAAAATACTACTAAAAATGTCTAATCATAAAATAAATAAAAATGAATGCTAGTCTAACTGAACCCCGCCTGCAGGGACGAGCGTGCACGCTGAAGAAGAAGAAACGGACGGACGCGTACGCAGGATGCGGAAATGACCCCATGGAAGACTTGTAAATTTATCGATCCAATAGCGTTTGTCGTCGGACACGGACAACGAACGCTTGTTTTGAACAAATGAATAATTGATATGTGATTTGGACCGAATAGTACATTGTTTGTCAATTCTATTTTCGTTTCGAAATAAACAGTCCAAATAATTTTGAAATTTATAGCGTTTGACGACCGAACGTTGTACTCCCTTCGCCCGAGAAGAACATGCCCGAGATCGGGTTTCGATGGAGTACATTTTTGGACGTAAACCAACATAGCCGAGCAGGGGATCACTTCCGCATTCGTCCTTAAACAACCCTAAGACCTTTTTATTGCGAGGTGTCACGCCAAATGCGTTATCGGGAGCGAAACAGGATGTATCAAACCAGGATGGATGCCGATTCATCTCAGCGTACACACTCGTGGAAGTAGAAAGAATGAATGAATCGGTATCCATGTAGAGAAGGTGAAGATCACAAAGATGTTTTTGACAGTAATTATAAAAAAAGTCATACATTCTATGCTTCGAAATTTCTAATATACAAAACCCCAAATAGATGGGCTTTGTGAACTTCACCTCCGTTTTTCGCAACTCGATGGTCATGAGATCGCCATTCACGTGGTGACTACGCACGAAAGCGGGATCGGCGATGAGTCGTCTGGCCCCGCACCTCCCCTCCCACTTGTTCACGAGGTAAATGCGTCGGTGGTTGCGCACGTCCTCCATCGACTTGCCGTAAATTGAATTGTTCATGAGTTTGAAAAATTTATCCTCGAAATCGGAGGACGCGCGCTGTCGACGTGCGTTGTTCAGGTCCATGTACGTGGCAAGCCAAGGTCGTTGCGAAAAAGAGAGAACGCGGTGAATTTTCGTGAGTTGCACTCCCAACTCGAGGGCCTGAACTAAATTTCGAATGTGAATGATGTAACGACGCTTGGGGAGCAGCGTCGCTAGCAACTTGGCTTGCCTGCTCTTCGAGTCGGGGGGGACGCGGGTTTCCGGACAGGGCGGCAAATCGCTCAAGCGATCGTGGATGGCGTCAGGATAGTCGAGGTCGACCTCCAAAACGTATCCCCGGTCGACTTCCGCAGCCGCCTCTGCGATGTTCAACCGCTCGATGTCGGTTTCCGGCATCCACCGGAAGTCGCCCACCGGAAGCGGATGTGACATCGAGAAACCATATAAGTTATTTGCGTCGACGTAGGCGAGATAAGATGCCTTATCGCTTGGCCGGAAGCGTTCACCCGCAAAGGGGTGATTGGCCTCAGCGTGACGACCGATCACTTGCACGAGTCCCCCCCGGATGCCCCGTTCGAAAAAGAGAACCATGTCGATGTCCGTGAGTAGCTCTAGTCGAACGCCGCTGGTTTTCAACATGGCGTCCCACGAAAGCCCGGGAGCGGTGTAGTAAAAGAGAGGATCGAGCCCGTACACCTCCAAACACAAATTTCGAAAGGTTTCCATCGTGTCGGTTTCTAACAGCACGTCGACTTTCAAGTACAAATCGGCGTACTGCAGCAAATTTTGAATAGAGAACGCGTCCCACACGGCCTGCGCGTGCGCGTACTCCGAGTCCGACACGGGTGTGTCTGTGAGGCGACTGTAAAAGGCCTCGGGCGACGGTAACCTCGTGTCGTCCAATTTGGACATGTCATTGACATAATCGTAGGGAAACACCCCCTTCCTTCTGGCCAACTCGAAAAGGCGATCGTCGGGAAAGGCTGCACGGGTGAACTTCAAATCGGCCGAATCGAGCGATCGACTTAAAGAGTCGAGCGATGCACCTAAAAATTTCAATGAATCTAAAAAGCGTAGTTCCACTTTCCCGATTCTCTGGGAAATCGCCACGAATCTCTCGTGATTGTGTGGAACCACGCGCAGCCCGTCGTTGTTCATACAGTTCTTTTCGCCCCAGGCCTGAAGGAGAAAATGCCAATCGTAACCGCTCCCGTTGTGCATGACGACGGGGATGAACTTTGGTGCGGGAAAGTTGACGTTGCACGCTTGATGAGCCGCGCCGCGAAAGACACCCGAAAAATGATCGTGGTCCCTGACGCGAACGGAATTTGGAAGAAAAGGTCCTTTGCATATGTGGCATATATCGGAATTTTGAAAAGACGCCTCGTTTTCGTTGTTCATCACGAGGGGAGAAGGATGACTCAAAAGTTGCTCATAATCTTTCGCGAGACCTTCTAAGAATGCTAATAATTGTATCGCGACGTCGGGACCGTGAAAGTTGACCAGTTGATTTCGCGACTCATCAAACGAGCACACCACTTGAAGCGCGGCCGAAAAGGGTTTGTGAATTTGATATGGTTGAAGGAAGGATCCATTCAACGACGGCTCACATGAAGACACGGGGACCGTGAGCGCTTCGAAGTCAACATAAACCGCGATCGGGCATCGTTGTTGTCTTTCGAGGTGCTGAAATTGCATGAAGCGCTCCTCCTCTTTGCCTGTCTCCGACGGAAGGATCAAACGTGCGGGGGACCCCACGGATCGACAATCAATTTCGTGAGCCTCGAGATGCGCTTGCGAGTAAAACACATTCAAACATCTGTCGCAAACGAAAATCCTATGGCTGTGAGCCGTATGTTGAGACCGAATCAGTCTACTTAAATTTTTGATCCAAACGTAATGGGACTGTCCGCCATCGCCATGAATCAACAAGAAATTGAAATGGTTCTCTTTCTTCGACCCCGAAAAGTGTACAGGACCTACGATTTTCCAAGTTTTGTTGGCCGAATCATACTCTAACGTGAAAACATTGAATGAAAAGCTAGAATTTTGACATTCGAAACGTTTGATCTCGTGAACGGGCAGGGGCCAGGAGATGCCGCGCAAATCGAGACTGTTTTCCAACTGATCGAAAAGGGTTTGATAGTTACTGGTACGGTGGGAACTCAAAATTTTGATGTGTGGGGGCTGACGTTTATGAAAAAGAGCCGAAGCCACCGCCCACAGGAAACATTTCTCGTCTCGATTTTGCACGTTGATCACAGCATGACGACTCGCGATGGACGCCGGAAGAGGAAGAAAAGATGAGGCAGAATGAGCGATAGGTTCAAATAAGTGAGCCGAAACATGAAGAGCGACGATAGAGGCCAACGATTTCCCGGAATCTCTCTCGGAAAACTCGTCGAATTTGGAATTTATAGGTTGTGCTATATGAGAAAGGAAAAATTCCGAAATGTCATCCGCTTGCGTTAACACAGCCGTTCGTGCCGAAAGAAAGATAGGCTGCAGCACCCCTACAATTTCGTGCGTCTCGACGTTCTCTTTCTCAATTAAAAATTGACACTCGAGTTGCGCGAAAATTTTGAAATTAGATCGACCGAGAGTGTTGTTGAGCTCTTCAAACATCTTACGATGGAAGGGAACACGACAACGGTTGAGAAACTCGACCGGATCCGCAATGTCATGTGGGGGAGGAGGATTCAAAATGACACCTCGAAATACACGGGCGTTTAAAGACTGAACGACGTCCGTCCATTGGGGAGCGTTTGCAATGTCTCGTTGTTGTTGTTGTTGGTACGGGCAATCTATAGAATCAAACAAAACACACACACACATAAATGATAATCAATCAACACAGCACTAACCACTCCTATTAAAAGAAATTTATTTTACCATCCTCACGCTGCGGAGAAGACACTTCCGCTTGTCGACCTGCATGAGACTCACTTTCGTCACGACGATTGAATAGAAACGGGACATCTATAGAATCCATGAAAACACATACATAAATGATAATCATACAACACATCACTAAGCACTCCTATTAAAATAGATTTATTTTACCATCCTCACGCTGCGGAGAAGACACTACCGCTTGTCGACCTGCATGAGACTCACTTTCGTCACGACGATTGAATAGAAACGGGACATCTATAGAATCCATGAAAACACATACATAAATGATAATCATTCAACACATCACTAAGCACTCCTATTAAAAGAAATTTATTTTACCATCCTCACGCTGCGGAGAAGACACTTCCGCTTGTCGAGCTGCATGAGACTCACTTTCGTCACGAATGTGCCGATTTAACAGAAATTTCTTCATCTCAAATCGAATCACTGAATGCTAACAATCACACGTGACTAACACTCAAATAGCAGTACACAAGACAGAGTTGAATCACACGTGACTAACACGACGTCAACACTGAAATAGCAGTACACAAGAAGGTCCGCACGCTTCAAGAGCAATGGCAGACTAATGGCAGAGCTCTGTGGACATGGAGTTTTAAACCCTATGTTATCTCACACTATCACATCCAGCACGTGCAGTGCGCATGCGCAGAAGCCATTCATCACTCCCCCAAGCGATAGTGATAAGAACAGCAGTCGACCACAGCCGGAAGTTATAATTAGGAAAACAGGATGTCATTGATATCACTCGAGCGCCGGAAGAGATAATTAGGAAAACAGGATGTGTTGATATCACTCGAGGGTCGGAAGTTATAATTAGGAAAACAGGATGTATTGATATCACTCGAGCGCCGGAAGAGATAATTAGGAAAACAGGATGTATTGATATCCCTCGAGCGCCGGAAGAGCTAGTGGAAGCATCCCCCGATCCAGCGGACATTCTAATTGGTGCGCCGGAAGAGATAGTGGAAGCATTCGGCGGTCCAGCGGACATTCTAATTGGAACATCAGAAGAGAGAGTGGAGTCACTGATAATTTAATAATCTCAACGCGCCGACTTAAAAAGGGGTTCCATTCGAGCAACGCTCACTCGCTCGCGTGCCCCAACTAGCTAGACACCATGAGCAGCTCGCAACATGTCATGAACGGGATGCCAGAAGACTCCATGGACTTCGGTGGAGAATTGGTTGAAACATCGCCACCAGCACTTCGAAAACGAAAACTGTAAGTCTTTTTCAATTTTTTCAATTTCATATATCATACATTCAGTGAGTAGTTTCAAAGTGTCTTTTTTTTTTAAAGTATATCAGAAGAGGTAAAAGAAAAAAGAAAAGTGATAAAGAAACAAGCGTGTGAAGAGACATTGAAGTTATTATATGATGATGAGGGGGATCAGACAATTGCTCAGGTAGAAGAAACATCAAAAAACAACATGCTTCTCCCGTTCTCTTCAAGACAGGAAGACAATGCAATGCAAGCAGTACAAATGAATGTCAACACAGACTGCATACAGATTAGTAATAGTGCTGTATTTATATACACATCGAAAAGAACGACCGAGTAAGTGAAATAATTTTCCTTGTAGCTGTTTTACTCTGAGTTGTCATTAAAAATGTTTGTTTTCATTGTTTAGTTCGTGGGAAGCATTAATAAAAAAGATGGAAGCCACTACAACTCGAGTAAACATGAGGCAGTTGCCGAAAGGTATTTTCTTCGAAATTACAGACATACACCTCACTGTCAGTGAGGCATATAAAAAATCATCGTATGTAGCGACTCTGCACAATACATTCGATGTATTTCTCCCAACAAGGTATGCAAAATATGTTTTAATATGTTTGTAAAAAGGTTTTTTTTTAAATCATGCAATAATACTTTTCTTTATAGATTTACATCAGAAATTGAAGCCATAGGCAAAGAAGAATTTTTAGCGGAAAGGCCGCATTTAACTTTTCTTGGGATTCATCCTAAGAATAAAGCAAGTGTTGTACTTATATACAAGTACAAAGATTTATTGAAACAAACAAGTTGGGAAAATCTCTTAATATGGTTCAAGCAATATGGACTTCTAGAAAAAAAGGAAATAATGTACAACTTAATAAATAAATCAAAATGATTGTCTCTCTTATATTTATATCAATTTTTTAATACATTCAATAATTGTTGTCAAAATGTTTATTGCACAACTGAAAAAATGATGTATATTTATTACAGAATAAAACAAAATATGAAATATAAGTGCAGAGTTCTTATTCTCCTACTCCATTCCCCAAATCCTCAAACTTAAAAATACAATATGAAGTTGATAAAATTACACAGGAAAATGCATCAAATATTTATAATGTAAATTATTACATTCATTTCAAAATTTACCATACAAGGTTGTGACAGGATATCAAATAGTGCATTTGAAAAGTTTTTCTTTATTTAAATCAAATGTTTATATAAAACTCGCAAGTCGAAAACAAAACTCTCAGTCGTATCGATGCGATGGATGTCTTCGGACATGCGGTTCGGGCGCGTCACGCCGTCACAAAGCGATACATCGATGAACAAATCGATGACGTTGTGAAGCGTATAAGGAGAGTTGATGAGACTATGGAAACCGTGATCAAAGAAAGCGACCTCGATGCTCTCGAGCAGAAGCTCTCTACGCGTTTCGGAGAACAGGAAAATCAATTAAAGGCGTTCGCGAAAAACGAATGCAAGGCGCTCGAAAGTAAAATTCCTCCCAGGCTCTTGGACACGTTACCGCAAGTCGGTTCGTCCGGTAATTTCAATTTTCATGACAAACTTATTCGCAAAGTAGGCCCTGGCACAAACAGCTCGGACGTTGTGATTAAATCGCAATTGGATGGCACGCTGGCGGATGCGAAGAAACACGCGGAGAATCTTTTTCATATACATAAAGAACTAGTCAAAAACGATTTTTCTAATCTCGAAACAAAGATAGAAGAATTGGAAATGCTCGATGTGAAGAAAGTATTGCAGGAGGAAGTCGATAAACGCAAGACGAGTTTAGGTAAAACTCTGACGAGTCGTTTAAATGCATTGCGTGAGGAAGTCGATAAGCGCATAAACGCAGCCGTTTGCGAAGAAAAATTGAAAAAGCTCGAGGCAGATTATTCTAATCTCGAGAAACTCTTTAACAGCTCTCAGAGCCGAGTGTTGGAAGTGGTGAACGATGTTACTGTTCTCAAGATTAAGCTCCGTAAGGTCCTTAACGTAAGTAACATATGAGCAAATGGTAAGTCAATTCCGTAAGTTGCGTGATGTCTTCAATAACGATAAAGAAAATTTGAAAAACCTCAATACAGTCCAGTCTTACAAAGATAATGGGGAAAATGATTGGTGGCACCTCAAACTCATCATTGACGTCTTTGCTTAGCACCATTCCCATGACGTCCTTGATGGGCGCCATTCCCGAGTGATGGTTGAAAAAAGATCGATCAGATTTGTATATATATTTCGACACTTGCGCTCGTGTATTAGTACTGTCATGGTTCGCACCGTGTGTAGAACAACAACGACGAGAGATTGTAGGAGACAACCTGATAGGGAGTTACGACAAAGAGGTGCACAGAGAGAGAGAAGAACTGATTCTTTTCCTGTTTCCGACGCGGTGATTACTCCGACCGCGATGGGTCGCGGCACTTCTTTGCGAGGTCGGTGCGTCGGCGGTCCCTGTAGGAGGGGGAATCGTCGTCTGCAGGGGAGTGGCGTACGAGGACGGAAGACGACGAGTACGGCGCGTGGCGGTAGAAAGAGTAAGAGAGGTGGCTTTCTGCCCGCCCTCATACCTCTGATTCCAACCATCCTCAGCGGACTGAGCGCGCTCGGGACTGTCGCAGGCGGCGCGACCGCTATCGCAAACGCTGTGAAAAACGCCAAAAATAAAAACAAAGAATTATCGGAAATGGTGCGTCATAACAAGGTCATGGAAGAGACCAGAAAAGGCTCGGGTGTGTTGCTAAGGGCCGCGAAAATGCTTCGAACGAGCAGGAAGACGAAGGGGAGGAGGGGGAGGCCTCAAAAAAACGAATGAGCGGAGTACCGCGTCGAGCGCTCACGCACGAGGAAATGTCACGTTTTGCGAAGATTTTGAATATTCCTCATTTTCGTGGTGTGTTTACGCGGGATGCGCTGCCCAAAAGAACAAGGGCGGAGCGTGAGTGCGGCGTCATCAACCTCGACGACGTCAGCGGCGACGGTACTCATTTCGTCGCGTACGCGAAACGAGGCCGAACGGTGCGTTATTTCGATTCGTTCGGACTTCCGCCCCCTCCCGAATTCCTTCGATACATGCAAAGGCAGCACGTGACGTACAACACACGTCAAGTTCAACAATACAACGCGAACAATTGCGGCAAGTTATGTTTGCAATTTCTTTTTCACGAATGGAAGAAGAAAAAGGAAGATTAAACACCAGACATTGTCATTTTGCTTTTGACGATTGTGTCATGCGCACGTACACCTTAATCGGGAAGGGTCCAGAGGTCTCGGTGAAGTTTGCGCCGGGTGTCGACCTCTCGAATGATGTATATGAGATTGCCTTAGTGCATCTCAGCACCGTTCACACCATTCGCAACGTGAAGGACGGTCACAACCGACTCCACTACGAAGTTGTCGAGGGGGATGGGGCTCCAGCAAGCTATAGTCTGTCCGTCTCTCCGGGTACGTATACTTTAGAAGACATCTATCATCGTATATCAAACAATCTACAGCAACAGTTTCCCGGCGACTTTGCGGCGAAGAAGCACTTTTTCGAATTGGAAGCGGACCCGCAGACGAACAAAGTGCGCGTCAACACGTCATTCACGCTGCGTTTCGATCACGCCGAGTCCATCGGTCCTCTCCTCGGATTTTCAAAGACCGTGTCACCCACACCTTTCGGGGTGTACGTGGCGGCTGATGCTGCGCCGACGATTGTAAAAGATTTCGAGGTGTTCGTGACGTGTAACGTGATCGAAAGTGGATATATAAACCATCGC
Organism: Gryllus longicercus; assembly: GCA_038098605.1. Lineage (NCBI taxonomy): Eukaryota > Metazoa > Arthropoda > Insecta > Orthoptera > Gryllidae > Gryllus > Gryllus longicercus. The sequence continues at coordinate 4,727,541 of JAZDUA010000057.1, read as the reverse complement.
ATAGCGCACGTGCTGTATCAGTTTCACGTGAACGATTTACCCGCCGCCATCGTCGAAGAAAGGCCGGCTGAAAAAATCTTTCACCGCGTCACGCGCCGTTGGATCGATGAGATATCGATTCGACTGGAGAATGCGGACGGTCATCTGATTCCATTGTACTCGGAAACACCGTTGACGTGCACCTTACTCGTACGCCCCAGAAGCAATCCCAATGCTTTCTTCTAAAAGAACATTGAAAAAGCACTATAAAATGCAGGTCGTACCGCGACCGAGGCACAGAGTGCTTTGTCCGCTCACCACGTTAACACCATCCAGTCGACAAACCTTACGAGCGTTGGGTTACTATATTTTTTCTAAAAAGAAGAAAACTGAAGAATGTCGTCGAAGAAAATGAAGACCAATCATCATTCTTTAATTGAATTTGTGGACGAACACGCGATCGACATTCTCCGCAAGGAGAATATAAAACACCACATCGTCAACGAAGCTGTTCACGAACACTTTCCATACATTAAATCGTTTGGTCAAAACGATGAAATTCGCATTAGTATTGTGAATAAGGACGCCGTTCTCTTACCTTGCGAGAGTTCGCTCGTCATCACGGGATCTGCTGTCAAAACGGGCACCGCCACACGCACCAACTGTGAATTGATCAACAATGCTTTCGCCTTTCTTTTTAGCGAAATTCGTTACGAAATCAACAACGTGATCGTCGACGTTGTGAAAAATCCGGGCATCACGAGCACGATAAAGAACGTGTGTTTCCTTTCGCCGGCAGAAAGAAGATCATTTGGCAACGCATGTTGGACCGAAGACCTTCTATTATACGAGTCTGCTGTCAGCAACACCAAATTCATGCTCAGTAAGACCGGGGGAAAATTTTACGGTATCGTGCCATTGCGACTGTGGATGGGATTTTTCGAAGATCACACGCGTATCATGACTGGCGTGAAACACGACCTCGTCCTCATTCGAGGACGTCACGATAATCGATGTCTCACGACGAAAATCGACACACCAGACGAAACAACGATTACCGTGACGGATGTGATTTGGAGAATGCCTCATTTGACACTGAATGATGCAGCTTCCCTCGCGGTGACGCGAACGCTGGACAGTCGGCGACCGATCCCCGTGCAATTCAGACGATGGGAACTTCACGAATATCCCAACGTTCCAAGTGGAGGCATGGGACCGTTTCAGTGGACGGTGAAGACTGCTGCAAAAGAGGATCATCCCTTGTACATTTTCTTTGGAATGCAAACGGGGAGAGACAAGGACCTGAAACAGAATTCGGGTGAATTCGATGGTAACGATATGACAAGAGCAAAACTGTATTTAAACGACGAGTTTTACCCTTATTCCGAACTTCAATGCAATGTAAAATTTTATACTGGCGATGAAAAATGGCACCCGTATCTTTTTGAAATGATGCAAAAAGCTGAACGTTCTTACTACAATCGCAATCCCATCTCGAGCATGGAATATTGGTATCTGAATACTTGGTTTCCTATTATTGTGTGGGACGTCTCCGCCAGAGCGTCTGCCGTACTCCCCTCGCAAACCGACATCAAGATCACGTGGGAAACGGGTACAGCCATGCCTGCCGACGTCACAGCCTATTGTGTCATTATCTACAAAACGGAAGTGCAATACGCACCAATCGACGACTTTGTGGTGAAGAAAAACGTGATCGTATAAGACGTCGCGTGTTTCGTGCACTACCATCATTCCGTGTCTTTCCTTCATGAGATGATGAACGAAGAAGAAGAAGCTCCATCTGCTTCGCCCGGTGAAGACGACGTTGATTCTTCTTCGTCTCGCGATTCGCAACTCGCAGTTTTTATTGACATCAAAGAAAACATGGAGGAGGACCTGGAGGTGAGAGCGGCGTCTTCATCAACTGATTTTCCTTCTGCATGCGGTCATCCCTGTCCGATGCATTGCACATCGAAAAAAAAGAAGAAAACCAGAAAGGACGAGAAACCAAAAGAGCGAAAGATCAAAAAAACAGCGCGACGCCGCAAGACGACGACAGAACGATCAACATCCACTTCACCGGATACGGTCTGCTGCGATCTTCTTCTTCCACTGGACGTCGGCGAATGCGCGCGCAACGCAGCAAATTGGTTAGCGAGAGCTGTGCAGATGGCAATTGTATCGATGTCTACCCCAACAGACAACCATAACTGTCATGTGTAATGTGTCACATTTGTATTTTTTAATTATCAATAAAATGATGTATTTCTATTCATATTTTTTTTTTCATTTCTTATCCTTATCACACACCGAGTAGGGTATCCCTTTCCCCCTCCCACTCTCCTTTGTTGGTTTTAAAAACAGTCTCCTTCGCTAGCATGCAAACAGTCTCTCTCTTTCTTCGCAAGGCGATGAACGTTGTTCAACAATCGGCGACACTGCCCGTCGTGAACGTGACGGCCTTATGGCGTGGGCAAGATGATGAGAACAAGAGTCGACACGGCCCGCTTTTCCCAGATAGCGTGCGCGCTCTTATCGTGGGACCTTCCGGATGTGGAAAGACAAACGTGGTCGTCTCGCTTCTCACCGGACAGTTCGGACTGGCGTTCCGCAACGTGTATTTATATTCCACCACAGACACGCAGCCCATGTACATGTACTTGAAGCAAGTCTGCGACGGACTCCTTCCTTTTCGTTCGTTTTCGCAACACGATAGCATCGTGCCGCCAGCCGCGGCGTTGCCCGACAGTGTTTTCATTTTCGACGACATCACCACCGAAAAACAAGACTGCATCAAAGCCTACTTCGCGGCCGGGAGACATAAACACACGGACGTGCTCTATCTATGTCAAACGTACACCAAAATTCCCAAGCAGTTGATTCGTGATAACGCGAATATGATTGTCATCTTCCGACAAGACGATAACAACCTCGATTATATCTACAAAGAGCATGTCGGAAACGATTTCCGTACATTCAACGATTTTAAGGCGGTGTGTTCCAACGTGTGGAACGCCGACCGTTTTGCATTTGTGGTCATCTGTAAACCAAGTGCACTTCATAATGGTCGATACCGATCGGGCTTCGACCGGTTTCTCGTGCCGACGGACGATGGTGGTGTTGATTTTAAGGTTATATAATATCTTTTCTTTCGCTATAGTCTTCACTCTACGCCATGGTGTACGTGCGACAGCATTTCAATGTCGCGGGACGGGGGGACCGACACTATCGCGGAAGAGGATTTATAGGACGGATGTTGAATCGGGCGATAGACAAACTGCCCTTCGAACTTCACATTCCCGGCGGATATCAATTTTGTGGGCCCGGTACAAAGCTCATGAAGAGACTGCAAAGAGGTGACCGCGGTATTAATCCTTTGGACGAAGCGTGTAGGGAACATGACATCGCTTACCACAACTACAAAAGCGGTGAGGAACGCAAAAGGGCAGACGAAGCACTCGCCAAGACAGCGTGGGAGCGCGTCACGTCCAGAGACGCGAGTGTCGGTGAAAGAGCGGCCGCGCTCGGTGTGGCGGGAGTGATGAAAGTGAAATCCAAAATAGGAGGACGTGTGAAAAAAATAAAACAGATTCGCGAAAACTTGAGAAGAAGAAACGTAGACAGTGAAACAACTAAAAAATATAACAAACAATCAAACATAGACTTGAAAACGCTGTATGCACTTGAGAAAACGAAAAAGAGCTTGCGTGGAAAGACAGCGCGTCCTCGTCCTTCCTCACTACCCGCTCCCCCTCGACTCGTCACGTCGGAAGAGAGGTTGAAAACGGAGTTGGAGAAGGCACGCGAAAACATTCGCAACAAAATGAGCATCTTGAAAGACGCCGAAACGATGCGCAATCGAATACTCGATACTTATCTCACAACGCCCGTCTCGAAAGCGCTGCACCGCTCTCAAAGGGAGGGAAAAAAGAACAACCCATCGTCCACGCGTATCAAATCGGAATCAAGAGTAGAAGAAAAAGAAGAAGGGTCCTCCTTCGAAACTCTCCCAGAGGTCGAAGACGAAGAAGAAGGGAACACAGAAAGAAATAGAGATGATCACAGTCAACATTATGAGCAATTACGGAGCTACTTGTCGAATGCTGCGCTCGACATAGGCGATACGACTTTCGAACCGTACTATAAAGGAGGGCGACCTCACATCGGTAACTCCATCCTAGAACTTGACCCGGAAGATGGAACATTCTCTGTTCAGGGTCACACATTCTATCCAGAACCTGGTCTTCTCGAACTCCTTTTTGAAAAACGGCCCAACTTAGAGGATGTCACGGAAGACGATTTGCAAAAATACAAAACAATTCTCGAACTCACTTCCGCGCACAAGAAGAGCTTCAAATCGAGTTGTCCGTTTAACACGAAAGGAAATCGATGGAAATATCGTACAATTATCTCACGTCTTTTCGGTGGAGGGGAAAGACAAAGCAAAAGACTTGAAGAAAGGAAGAAGAAGAAGAAGAAGAAGGGGAGCGGTCTACGTTTTGTGACGGCACCAGACTACAAATATTGGCGCGATCCGAACACACTTGTGGAGAGGTTAAGTCTGTTACACGCTTCGAAAACGGCCGGTAACAATGGGCTCGATGGTGAAATAGTAGAAATAGAAGATGAATTGCGTGACGCCGGTATTATCGGCTAGTGCCTCTAACCATGCAGAACAAGAAGAAGACGACCGTATTGCCGACCGTTCGACAAGGACTCGCTGCTGAATTGCATGCGCCTGCCCGACGCCGTTACGCGAGACGGCGGGTGATAACGAAAGGACTCGATGATCTATGGCAAACCGATTTGGTCGACATGCAACCGTACTCCAAAAGCAATAGAGGAATGCGATACATTCTCACCGTCATCGACGTGTATAGCAAGTACGCCTGGGCGGAAGCGATAAAGAAAAAGACGGGAGCGGAAGTCGTCAAGGCTTTCAACAGCATCGTGACGTCGAGCGGGCGAGTGCCTCACTTCCTACAAACCGACCAAGGCACCGAGTTTTACAATACCGCACTCAACAAGTGGCTCCGAGAGCGTGACATTCGTCATTATTCCACCTTTTCCAACGTGAAAGCCGGCGTTGTCGAACGTTTCAATCGAACGCTCAAGGAGCGGATGTGGAGACGCTTCACTGCCGAGGGGACGCGACGGTGGACCCTTATGCTCCCCACCCTCCTCCGAGATTACAACAATACCAAACATCGAACAATCGACATGAAGCCGAAGGACGTCAAGGACGATAGACTCATGCGCACGGTGTACGGGCAAGTTAAAACGCTCGACCCGCGTCTCCTGAGGACAAATCGATTTCGCGTTGGGGACCTTGTTCGGGTGAGCACGTACAAAAGCTCACCGTTTCGGAAAGGCTACGAAGCGCGATGGGGAACCGAACTCTTCAAAATCGTTCGTGTGCATCTCTCGAATCCCGTCACGTACTCGCTAGAAGATCTGCAAGGTGAAACAATCAAGGGCCGCTTCTATACCGAGGAATTGCATCGCACGCGATATCTCGATCGATATTTAGTCGAGCGTGTCGTACGGAAAAAGGGTCCGCTTCGCCTCGTGAAATGGCTCGGTTTCGACTCACGCCATAATTCGTGGGTACATGCGAGAGACATTGAAGCATAAGAGGGATTTGCATCCTCGCGCGGACAATCACACTTCGACATGTTTGCTGACGTCACAGTCTTGTATAAGAAGGACGACGAAAGCACGACAATCGTCAGTTCTTGTCGCGTGCGAAAGCGAGTCGCTGCTACCCTGCTCGATGATCATTGCGCTGTGTCATTCGATTTTTTGTTTTCCTCTGTAACTGTGTCTGCGCTCCTTTGATCATGTTGCGCTACGTGAAACATTCTTTATACAATCTATTGAAAGAAGAAGACGAACAGCGAGACAATGCTTCTTCTTCACCTGAACAGAACAGTTCGCAAGAAGAAAAATCATTTCGAAACGAGAACGAGGGGGAGGGGACTTTGTGGTCAACACAGCCGACCACCCCGTGGCGCGAAAACGAATCCGGTAGAAGAAGAAGAAGAAGACGTGTGCTCACAGCTGTCGCTGATCTTCAAGGGTTTTGGATAGGCGGACAATTCATTATCAAAGTGCTAACCGTCATCCGGACCGCCAAAGATGTTCCTGAGGAACGGTTCGTTCAGAAATTCACCTTTCGTCCACCGCGACCTTTCTATACTTTGAACAGCGACGACAAGAGACAAGTGTGGTGGATCAAAAGCTGCCATCACGCCACACCGCCGTGGAGTAGCGGCCGTTACGATTATCGAGACAGGACGTTTGTGATGTTGAAAGCTTTCGAAGGTGTCACAACAATATACGTTAAGGGAGCACAGAAGAAAGAGTGGCTGCTGGATGTTATTCAAGGAAAACGTATTGTTGATCTGGAGTCGATCGGATGCCCTCCGCTGAAGGAGTGTTTACACGCGTACCGCGAACTCTACGCTTGCGGTGATGTTAGCTTAGCCGGACAGCACGTCATCGCCCTGTACGACTGGATGAGTGTCAATCGACCGCATTTATTGCATCATGAATGGGAGGAGTCGAAAAGGAAGATTGTGTAATCGGCCTCTTCCATTCAAGGACGATAAGATGAACAAGTTCCTGCATGTTGCAACATGAATGGGAGGAGTCGAAAAGGGAGATTGTGTAATCGGCCTCTTCCGTTCAAGGACGATAAGATAAACAAGTTCCTGCATGTTGCAACATGAAGGGGAGGAGTCGAAAAGGGAGATTGTCGGCCTCTTCCGTTCGAGAACGATAAGATGAACAAGTTCCTGCATGTTATAATCACGCTCTCCACCGCTTCGCTCATCAGTACGATGTCGAGTGTTCCGTCGTACGCATCCGCTCATCCGCTCATCTGCTACGTTGCCGAAGTATTGGAGCATACCAGACAAGAGATCAGGCGAGAGACGCGCGAAAACATCGAGCGCGCTTTCAGAAAGTTGTATGAAGCCGATTACAAGCTTACACTTCTCGACTCGGATACATTGAGTCAATTGCCGGTCGAATTTTTGTGTCATTGGCCCGCGTCTCACGAGGTTGAGCGCGTTTTCGAGAAACTCCCTGAAGACATCAAAAAATTACCGTGTATTGAAGAACTTCGTTCGTGTAAAGAGCATTGGAATCGCGGACGCACACACATCGATGGACCGCCGCCGTCGAAGCGGAATTGTCGCTTTTGCATCTATCTCCGCCAGCCTTGCATCCAACACTACTCTGAGGAGGAGGACGCTGCCGCACCGTCGGGCTGCCCGTCGTGACAAACCGTCGCCCTTCTCGTCTGCACACAACACTACGCTCAACACGACAACGGATCTCGGCCATTGAAACGGAATGATGTGTGTGTGTTTTGTAAGAGGAATATTGTGACGTGTGTGTGCTATGAATTGGATGGATAGCATCATTGTTGGTGTAGCCCTCCTGAACTTTGCTTTCATGTTCGCTGCTTTTATCTGTTTAATATTTTGACGTGAAACAAAAAGAAGAAAAATGGAAGACCAATGGACAAGTGACACACCGCCACCATCACCGCCTCCACCTCCTTTTGTGGAAGTTCGATCCACTGCATCCCCTCCTCTATGTTGCACCATTTGTCAAAACGATGACACTCCCCCTCCTGTGATGGCGCGCACACTGTGCAATCACTTTTTTTGTCTTGAGTGTATACAAACGTGGCTAGACGTGAACAATACATGTCCTATGTGTCGACGCGAATTAAAACCTCCCCCACCCGAAGCTTATCTGAATCTAGATGAATACATTATGGCATCGATGGTGGATGACAGAATCATTATGCAGGCGTACATTTATCTCTGCAACGTCATGTGCACACTTCCCGCCAACGAGAGAGTAGCGGTTCGAGAGGTCCTGGAGGCTCTCTGTGATGAAATATGTCGACGACGTAACGCCGAGACAATAGCTCAACGAGCTATTCGACGAGCTCGACGAGGGGTGGTGTGATATGTCGACAAGAGGGGGATGTGTTGTCACTGGTGATAAGTCCACCGCAGTTAACGGTGAAATTGTGTGGGGAAATCGCTAAATATCTAACAGGCAAACAAACATGAATGTTATTTATTCTATGTATAATTTGATTTTTATTTGATTTCAATAAACAAAAAACTTTCTCTTTCAATTTGTATTGTTTTTCATTTGTTTTTCCTATCACCGCCTTTTAGGGTTTCCCTTTCTTCTATTATGAAAGTCTTTTCAGCGGGGCAGCGAGCGTCAGCGCTCTCGAGAGAGAGAGAGAGAGAGAGTGAGAGACGTGCGGCTGGCTATCTTATATAGAGTGCATTCAAAATGCGCGCCCCGACGTCGCTCACAACTCCATCTCGTTCTCCGGCTCCTAGAGAGCGCGCGTATCTCTATACTCATTAGTCTGCGCAGCGCGCGTCCTCTGCCACCCGCGCCGGGCCCTGCCCGCCGCTATCTTATCAACATCCGGTCGCCAGCGCGCACCCTCAGCGCCCCCTGCCCGCCGCTATCTTATCAGCCACCCGGCCGTTGCCGCCAGCGCGCGGCGCCCTCCCGACCGCGTGTACTATCAGTAGCCCAAAGCAGACAGCTTGACTCGAGATGTCACCGTAGCTCAGAGCCAAAGTGCTGGTCGCCTCCCACACAGGAAATGAGGCTGGTTCGAATCCGCTTCAGGCAGGAGCATTTTTGAAACACATACACACACACACGCTTCCACAATTCACCACCAGAGCGCACACATATACGCTTCCACAATTCACCACCAGAGTGCACACACACTTCCACACTTCGCCACCAGAGGTCGCAAGGGAGGGGGGTGGAGAGGGGTCATTGACCCCGGTCGGTGGGGCATTATAAATGGTGGCGCCGGTTGTTTACATCGGGTGGGCGGAGGAGGGGGAGGGGGGGCATTATAATTGGTGGCGCCGGTTGTTTACATCGGGTGGGCGGAGGAGGGGGAGGGGGGGGGCATTATAATGGGTGGCGCCGGTTGTTTACATCGGAGGGGTGGGTGGGAGGGGGAGGGGTGGTGGGTTGTTGACATTCGGTGGGGCATTATAATTGGTGGCGCCGGTTGTTGACATCGGAAGTGAGGTGGGAGCGGGGGGAGGGGGAGGGGCGGGGGCGGGGGGAGGGGGAGGGGTGGGCGGAAGTAGATAAGATAAGCTGATAAGAACACCAGATAAGATAAGCACTTCCTGCCATTATAATTGGTGGCGCCGGTTGTTGACACCGGATGTGGGGGGCGGGGCCAGGAAGTAGATAAGATAAGCTGATAAGATAAGCACTTCCTGGTCCCGTTCTCTCATAACCCCCCTACTCACAATATGCAAAGGATGCATCCCAAAAATGTTATTCCCTACATTTTCGTTAAACTTAAATTTTCAAAAATTGTAATGCAGCATTGAAAACAGATTTTGCGACAGAAAAAATCATATTGTGGTCCCTGATACAGAAAACAGGATAATTCATGCTCTTATATAAAGTACTCGTACATAACTTACAGTGTGTAGTCAGAATACATTTTATGGGTCTTTCATACCGAAAAATTAGTTTCCGGCAAAGCGTATCTTCGTCTGTCGTGGTCAACACTAGCGCCTTACGACGAATCTTTTCCAAAATTGCCATTCCCCGAACAATCATGTCGACCTCGCGGCCCTGCGAATTTGAAAAGGATATCGGAAAATCCTTCGTACATTGCCTTCGGAGGGAAAGTAAAGCCGGTTGTCCAAGGTTGTAGTTTTACGGCAAGTAAAATATCTTCAAGACTAAAAAAACATCTGTGCTAAAGTCTAGTAGTCTGTTTCGTCGGCCGAGTGACCGACACTTTTCGCTGCTTCATGGCGAACGGTGGGTAACAAAATTTGCGTGGTCATACGGAAGTGCTGGTCTGCTGACCTGGGCCTCGCCACGTAAAAAAGGCCTCATTGAATTGAATCGAATTGCATTGCGTTGTGCAGGCCCCGCAGCCGGCCGAGCCGTGGGCGGGCGTCCGCGACGCCACGCGTCCGGGCAACCCCTGCCTGCACCTCAACACCCTGGTCAAGCGGCTGGTGGGCAGCGAGGACTGCCTCTTCCTGAACGTGTTCACGCGCCGCCTACCCACCACCGATGCCGCCGCCAGCCTCGAACCGCGGGCCGTGATGGTGTGGATCCACGGGGGAGGCTTCACAGAGGGCTCCGGCAACGACTGGGGGCCGGAGCACTTCATGGAGCACGACGTGGTGCTCGTCACCTTCAACTATCGCCTGGGGCCTCTGGGTAGGCAACAACATTCTCGCTTGTTCGTAACAGCCCCACACCAATACAGTTTCCGTATACGCGTAACACCAGCGAAGGAGGGAGGGGGGAGCTGTGGACCCCAGAATGAATTTCAATACAATTCAATGAACATATATGTTTTAACTAATAATTGATTAATTTAGCAATATATTAGAATCATTTTCTGCAAGATTGTGAAGTTTTGATGTATGGCAAAGGCAAACGTATTACAGATTCTATTGTTGCGTGGAGACATAAATTGCAGAATCTTAAAGTAAAAAGGGGAGTCCGAAAACTATACAGTATCAATCATACACTCGGGTAGAAAACTATATCGTATTGCTTCTCCCAGAAAGTAAACATTCCTTTTTTAAATGTATTTCCTTCCCGTTCGACTTTTGTCTTTCGGGGGTTTTGACGGCTACAATGTTACATACAATGATTTTACTTGGCCTTCCTCAGGCAAATTCAAGTCTCGGAATAACCCTTCACTATTTTTTTTAATTTCATATTTGGATATCTTCACTAAGAGAAGTTTGCATTTGTGGTTTAGACGAGGAGGGAGAGTGCTTGTGGGAAGAGAGGGGGGGGGGAAATTTTATGAATTAGGGTAGGCGAAAGAGATCTTTGGATCTAATGCGTGATGGCTAATGTGCGTTTTGGCCGAGATTGAATATTGGAGTGTTGGGGCAATCTGGGAGGGGAGAATAATATTTTTCAGAGGTTTGTGAGATGAATTCTGAGAGGAGAGGTATTTGAAGCTCTCGCTGGATTTGTGAATTTGAAATGAACTAGGGGGCTTTCAAGGTTTCTTCGATATTTATTTTGGATTGCCTGTAAAACGGATAGATTTGTTGGTGCTATGTTGCGCCATATTGAACATACGTATGTCATTGTGGGTCTTATTATCATTTTATAGATGAGTAGCCCAGTTTCTATACTGAGGGTGGAATTTCTGTTGATAAACGGATATAGCTTTAGACTTTGGGCACGTGTCTTATGGGCTGTTGATTGAATGTGCGATTTCCACGTCAGTCGTTGGTCCGGTAAGACACCTAGGTATTTGGATGGAAGAATGAGAAAGCCAGGAGACAGTGTTATTTATTCGCAGGGGTGTAGGGAAGGGAGAACGTCTGAGAATGAATATTTTAGATTGCGATTTTAAGAATAAACATTCCTGAGCAATCAATCTTTGCTGGATTATCATTGTAAACAATCTTGCATGAACCCCTTATTTTCAATTCATTATTCAATTAATTTCGTGATATAACTATGCGTAGGTTTTGGTACACTCTTGGAAAGACAAACTGAGTGGGAGTTTTACATTAAGTCAAAAATTAATATTACGTTAATTGTGGTATAATTCCTAACGTGAAAAATAATTTCCTTCAGACTTTAAAGATGAAAACCCACATTGTAAATAGCCTTGGATTACGATGCAAGGTTTATAAAAGCGTTTTAACAATTTTACTGTAGCTAATGTTAATCAACCCCAAACATTTACATAACTAGATGGTGCTTTGGAATGGCCCATATATTTGTGTTACGCTTAATAAAATAGTAATTATTTTAATTTAGCTAAAAATATAGCCAAAACTGACCTTTTTATGCTTCCGTCGCACTTAATGTTCTTTTCAGCATTGAATCTAAATATTTTAATTACTTCGATACCGTTTTCGTAGTAACAACTCAAACAATATTGCACTCGTGTCAAAATGTTGTGTCGTGTATAAATATTGCATTCAGTAATGAAGTTTCTCAAAATTATATAAATCTACAAAAATTATATCAATACAACGTTTACGTTCATGTGTTAAGTTAGGAAATTTTTTTATCCAAAAACACACATTGGCAAATTATTACGTGTTGAAACAACGTTACGTGAAATGGTCCTATCACATATCCAGGTCATACAATAAAATAACAAAGTTCGAATGCATCCATCAGCGAAGCGCTTCTCGGACGTGAAGAGGAAAACGTTGTGGGAAGCGGCCTTCATTCACAGTCACACGAGAAGACCATGTAGATGGCATACAATGCCTATTGTTCCTTTTTCTGTTTATTGTCTAATGGCGAACTCGCCTGCTTTTAGGATTTCTGAGCCTGGGGACGAAGGAGTTGCCAGGCAATGCTGGCCTGAAGGATCAGGTGCTGGTTCTCCGCTGGGTGCGGGATAACATCGCCGTGTTCGGAGGGGACCCCCACAACGTCACGCTCTTCGGGGAGAGCGCGGGCGCGTCCTGTGCTCACCTGCACTGGATGTCCCCGCTGTCCAAAGGTGAGCGGGGCATTGCCTCTACCGCCCACATATAGTAATGCGCGAAACGGGCCAACTAAGAGCTTCTCTGCCGCAATGTCAACTGCAAATTGGGGTTTAGAAAGCATCTACACCCGTCTACTCGTGTTATAACTGTGTGTACATACGTTGGAGTTATTATTAGAACACGATTATTCTAATAGTCCGTGGCAAGGCAGTGTAGATTACCTTGTCTATGGCATTATGAACAATAATAAAGTTAGTAATTAAATGACTCCAAAAATGGTTTCAAAATTTATATTTAAACTGTCCACGGATAGCATATAAAGAACGCTTTAAAATGGTGCAGGACTCGTTTTCGTTAATCTCTGAATTTTGGAAATTTGCAAAAGTTAGAATTAATTCGAAAAAGGTATATACTGTTCTAGCGGCACCCGTAGCTTTTGAATTAATTCTAACAATATCGACTTGTAAAAGGTCTCTTGCATTAGTAAGGGAGGGGCCTCCGAAGCCCACAACTTAAATTTTGATTTTATAATTTTCATGAATTTGATTATATGGACATGTTAGACAATTTTATTAAATTATTAAATTGTATCAGTTAATACACCTTTTTACTCGTTTTAAAAACACCTTTTATTTCGCATTCTACAATTTAAAAAATATTGTATATATACCAAAATAACACCAAAACATTTTTTTTTAAATAAAGACCGATATTCCTATCAAAGCAACGAATTTAATCAATCGATGATGTATTAATTTACGTGACGAGGCTCAGGCCGTAATGTCTGCTCTTTCGAGTGACTATACGCAAATTTCGCTACACTCCTATCACCTTCTATGAGTGCGTTTTAATATTTAATTAAATTATACTACGACAAAGTAATACAAATATTTCCAAAATATGATTTATTTTTAGTGAATATTCCCGATCTTTTTAACCACAATCAAAGCCGCTGTAACAACTCAAATTATAACAAAAACTTATAAAAAATGGGATCATATTTTGAACAAAAAGCACATCACAAACTATATCAATGATTTTCAGCTTCCATAAAAATGAAACCTATAAAAAACAACCGATCCTCGTTAGCCCTCTGAAACAGCTCTTGGTGATTCTGGGATTAACAGGCGCTATTGATTTCCACAGGGCTGTTTCGGCGCCTGATCTGCTCGAGCGGTTCCGGCTTGTGCTGGTGGAGCATCTCCAGGGACAGCGTAGGGCGCGCCAAGCGCCTGGCCCTGGCCGCCGGGTGCGACGCAGCCATCCTGGACGATTGCGACGCGCTCGTTCAGTGGTATGATGTACTAACGTTTTACATTTTACTTCTACAAGTAATGCAACGACATTGTCATGACAATGTCATTGCATCACGCTTTTACACACGCATGACCTTTCAGCTCCTCTGGAGACATCAGGAATCTTTTCACGAGGGAGGGAGGGAGGAAGGAAAACTTGGAGTTTACACATAGTCGGTTTGCAAGTGTAGTAGTTGCAATAAAACATCCTGTCTCGCATTATTTTTGAATTTGCCATTTTAGAAAGTTCAGAAAGTTCAATGAAAATGAGACCCACCCCATTCTTAAGCATCCCTTCTTATATCAGTGGAAAAAATGTAGAGTGGTTTTTGAGAAAAACGTGTTAAATTTATTTCAATTGTCTACATTTCGCGCCAAATTACACGAAAACTACTTATATTTCCGTAAAATTAAACATTAACTTATTTAAAGATCGGTCTTTAAGGAACAGATTTCATTAAGGAAAATTCTCTATCTTCAGTATTATAGTTGTAAGAAGACGCCCCCCCCCCAAAAAAATGCACTTTTGCAATTTTCCAAATCTGTGATTTCAACGAAGACGATACCTGCAGTAATCTCTTAAGCGTCCTTTACGCTGACCGAAGACAAAATTTGATCAAAAATTTGGTGCTATTTTTGAGAAAATTTTGAAAATGTTATTGAGGCTTCACGGTAAGTACCCTCAAAATCAAAAATCAGTTTGAAACTTCCAAAGCCTCAAGTTCAGTCAGATCGACTGAAAAATATCAATTTTCAAGAAAATTGGCAGTTTAGGCGCAAGCATTGACCACGGAGCGAACAGAGAGACTTTTTGCTGCCAATCGATTTTTCGGTAACAAGGACCCAGAAAACATGGATTTTGGCTACACCACGTGTTAGTTTTTTTCTATATTTAGCAAACAGAATTTATACACTTTTTCGTTATGTGAGTCCATGAAAAAAGAGTTTTTCTGCTGAAAATTCGCCGTTTTGCGGTGCACGATTATATAACTTACTCTTCATAAGAAATAACTTCGTAAGGGCGGGAAAGTAAAACATTAACAAAATATCATTTCTGAGTTAAGTGAAGAATGTATAAAATTATGTATTTTTATTAGTAAAAATGTATTAAAGATAGCTCACAAATCAACCGAGTCAAAAAACACTTTGCCTTTGCAGAGGATGTTCAGAATAAGACCGTTATCTTCTATCTTCTTCTTCTATCTTCTATATATATAAAAATGAATTGCTGTTGGTTAGTGTCGCTAAAACTCGAGAACGGCTGAACGGATTTATCTTATCTTGGTTTTGAAATGTTCGTGGAGGTCTAGGGAAGGTTTAAAAGTTGAGAAAATTTCGAATAATTGCCGGGAAAACCCTGAAAACAGCCCTTTTCTATTTCCCATACAAACGTTTTCTAAATAAAATGAAGTCAATTTGTAATTTATTACCGCTGCATAAAGTGCAAATTCGCGTGCGTGTTGGAGGATCTAATGTGTGTGTGTGTGTGTGTGTGATATTTTGTGATAGTGACACTCTACTGCTAAATGAGCGAGAATTCTTCTCAATTTACGATGCCGAGGAGAAGACGACCTGACTTAGGTCGTCGCAGTCAATCAAATGTGCGAAGAGCTACCTCACGTGCTAACCGCACTGATGACCAGAGAGAGACAGATCAAGAAAATAGTCGTATTGCTATGTCAGAATTGCGTTCTTTAGTGAGTGACAATGTAGTAGATAGGTTTAGAATGCAACGAGCGCATGCATATCACACACAACAGCAGCAAGCTAGACATAATGAAATTGAGCGAATCCGCAGACGCAGTGCTCCTGTGATTCTTGAACGAGCTGCATTCCACTATGATCCGGCAATTGATTATTGTGCCGACAAATCGGTAACAATTGGGGAAATGAAAATAATTTGTGAATATTGTAAGGCGTTAAAATACACTGGTAAATCTACTGGATTATGTTGTGGTGGAGGCAAAGTAAAATTGCCACAATTGGTCCCACCACCCGATCCTTTACGCTCTTTAGTTTCTGGGATTGGAAATGATTCTAAGCACTTCTTGGCCAACATTCAGAAATATAACAGCTGTTTTCAGATGACATCATTTGGCGCTACACATATTATACAGGACAATTTCATGCCCACTTTCAAGGTATTATACCAGAATATTTTTTATAATATTCAAGTTTGTACTATAATAAATATAAATCGGAAATAAATAATGGACAAATTTTTAAAAATTACAGATAAAAGGACAAATTTATCACTTACTGGGAACACTGTTACCACTACCTGATGCAGATCATCAATTTTTACAAATTTATTTTATGGGCAATTCAGATGCGGAAATTGATAATCGTTGTGCTCACAATCCAACAGTGAAGAGAACCATTGTCCAAGAATTACAAATGTTTCTTCATCAGAATAACAATTTAGTAAACATATTCAAAATAGCATTGGATCGGATGCCATCTGATAGCCATAATATTATCATTCGAACACACAAGGAGATTTAATTCACGTACCATTGATGAAGTGGCTGTTGTCATTGTGGGAGAAAATTTACAATCTAGAGATATTGTGCTTCATCGTCGGAATAGTGATTTAAAACTTGTATCTGAAACACACAGGAGTTATGATGCAGTACAATATCCTTTGATCTTCTGACAGGGGGAAGATGGATACCATTTTAATATCAAAATGGTAAATCAAGTAACAGGTAAATAAATTGAACAAGATTAAATAATATTTTAAATTCAATTCATCTAAGTAACAATTTAAACATTTATCATTTTTGATTGCAGGTGCTGAAACCAACAAAAAAGTTAGTGCTATGAATTTCTATTCATACAGACTCATGATCCGTCAAGGTGAAGTAAATCATATTTTGATGTGTCAACGACTTTTTTATCAGTTTGCAGTTGACATGTATGTAAAAATTAAGACTGACATACATCCGTTTGAACCAACGACGGCTACGATCAGAGGAATACATTCATCTCCGCGATGCTATAAATGCCGATGGCAATGTGAATTATGTAGGAAGAATGACAAGTTTGCCAGCCACTTATATAGGAAGCCCACGCCACATGCATGAATATGCTCAGGATGCTATGTCATATGATAGGCATTATGGCCGCCCAGACTTATTTGTTACATTCACATGTAACCCAAAATGGTCCGAAATCGAGAGGGAATTACTACATAACCAAACACCAGTTGGTAGACATGACATAACTGCCAGAGTTTTTAAACAAAAATTAAAATCTCTCATGAATTTCTTAATAAAGCATTGTGTGTATGGCCGAGTACGTTGTTGTATGTACTCTGTAGAATGGCAAAAGCGTGGATTGCTACATGCGCACATTTTAGTCTGGTTAGTGGACAAAATAAAGCCAGATGAGGTTGATTCCATAATTTCAGCTGAAATTCCATATGAAATAGTTGGCCCAAAATTGCATGCAGTAGTTACCAAACACATAATACATGGATCTTGCGCACTTTTCAACTACAATTTACCCTGTATGGTCGACGGCAAGTGTTCCAAGTGATACCCAACAGACCTGCTTGCTGAAACCATAACGGGAAATGATGGATACCCATTGTATCGTCGGCGATCAGTTGCGGACAATGGGCGATCGATAGTTGTGAAGGTAAGAGGACAAAATGTTGATGTAGACAATCGTTGGATTGTGCCATACTCGCCAGTATTGGCCAAAGCTTTTGAGACTCACATCTATGTGGAATATTGTAACTCTGTGAAGACGATAAAGTACATGTATAAATATGTTAACAAAGGTAGTGATATGGCTGTCTTCGGTGTAAACAAAGCAAATGATGAAATATCACAGT
Source organism: Gryllus longicercus (assembly GCA_038098605.1). Classification (NCBI taxonomy): domain Eukaryota; kingdom Metazoa; phylum Arthropoda; class Insecta; order Orthoptera; family Gryllidae; genus Gryllus; species Gryllus longicercus. The sequence continues at coordinate 4,709,896 of JAZDUA010000057.1, read as the reverse complement.
ACCAGATGGGTCGCTATGTAAGAAGCAATTTGGCGTATCTTGATATGCGTATGATACGCTCAAGGATTCCGTAATATCTTCATCGCCGCATCAAATTCGTACATTGTTTGCAATTATCATATCGACATGTTTCCCTTCGAATCCAAAAGATTTGTGGGTTAAGTATAGAGATGACATGTCTGAGGATGTTTTGCATCGTGTACGCCGTCAAACTTTGAACCCTACACTACAAATGACTGAAGAAATTTACAATGAGACATTGATCATGATAGAAGATATGTGTTTATTGATGGCAAATAAAGTATTGTCGTGTTTGCGAATGACAGCACCCAGCCGTCACGATGCATTAAACCACGAGTTGCAAAGAGAACAGTACGATATTGAGGCATTGGCCGAAACAGTTCGTACAAATGTTCCACAATTAAATCAACAACAAAGAATTGCATACGACACTTTGATAAAAGCTGTGAACAGTGGATCTGGTGGAATTTATTTCCTTGATGCTCCCGGAGGAAGCGGGAAAACTTTTTTAATTTCATTGCTTTTGGGGAGGATCAGATCGCGAAATGATGTTGCTCTAGCGTTGGCTTCATCTGGAATAGTAGCGACTCTGCTAGAAGGCGGGCGAACTGCACATTCTGCCTTGAAATCACCGAAACACCAATTTGCAACATCGCCAAAAATAGCGCAATGGCCAAGATCCTACAGGTAGGCAAATTGATTGTTTGGGATGAATGCACAATGGCCCATAAGAGGTCACTGGAGGCACTGGACAGTACGTTGAAAGATCTTCGTGACAACCAAAATATTTTTGGTGGGGCCATGATTCTGTTGTCAGGTGATTTTCGTCAGACTCTTCCAGTTATTCCCCGATCAACTGTTGCTGATGAACTAAATGCATGCCTAAAATCATCGAATTTGTGGCAGTACGTAAAGACAAACCACTTAACAACTAACATGCGAGTATTTTTGCAACAATATGAAACTGCAAATGTGTTTGCGAAGCAGTTGTTAGACATTGGAAATAATAAAGTTGCAATGGACACCTCGACCGGATTCATGACATTACCCACAGATTTTTGTCACATCACAGACTCAAAAGAGGAGCTTTTTCAGCGCGTTTTCCCAGATATAGCGCAAAAGTTCAATAACCATAATTGGCTGGGTGAACGAGCAATATTGGCGGCGAAAAATAAAGATGTCGAGGATCTCAATGCGACCATTCAGATTTTTCTTCCAGGACAGTTGGTTTCCTTCAAATCAGTCGACACCGTTGTGAACCAGGATGACGTAGTCAACTATCCCACGGAGTTTTTAAATTCACTGGAATTGCCTGGATTATCACCTCACAATTTGCAGTTAAAAGTAGGATCACTTGTTATGTTGCGTAACATTAATCAACCTCGACTATGCAATGAAACAAGATTGGCTGTGAAAAAGCTGATTAATAACGCCTACGTAAGCTTCCGCGGCTCGAATCCATGAATTCTCGGCTATCCGGGAGACGTCGCGTCGTTGGCTGGGGTGCCACCCCAGCCAACGACGCGGCGTCTCCCGGATAGCCGAGAATTAAATTGATGAATAACGTCATTGAGACAACAATCATAAAAGGAAAATACAAAGGAGAGGATGTCTTGATCCCGCGGATACCGATGATTCCAACGGACTTACCATTCGATTTTAAACGCTTACCATTTCCAGTACGTCTGGCCTTTGCGATGACCATAAATAAATCGCAAGGACAGTCGTCAGAAGTTTGTGGAATCAACTTAGAGTTTCCCTGTTTCGCGCATGGACAATTATACTTCGCGTGTTCGCGCGTCGGAAAACCGTCTTCTTTGTTTATTTACGCACCACAAAACAAAACAAAAAATATAGTTTATGAGAAAGCTTTAAATTGATTAACAGACTGTATTATAACAGTGTGTGTCTGTAAATATCAAATTTAAACCTTATAAATAGCCAGTATTTCAGGAAAACTGTTTTGTAAGTAAGCAACATGATGTGTCGAAAATAATAATAAATCTTTGTTTTAAAAAAATTTTATATAAAAGTTTAGGTCTTTTATTTATCGTTGAGGCAGTACGAAGTCTGCCGAGTCAGCTAGTCATGCAATATAAGTTTGGTGTTTCACTTCTGAATACAATGACATGTGAGTACATGAGAATACAATGGCACTGTGCTGAGGGAGGTTAAAGCCAAAGGTTAAGGTTAGTAGGCATTTCTCTAGTCCACATCGCAGAATGTGGACTAGAGAGACTAAAATGGTCAGCAGCAAAAATATGTTTTACTTTTTTTAAATTTTATAAGCATCCGTCATTTGCTTTTGATGAAATCACTTTTTCAAGGTTCTTGTAAAAAAGTGGGATTAAATACAGACTGGTTAAATTTGTGCTTGTTAAAGGTTTGCGCCGTTGTTGCCATAAACTATCAATGTGGTCTGTAAGTGACTTCTCGGGAAAATATCTACCTCTAACATAGACGGTATGTTACAGACAAGTAAGATACGATTTCCCGTTCGGAAGAACTTTATTACTGAAACATTCTCAGTGAACTAGTTCACGAAATGTGTACTTCAATAAATTGAAGGAAATTAAAATAAATTATAGTAATCAATTTAAATTTCAAAAAAACAACAACCAATAATAGACCAAAAGTAAACTTGTGCAACAGTGAATCTCAAATAGAGTAATTATCTTGTTAATTTTCCAATCTTGCGCAGCTAAATACATGAATTTTTTAAAAGTACTTTTTGCGCTCAATCCCTAAAAATTAGACTATTTAACTTATTATATTTTTTAACAGTCTTGATTTCTCTTATTTACGTAGCCTAGACAATCTTCGTTAATCAATTTTTCTTTTATTCCACTCTTCCAGTCGCCTTGCTTCTGGCAAGCCCATTAGTTCATCCTTCCGATCTTCTACATCCGTATCCTTTCTTTTTCTAGACTCTTCGCTACTTCTGGCGTAAACTCTGCCCCTCAGGCCGTCCGGGCTTTTCCCTTTGATTCAGAACTTGTGCTTTCCCACGCAGGCTACGAGAGGTGCCGGCGCAGAACCTGCTGCAGGCAGTGAAGTCGGCCAGGACGAGGGTGGAGCGGTTAAGCTACACCAGCTTCCCGTTCGTGCCGGTCGTGGAGCCCGAGCACCCGGGCGCCTTCCTCACCAAAGACCCTCACCAAGTGGTGGCGGAGCGGCTGGCTGACAGATGTCGACCGATGCCCATCCTCTTGGGGCTGATGTCGCACGAAGGGATACTTCGGTTACCGGGTAAGTTGTTCGCAGTTCAAACAAGAGATTATTCGCGCAGCTTCAAATTAGGTTTCTTGAAATTTCTAAGAACGAATTATTTAAAATTTTAAACGGAAGAAAACTTTACATTGAAATTGTCCATAAATATCCAAAAGAATCTGGAATGAGAGGAGCGAAATAAGTATTAAGACACTGTCCGTCCTCTAAATCCCACGAGGTATGTCAAAAGATGTCCCCTGTCTTTCATCAGCCCGACAAGGTACTTCAAACTGTAAAAGTCCCTTGGTAAAACAATACAAGTATATTCCAATTGAAGAATTAGCACATGGAGTCCTAACTAATAAAATAATCATGATAGTAATGATAGTGATAATGGTGACGATAATAACTGCGATGATAATAGTGATGATAATGATAATATAAAACCTAGTGGTGCTACATCAGCGCATATTTTCTCGCCCTGTTTGAAACAGCTACGTAATATTTAAATATTGATTTTCTGCGCTACTAACATCTCAGCTATTACTTGAAAATGTCCAATTCAATCAAGAAGCGGGCAACGCACTGTTGCCAGCGTAGCGTTGCCACAACTACGAGCATTCGCTTGGCGAATAATTTCAGTTCTTGAAAAAAACGCTTATTTCCGTCTGTATTCATACTTTTTATCGGTTATTCATAGTACTCGTACACAGTTGATAAATAACTAATACTAATAAAGTAATTAAGTTACTAATATTCTAAGATTTGAAATAGTAAGTTAATTTATTACGGCCTTTTTATTTGTATGTTGATACCGCCTCAAACGAAGAGTATGAAAATAAAACTCGTTACATCGACCACAGTGAAGTACTCCCAAAATATACTTTAAATGAAAGTAAAATCTCTGTTCTCTCTCTCTCTCTGTACAAGGCAATAAAAAACAGTGAATGTCGCCTTGTATGCGGCGGTACGACAATGGGTTTCAAAAACCAACAATGATCGGTCACATTTAATACAATTAAAGGACGCAATTTAAAATGAAATAACAATCTAATAAAAATAATAAATAACAATAATAAAATAAAACATGAAATAACATACAAATTCTAACATACGTAGCATCCAACTGCATAAAATGGGATCGGGTGACCGAAGGCTAGCAATATTTATTTCATATATTTCAAATAGGTGTTAAATAATTCTAAAAGATGAATGTGTAAATGTATAAGAAAAGGTCGAATGTAAGAAACGAACAAAGAACATAGAACAAAGATCACACACAAGAAAGTAACTTTCTCTTCTTAAGAAGTTCCTTCGTAAGCGCGAGAAAGTACTAGTTCACCCGGCGATAATCGGGCAAACTAGGTGTGTCATTTCAGATGAGAAAACACACAAGGTGGTCTCTATAATATTGGCAATAAATAATTCTTTAACCGTTTGATTTCAGAAGTAGAGATTTCCGTAGAATGTTTTTTTGTAATTTTTCGATTTCGTGGTAGTCCGAAAATCACTGCAATTTAATGCGCGTTTTCAAACCTCAAAGTGCTATTGAAGACTTTGGTGTTCATTAGCATCATTTGGGAACAGTGAATTTACTGCAATTTCTGCCGGACGGCTAGCAAGCTATGGTTCTGACTGTTGAAAATAGGGCCGGATCGCAAACCGGTGAGCAATGCAGGGCTAACGAAATTTACACTCCTCTCCTGTCAAATCAAATATTTGCGTTTTCTTTCGGCAATGCTTACAGCAAGAAAAAAAGTCAAGAAACTGCTTTGCAGAAATGAATTTATCTACCAAATGACATACGAAAGGTAGTAGAGGTTGTTTATCCAATTGAGAAGACAGTGGTGATATTTTTCCAACTAGGACTCACACTGAGGAATGAACATATAAATAGTGCCAATGCAAGTGATTTTATTAGCATACTCTCCATTTTCGCGCATCTCCATGAAATCGAATTATCAACTTGTTATGCTGGACGTTTGCGTAGACTTTCTCGCACTTGTTAGTTTTCTAATCTCTTTAATCCATGCTAGCTTTTCGGTATTGCCCAACCCTCTTTCATATTGCTACCTATTGACGCTTCAAAATAGTTTTTACATTTCCTTTTACGCCTAATAGAATTGAAGAAAGGCTTTAAGAGTATTATAGAAGAGTAAATCTATTTTATACTGAAAAATTCGAGCATTTCTGGGAAAATGTTTGAGCGTTTCTCAAAATGCGCAATTTTGAGATTTTTAGAGAACATTTTTTTTCGAAAAATTATATAGTAAATCATTAAAAAACTAGTGCTCAAAAATGCCAGCAACAGCGCACTCAGTAAAGAACAATTATAAAAATAGGGATCAGATAAATTCAATTACAAAAATGTAATAGCACTTTTTAAAAGAACATAATTTTCTAGATTGCGGTGTAAGAAACATAAATTATGTCATGGTAGGGAGAGTAAAGTCTGGCATTGGGGGTATAAAGCGCATGGTTTGGGAGTTATGCACGATGGTAACGTGTTTTGTCGGGTTACGTGCATGACTCGGGCTTATGACCTATATTACAATCTGCGAATTTCTATGTGTTTAACTTAAATATCTTTATGATAAGATTGTGGGCAATTGTCTTTCTAGGAATGACACACTTACTGGGAATGGTGGGTTAGGGCATCAACTGATGTCACTGCACTGCCTCTGACCGGAAGGTCCTAGGTTCGAGACCCGACGGTAACAGGATTTTCGACACTAGCTTTTCAGATAAGTCGAATTTAGTCGCGGTCTGGAGGAACATTCTGGAGGCCGCCTGCTCTGATCGGAAGTTTTCCGTGGTTTCTCTGATCAACATTAGGCGAATGCCGGAGCATTACCCTACCAAACGGGCCACCGACCGCGCGCGATCTTTCCTACCTCTTCCTTGTCCTATCCCCTTACATCTTTCGATGTACAAAACCGTCGTGTTTGCGTTTGGAAGGGAATAGTTTAATAATATCACATTAATATTGTAATGCGAACGCATTGCAGGTGTTCTTTCTCCGGAAGCTTGGGCGCGCACGGATGAAAACTTTCAATATCTCTTGCCTTACGACGTGCTGGCAGACCCCAGGGACACAGAGAGAACTAAAGAAGTATGCCAGCGCATCAAAGACTTCTACATGGCAGGCAAGAAGCTCTCGGAGGAGACAGCAGAGGGTTACGTGCATGTGAGTCTCGCAGCTGCAGAGCGTGAGTCAACAATTCAAATTTCAGTAGCGAAATCATTGCTTATATATGTCACTCGACGTAGTAATTGCATTCATCTTGTGTCTACATCAATAGCTCTCTACAAAAATGCACATACATGTACCTTCATTATTTATGACATTAAAATCTATACACACGCGTAACTGCCAAGTAAAAGCTTTTCTGCTGTATAATTGTTTTTATACAATTAGGAACTATATCGAGCATTACAAGGGAAAGAGACATTAATTTTAGCTACGATATTTAATATGCTAGTTAACATTTGTACTGTCTAATTTTAAAAGAATAAATATACCTGTGTCAAGTAATGTATTCAGCTTTAGGGCCAATGACCCTCATCTCGATCACGGTTTTGTCAGTTTCCCTGAATCTGTAAGCAAATGCTAAGAAGGCCTCTTGTTTTACGTCTGAATATAAATGTAACTTTATTATCTGAGAACATCATGAATAGTTCGGTGAGAATACACTAATTAAAATTATCGTTCTCCACGCTGTGGCGGCAGCAAGTCGATTCCGCCGCGAAAGGTATAATGACGGATAAAAGCCTAAATATGTAGTTGATATGTCTTCGCAAATAAGTTTTATTACACGGGAGTGAATATTTTCTTATAAATTGTTCCCATTGATATTTATAATTCATCTTGTAAATAGGTTGGGTTAGGTTAGAGATCCCAGAATTTAAGAAAACATGCATAGAATTCACTATTTCCTTGAACGCCATATACAGTTTTAACCATTTTTTACGATAAATAAACAAGATAACAGCGTTATTTACCATTGCACTTCATCATGCATATTTTTGCTGCATTTACCATCAGCGCAGGAATAACGAAAGTGTAATAGAATGTAAAAAATCATGTGTTTTTGGTTGAATATTATTTATATGCTCTAATGCGATGCCATATTGTTTTGACTGTACAAATCCTAGTTCAAATGTAAATGAACCCGCTTTCAGCAATAGGCAACGTTAGCTCTGGAATCTGGAGGAGCAGTCTCAAACATACGAAACGAAGCTGAATCAAGGATTTACTTTGATAACCAATTTTTAGGTTTAAAATAATGAATTATTCAGAAAACTACAAGATTCTGGCTCCACGCGTTGCTGAAAAACGACAAAGATATGAATTAAAACTAGCTGTAAATTCCATATCGCTGAAGCGTAGTACTCAGGGGTAATTCAAATAATTAAAGTTCCAGCTCATAAGAAGTGGACATCTCGCATTAACAGTTTCCGACGAATATTCGTAAAGCATTTTCTTCGAACTGACTGAATTGGCTCAGGGAACAGGCGATGTTTTCACTGCAGCAACGTACGGTATATTATGCATGCATGTGATCATTTTTTGAGTCAAGGGACATTGTTAAAATATGTGTGTTACAAATACACGTCACGAACTATACACAAGAGTGCGCTAATCAATCATTGTACTTGTACATCGTAGACTTCATCTGATGAGGGTAGTAGGCTTTTCCGTTACGTAAGTGTCGACAATCTTTTTTTGCTTTCTGTTCTTTAGTTCTCAACAGACATGATGTTTGCGCATGCGCTGACCACGACGGCGCGAATACATTCCCGGCTGGGCGCGCCGGTGTACCTCTTCGAGTTCGCGTACGTCGGGCGCCTCAACATGTTCGGGCCGCTGTACGGGGCGCAGCGCGTGCCCGGCGCCTGCCACGCCGACGACCTGGGCTACCTCTTCCACCTGGACCGCCTGCCGCCCGTCGAGGACAGCAGCCCCGAGGCGCGCGTGCGCCGCCGCATGGTGCGCATGTGGGTGCACTTCGCGCAGACCGGGTGAGTGCTCGCACACTATTATTCATTCATGTGCGCATGTGGCTTGCGCTTTGCGCAGACCGGGTAAATCCTCAGACTCTTTCTATTATGCAATCATTTGCTCATGTGGGTGCACTTTGCGCACACCGCGTGAGTCCTCAGACACTTTCCATTATGCAACCATGTGCGCATGTGTGTGGATTTCGCGTAGGTCGGGTACGTTTTCAGGCACTATTATTCATGTGCGCATGTAGGTACACTTTGCACACATCTGATGATTCCTCAGACACTTTGTATTATGCAATCCTTTGCGCATGTTGGTGGACTTCAGGCAGGCCAGGTGACTCCACAGACATTATTATTCGTTCGTGTGTGCATGTGGGTGAACTTCGCGCAGACCAGGTGAGTTTCCAGACTCTTGCATTTTTGCATACATGGACGCGTGGCATGCCCGACGTGTTCTCGTTTCACTGATTTACCATTATGGATTGATGTGCCCATGTAAAGGATTTCCTTCAATCTACATATCATTGCTAATCCTTTACTGCGTTAGGCATTGATGTCTGCTAGCGCGTCGACTTTGGCGCAGGGGGGTGTATGACCTGAAAGGACTTTCATGAGTTCATAATAGTTTGCAATGGATTTCCCGCAATAAGGGCAAGCAGGGAAAACTAATCACCGTTTTGAAGTTATGTGAACATATAATGATTTTTTTCAAATCCACGAGAAATTTTAAATCCACTTGCATTTACCTCACGCCGTTCTAATGCGTTCTGTCTTCCCTTAATTAAGTCGTGTGTGCTTGAGAGTGATATTCGTATGAATAGAGAATTCTAAAGCCAAGAGTAAAAAGTAATTAAGAGTAAAAAGAGGGAGGAGAGTTGGATGAAAACGCTCTGAAGGTGTTAATGTAAAGCAGGTTTTTAAGAAACAACTTGATCAAGGCCTAAAAATTAAAAAAAGATTGATAATTAAAGTACTGTTTCAATTACAGGAATCCGACTCCAGCGCTGAATGAAGAAATAACCCTGAAATGGGAGTTATTTTCGGAAGCGGAACCCAACTACTTACAAATGAGTCATGAACTGACGCTCAACTCTGGCCTTTTAAAAGAGCGCATGGAATTTTGGGATAATTTGTACAAAACGGAAGGGACTCACAGACGCTATTTAGACAATCAAATTGATTCGTAAGTATAAAAGAGATATTCAATATTATGCAAATGTCTCAAAAGTTAACTTTAATAGGGTATACTTTTTAAATGGTCAAACAATCTCATATGATAAAATTCATTGACTATATATTTTAATGGATAGGTTTTTGTAGAAATTCGAATAATATGAATAAGGCAAATAAATTTAAGTGATTTGAATCTTATAAATGGCGCATCGGTCAGTTGATTAGATGCCGATTCAGGAATTGCCCAAGGGATGGTCACATGAGAGCACTAGAGGGTCTTCCATTAATTACGAAAAGCAAATGTGGAGTATTTTTGATCTCTCCCTTCTCCCCTGTAACCAACCCTTCTGTAACACGAGCTGTAACCCCCACTATTATTTTGTAAAGCTTGATAAAACCCTCTCCCTTATAGGATAGAGCACATTGATGGGCATGGTAAGGGTAACCAATATTTCTTCTTCAATGTTTATTTACCCGAAAATACATCGAAAATACACAGTTGGCAAATGAATTATTACATATGTGTACATTTATGAGGATAGTGAGTTAAATAGTTCAAAATTACACTTTACATTTTATGAAATGTGAAACTAAAATTAGGGAGAAAAAAAAGTGATGGACACTTTCAAGATTATCGTGAGCATTTTGTATTATAATGATGGGCACTCAAAAAAATGGATTTCAAAAGCCGTACGAAGTCAAACAGCACTGTTGGATGCAAAGGGCTTGTTACCGATGGTTTATTAACCTTCAGTCATTTAATAAACCTAAACATTTTACACACAAAAAATGTATACCAACACAATCTCCTATGGCATCGAAAACCGAACAGAAACTGCAAGATTCTGAAACTAGTTCAATAAAATAATATAGGTCAAAGTATTGCCGGGAGTACGGCGTTTTTATCGTAATCGGAGTATAGTTTACTCGTAACACAGAAAACAAGAATTACAAACATAACGAAACATAAATTTAACAAATCATTACCCACAAATCACGGAAAAGAAAATCGAGAACTTCCAGAAATTCTTGTTTCATTTGAAGTGTGTACAATTGTCCTGGCGATTGTAACCTAATTTGCTACCAACTCAATATATTGTTCTGCGATACTAGTTGAACGCCATTCATATTTTTCTCTTCCATACAAGTTACAAATTTATCATGCACTTTTTCGTAATTTTCAGCTGATTTTCTAGGTATTAGCGACAATTCTGCCTTAGCAACTTTATTAATTATTGCCTCTGGTAAATACATTTCACAACAAACAATTAAATGCCCTGGCCAACCACGCTTGCCCCTATTACAGTCGGCCTTGGCCTACATTATGTATGTAACTTCAGATTCAGTGACCACATTACCCTTGTAATAATTTGATAATTATGTTATACAAATAAAAGCGTATGCAATTCGTTTATAATGTTACTTTTTTGCACTGATAAGAACAGCAACATTCACTCCGTCGTTCATGCGGATCTTCTTAATCGTGCAAAAATGAACGATTTCATAAACTAATGGCATACTATACTATTCGTCTGAATATCTTTCCTTCTCAGTCTTCTAAGGGAAGGCATGATTTTGTTAAATACATTTTGACACATTTGGTAGAATACACCGTAATCTTAAAATTCAATGTGTTTCAACTGGAAGCGCATGCCTGAAGAAAATACTTCCGTGGACTACTGGAGGAAACAGACATGCTACTGCTTCTTTCCATCTTTTAAATGCTCGTAGAAGTGCTCGCCTGAAAAAAGTCATTATTTCTTTCACCTCCTAAGTGTTTAAACCTTGGAAGGATGATTATGACATTGTTTGTGCAGAACAGGACAGGACAGGACAGGATAGGACAGGATCTTGAGTGTGTTGTGCTTGGTACGCCTGTCTCTAATGAGACTCCGTCCATGTTTTATTTCTCTGTCTGGTGGTCTGCTGGTTTGTTGCGATTGGGAGCCGGGGTAAGGAAGTGACGGGTAGTTTTTGTTAGGGGGTTTGAGGGTGAGGGAAAGGGAGAGGAATGGATTTAGGAGGGGAATGGGATATAGGAGGTATTAGGAATATTTAGTGGTTATCTTCGGTTCGGGTCAGTATTGGTTTTTTGGTTTAAGTCGTCTTTGTCGGTTCTTTTTGTTTCCACCCTTTGGCCTAGGTTATGGGAGGGGGATGTTGCAGAATGTCGAGGAGGTGTTTTTTCCTAGTGTGTCGGCGGGGGGGGGGGGATTTCTGAGGATATGGTGATGGGGTAGGATTAGGTTTCTGAACTGAGGATTGGTGATGAACTTTTGTAGGGTTTATACTGAGAAGTCGTAAAGGTGGGTAAGGATATGGGGCATTTTGTGTTGTTCTCGTAAGTCATTGAAGCGGGTTAACGGAAGGGGACGGTAGATCAGACGGATTACTCTGTTTTCGGTGACGTTTAGTTTCCTGTAATTGATTATGGATGTGTTGAACCATGTGGGATGGGCATAAGAAAAGGTTGGGCGGATATAAATATTGTAAGCTTGGATTTTGTTTTGGATGGGGATGGACGGATTAGTCAGGATAGGGTAAAGGGCGTTTGTGATTCGGTTGGTTTTTATTATGGTGTTGAGGACTTGTTGGGATCAAAGGAGTCTGCGGGAATGGGTAATGCCAAGATGTTTTACATGGGGTTACCAGGGGAATGTTTGTGCAGAATCGACGTTTGTTTTCGGTTCTGAGAAGGTAAAATCATACGAAAACGAAGATTATAAACATGGCTACACTACGCCAAGAGCTGATTTCAAATGAAAACAGACGAATCGACTTAAATTCTTATTAACAGGACACATCTCCGCTAACGAATCTACAACGTTTCGCCGCACAGACGACACGCGGAGCACACCACTAAATATTGAAGTGAACCTACGCTCACTGCGGAGCCACATTCAATTCATCATCCGGGGTTGCAAACATAAGACACACACGACACAGAGATTACTTGCAGAGGGCCTGTTTGAAAATCTTATTATTACCCCCCACCTTACAGTTGCTGTGCCAATCACTATACTGGTGCCCACAACTGTACCCGTTACCCTCAGTAAAAATAAATTGAAACACAAACTTTCGGTAATGAATTCTGAATTTAATTTGGCTTAACACCGAGTGAATAAAGAAGAGAGACGAGGAGATTGAATTTCCTCCGTTTCTTCAGTTTTACCATGAAAAACGCAATTCCTTGGATACTGACAATGACACCCAAATTGCAGGAGTATCACAAATTGTGCGAAGCCAAAGAGTATAAACCGATAGCTTACAATGGAATTCTGAGAGATCGTATCTGGTTTCTTGTCTTTTTCTAGAATCTTCTGAAAAACACTCCACCGAAAAAAACATAATATATATTCTATTATCTTGAGTAAAAAAAAGCAAAAACTATTGTGAAAATTGATGAAATATTTATTTAAATACGAACATTTTTATTTAAATACAGATGTCTTTAATTCTCTGTCGGCGAAAGCGCGAGGGGGGGGGGGCGCTTACGAGGCGCTACAAAACACAGCAACAGTGGTGGATAATAGACGGTTTTCACGCGCTATTAGGAATTGAATTTAAACTTTCTGTTACGACCGCCAAATAAAATATAAATGTCACCTACCATCAGAATTAGTTGGCGATGCACCTAACTGCAGCTATCTGCACCTAACAATAAAGAGAGGGAACAATGTGGGGAAGGAAGAATGCAGAAGCAAGAACATGTCTGCCAAGCTAGACAAGTCATTGTTGACGCATGGGCGGCTGTCACATTTACTGATTTAGTTGGATTCTTGAATACTTTTCAGTTTTGAATATTTTCTTCACAATCTAACATATTAAATTATTATACAATAAAATATCCAAATTTTATAAAATAATTTAAAGTTAAAATTTTTTAAAAAAAATATATCTTGTCTTAATATAACACTGAAAAAGGATTTATTTGCCAAGATTAAAAAAATATCAGCTTTACGTTACACTAAATCACCACCCCCCCCAACCACGCAGCTTAACGTTTCCCCGAACCCCTTTCTCCCTCTTTCGGCGTTACGTAATTTATGGACGACTCCTAGAGCTATTTTTTCAAGAAGCTTCATTTTCGATGTTTGTAAATAATCTGTTTTTACATGCATATGTATACAAATATACATCATCTGTACAAATGCTGTGAAGAGAACGATTTTGATGCCCCTTCTATCCGGCTCCCGTAAAAGATTTTAAGCAAGTGAGGTTCGAAAAAAAACATAGGAGGGGAGGTCACTCTGTATTAAATAGATCACAGTTTTCCTTTATTAATAAAAAGTTAGGAAATTTGCATTGTTTGAAATGCGCAGCTGGAATGGAATCGAACTTGGCGTCGCAATTTGCGCCTGTCGCGCGGGAAATGCATTAGCAGTTGCTCTTGCAGAGAACATCATGTTGTGTGATCGTTAAAACAAGTGTTTGTGGCTATCAATTGTAAGTTTGGAATGTCCTTTCTTCTATATTATTATTGTGATATCTACGGAAAAAAGAAGTAAAGGAGTACCTATTATTATTATTATTATTATTATTATTATTATTATTATTATTATTATTATTATTATTATTTGGAAATTGTATTTCATCCATTTTGTTACAAATATTCAGGTAAGGTTGATAGCAGGATTAGCTGTTATAGGCCAGAATAATATTCATGATTATATGTGTAAATATCTTGGTAAATATACAACATATGTACCATAGACCATGGGTGTGCAGTAATTTATGGCGTAACTTTTCTACATATCCTCTATCGAATAACCGGTGTCGGACCGCCCCTCACGGTTAAACCACCTTTCGGTCCAAAGATTCTTCAAAATCTCTAAAAACCTTATTACTTTTTGTTTCTTTTTAAGCAACTGAAACGTGCTCAATAATTCATTTGATTTCTCTAAACGATATATATTGATGGAAACAATTCTTAGCCTGTATCTCTAGGATACTGAGGAAGAATTGTAGAAAAACATGGATTTTGGTGTAGTAGTGTATGTATCACTGTGTTGGTACAGGAGCAGGGGCGGATTAATATTTTTGCCGCCTGTAGGCACATCAAATTTGCCGCCCCCTGTTTAAAATTAATGTTACATTTCTAATTGTAGCGTTTCAGTAACAATTCCTCATTAATTTAAACGTTTTAACTTTAAAAGTAACATTACATTTTGCACATTGTTTTCATAAATTAAATATTTTTTTTGGATTAGCTAATTTTGGATATAAACTGTATCTTCATAGCAAGTAACGTTCAACATTATTAACGTTTCAATACTGAAACGTTAACATTAAAAGGAAACTAAAACATGACAACTAGAATTGCAACATGTTTTCTTTCGTCAACGGGCCTTAGTTTCAGATTCATATACTTCTGAAATCATAAGGTATACTCTAATGAAGTAGAAAATAAATAGCTTGTATTAAATATTAATATGATATTTTTAAAATAAAAATATTTATGCTGTTATAGTTTTTAGAGAACCTAAATTTGTTTTAGAAAATATCAAGAAAATTTTGCGCCTTTGAAAACTTGCCGCCCTTGAAAATTTGCCGCCTAAGGCACGTGCCTACTGTGCCTATGCGTAAATCCACCTCTGTACAGGAGACGGCTAAAAAGTGAGATTTATCGGTATATACAGTAAATAAGATCTTAAAATGATAATGAAAAATATCGCTCAGGATAGCAAAAGTATATGTAAGCAACATCATCACCAAAATAAGAATAACTGATATTTCTAACATCAGATTTCAGTGCAACTACGAGTACATTAGTGAAAGAATGTTAATTACTATACCATTCGGTATTTACATGAATGGCTGCGATTTCTGCTTGAAGATCACAAAACCTACTTTTGTATTGAAACAAAAAATTGAAGAAGTATTTTAATCGACACTGTTTCATGTAACTCTCTATGCCTGGAAATGGAGGCGTGTCGTATCTGTAATATGTTTAAAAAATATTTTCATTATAAACTTGCAAAACACAAATATAGCTTTACAAGAGAAAGACGGAGGCACCACGCTGAGGTAGTATTACAGTGCCTCGGAAATAAATTAAGTACTTCGTTGTACTGGAATCAGTGGCGGCTCATGAATAAATGTTTAGCGTAGGCAAAATAGATTACGGAAAAGCAGTGGATCCCGGGAAAGGAGGCATAGAGATCATGCTATAACTCAATCCACGTTTTTTGTATCTTTATTCAATTTATTCAAGACAATTGTATCGCTGATGTCATTGCAAATTATTATTGCACATTACATTGCAAATTATTATTTTAAAGAAGCACGCGCAGACGTGATTTCAGGATATTCAGATTCTAGAAACGTGTTGCCAGTAATATAAACATTTTTTATATCAAAATAATCATCTATATTCCAAGTACTCTCCTTAGTTGACAATAAGAGACATGGCCAACAATAAAACTTAGCTTTAACTTCCCTAAGTGTCGGCTATTTGTGTCACCAATTCCACGAAAGATTGAATTTTCTTGCATTTTTCTTGCCAGCACGATGCGTAACCGTGCTCAACATAGAATAAGTAGATCATAATTGTGCAAAATGTAAATCTTTTCTACATCGCTTAGTCGAGGGAATGGTGGGCATAGTGGTACATTTTATTGTGTATCACAATATTATTGTACAATCAAAATTAAATATTAAAAAAATAAATACTTCCTTAACAACAACAACAATAATAATACTAATAGTAATAATAAACTTGGTCCACTTGTTTACTCGTCAACAAAACAGTAAACACACGCGCAACGCGGCTTGCATGCGAGTGGAAATCTGAGTCTTCCGTGCGGGTAGGCAGCAAACGAATTCACGCCTACGCACAATGCATGCATCGAGTATGGACCAAAGCATGCTACTGCTCTACGCTCATTACAGCGTCTTTTAGTGCAACACTGTGCGAATGGAGGGGGCGGCCGGTTGTGCCTACCCTGAGAGGTGCAAGCGGGCTGTTAGATCTGCTGAAAGAGATGGGAACAGATTGCATGGCGCACGGGCTGTTAGAAAACTCTTTAAGATGGAAATGTGACCCTTGCCACGATAATGAAATGTTCATTACACATTTTCAGATGAGTAATACTTGTACCATATTAAAATTGTACGAGTAATTTAATTTATTTTATATTATGAAACGTATTAACCTAGTACGTATTCATCAGGGTAGGCAGTGATTACCTTGCCTACTCCAAAGAGCCGCCACTGACTGGAATATTATTCTAAATTTATAATTTAATATTAGTCAATATTTATAGGTGAAAGTGGTAGGTTCCTCTCAGATCCCCCTCTTGGCTCTGACTTGTGACTAAGGCAATTCAGAAGATAGATTTTTTTATAACATGTCCTAAAATTCAAATATTAGGAATGATAAAGAAGATTTGGTTCTTTTAACCTTAGGAACTTTCAAGCAATTTCGTTACCTAGCGTAGCATATTTGTATCAAACGTTGATTTAATGCAACTGTAAATTTAAATGAGTAAATTTAGTATATCACAGGGTGAAAATACTTCTTGTGAAAATTGTGCTAACTCTATATGGTGTGTATTAGACCTCTACGAGACCCATTCTACGAGTGGGAATCACTAATGAGAATGCACAATTTGAACAGTAAATTGAAGCCCTTAAATTAAAATAGCAATCAGCGAGAACATGGCGAACTGTTGCATACAGTTCATGTAATGTCTGACAAGACTACATTATACATTTCTAATATCAAATCAAGAAACACTATTTACTCATATTTTAGGACGATGATAAATTTAAAATATATTACCTGAATTTTATGAGTATAATAATAATTGTCCATAAAACAATAATTCATCTTCATTGGCGTTAACTTAATTCTCTCTAAGTATCCCCTACACTAGAGTTGAACGATATCCAATATACGAGTATCAGACGTTTTCTTTAGGTATACCACTCACACTAATTTTCTTCGTTTTTCTATCATTTGGAGTAATACCTTTCGTGGTGAAAAATCATATATTAAATTGTAAATAAATGGTAGTTAGAATTAAATATATTTTTAAAAAGGACACTGCTTTTAAAATATTGTTTAAGGGTCACAACGAGCATATTCTAAAAAAATAAAAAAATAAAATGTATCAAAACAGCAGTGCAAAGACGAACATAAACAGAGAATTATGGTCCCTATAGCAACAAATACGGAGCATTACCCATTTAAATAAGTAGGCAAATAATTTCACAGCATGGATCATTGTATTGGAATCCCAGGCATTCAATGATTCCCACTGTGCTCCTTTGCAAGCTGCTCCTCTCCCCACAAAGCTGCCTACCTCCCAGTGCTTGCACTTGCACCGCCCTCGCGGACAGACCTGCGGTTCTTGAGTGCAGAATGGCCGGGCGTTGTGCAGGCCTATTCCTATAGTAGAGTAATGGAAGTCGTAATATTGTCCTTGATAAAATGTATTCTTTGTAGAATAAAATTTACTCCAATTCTTCTATTAGTTATTTATCAAACTAACTCATATCTGAACGTTGTTATAACAGGATCTGCACACACGTATTATTCGCGCACCTTTTCTTGAACGATGACCTTGATCCCCCTCCCTTGTACAATAAACAGTTGAAGGCAAAAGCTCGCAGCGGGCACTTATGACAACCTTCAAGCATTAAAACTTCGTTGGTATGAAACAGAAGCTAGTCAAATCCAGTTGCTTTCATAGTGCAGAACTCCTGTTTTGTCAATATCGAAATAAATGGCTGAGTCAGGTCCAGGTCATTCGAGGGAGTCCCGAAAAAGTTAAGAGGACATATCATTGCGGCGAACGCAAAATTATTTAAAAAGTGGTGAATGCTTGTGAAGTGGGAAAGGGGAACAATGTTTTGTTGCATCCTCTGAGTCATGCTATAGATCTGGTTTCTGCTCACTAAATCACTATTTGCTTAAGCTCACTAAATCAGCTTTTGCACAAGTATCACCATCAGACCGGGAAGGTTATTGTACACATGTACTAAACCTTGAGGTAGAATATTGGGCCAAGGATGGCAATCTAGAAATGTCCATTCATAAAATTATTATTAACACCTTTTCACGGTCCAGTGATGAGAGTAAAGATTCAAATTCAACAGAAAACTCTTTATGGTCTGATTAATCTGACCATTACCCGATTACGACACCAAACCCGGGCTTGACATTAAAAACATCGATTATGACTAACATGCTCTCAAAAGGTAGGATGGTTGGGAGGGCAAGTGAGGAACTCGATGTGTAGACACCTCCACGTGGTGAGTTCTGGGTAATTTCAACAAAAACGCTTGTCAAAATTAGCGAAGATCTATACAAGTTGACTGCTTAAATACATTTTAATTCATCTAGTGTCCCTGCGATGACCTGGCCGCACAAGATGCAGGTTTGATTTTGATTTTACAGACGTTGGCGATACTTAAAATACTCTAGTGGCCAACTTTGTAACTAATACCCCCACTCCACCTGAATTCGTCAATCTATCGTTCAAGAAAAGATCTCTCGATCTCCGTTATGCTCCGATCGTAAGCGACCGACTTTTTCAATAATTGTTTAATCTTCTCTGCAGAGCAATACATTTAACACCATGGAAAACTTCCGGATATCCATTGACGTATTTGGCATCTGCCATTCTACGTTTCCGACTTCTCCGTGTTCTCGGCCAAGTCTTAACTTATTATCGGTCGCCCCGCAACCAATGATTCCATAATGTCTATATACATTATTCACGTTTTCAAAAATTATTAATGAAGTTCTTCCATTTAATTATCACTTAAAATTTGATATGTTACAACCTCCACTATTAAAATGAGATATTTCTTTCGCAATGCTACAAAATTATATAAATATTACATTACAGTAATTTTACTACCTTAATGGTTTTACTCATCCGCTACACTTCCTCAAAAATCAATAAGAATTATAAACGATTTGAGCCAGCACTGAACCGTAAAGGCGTCTGCACGGTCTTATATTGGTATGTATAGAAAATCATGACAATTTGGTAATCCAGGAGGGGTCAGTTTTCAATTACTTAACTGAATTACTTTACTGAATAATCGATGTTTTCTTATGTTCTTATTTCAATAATACGTAGAACCCTTTACTCACTGCATAACATTTTTAAACTACAACTTATTAATGAAGAAAAATTACCTTGAGCAGTTGTGGTCACTACCACTAAGTTATATTGCAAATGTAATGCAGCATACATTCCACATTACAATGCAGCCTGGAAATAAATGCGATTGCGTTACTGCTTGACTTCAGCTTAGGCCGATCTTGAAATGTCATATGCATCCTATGGTTGGTGCCATCTTATAATGCGTAGTTACTTCATGGCAAGCATTGTAGGACAATTGGCTCCCCAAAACCTAAACTGCCTTTTTTTTATCAAAGTAACATACCCGCCGCCTAAAACATACGGAGTACAGGGGGTAACTACTTCACTTTCGTGATGACGTCCGACACAGAATCCCCCTTTACTTGTCGTAAAAGTTCCATGTCAAAATTAGAAGTTTGTAGATTATGAAATAAGTAAAACAGAGGGAGCACATGCAACGCACTCTACACTCCACGACCGTGCGTGACAGGAAACCGACATGTAGGTTTTTAAACCCAGGTTTTCGAATCCACACGAGAGAACAACAGAATATTTATAATTTGGGATCGGATTTTCAAGTAAATACTTATATTAATAGGAACAAGATACTTGCCTTCAATATTTTTTTAGAGTTTAAATGACATCCTCAATGAATATGAACTATTTATATTTTACATATTGTAGTATAATTACAGATTTTTACATATTTCGCCTATTACCACATATTTCATTACATTTCAATATATTTATACGTCGAAACGAAACATTTCATATGTGGGTTTGAAATGTGTGTTACTGGAATCATCTTCCTTATAAAACAATGTAATCTTTCTCCGCTTCTGTTATCACCGAACTTTCGTCATTTATTGTCAAACTTACCGCAGGCCCTCTACATGCAAACAGCGTACTCAGAAGTAAGGATATGCGAATGTTTGTGAGACAGAAGTAATTTCAATCGAGTACTTTCTCATATTTCACAGAGTTCATGCGTAACTCAAATCGAAAACTAACAAATATTTTTTTACAGATCATTGTCTTATCATGTTATTGAATCATGTTATTGATCATTGTCTTATCATGTTATTGGGTATGTTTCCTTTAATCCCCTATGTACCCATATATAACCCCCACGCATACCCCCCTCCAGTACCCATCAGTGGTTTCACGGTACAGTTCCATCAAGCTGGCCCGCCCCCTTGCAGAATCAAACCAGAATTGTTAACTATTTTATTACCAATTTATTGTCGCAAAAGCATTGTTTTTCCGCTCACCTCCCCCACCCAAACGGAGGAGGGACGTAAATGTTTACAAAAGACCATTTAAAAATGTACAAACTTTTTAATGCTCAGTGTAGATTAATTGTAATACAGAAACTGTTATGCAGCAGGAAAGATTTTACTTGGCATTTACCCTTGTATCTATGTTAATCGTTATATTTCATCTGGAATCTGTTGTACAATGTGCATGTATTAAATGTGATTTTTTTTTGTAGTGAGCTGTTGATACCGACACCTAATGAACTGGTTACTACTACAATACTATGTAGTAGATGAGAATCATCAAAAAGAAAAATGTTTATTTTGACAAAATAATTATATATAATGCATTAGTTTACATGTAAATTGTATATTTTTTTAAAAACCTCATAAGTAGAAAAGTTATGTACTTCAGTTTTCGGGTCAATGACTCCCATCTCGATCAGATTTTTGTCCAGTTTTCCAAATGAATTGGGCGAATGCTGAGATGGCTTCTTGTTTCGCTTCTGGACATAAATGTAGCTTCAATATGAGCACGTTTTGTTGAGCTCTCCTTTTGCTTGTAGTGGTAGCGGTTTTATTTTTTAACTTTTTATTCATCTTTCAACTATTTATAGTTAAAATGTTGGGAAGAGATTCTGGAACTCAAGATGATCTCCTCCACACGTCACTTACAATTGTTACTGTTTTTTGCTAAATAAATAAATAAATAGTAACATGTTGTAATTATATACATCGTTATTGGGTGAAAAAATGTTCTCACGCTTGAGTAAGTGTTTTTTTTTACAAAACCACAGACTTGTTACTCAAGAGGAAAGGCAAATAATAAAATTTCTATACTAATAAGTAGAGTGTTACACGAATCACGTGGGTGGGATTTGTTAATTATTCGAAAAAATTCTGTAATCTGTCAGCTTGGAAGCTATGGGATGCAATTTCCCTTTGAACTTACAAATGCCGATTTATAAACATTTGCGGGCAGTTATTAATTATCGTGTGATGCTTTGTTCTTACAATTAAGGATTTTTCTAGTGATTTATATACAGAAATATGTAAGGCGCCATTATCAAAAAATTCTGAGTTCTTGAGACGCACAAAGTATTTTGATCATTGCGCAAAGCGTTGTGCTCTTATAATAATTAGCAGGAGTAATTAGAACTGAAAATATTTTGTAATTAAACAGTGATTTTTTACTTTTAACTTTATATTACACTACGAAACGATGACTTAATGATTGGTATTAAACCAGTGTGATATTATTCCACAAGAGTAAAACCCTTACATCAAGTTTCATACAGTACTCTTTCTATGACTTATGGTAACTTTTATAAGTTAAACCACACTGAATAGTTTCGTGGCAGTTAACATTCAGGATTCAGCCAAGGCCACCTAGCAGACAGCTTCCTAACCCTACTCTAGCTGTTGGCTTTGGTTTACCAGTCCGCCTGCAAGGGAGTACTATGAGTAAATTTGAACTTTACTAAAGGAATGTAGTTCCGTTAACCCAACAAATTCATTGAAAATCATTTGTTTTCTATGAATAATAAAAGTAAAGAAATTTAACACTGTATATAACCTTTATTTAATCTCATTGTCGCTTTTTCTCTTATTTCTGAAGGTGTTAGCTCCACCTAGATTCACTCGACATATTAAACTAATGAAGTGGTCGGTTTTTAATGAGAAGCACAGGGCAGCACCATATAACACAAAATGACCTGCTTTCTGATCTGAACGTCAAATGTTCCATCCAATAACTGTCAAATAGGATCAAAGTGAAATTACGATCAAATTTATTTTAAATAAGATTTTACATAAAAAATACTACTAATAAATGAAATTAAAACTGTGGGGCTTAATATAATATTAAACGCAATTACACATGCGTACACTAACGAAACTTTCACTAGAATATTTCTCAATGATTAAGTGTCAATACTTGGTTTGTAAACTACTTCAAGAATCTGTATCATAATGAAATCTGTATCGTAATGAGTATCATAATGCAATGGGTTAGTGCGATCAAATGTCAATCATACAGTGAGAATAGAAATATTACTAATTGAGACGCTGCCTAGCCTGTGCGCAACAACAAATTTGTGGAGGCAAAACTAGCCCGTTAAAGGGTATCCCCGGATAAGATGGTAAAAGTTCCCCTAAACCAAATGAAGCCCTCGCTGTTTAGCTCATTGGTCAGCGTTCTCACTTTCCATGACTGGATCCCGGGTTCGATCCCGCTCGATTGCTAGCCCGGGTTCCAGGCAAGATTATAGTGCACGATTTTCTTGCACATGTCGCGGTGTCCCGGTATATGTTGCTGTGTGACGATTAGAAAACTCTCTTCTCAGGTTGAGAAGACCTGATTACGGCGTAGGGATATCTTCGTGCTAAACACAAGTACTCCCTTAAACCCATGGCTAGTAGGCTCTGGCCCGTTCGCGAGCTCTCCAAGGGTTCGCCAAGTACAGAAGACATATGAGTAGTTACAATTTAACATAATATTTTTAAAAGGTTCCTAACCCCCCCCTCCCACCACTCGCGCCCATAACAGCCACAAATGTTTTTTTTTTTTTATTGAATTGTTGTTCAGTCCCTTTTTAAATTTTGGACAACAACAATCACTTCCAAAAACGTTTACATAATTTTATTTGTTTTGTACCAATCTTTCAGAAAATGATGTCTCTCTCATCAGGTACAACTGAAAATTTAATTATAAAAATATTTCAATGAAGCCAAAATGATTTTCACAATATTACAAAAATAAAAAATCTATACTGTACCCAATTCAATGAAAGCTCACCTTTTTTATTATTTTTTGGGGTCAAAATAACACTTATGTTATTCATAAATATGCAAAATAAGAAAATAATTTATACTATTGAAAAAAAACATTTTTAGATAATTTCTCGGCGCCAAATTCAAATGCAAACAAAAAAAAAAGTTTTTACAGTGTCTTAGAACTCTTGAATAGGCTCGAAAAATCCTCTCAAAAGACATTCTTGTGAATTTATTTAACATTTTTTCGACTGCTGGGCTGCAGTTAAAACATAAAAACCTTTTTTACCATCTCTCCCCTTTTAGTCACCTTGACTTATATATACTTTGAAAGTGACTGCAACAGTTCTGTGCATTTATTTTAGTATTTATTATACAATTGTTGACATTGTTGTAGCACCCAGTAATATTTTGACTTTGGAATGAAGTTACAAATTATCATGATTTTAAAACTTCCTAATCCTTTGTATAATATATAAGTATCTCGCTAAGGATAGTTTTGACAGTTTATGAGAAAACAATTCGGTCGCAGGTGAAGGATACGTGGGGTACATGTGCGAAAATGAAAGGGAACAGGTTGGACCCGGATTTACAAGAACTGTTTTCCTATGTTCCAGAACACGGGCCCAAGAACGAAAAAACTTAACCCAACTGTAAACGATCATCCCCCAAAATGTGGTTTACAGCATTATAGGTTCGGAACAGTGCGAGAGAAACCATTCCAACATTGTCGAGGGTTGAGATTAAAATGCACAGAATCTATATCCCGGGTCTATAATGCTGTAACGCACAGCTTGGGGCTGGACTTTAGAAATTTGGTTCCAGTGTGAACTTCATACTATGTAGCAATTTTTACTTTTCAAACAATAATTTACATTGAATGGATCTGCGCTATGTGTGTTCGCACATAGCCATTTAGTTTGGAATCGCAGAGAAACGTTGCAATCTGCACTCGAAGACGTGAAATATTAATCGTAAAAGCGAAGGTCAGAGCCTTGACACTACTTGCTTTACACCAAACACCCGACTTTCTAATTTTTAGAAAGGTCGCACGTGCAATTAAGAGTGCAAAGTCGGAAATATTTCAGATTACGAGAGCAATTTTAATGGGAGTTCACAAATAAATCCTAAAAAAAGCAAAACACTAATTGTGCCTAATGTATTTACTACATCCAAATCTTTATATTTAAAACCCAAGGGTTTTCGCTAAGAAATAAGTTTTGAATTTTCTAATTAACTAAAATTTGCGTTTTTTTAATGAAAGGTAATAGAACCTAGATGTATTATGATATGCTCTACTTAACCCGTTTTACAGCAGAAGAGGCCGCGACTGAATGGTAGATGGTAGTTTTTAATTGTTATACGGAACTCCGGTTTAGTTTTGACAAGTTTGGTTGTACCGAAGGAAAACTAAGTTTATTAGGATACATTGTATTTTTTTTTTTTAATTCATGAATATTCGACTGTCGGACTTCGATTCGAAAAATTCGTCAAGTCGCACTTCTTTCATCAAGTCGCCCTTGTTCCATCAAATCGCACTTGTAACTGCAGAAGATCCGTTTTGGCATCGATAAATGGCAAATGGTCTTTTTTGGCATTATAAATTGGCAGTTATATTTGTAGAAGAGTTCTAAAGAGTGATTAACGTTTTAACGTTTGCATTTGTGTCTTGCACACTTTTTAAAAGCGCAGATTGTGAAAGTGGTTTGTGAAAATTCTCCTTCACAAAAATTAAAAGGTCTGTTTTCAATACGCAAGACTGAGCGCGGCCTTGTCAATCGAGGAATAACCATTTTGGTAAAAATCTTGTGAACTAATTTAAGCGCTAGTCTCCATGAATGATGGATGGATGGATGGATGGATGGATGGATGGATGGAAGGATGGACCAGATAAAAAAATGCTTTTGTATCAAGGTCCCCCAAAACGTGCAATTCCGTTAAATGTTGATTTTTGCATCAAACATACATAAAAATTAAATAAGCATTTCATTTGTTAATTTGCAGACAAAGCAAAGGAACTTTTCTCGCATTCTCTCAATTCCATTCTTACTTGTACAAGAGTTTCCGAGTACTCGGCATTGCTTACTACATCATGTACAAATAGAATAGCTGAATTGATTATATTTAGTAAATTTGGAAAACAAACATACTTACCCTGGACAATAACATTTATATTTTGCTCTTCCATTGCAGAAATGTATGGAGAAAATGGTCGTCAAATTTATAATGACCAACTGATAATCTTGAGAAGGTCCTGAACTTCCGAATGTGAAGGGAATTTGTTTGAAAAAGCTTAATAAAATAAACGGTAAGTAGTTTATATACATTTTACAATATATACATATAATACTGTCAAAACAAACATCAAATAGGCAGTAAGTAAATTCTCAGTATGTAATACTTACCGTAGGTTACTATCATGAGTACTATTTAGTGCGATATGTCTAATCAGTTGCATATACCAATGTCAGTGAAGTCAGCCAAAAGCTTGATTTGCGCTCATTAGCTTTTGCTATAGAGAACATTTGTTCTGAAAGGCATCAGTATGCACAAATAACGATGGCACCATACACTGACGTGACAAAAGGCATGGGAAGCAATATGCAAATATACAGATGGTTGTAATATCGCGCACAAAAAGTATAAAAGAGCAGTGCATTGCCAGAGCTTTCATTTGAACTCAAGTAAATCATGTGAAAATGTTTCTAACTTTATGGACGCACGACGGGTATTATCAGACTTTGAACGCGAACGCGACTTTGAAGCTGGGCGCACGGGACATCCCATTTTAAAAATCGTTAGGAACATCAACATTCTGGGATCTACAGTGTCAAGAGTGTGCCGAGAATACCTAAAATCAGGCATAACCTTACACAATGGACAACGCAGTCGCCGTCGATCTTCACTTAATGACCTAGAGCAGCGCAGTTTGTGTAGAAGTGTTAACAGACAAGCAACACTGCGTGAAATGACAGCAGAAACAAATGCGTGCAAATGCGGGACGTACGACGAACGTATACGTGGAAACATTGCGGCGAAATTTGGTGTTAATTGACTGGCACGAGAAGGGCTACTTGAATGCCTTTGCTAAATGCACGACATCGTCTGCAGCTCCTGTCCTGAGCTCGTAACCATATCGATTGGACCCCCTGACGACTAAAAAGCAGTGGCTTGGTCAGATTTTAATTCGCATGAGCTGATGATAGAGTTAGAGTGTACCGCACACCCAGTAAAGCCAAAGCCCAAAACCCAAGTCGTCAACAAGGTACTGTGCAAGCAGACGGTGGCTTAACAGTGGTGTGGGCTGATTTTACATGAAATGGACTGGGTCCTCTGGTCGAACTAAACCGATCATTGACTGGGAATGGTTATGTTAATCTACTTGGAGATCATTTGCAGCCAATCATGAAATTTAAGTTCCCAAATAATGTTGGAATTTTTATGGCTGATATCACCGGGCCACAATTTTTCATTTGTTTGAAGAACATTCTGGGCAATTCTAGCGGGTGATTTAGCACCCCAGATCGCTCAACATGTATTCCATTGACCATTTATGAGACACAGTTGAAAGGTCAGTTCGTGCACACAATTTGCAGCGGCATCACATTTCAATTATGGACGCCAACACAGGCAGCATGACTCAATATTTAAACATTGGACTTCCAACGACCTGAGTCCATGCCACGAGTTGCTGCATTTCGCCAGGAAAAAGGAGGTCCGACTCGATATTAGGAGGTATCGCATGATTTTTGTCACCTCAGTGTATAACTTTAAAAAACTAGTTTCATTTCTTGAATACTTACAAGATACATACAGGAAGAATTTATTATTTCAGAAAATCCAAATTGCAAATTCAAAGACAGTCAATCTTTAGGTGGTTACGTTTAAGAACAGTTCAATATTGGAGTTGGCCATATTTTGGCCGAACCCATTACCAATATTCGTCTTGCTTAAACGCAAAATTTGAATTCTATTTACTACTACAATCAAGAAAATATGTTTACACTATGTTTTTAAACTAGAGAATCCATGGGGAGATAGAACGCTTTTTCCCATCAATTACTCGTAACATAGTACATACAAAGACGAATCACATTAATTTCTCATATTCCCAATAAAAATAACTTAACCTCTCCCAGATGTTGCATTTATAAGAATGATATTTTTGCAGAAAACGCATCATCAAATCAAGTGGAGATTATACATTTTGCTTCCGTCTTATGAAATTTCATTTCTATTATCTAGTCGGACTATGCAGTTCTGAACAAGAGTGTACAGAATGTTGTTTTTTACTGAACCGTATTTTTCCATTTTGGACTGATGAAATCTTGTTGAGAAAATGTTTCTATAATAAAATAAAATAAAGTTGTATTCACATTGTTATTTAGTGTATTAAGAAATTAAAGATATATTTTATTGATTAATTAAATTATTTGCCATGTTCATCAGCACCAATCCTACACACGTTATCCTTTTACCCTACAATGTGATTTCTGTTATGTAACGTCTCCATACACAAGTGTTTTTCGTTCATAGTGAAAAAACCAAAATATTTCTACTAATACTCAAACTATTTGCGATATATAATCGACGTATAAAAACTCAAAGATATTTTTTTCGAAAAGTTCTAAAAGATAAATCAAGCATGGGCCGGGAAAGGCATAGTTGCAAATATCTCCAAAAGGTGAATTTGTTTCAGAAAACGAAACATTTTGATTTATTGACCTTTTGAATAGTACATAGATGAATAGTATGCCCCTTGTGGAAACCACCTTAAATACTAAACCCTATGCTAAACATTTTTATCGTTTTAGATAGACATTGCAAAGTTGATCAGAGGTCTATTCAGGCAAGAGAGTCGTTTTGAACATTTCATTACCAGCTTTTCCAGCTTGAGTACACACTAGTGATAAGATAGTTGCCACTAGAACGACTCGGAAATTTTCTTCTCCTGGCAGAAGTAACATGATGTAATTAGCAATTACCCACGGCAGCCTGCTCGTATTTATCACAAGCTCAGAAACGGCACATATTACTTCTCTTCTGCAGTGAGGAGATACCATAGTCAGATAAAAAGAGATAGACATAAAAAGGAAAAGGGAATACTGCACGACAAGCAATTAACGGTGCGTCAGGCAATCAAAGATTGTCCCACTCTCCCCAGTGTGCGACGCGTGGCTCCGACATAGCTTCATCTGTGCTATTCGATCGCTCTAGGTACTTTGTCATATTCGACCTTCCTCAATAAAATCAATATCTTTGGGGCAAATTAAAAGATCGCCACTAGATCATATTTCCTGAGTATATCGCCTACTTGACTGACCAACTCGAGCTGATCCCCATTTTTATCGACGTACTCATGTGTATCCATTATTAAATCGACTCGTTCGAGCAACAACCACCACACATGATCGACTCGCTCAAGCACCATCCACCACACATGATCGACTCGCTCGAGCGCCAACCACCACACATGATCGACTCGCTCGAGCGCCAACCACCACACATGATCGACTCGCTCGAGCGCCAACCACCACACATGATCGACTCGCTCGAGCGCCAACCACCACACATGATCGACTCGCTCGAGCGCCAACCACCACACATTTTCGACTCGCTCGAGCGGATCCCCCCACACATGATCGACTCGCTCGAGCGGATCCCCCCACACATGATCGACTCGCTCGAGCGGATCCCCCCACACATGATCGACTTGCTCGAGCGGATCCCCCCACACATGATCGACTCGCTCGAGCGGATCCCCCCACACATGATCGACACGCTCGAGCGGATCCCCCCACACATGATCGACTCGCTCGAGCGGATCCCCCCACACATGATCGACTCGCTCGAGCGGATCCCCCCACACATGATCGACTCGCTCGAGCGGATCCCCCCACACATGATCGACTCGCTCGAGCGGATCCCCCCACACATGATCGACTCGCTCGAGCGGATCCCCCCACACATGATCGACTCGCTCGAGCGGATCCCCCCACACATGATCGACTCGCTCGAGCGGATCCCCCCACACATGATCGACTCGCTCGAGCGGATCCCCCCACACATGATCGACACGCTCGAGCGGATCCCCCCACACATGATCGACTCGCTCGAGCGGATCCCCCCACACATGATCGACTCGCTCGAGCGGATCCCCCCACACATGATCGACTCGCTCGAGCGGATCCCCCCCACACATGATCGACTCGCTCGAGCGGATCCCCCCCACACATGATCGACTCGCACGAGCGGATCCCCCCACACATGATCGACTCGCTCGAGCGGATCCCCCCCACACATGATCGACTCGCTCGAGCGGATCCCCCCACACATGATCGACTCGCTCGAGCGGATCCCCCCCACACATGATCGACTCGCTCGAGCGGATCCCCCCCACACATGATCGACTCGCTCGAGCGGATCCCCCCACACATGATCGACTCGCTCGAGCGGATCCCCCCACACATGATCGACTCGCTCGAGCGGATCCCCCCACACATGATCGACTCGCTCGAGCGGATCCCCCCACACATGATCGACTCGCTCGAGCGGATCCCCCCACACATGATCGACTCGCTCGAGCGGATCCCCCCACACATGATCGACTCGCTCGAGCGGATCCCCCCACACATGATCGACTCGCTCGAGCGGATCCCCCCACACATGATCGACTCGCTCGAGCGGATCCCCCCACACATGATCGACTCGCTCGAGCGGATCCCCCCACACATGATCGACTCGCTCGAGCGGATCCCCCCACACATGATCGACTCGCTCGAGCGGATCCCCCCACACATGATCGACTCGCTCGAGCGGATCCCCCCACACATATCGACTCGCTCGAGCGGATCCCCCCACACATATCGACTCGCTCGAGCGGATCCCCCCACACATATCGACTCGCTCGAGCGGATCCCCCCACACATATCGACTCGCTCGAGCGGATCCCCCCACACATATCGACTCGCTCGAGCGGATCCCCCCACACATATCGACTCGCTCGAGCGGATCCCCCCACACATATCGACTCGCTCGAGCGGATTCCCCCACGCTTGATCGACTCGCTCGAGCGGATCCCCCACGCTTGATCGACTCGCTCGAGCGGATCCCCCACGCTCGATCGACTCGCTCGAGCGGATCCCCCACGCTCGATCGACTCGCTCGAGCGGATCCTCCACGCTCGATCGACTCGCTCGAGCGGATCCTCCACGCTCGATCGACTCGCTCGAGCGGATCCCCCACGCTCGATCGACTCGCTCGAGCGGATCCCCCACGCTCGATCGACTCGCTCGAGCGGATCCTCCACGCTCGATCGACTCGCTCGAGCGGATCCCCCACGCTCGATCGACTCGCTCGAGCGGATCCCCCACGCTCGATCGACTCGCTCGAGCGGATCCCCCACGCTCGATCGACTCGCTCGAGCGGATCCCCCACGCTCGATCGACTCGCTCGAGCGGATCCCCCACGCTCGATCGACTCGCTCGAGCGGATCCCCCACGCTCGATCGACTCGCTCTAGCGGATCCCCCACGCTCGATCGACTCGCTCGAGCGGATCCCCCACGCTCGATCGACTCGCTCGAGCGGATCCCACACGCTCGATCGACTCGCTCGAGCGGATCCCACACGCTCGATCGACTCGCTCGAGCGGATCCCCCACGCTCGATCGACTCGCTCGAGCGGATCCCCCACGCTCGATCGACTCGCTCGAGCGGATCCCCCACGCTCGATCGACTCGCTCGAGCGGATCCCCCACGCTCGATCGACTCGCTCGAGCGGATCCCCCACGCTCGATCGACTCGCTCGAGCGGATCCCCCACGCTCGATCGACTCGCTCGAGCGGATCCCCCACGCTCGATCGACTCGCTCGAGCGGATCCCCCACGCTCGATCGACTCGCTCGAGCGGATCCCCCACGCTCGATCGACTCGCTCGAGCGGATCCCCCACGCTCGATCGACTCGCTCGAGCGGATCCCCCACGCTCGATCGACTCGCTCGAGCGGATCCCCCACGCTCGATCGACTCGCTCGAGCGGATCCCCCACGCTTGATCGACTCGCTCGAGCGGATCCCCCACGCTTGATCGACTCGCTCGAGCGGATCCCCCACGCTTGATCGACTCGCTCGAGCGGATCCCCCACGCTTGATCGACTCGCTCGAGCGGATCCCCCACGCTTGATCGAC
This sequence comes from Gryllus longicercus, assembly GCA_038098605.1. Taxonomy (NCBI): domain Eukaryota; kingdom Metazoa; phylum Arthropoda; class Insecta; order Orthoptera; family Gryllidae; genus Gryllus; species Gryllus longicercus. Next base: position 4,678,173 of record JAZDUA010000057.1, on the reverse strand, counting down.
TCGCTCGAGCGGATCCCCCACGCTTGATCGACTCGCTCGAGCGGATCCCCCACGCTTGATCGACTCGCTCGAGCGGATCCCCCACGCTTGATCGACTCGCTCGAGCGGATCCCCCACGCTTGATCGACTCGCTCGAGCGGATCCCCCACGCTTGATCGACTCGCTCGAGCGGATCCCCCACGCTTGATCGACTCGCTCGAGCGGATCCCCCACGCTTGATCGACTCGCTCGAGCGGATCCCCCACGCTTGATCGACTCGCTCGAGCGGATCCCCCACGCTTGATCGACTCGCTCGAGCGGATCCCCCACGCTTGATCGACTCGCTCGAGCGGATCCCCCACGCTTGATCGACTCGCTCGAGCGGATCCCCCACGCTTGATCGACTCGCTCGAGCGGATCCCCCACGCTTGATCGACTCGCTCGAGCGGATCCCCCACGCTTGATCGACTCGCTCGAGCGGATCCCCCACGCTTGATCGACTCGCTCGAGCGGATCCCCCACGCTTGATCGACTCGCTCGAGCGGATCCCCCACGCTTGATCGACTCGCTCGAGCGGATCCCCCACGCTTGATCGACTCGCTCGAGCGGATCCCCCACGCTTGATCGACTCGCTCGAGCGGATCCCCCACGCTTGATCGACTCGCTCGAGCGGATCCCCCACGCTTGATCGACTCGCTCGAGCGGATCCCCCACGCTTGATCGACTCGCTCGAGCGGATCCCCCACGCTTGATCGACTCGCTCGAGCGGATCCCCCACGCTTGATCGACTCGCTCGAGCGGATCCCCCACGCTTGATCGACTCGCTCGAGCGGATCCCCCACGCTTGATCGACTCGCTCGAGCGGATCCCCCACGCTTGATCGACTCGCTCGAGCGGATCCCCCACGCTTGATCGACTCGCTCGAGCGGATCCCCCACGCTTGATCGACTCGCTCGAGCGGATCCCCCACGCTTGATCGACTCGCTCGAGCGGATCCCCCACGCTTGATCGACTCGCTCGAGCGGATCCCCCACGCTTGATCGACTCGCTCGAGCGGATCCTCCACGCTTGATCGACTCGCTCGAGCGGATCCCCACACTTGATCGACTCGCTCGAGCGGATCCCCCACACTTGATCGACTCGCCCGAGCGTCTGGATCTGTTCGAACAAGTCTATAAATAGAAAATTCTTTCCCACGAGTCCCGCAAGTCGATCAAGGTGGGCGTTGCGCCCGAGCAAGTCGATCTAAGTGGGCGTTGCGCCCGAGCAAGTCGATCTAAGTGGGCGTTGCGCCCGAGCAAGTCGATCTAAGTGGGCGTTGCGCCCGAGCAAGTCGATCTAAGTGGGCGTTGCGCCCGAGCAAGTCGATCTAAGTGGGCGTTGCGCCCGAGCAAGTCGATCTAAGTGGGCGTTGCGCCCGAGCAAGTCGATCTAAGTGGGCGTTGCGCCCGAGCAAGTCGATCTAAGTGGGCGTTGCGCCCGAGCAAGTCGATCTAAGTGGGCGTTGCGCCCGAGCAAGTCGATCTAAGTGGGCGTTGCGCCCGAGCAAGTCGATCTAAGTGGGCGTTGCGCCCGAGCAAGTCGATCTAAGTGGGCGTTGCGCCCGAGCAAGTCGATCTAAGTGGGCGTTGCGCCCGAGCAAGTCGATCTAAGTGGGCGTTGCGCCCGAGCAAGTCGATCTAAGTGGGCGTTGCGCCCGAGCAAGTCGATCTAAGTGGGCGTTGCGCCCGAGCAAGTCGATCTAAGTGGGCGTTGCGCCCGAGCAAGTCGATCTAAGTGGGCGTTGCGCCCGAGCAAGTCGATCTAAGTGGGCGTTGCGCCCGAGCAAGTCGATCTAAGTGGGCGTTGCGCCCGAGCAAGTCGATCTAAGTGGGCGTTGCGCCCGAGCAAGTCGATCTAAGTGGGCGTTGCGCCCGAGCAAGTCGATCTAAGTGGGCGTTGCGCCCGAGCAAGTCGATCTAAGTGGGCGTTGCGCCCGAGCAAGTCGATCTAAGTGGGCGTTGCGCCCGAGCAAGTCGATCTAAGTGGGCGTTGCGCCCGAGCAAGTCGATCTAAGTGGGCGTTGCGCCCGAGCAAGTCGATCTAAGTGGGCGTTGCGCCCGAGCAAGTCGATCTAAGTGGGCGTTGCGCCCGAGCAAGTCGATCTAAGTGGGCGTTGTGGGCGTCGATCTAAGTGGGCGTTGTGGGCGTCGATCTAAGTGGGCGTTGTGGGCGTCGATCTAAGTGGGAGATGAGCTCGTGCAAGTCGATCTAAGTGGGAGATGAGCTCGTGCAAGTCGATCTAAGTGGGAGATGAGCTCGTGCAAGTCGATCTAAGTGGGAGATGAGCTCGTGCAAGTCGATCTAAGTGGGAGATGAGCTCGTGCAAGTCGATCTAAGTGGGAGATGAGCTCGTGCAAGTCGATCTAAGTGGGAGATGAGCTCGTGCAAGTCGATCTAAGTGGGAGATGAGCTCGTGCAAGTCGATCTAAGTGGGAGATGAGCTCGTGCAAGTCGATCTAAGTGGGAGATGAGCTCGTGCAAGTCGATCTAAGTGGGAGATGAGCTCGTGCAAGTCGATCTAAGTGGGAGATGAGCTCGTGCAAGTCGATCTAAGTGGGAGATGAGCTCGTGCAAGTCGATCTAAGTGGGAGATGAGCTCGTGCAAGTCGATCTAAGTGGGAGATGAGCTCGTGCAAGTCGATCTAAGTGGGAGATGAGCTCGTGCAAGTCGATCTAAGTGGGAGATGAGCTCGTGCAAGTCGATCTAAGTGGGAGATGAGCTCGTGCAAGTCGATCTAAGTGGGAGATGAGCTCGTGCAAGTCGATCTAAGTGGGAGATGAGCTCGTGCAAGTCGATCTAAGTGGGAGATGAGCTCGTGCAAGTCGATCTAAGTGGGAGATGAGCTCGTGCAAGTCGATCTAAGTGGGAGATGAGCTCGTGCAAGTCGATCTAAGTGGGAGATGAGCTCGTGCAAGTCGATCTAAGTGGGAGATGAGCTCGTGCAAGTCGATCTAAGTGGGAGATGAGCTCGTGCAAGTCGATCTAAGTGGGAGATGAGCTCGTGCAAGTCGATCTAAGTGGGAGATGAGCTCGTGCAAGTCGATCTAAGTGGGAGATGAGCTCGTGCAAGTCGATCTAAGTGGGAGATGAGCTCGTGCAAGTCGATCTAAGTGGGAGATGAGCTCGTGCAAGTCGATCTAAGTGGGAGATGAGCTCGTGCAAGTCGATCTAAGTGGGAGATGAGCTCGTGCAAGTCGATCTAAGTGGGAGATGAGCTCGTGCAAGTCGATCTAAGTGGGAGATGAGCTCGTGCAAGTCGATCTAAGTGGGAGATGAGCTCGTGCAAGTCGATCTAAGTGGGAGATGAGCTCGTGCAAGTCGATCTAAGTGGGAGATGAGCTCGTGCAAGTCGATCTAAGTGGGAGATGAGCTCGTGCAAGTCGATCTAAGTGGGAGATGAGCTCGTGCAAGTCGATCTAAGTGGGAGATGAGCTCGTGCAAGTCGATCTAAGTGGGAGATGAGCTCGTGCAAGTCGATCTAAGTGGGAGATGAGCTCGTGCAAGTCGATCTAAGTGGGAGATGAGCTCGTGCAAGTCGATCTAAGTGGGAGATGAGCTCGTGCAAGTCGATCTAAGTGGGAGATGAGCTCGTGCAAGTCGATCTAAGTGGGAGATGAGCTCGTGCAAGTCGATCTAAGTGGGAGATGAGCTCGTGCAAGTCGATCTAAGTGGGAGATGAGCTCGTGCAAGTCGATCTAAGTGGGAGATGAGCTCGTGCAAGTCGATCTAAGTGGGAGATGAGCTCGTGCAAGTCGATCTAAGTGGGAGATGAGCTCGTGCAAGTCGATCTAAGTGGGAGATGAGCTCGTGCAAGTCGATCTAAGTGGGAGATCAGCTCGTGCAAGTCGATCTAAGTGGGAGATCAGCTCGTGCAAGTCGATCTAAGTGGGAGATCAGCTCGTGCAAGTCGATCTAAGTGGGAGATCAGCTCGTGCAAGTCGATCTAAGTGGGAGATCAGCTCGTGCAAGTCGATCTAAGTGGGAGATCAGCTCGTGCAAGTCGATCTAAGTGGGAGATCAGCTCGTGCAAGTCGATCTAAGTGGGAGATCAGCTCGTGCAAGTCGATCTAAGTGGGAGATCAGCTCGTGCAAGTCGATCTAAGTGGGAGATCAGCTCGTGCAAGTCGATCTAAGTGGGAGATCAGCTCGTGCAAGTCGATCTAAGTGGGAGATCAGCTCGTGCAAGTCGATCTAAGTGGGAGATCAGCTCGTGCAAGTCGATCTAAGTGGGAGATCAGCTCGTGCAAGTCGATCTAAGTGGGAAATGCGCTCGTGCAAGTCGATCTAAGTGGGAAATGCGCTCGTGCAAGTCGATCTTAGTGGGAAATGCGCTCGTGCAAGTCGATCTAAGTGGGAAATGCGCTCGTGCAAGTCGATCTAAGTGGGAAATGCGCTCGTGCAAGTCCATCAATGTGGGAGATGCGCTCGAACGTGTCGATCAATAAGAGGATCTACTCAGTTACACAATTTTAAGCTGAATAATATAAATAAAAAAGAAAATATAAGTAAAAACCAAATAAAAAATAAATATTAGAAAACCAAAGATGTGTTTGTATGGAAAAGTTGGCATTTGCTATATGACTTTTACAAGGATATACCATGTATACCACTGGAATGGAACAGTAGAAACACATTTCGGATGATATACACTCGAATTATTCGTTGCAGAGTACAAATAGCAAAAAAGTGATAGTCCCATGACATTATGCTTTACAATAAATGCAAGAATAGCAATATTTCTTTTAATGAAAGAAAATAACAGCAATTACTACATTAACAATAAGAATAATAACAATAGCCATAACAATGACAATAAGAATGATAACAACGCAATCTGTTCAATGCTACTTTACAAATAAAACATTGTATATTGAAAATCAATGATGGACAATTTCATATTACGTTTCCAATTTTTGTATTTTGTATTTCCAGGATTGACTTTTACAGCTTTCAGAAATTGATGCAGCACAAGTTGAGTGTCATTCTTCCATTAAATCCTCATAAAATAGTACAAAGACAATTCCAAAGCATTCATGGTAGACAATTTTGATAATACTTACACATTCAAAATCTTTTGCAGTCTGGGACAAATTAGCCTTTTAAAATTTGGAAGTTTCTATATCGTGCAAAATACAAAGTGACACAAAATATTGGTGTAAGATTCACACGAATTACATACCTGATTTCGGTAACGGTTTTCTCGTGTTTACAACTTTTTAGTAATGAGGCAAGACAAAATATCTCTTGATATTTTTGGCATTTGTAAACAAAACTTTAATTTCGAATATCTTTCGAAATAGGAGTTGCGTGATAACGCAAACTAATATGAGACACAGTGTGAAAGGAGTCAGAAGATCAAAACCTTAATCTGATGAAGTTAATTTTGAACAATTTAGGAATTTTTCCGAAAATAAAGCAGAGAAATAGTTTAGGACATTATTGATAGGGGTCAAAAGACGCTTGATGTATGGTTAGGGCGCAGCAAGAGCGCATCGAAGAACAAGAACCATGAAACGTGAACAGGATAAGAAATGAAAGCGAACAAGTTTGGTCAGAACTATGCTGAATTTGGTAGAGGAAGCATAGATGGTCGTCAGGATGTGAAGTTGAAATACTTTGTAATTAGTTGGTGGAGACAGAAAATGGACATGTGGTCCAAGGATATAAAAGAATAGGTAAGTAATTGAAAAGTAATTTATTAAAGAGAAATCATTAACATTCGTAGGATAATTAGGTCGCGAATACTGGCAAAATTTAGAAGTTAAATTCACTGTGGCCGTAAGAGCTCCAGGTAGATTAATGGAACAGGCGCTAATTTTGATGACAACGCCAAGATTGCAGAAAAAAAATTTCAAAAGAGAAGTTTAGATAATAAGTGGCGAAAAAAGTCAACAAAAATATTGTAGCAAGGCCAAGTTGTCTGTAATTGTAAGATAACATTAAGTTAGATAAAGGATTGTTACTTTTGTGAATAGAAATTCGGTGGCCATCAAACAGTTCAAAATTTGGGAAAGGTAAAGAAACAATGTTGAACTTCAAAACTAATTAGAAATTAAAACAAAGTTCGGCAGACGACACTTAATGTAGCAATACAGTAAACGAAATTTTGAAAAGTTGTTTACTTTATGATTAAGAGTAGTAATAGATATTTCCTAACTAAATTAAATTATTCACCAGTCGAATACTCGTATGAGCGGTGTTTTCTATACCACGAAGAAAAGAACAATACCCTGAGAAAGCATATGTATGCTGACACCCAAAACTTAACTAAAAACCAGGGTTAAAGTGCTGTACACGGTACACCCTTAGAGAAGCGTTCGGCAGAGGAGTGGGGAGAAGGGGAGAAGGAGTCTCCTTAAGCCCTCCCTTAAATTACACTAAGCGCTGTGATAGAAATGAATGAAACTTACCGATATGTGATTTCTATTGCGGTGTGACTGACGGTGTTATGTTCCAAAGACAGGTCATTACTAATACCTGAATCATACTCGACTTGCTTCCCGCGAACCATGACCTCTTTCGTAAGGAAGTCACATGAGGAGTCGCCCCTTCTTGCTACACTTCCACTTGAAACCATCATACAACGTCTTTCGCTTGGCCAACCTCATTGTTAACTTACACACAGCACACTTAAATCCTGCAGCAATCAAACTACGTTCTTGTTCCCTTTCAATGACAGCCAAACACCCCCTTCGGCGCAACGCGTAAAAAAAGCCACATTTATTCTCGCCGTCACACTGTACACTCAAAAACACATATCACAAAGAATCTGAAGAATGCAAGAAAATTAACTGTACGACAGCAACGCAGCTAAAAACTACGACAGCTACCTGACACAGAAAATCACGTAGACAAAAACACGAATTACGTGCCACCACACACTATTTCGTAATGAAGTTTCGACAAGATGGGAAGTTAGGGTGGAATTGCCCCCCCCCCTAACTTTTGATGTCACTTTTGTGATTAATTACGAACCATTAAAATTATTTCAGAAGTGTATTTTTTACAATTTATTTTAATCGCTCACGCTTTGCTCTTTATATGTATGTACTAAGTTACGCATATTGCTCACCACCCCTCCCCACCGAAAGTTTCCCCTCATAACACCCGTCATCTCCACCGTGGATTTCCCTCTCGCCGGAGCGGCGTGAAGTGCCGATTTAAAAGATTTCCTTAAGTTGTACCGTATACTAGACTTCCGCCAAAACCACAGCTAGCAATTCCATTTAATTAGAAATATTGAGAGAAGTTACAGGTGCGAATTGTGAATTACCACAATAGCACGATCAAAAGACGGGAAAAATAAATAATTCGGGAAAGTAAATATAGGGAAATACAATAAAATATATTGTAAATTTAATGATTATAAAAGGAAGAATTTCGCTTCAATAGCATGCCCAATACGGGGCAGTAAAGCAGTATAAATAATTATTTTAATTATTATAAAAGTGAGATAGTAGTGATACACTTGAGTATTTTTTTGTCCATCGGGCCCCTTCACTAGAGGGAAAGGAGCGATCGCCCGATCGGCCCATACCTAGCGCCGGCGCTGATGTATGTTCTTTCATCAATGTGTGAAACCTTTTCCTATTTCATAGCTAGGAGGAGAATTACATAAAACGATATTTCTCACAGGTATATTTATTTTCAATTTATTTACAAATATGGCATGTCAAAGAAGAGTACTATTTTTTTACCAAAATCACAATTATGAAGCAAATGATGTGTCTCAGACTTTACATAAAGGAAAAAAATCCGATGAACTCTCATGATTAATAAATTTGCATTAACTTTTACCCATGGATATGAAGAGTGAGACAAATTCTTGCTTTCTAAGCAATTTGGTCTTGATTGATAGAAGTTAGAAGAACTTACGTGTCAAAGTAACGGGGGGGGGGGTAACATTACGATCACTTTGTTTCTTTTTAAATTATACTTTGTTGCATCAATCTTCGCAATGACGATTTTGGTAATTTAATCCGTCACAAAAATACAATGTTTCTTCAAAATATTAAAGCCACAGCTTCCACAATTTGAAAGTTGTTTTTTTTTAAGCAAACAAATGTGGCAATGTTACCCTGCAGGGGTCAAACATTGCCACCTTTATTTATTTCCAAGCCTCTCGCAATGTTTAAATGTGTGAGAATTGGATAGGAAACAAACACACAAATATGCATCAAAACAAATTTTACTGTTATTACTTTTTGGTTTTTGACAGTTGAAATACACCAAACAGGGATAAATACTGCTTTGAAAACTTGTTCTAAAATAAGATTTATTAAATGTTTTAAGCTATGTAAAATGCGATTGTAAAAAAATGCTATGCTTTTTATATTTGGTCTGGGAAGCTCAGTCACAATTGCATTTTGGCATAACACATTCGTGCACGTCATTTAAAGTGGATCTTCTAATTCCGTACAGTTCGGTAGCTTTTTCCTACTTATTTTACATTATTTACACTTTCCATTGCTTGGTGCATTTTAACTTCATCATAAAGTTTGTAAACCTGAGATACTGTATTTTTTATTTGCCTACATGGCATTCTCTAAAGACAAGACTAAGTAAATTAATGATGATCCTCTCAAAGTTACAGCGTATGACGAGAACAAAAAAGTAATTAGGTATCAAAGTAGTTAATTATTGTTTACAATTTATACGTCATACGCTTTAGAAATGATATACAAACTAATAAATGTTTGGACATTTTAGGTTAAAACTGAAACCCAATTCAACAAACGATTTCATATAATGTTTCTAAGAGAGATAACTAACTCTGGAAATACAGCCAGCAAATAAATTTACAATGCAGATCGCGCTACTTACATGTGCAAATGTGCTTGTGGAAATGTTTCACCCCTGATAATGTTTCCCGTCGTTACCTTATAAGGACATAATTACACAACCCTATGCAGATGGCAATGCAAGAGTATCATAGAAGAAAATGGACAAATAATTTAAAGGGAAAATAATAAATATTTTGGCTTACTTTTTACTTCGTGTTATTTACTATAAAAAATATTTTTTCACAGAAATCGACAGCCACTTCCATTTAGTTGTTTTTTTGCCTCCGTTTAAAGTCTTATTCCAAAAGTTTTAATTTCTTTATTTTATAATACTAATATAATATTTTCATATAGTCAACATTTTTAGAAGATCCTTTGAGAAGCTTATTTATGAGCATCTTTAGATTAGATTTATTAATAATTCTGCAATTAAGTTTGAGAACTTTGTGGTCTATTGCACATCTTCAATTTCCACAAATGAACTCTGTCCTACACAATTGCTTGTAAGATATTTTTTTAAATGTCAATATGAACTAACATAAAACTGTTGTTTATTTTGTTAAGAGTTTTTCACAGGTCTTGAAAATCTTGTTAAGATCGCGAAAAAGACGTGATAAAACGACTCTCCTTCATTTATGATACACAAAACATGCCGAACAACACACCTATCTGACACTAATAAAAACAGAATCTATCAAATTGCATTAGTTTCGTTACATGCGAAATCATTTCAAAAACAATTTCTGTAAAGAAAAAAAACAATCTTAGCATCTCTAACCCATTTTACTAAAAATAAAATCAGTGAGGTAAACTAAACAGAACATGTGTTAAAAACTTCACAGTATTCTATCTAAACAACTCAGAAAACAAGAGAAAAGATTTAGTACATTAAAATAATTGTGTAAATCATTCAACCTAGTCTTATCTCACTGTTTTGATGACCCTTCTCTTCATCTTCATGAATATGGACGTTCACCAGGCTTTAACAAAGCACCAACAAATTCATATTTTTGTTGGAATTGCAATTCCCATTCTCGCAGGGATGCCAATTCTGTTGGAGAAAGGTCACTAAGATCATCGTATCCATCTTCATTGCTTACAACTGAAAATGTTGCCAATCCCCTTGACGCATCTCGTCCAGCAAAAGCAGCATAGGGTCCTCCTGGACCATAAAACTGTTTCGCTTCTGTGACATCATATACAAAGCCATTAACAGCAATTAAAATTCGACCATCTGCTTGAGTTCCATTGTACTTTTTAAGTTCTTCGAGAGTAAAATCTTTTTGTAGCTTAGGTAGATTCGGTTTAACGGGTTCCTCAACACTTTCGCCGAAACTTCGTTTTATGATTCTGTAAAGAAGTATTGTAATTACTCCCAAAAGAAAAATATTCACAGGATTTTGCACCATCTCCGAAAACAAATTTGGAATTGGACATCTGGACTCGGTAGGAACATCACTACTATCACTATTATCAACCATCTTCACAGTTATCACAGTTGTAACTTCCACGCTATCAATACTCAGAACCACTGCCGTTCGTCCTCAAGCATTCTGTTACCTAGCTTTATTGCATGTTGTTAACCTCTCTCACAGAGACAATATTGCTTTCTAATAAAAAGTCACTTCACAGGAATATTTTTCATGACAGAAAATCTACCATCTCATCTTCTTACTTCACTCATGAATTTTAATAAAAATTGATATTCATCATTCAATTTATGTCACAAATGATAATGTGACGAGGTGAAATGGTATTAGAGGTCGACTATAATTCTATTGTCTCTCTGTGTATTGTGTAGTTCTGTGCGTGTTTTATTTATTTGTAATTCATATTCTCATATCCATCATTCACGATATGGGGTACTCGGATTTTTAATAGTTTACCAATAGCAAGCGCATAATCGAGAATGCACAAATCAAACTGTTACGTGCTTTTGATAATTAAAACATCAGTTATAAAAAAATTAAGTTTGATATGGCCACAATCGGGAGGTAGAGGCAGCGAGAAGGAACTTCTGTCAAGGTGAAGGGTCAACCTAAACTAATAGAAGCAGCACCTTACCAGCCCAAGGGCGAAAATCGGATTAGTCGTCTTGAAACCAAGCCGAATGCGATATTTGGCTGAGCTACATATCGGCTGCTTATCCATTCCTTGCATTTTCATCTTGTTTTTACAATTTACAAATAGGAACTCTTGAAATGTTTCCAGATAAAATTAAGACATTAAAATTATGACAGTCAATTATTAAAGTATGTCATTCAATTAGTTTGCTTTCAAGTTTCGATTTTATATTTTTAGAAAAGTAGTGGAATAGAATTTAGTTATTTAATGGTGATGCACATGAGCAAAAAAAATTTAAGAAAAAGTTTTGAGCGGTTTTTGAGAAAAGCATTACTTAAAAAATTAAAAATCTCCTATATTTCGCGCAAACTATTTTCGAAAAATTGAACATAACCTTATTCCAAGATCTGTCTTTAAAAAACACATTTCTTCAAGGAAAAGAGTTTCTATCTTCAATATTGTAGCTGTAGAAAGAAGAAATCCATAAAAAAATTCCACTTTTTAAATTTTCGAAAAATAAAGGATTTTAACAAACATGAGACCTGCACCATTCTTTTTTAGCGTCCTTTGTGCTATGGACAACATTCAATAAAACATTTGGAACCATTTTTGTGAAAATTTTGAAAATGTTTTTAAAACTTTATATAGAGAACAAAACATGCGAACTCCCAAAGCCTCGAGATCATTCAGATCGATCGGTGAATATCAATTTCCCAGAAAATTGGTTGAACGTTTTAGGTGTTAGCATTGACCGCAGGTGAACAGACATTTTGCCGTCAATCGATTTTCCGTTATGAAGGACCCACAAAACGTGGATTCTGGCAGCACCATGAATTAGAGGATGTAATTCACTATATAAAGGAACATGATTTATCCAATTTTTCGTTACTCGGACCCGACAATAAGAGTTTTTCTGATGAAAATTTGCGTTTTCCGGCGCACGAATACAATACTCTCTCTTCTTGCATTCGTAAGGGCAAAAAAGTTGACCATATTAACTTGAAACCTTGTAGAGAATATTGTTTTAAAGATAACGAACGATTCAGCCACAGTGGCCTGGCTCTTCACTGTTTTAGGAGAATTGCAGATGGTCTTTAGCCACAAAATTTAACATCAGACGTTCCCACTAAACTTTTCGACCCGATGTTTGTTTCCGAAACTTTTTTGTATGAAATTCTCTAAATAATCGATAACCTGAAAAATAAATATTCGGGAAGTTTTGATGAATTTCCGGATGGTTTGTAAAAGACTTGTGCGCCTGAACCCATTAACATCAATGCATCCTTATGCACAAATGGCCTCAAAGAATCTTTCCTCACACCGTAATCTATAGGATAAGATATTCTTGGACATTCTATTACATTTTTGCTGGTTCGGCACTTATCGTTACTACCAATGCCACCTGGATTTCAACCCTTGTTGATGGTGGCCATCTTTGTGACGACACGCTTAGAAGGCTTAGATCCCTTTATCTTTAACTATTTACGCTATCCGTGTACACTGTGCTTTGCGCAGATTGATGTTATTAACATAAAATTCATTCAAGATTCACTCTCGCAGCAACAACTAGAAGTATAGCGATGCTTAGTTGCTTGATGAAGATTGTTTCTAATGCGTGTAGTGAAAACATTTATTTAACATTTTGTCTAAGACTACAAGTGCTGTGTACCTAACTGTGGAGGGATGTGGGTGTACAGTGAAAAGTGAAGACGTGTCTTGTTAGGTTTGTTTTGTATTACCAGTATTTACGTTATCAGCAGTGATTATTATTATTATTATTATTATTATTATTATTATTATTATTATTATTATTATTATTACTTAAATATTCGTTGTTGATGAACACATTTCATTAAAAAATATGTTGATAATTGTAGTTGTTGGAAGACGCCGAAATTTTTTTTTGTTTTTTTCTATTTTCGGAAAATTAGGGTTTTCCACCAACATGAGACCTGCACCATTTTCTTAAACGTCCTCAGTCTATCCAACAACTAAATTTAATCAAAATCAATGGCGCCATTTTTTTTTTAAATTTTGAAAATGTCCCAGGGGTTTCATGTGAATTACCTTTCAAAATTAAAATATAGATTTCAAATTCAAGGGTCCGTGACATTAGTCAGATCTATTGCGGAACGTCAATTTTGGAGGAAATCGTCTGAACGGTGTAGTCGCTAGCGTTGTTCACAGACGATCAGACGTTTTGCCATCAATCGATTTTTCGGTATCAAGGACCCATAAAAAATGGATTCTCGTCGCACCACGTGTTAGAGGATTTTGTTCTTAATTTAGCAACTGGATGTATCCACTTTTTCGTTACTAGGGCCCTGTAATAACAATTTTTCTGCCGAAAATTCGTACTTTTTCGCGCAGCATTACAGAACTTTTTCAAGAAGTCCCTTCTCAAGCGAGAGAAAGTAAATCAGATGTTAATATATGTTGAAGAAATTGACAAGTTCTATTCTATAACCTTATTCTTAACAAAACGATATATAAGATACTAATACGTACATGATGTCACTACATCGTATTGTCAGCGACTCACAGCGACTGACGTTCAAACACTTCCCCGCTGTGCGCGCGTGGTGGGGGCGGCGCCACTCTTAGCAATCATCGCAACTAGATGGATTATCTAACAGTATATATATATATATATATATATATATATATATATATATATATATATATATATATATATATATATATATACTGTTAGATACTGAAAACTCCGACACCGTGTAACAGATCTCCATGAAAGTTGGCATATCTACGTGTTTGTCACCCTGAAGGTTTATGCGCTGTTAATTTTGTTGTATCTCCACTAGATGGAGCAGTAGAAAAAAACTAAATATTCATATCAAATGCAATCCGCATCTCTCAGCAGCATTTGTGAGTATATATCGTTAAATAACTCGTAAACTAAGCGTTCTAGGCAATTAAGAACTAAAATATTGAGGTTCGAGGCCTCAAAGGAACGTTTCTCACACCGCAATCTATAGGATGAGATATTGTCGGAAATACTTTTACATTTTTGTTGCTTCCGCTCTTCTCGATATTGCTCCACCTGCTCAGAGACGTGCAGAATCTGCAACTAAATGTGAATGAGAGGGACAGAGAGAAGCTGATACAGAGACACAGAGAGAGACACACACAGAGACTCCGTCAGACTGACAGGGACAGAGAGAGAAAGACGGAGGGAGACGAGAGAAAGATAGGGGGACACTGCGCTGAGAGATGGAGAAAGAAAGGGGAGGGAAGGAGAAAGAAAGATGAAGGGCAGAAAAATCTTCTCCCGGCTTCCGCTAGTAACCCTACGATATCATTAACAACACGCATGCAACTTCTCTTGGACTGACAGCAATTTCTAAACCACTGATATTCAAAATGTCCACAACGAAACGAATAAATTCTTCTTAACCTCAATAGCACTTCCAATTTAGACAGTTTTTTTCGAAGATGCATTATCTTATTATGGTCCGTAACCAACAATGCAATGATACCATTTATTTATGATACTCTATTTAGCGACCATTATTATTATTATTATTATTATTATTATTATTATTATTATTATTATTATTATTATTATTATTATTATCATTATTTATATTATTATTAGACTACAATCCCTTATAGGGCTAAGGCCTCCTGATTTCTCAGGGAACATTTGTGCTGTGTAGCCTTGTAACATAGCTAGTTCGCTGTCAACTTCACTAGTTCACAGAGTTAGTTCACTATTCTGACTACGCTTCTTATTGACATTTTCACTCTCAATAGCTACTTTAACTGATCGTACATTGATACCTATAGTTATTCGTTTTGTTTGATATTCACACTATTGCTAATCACTTACCGTTTTTCACTGTTTCTGACACATTTCACCTTTTAGTTTCACACTTTCCACTTTGTTGTTATTCTTTGTCTATTTTCTGCTTTTCAAAAACCGGAAGATGTTCATGTTAGGTATGATCTCCTTGTCGACATGTCCTGGGCCAGCCTCACCCGCCGTTGCCGACTGCCTCCCTCAAGCTGTCCAACCATCGTTTGAGTTGCCTTCCAGAGTCTCGCCAGCCAATTCTTGGTTCCCATATTGTTGTTATGTGATCATCTTTGGTCATCGTGTCTTACAATATGTCTGCTCCATTTCCACTTCAGGTTTTCAGCTTCTGATGCATCATTTATTTTGGTTTTGCCTCTTACTTCTGCGCATGTTATGTGGTCTTTGAGGGAGATATGGGGATTTTTTTCTTTCTATCTTCCTTTGGCATTTTGATTTTTTTAGTTTTTGAGCTGAGGTTAAGGACCAAGTCTGGCATCCATAAGTTAGTGTTGGTAATATTACTTGTCTCTTTTAAGCCCATGTGTTTTTCTAGTAGGATGAAGGATAGGCTCCAGAATCTTTGCCAGGTGAGGGCAATTCTTCTGTCAATTCCTCGGTTACGTCTTTTGCTGAACGACATCAGTTGTCCCGGGTTAATATATTCGTGTGCATATTCTCTCTGGTTGTCATCAATTTTTCCTTGTAATGTCATTAATTTTGTTTTACCTAAGTTTAGATGAAGTCCTACATTCCGGCTTTTTTTGTTTAATTCTTCTAACATTCTTTGTGATTTAGTTGAGAGGTCGCAAGTATAATGATGTCATCCAATTTGAGGTTGTTTAGTCTATCCCTACACAGCTATCCTGCTTGGAATGAAATTAATCGTCTAGGAAAACCTACATATTTCGGTACAGTGGATCACTTGCACAAAATTAAGACAAGAATACAGAAAACGGACGGTGGAAAATTTTCATTCACAAACCGAACTATTAGAGACTGGAATAGTTTGCCTGCGACAATCTTTGAACCGTTTCCTGAAAGCTTGAGAAAATTTAAAAATAAATTAGTTTTCTAGCTATTTATGTATATTTTTGGTCAATATATTACTGTTAAGATTCTACTGTTAAATTAGTATTATTTCCTAATAAGTTTGTTTAGTTATTAGTAGCAGTTCATTAGCATTATTATTATATTACTACTTATGTAGTGCAGTGCAATGCAGTGCAGTGCAGTGAAGTGAAGGGAAGTGATGTAAGGATTGCGCGGTGAACTTTTGTACTATTTATTAATAATTATTTTTTTAATTAACTACTCTTGTAATTTATTGATATTCAATGAAAGCTTAATTCATATAAAGTTAAAATATTTTGCCAACAAGTTGCGATACTTAATTGCAGAATTAATAATATAGAATTTAGAATATTATAAAATAGAATTTTTATGATAGGAAACAGGAAACTTACGGGAATCGTGTGATTTGTTTGTGTGATATATAATTTGTAATTTGATGGTTTCATATTTAGCTTGTGTTGTAATTTGTGATTTTGGAGATTCATGTAAAATAAACTTTGTACGTCGGGAATTAGTGTAGAATACATTTGTAACTGGACATTATAAATTGTTTTAAGTTACATTAAACGACAGGCAGTCGCAAGTAGGCGCTTTATTAGAGGCGCAGGAAGGCGAAGTCGCATTTCCGGACTGCATTAATTGAATATATCGTATTACATCAAACAGTAAGGATTTTCGGGGAACATTACAAAAATTCTCCCGTTGCCAGAATTTACGACGAGAGCAGGAGCATCGCGAGGGCATCCCATCGACGGCAATTGGAAGACATCAAGACCGGTGTGGAAGATATTTCCATAAGCTTACGAACATTTATACAAGAAATACTGTACGGAATTTGTGAATGTACAGAGTTTAAAAAAAATCAGATCATTAATGTGCTCAAAGACTAAAAGAAATGTAAATCTATAGAATAAATGTTAATTATTATTATTAAACAAAGTAAAAAGGTTGTTAAGTTATCGAAACTGCCTTCAAATTTTAATAACAGGATAATACAGCAGAACTTCTAGGAATAGCGCCTCTGTACAGACTCGCACGTCAACGTACTGTAACGTTTCTCGGTGGTGAATTAAAACACACACACACGATATACTTCAACAAAAACGTTTATTCGTACAGAATGCTACACTAAAAATACTTGATTTATTTACAGACATATTACACAGCCTTTGTGTTCATCACTTGATTATTTTCCTTATACACAACTCCGTTCTCTTGATTATTTATTTACACTGTTCACTGCAAACTGATTATTTATTTACACTTTTCACTTCTTCTACACTATCGCACAGTCCGATGCACTGTCCACGGACCACAGCGCAGACCACAATCCACAGCGCAGACCACAATCCACAGCGCAGACCAGGGTCCACTGCACTGCTATTTACCGCGATGCACACTTCACAGCTCAGTTTCCACTTCAGACAGACCATTGCACATACACACACACACACTGACGGACTGACTGCTTACTACTTCTACTACTTACTGACTGACTCGCGGCCGCCGGCAGCGGCGAATTTATACCTGGCCAGCGCCCGTCTCGACACAACCAGAACTTGCTCCACATTTCTACGCGACTCACGAATAGCCCGGAACCATCCAGTTCGGTGGGAAGAGGGGGTGGCGCCGGCAGATGACGCATTCCGCGCAGCGAATTCCGGCAGATGATGCAATATTCGTTACAACATAATAGTCAAATAAGAGGGTAAAGTATATATTGAATCCAGGTTTGTAAAATCAATGTAATGTTTTAAATAGCAGTATTAATTAATATTGTAATAAATGTAATATTAACCGGGCAATATGAATAGTCAAATTAAATTAGTAAAAATCGTAAACTACATTTGTAATTATTGTTCTCACATCATTTATGGTGATTGTGCATCATCTTCTGTGGTGGTATGGTTTTCTTCCATACATTTCTTCCAAAGTTGATTCTTACTAATGTAAAGCTCTTGGTAGTACTCGGTGGCAGTTTCCTTAACTGTCAGTCTCGATGTGAGTTTTTGGCCCTGAGTGTTATGGACCCCTAGAATTAGGTGTCTGTAAATATTTATTTCTTTGCACTCTTCACTGACTTAGATTCTTTTATTCTTTGATTTTGTCAGTTGTATTACTTGCCCCTTCTCTTTTTCCTTCAAATAAGAGTACTTAATGTTTTTGTAAATAAATGGTGAAATAAAAACGTAGCTAACGTAAGATACGGTGCTTCTTTTAATCTCATAGTTGGAATGCTAGCCAGAACTCTAATTCTAAGAATATTTCGTAATAATGTATATCACATGCTCCTTCAGAATGTTAGCAGTGTTAAGGTTTTATTTATTTGCATACTTTTTTTGAGAGAGATGTGAGAAATCTCAAAAGCAGAAGAAGCACATTAAGTAATGTAGTTTCATTGAAGTTTTCAGTTTGAGGTTATTTTTATTTTCACGTACTGAGAATAGTTTATAGTGATCCCACAATTTGTAATGAAGCTTCTCTTTTTTAGTTGTTACTCTAATATTCCAAAGATCATTACATTCAGTCGAAAAGTGGGCACTACCTATTTACTCTCGTGCATGACAGAGGAGTTTTGGGCACACCATTATGGCGGACTTATTTGCGGATCGTTTTTTAGATCTTTCAAAAGCTTTTGACGTTATTGACTTGCAATCAAAATGAAATTCGTATGGAATTCGTGGTACCTAGATTGGAAAACCCCGTATCTTGAACATCGATCTCAAAGAGTAGAAATACCGTACTGACACGAAATGACATTATTTACTTATCTTTCCAATTCTTTACTAATTGAATATGGGGCCCCGCAAGGCTCAACCTTAAGTCCTATCCTCTTCCTATTATATGTAAACGATGTGCCCTTGTCTATTAAAAACGGAAGAACGGTTGTTTAGAGATAACACGAATGTTCTTTGCAAAAAAGAAACAATAAATAATGCGATTACAGAAGTTTCAAATTGATTTTGTAACAACAAATTAATTAAGAGTTAACGAAGGAAAACAGTTTCAAAGCATTTTTGCATTTCTAATCAGCAATCGCATGCTCTATTGAAAATGAACAATATGCAAATAGCTGATGTTCAGGTAACAAAATTCATGGGTCTCTGAATTCAGTCAAACCTCAAATGGAATGTACGTAAAACAGAATTCAACTCTAAATTTCATTATGTAACGTATTCAGAAATATAGCAAATTCTCTCGGCCTTCACGCAGCTCGTTCCGTTTTTTTCTTTTTTTCAAATGTACACTCAGACCTTTAGATTGCAAAAGAAAATGATTCGAATAATGAAAAAATACCATCCACGGTACCCTTGAAAGCCACTCTTCATTGAGCTTGGAATCTTACCACTGTCTTGCCTATATATTTACGAAATCTATAATATTTGTCAAAAGTGACTTACTTAACGGTGGGAACATATTTTCATGCAACACACGTAAAAATCACGTTCAATTGTTAATCAACAGCTCACTATCAGAAATTTACATACAATACATGTACGTTACTTTACAACGCACTGCCAAATGACATTAAACCGTGTGTAACCCAGGCACTGCACGAAGGCAAGCAATAAGTGTAAAGCAGGTATATCGATTTCGCGGGCAACGTAACGAGCATATTCGAGTTCACGGCCAATGCGTCCAGTGCAACTGGCGCAGGACTTAAAAGTTGTACAAATTGCTCCAGTCTGGAAGTAGATCACTGGATATCTAGCTAATGACAGTCTTTCGGAGACTGTCAGCAAACAGTTAATATCACAAATGTATTTATTATATTAATTCCCATTTCCTCTACTAAAGAAAAGACGTGCTCCATTGAAATGTAATAATACATCAGCCAGATTTCAAATTGTCATTTGTGAGTAAAACTAAACATTTTAAGTATAAAGTATCTTGATTTTGAAATCGTGTTTACTTAAGAGTGCAATAATTGCGTAACTTCCAACATTCAGATTAAATGGTTTAACAGACAAAAATTCTTGTCTGTTAAAAGAGAGCTCCGCCCATAAGCATGAATTGTTAATTTACAGAGACTTGTTAATTCATTTCACATCATTGCTAAATATATCAAATAACTGAAAGATTTAATAAAATATAACACAAAGCAAAAACAACGAAAGAATCCTCCATTCAACATATTCCTACCCTTTCGCAAAATTGTATACAAAAAGGGAAATAATAAAAGGAAATTAAACATGAAATGGTAATAAATAGTAAAGAATATAAACATAACTGTAACTTCAAATTAACTTCTCCCCATAGCACGTCACACATATTTTTTAACTGTTTTTGACGTAAATAAATAAACAAATCTCAGTGGTTTCTCAAAACAAATTTGGCAAATATTTTCAAATGACGCCAATATTCCCAGCCTGGAACTGCTTCAATTTGCACGTGTACATCCCTTTTCGGATTTGGAGGGGAAATAGAGTCAGGAAAGTTCCCTTGTTCGCAGGAGAGCCGCGCTTCCCAGGCGGGCAAGTAGCTCGCGCGAGCGCGGCTTGACATGCTTGACGTTGTTTATAACGTAAATTTTAATGTAAAATCTCTCACGCGGGAGTGCGAATTCCTTCCTACGGAGAATTCGTGATGCCACTTGAATTAGTCGGGTTTCGGATTTCGATAAATAACGAAAGAACGTTCTCATCCCAGGACCGTTGAAGGAAGGCGAATTTTCTCAGCTTTCGCTTCCTTTTTTTTCTGGCAAGTTGGAGAACGCACGAGTGATTTCGATTATTTCCTCCCTGTAGAGGTTAGTAGAATGAAAGCGCAGGCTTCTGCGACCGGTGTCAATGAATACTTGGCTGACCGGAAGGCGCCCCGTCCTAGACCAATGTTACGGCAGTCATGCTGTGACCTTCCTGTAGGTGAAATTCCCTAAAAATGAGAAATGCCCCTGAGAAAAGTCGCAGCAAGATGGCCATAACGTTGGCATTTGTGACTAAGACGTGGCGTCTTCCGGTCAGTCAAATATCTATTGACTGCGGTTGCAGAAGCCCAGACGGTTTCATTTATATGCAGTGTGCTCTAATTGACTCCTCCGATATTGCAAAGCACACAAGTGATGGGGGTAAGCGATTTAGGGAACGAATGAAACATTTGTGTGGACTTCACGCTTTCCAGCAGCTGTTTGAACGGATTGAAAGGCCAGTGGCAAGTCACGAACATGACTCTACCGAGTCCAAATACACACAATTAAATTCTACCTACGATTTTCTGGAAAAGTATAAACATTTTTTGAACATTCTTTCAATCAAATGTTTTCCCGGTCCTAAGCAAAAGTTAGGAATGAAAAATGGAGTGAATCATAATATAAGGGGCCCCACATATAATACCGTACCAAGGCTCCCACAATGGGTAATCGGGCCTTCTTTTAAGTGCTGCTCCGATGCGATCGAAGTAGCTCGGAGGATTGTGACGCACGTACAAGACACCCTGAGCATGGGCGGTTATTGTACTCACTGATGAACGAAAAGTGCGGTGAAGTGTCGGGGAAGGACATTGATGTTGAAATCCATGTTTTCACGATTGTCTGAGCCACATTACCAGTCATTAACAGTGTTCCTTGAAATCTTGATAAGTTTTTGATTCACGATTACTTATAATATCTTGGTTATCTTTACAGTCACTGGGCGATTTTAGCACGAGTGAGCCAAGACAGAATGTACCGGCCCTCTTCATTCAAAGGCAATGTCCAAGCCCGACTACATAGAGTTATGAACCACGCCTTTCAGAACTGGAGTTATTTGTAACAGTTATCAAGTTCGTGTTAATTATTCTGTCTTCAAGTATAACACGTACGCTCACTTAATCACTCACTTCTACCAGCACTGTCCATTCACTTCCACTGTAGATTGCGAACTCTTTGCAAAGAATTCACCAACTCCACTGTCCTGAACCACCCCTCAGCCGGCCCGGCAGCGACGAGTGGGGGTGTGGCGGGGCATTTGGTTGGCATTTGGCTGTCCGCGGCGGGGCCAGAGTCACTCAGCGCTCACTGGTGCCCTCCAGAGCGCGGAAAAGGAATTAATATTACTATTCACACGAATTAATCTAACATATCTACGCGCATTTTGACGGGGATTGAGGATACTTTTGAAAAGTTTGAGCCAAAGCATATCTCCCTATTTATTACTTTTAGCAGTCGGGTGCGTTCGCGTACCGCTCCGCTGGCAACAGAGAGCGCTGTGCCCGTGCGGCGAGTGCAGAAACCGCAGGCGCGCGCTAGTGGCGCTCAGTTCAAAACCGCTTTGGCGCTGTCCATAAATTAACGAAAATTTGGAGTATTTTGAGTATCCTCTCTCCCCATTGCAACACGCGCTTGATCCCCCTCTAATAATTACGTAATGCTTGCAACGAGATCTCGCCCCCAATTACAATAATGGTGCAATAACAGCACATGCTTTCTTGCGTTATTGGAAACTACGTAATGTTGATACATTGCTAACATCTCAGTTAATACTTGAAAATGTCCAATTCAACCAAGAAGTGAACAAGGCACTGTTGCCAGCGCAGCGTTGACACAACTATGAGCATCCGCTTGGCGAATAATATCAATTTTTGGCAAAAACGCTTCTTTCCATCTGTATTCGGATTTCAACTTGTTTATGGGTTAGTCATAGTACATTATACTCAGTTGATAATAACTCTAATACTATTAACCTAATTAATATTCAACTATTTGTAATATTAAGCTAATTTATTGTAAATAAATAGGTTTGTGAAAAGAGTTCGTGTCTTATTGTCATTTCGCTACCACGACGCCACAGTATATAAAAAGGCGGTAATAAATTAACTTAATATTACAAATCGTAGTATGTTAGTAATTTATGTTGCTTATTTGCATTAGAGTTATTTATCAACTGTGTATGATGTACCCTGACTAACCTATAAACAAGTTGAAATTCGAATACAGATGGAAAGAAGCGTTTTTGCCAAGAATTTATATTATTCGCCAAGCGAATGCGAATATTTGTGACAACGCTGCGCTGGCAACAGTGCGTTGCCCGCTTCGTGGTTGAATTGGACATTTTCAAGTAATAGCTGAGATGTTAGTAGCGCAGAAAATGCAATATATCAATATTTTACGTAGCAGTTTCCAATAACGCAATAAAGTATATGCTGTAGTACGAGTAGCACCACTAGTTTTGGAATATGCAATGTTAGTCTGGTCATCTTATTCTCAGGCTTCATGCACAATCATCGAAAGAGTCCAGAACATATTTCTGAGACATATAGCATTTACTGACAACTCAAGACTATATCATATCTACGAGAACATCCGGGCAAGAATGAATATACTAACACTATCAGCTGTATCATGATCTCATCTTCATGCATTATACTCGTATCTGGAGATATGAACTGTCCAAATATTCTTGTGCTCCGTAACGCAATAACAGAATTCACCTACCTTTTTATATTTCTAATTATAGAACAAACTCAATGTGTAATGAAGTTTTCATCAGAAGTTCGCGTGAGGCAATGAATTGTGCAATGATAATGACTTCTGTGTTAATGGCACTGTTAAATTCAAGAAGCCACTGAAATTAATTTTTAATTTATCGCCCTTTGCTATGCTTTACTTTTTTTTATTCCTTACTGTACTTTTTGTTAATCTAATTATTTGTTAGTATTGTGATACTAATTTATCGATTTTTATTTATGTTTTTATGTTAAATCTTTATATATGAGTTTATCCCGTTACAAATATATTAATATATATAGTACCACATAACATCTCCTAAAGTCGACTCAAAATTGTTTTGAGATATTATCATAATAAAGTTTAATATCACTTAACAGACTGAAAATAAGCAGTAAATAAAACGTAAACTAGTGCTAAAACAGCACGTACTTTCTCTATTTTCACGTAAAATTACGCAAGAAGTACTCAAATTTTCGAATTATTGTACATGGCCTTGGTTTAGAATATATCTTTAAGGAACAGATTTCATTAAGGGAGAAAATCTCTTTCTTTAATAATTTAGTTTTAGGAAGACTCCGCAAACATTTTGAACTTTTCCAATTTTCAAAAAATCTGGGTTTTCAACGAACATTAGTTCTGCACCATTTTCTTAAACGTTCTTCACACAACAAAATTTAATCAAAAACGATGGAGCCATTTTTTGAAAATTTTGAAAATATCCGAGGGGCTTCATGTAAACAAAAAAATAATAATAATAACCGGTTTCAAATTCAAAGGCCGACGAAATCAGCCAGATTGATTGGACAATGTCAATATTGGAGAAAATCGGTAAAACGGTTTAGCAGCTAGCGTTGTTCACAGACGGACAGACGTTTTGCCGTCAATCGATTTTTCGGTATCAAGGACCCACAAAACGTGGATTCTGGCTACACCGCGTGTTAGAGAACTTTTTTTCGAAATTTAGCAACTGGATTCATCCACTTTGTTATTATTATCCGTGCACGTTTTCTTGAGCCCTCGTTTCGCTAGTTGCGAGAGGAGTGGGGTGTTTGGTTATTTGACAAAAGGATTCATATATAAAAATTGTAGTTCGTTTTTCGATGAAAAATAGTTACTATTACACGGGAGCAAACTCTATCCATCTAATGAATTTTGTCTATAACGGTCGTTGCTATAATTTATTCTTAACTAATGTTGATAAATGGTGGGGTAGGTATTCCGAGACTCAAGAAAACGTGCGCGTATAGTACTAGGGCCCGTTTTTCTATCGAAAGCTCGCCGCCTTGTCCTGAAGCTTTCTCTTCTTAAGGCAATAAAGTAAAATTCACTGAAAATGTCGGCTTACATCATTTGAATTTGAAATACATGGCGAATGAATTTGAAATGTTTGAATTTAAATTGAAATTTATGGCTTAACTGAACAAAAGTAATAATAAATTATATTCTCGGTTTAAATCACTTGAATTTGAAATGTCAAGTATCAAAGTACAAAATAATAATACATTTCAAATAATGAAACGATATTTTCAGAGTGATACTGAACTTTGTAAACTTAAAATGACAATATTTCAAAACTTTTGAATTGTTGCCTTCTGAAACTGGGCCATTGGCATCAGATTCTTATATTTTTTTTAAATTGCTCTTTATTTTCACACCTCTACGATAAGCAACTGCTACGCCACTGGCGATTGTTTGTAAAACTTAATTACTACTATCATAACCAAACTGTCCATTTACTTTAAATACAAAACGCACGGCCTCTCAGAACAAACCACACAGCCGGCTCTTCACCTACCCACTCTCTTACTTTCTCACAAAATAAAAATAAAAGGAGCTCATTTGGCCTATTGTAACATTTAAATAATTTCCCCTCGTTAAAATTTGCCCAAAACACTATGATTTACTCAATATGGCGACCACTGCAAGTCGGAAAGTTTCGCGCCGCTTTGTGGTTTACTATTGCCTATTCAGTAATACATAGAGATCAGTGCAGAGAGTAAATTGATCAGTACTTTGGTTACTGGTGAGGCAACATTGTAGCACGATAATGATCGTGTAAGCAGTGATACATACAAACGTGCGAAGTTGGGAACTGTGCGGTGGATGACGGCTGATCACCTTTAACAAAAGCATAATAAGTACACACCGGAAGGTTCAAGGCCACAGGTCACATGTAAGAATTTTTGAAGGTCTGTATTTGTTATGATCCACGTAACAATTGTTATGATACAACGGGTACCCGTCATTATCACATTATTTTATAATTTCGTTTATGACATAGCAGTTACTGGGCATTTAATATTTATCCGGGTGCTTTCCTGGGTGTTATTAAGTAAGAAAAGGAATGCCATCAGCACTTTTCATTGTCATTACTCGTTCGTGTTTGCAAACAAGTAGAGCAAATCTTTTACAAATTTATGTGGAAAGTGGTCTGCAAATTTGAAATAGCTGTGTAAACTTGAAATTGCCATGAAGTATTTTCAACGTTTTTTGTTTTGAAGTTTTTCATGAGATTAACTGGCGTTATTTTGGACATAAATTAATTGACATTTCTCAATTGTATGTGTTCTTGAACTATGTAATTTATATTTTATACATCTTGTAGATGGCTCTGACTTGTGTCAATGATGGAATGGATTGGCAACTATCAAAGGAGAATGTGGTAGACAGAATTCAAGCCTTGTTTAGAACTTCCCAATGGAGTGATTGTTCTTTTCGTGTTGAAGGGCAAAATGATATCCAGGTACATAATACCTCAATTTTTTTCCTGATTAATCATAAATATGTTGTATTTAACAACAAGTAGATAACTAGAGAGATATTGAGAGGAATTTGTCAGAATAAATAAAAATTATAATTTTATGTGGTATATTAAAATTTTATTTAACCAACCAAATCCCATCATCATCATCATCCTACTGGCTCTGTTATAAACTAATTATTATTAGTGTTGCAATGTATTTAAGTATTTAATTAACTGTCTTATTAATAGTCTAATCTACTGACAACACACGTTAGTTGATTATAAACTCTGCACTGTTATTATCTAATTAAAGGCATGTTATTTTTGCATTTATGCATAAAAAATAAGCAAGTTTGCATGGACTACAAAGTGAAAACTATTAGTTAATATATGTTGAAAAATGGAGTGACAAAATTCCTGTAATTTTTAAATGTTGGGTTTATGTGATGCTTGTGTTATTTTACAATGAATTTATTAGTTTTCATTAGTATATGAAAACTGATTTAAGGTGATTTTGTAATAGCGTTCAGGAACCTGCAGACTTTATAATGAACATGTCTGTGAAGGGTCTAATTGTTGATGGTTTGTTCTAGTTTGTATTGATGACTGTTGGTAGTGAACAGCTATCATTTACAGCATATATTAATTTATCTTTTCATTTTACTGATTTAATTTCAATCAGAATTATTGAAATAAATAAATAACTTTCATTGCATTATTTGAAGGTTTTATAAAAATCACCTTGAATAAATTTCCCTCTGACAATTTGTTCATATTTGTAGAATTTATAAAGGGTATGGTTATCGATGAATATGTAACATACATTTAACAATGAAATTGGTGATTAGTTTGTTGTTATTTAAGAGTACTTAATTAGTTTGGTATGCAGTATTCTTTTAAATTATTTATACTTTTATTGCATTGTTAATTGGATATTGCATAAGAGCGATTCAGATTGTAATAATTTGAAAGTTAAAGCTATTTACATAAATGCAGTTTGAATTGTGAAATATTCATTTATTTAGATATGCTTATAAAGTGGTAAAAATATGATGGTCTGTATTATTTGAGGGTGTAATACTAAATTATTTTTTTTGTTTTGGTATTGTGAATTGCATTGTTTGTTTTTTTGAAGACTTTTTGTTTCATAGGTTTTCAAGGCACATCGCCTAATCCTTGCCTCCTCCAGTCCTGTGTTTGAAGCTATGTGCTTTGGACCATTGGCAGAGAAGTCATGCATTAATGTTTCTGATATGGAACCTGTTGTGTTCAGAATTCTCTTGGAGTAAGTGTTGGCCTTATTTACAGGTTTTTAGAATCGCCATTAATCACGTTTTATTATTTCCTTCCAACAAGTAATTACTTATAGTTTAATTTGGTTTGAGGTCATAATAGTTTGTACATGAAAAATTGTTTCTAGAAATGTGTTTTTTTACACAATATTTACATTAGGTAAAGTAGTCATAAGTATTTAACTGCCAAATATTTGTCAATAGCTCAAATGTACCTTACTCTGCATTTTTCTTGGACTCTAGTTTTTATTTTTATCTACGATGCTTGTATTGAATTTATAGTTTCTGGTGTAGCGATAGTTTTTAAGACAATGGAAATAGTCTAATAACTGTTACTACACAGTGTGGTAATTGATAACCTAAATTAGAGCTGCTTCAAATTGACAATAATGATGGTACTAAAATTTTCAGATTTATTATCCAGGGATTCTATAAATTGTAAAACAATCCCCAAAAAAATTACAATTTACCCACAATTGTGTGCAGTCATATATGATAATCATGTCCATACATTTTCTTGAGTTCCAGATTCCCTACCTTCTTTTTTCCCCCAGTTGAATTCTGAATAAGTGTTGTTGGCAACATTTCAACATAGAATTTTTTTTCTCCCGAGTAATATGAATTATTTGCATTGGCTAATGAGGTACAGATTTTATTTCATAGTACTTTCTATGAAGTAGCTAAGCCTCCATCTCTTCTCTTGCATTTAGCTAAATGAGAGCTTGGGAAAATATGTGATACACGTAATTGGTTGAAGTATGTGTGCGGGTTAAAAAATATATTTTTCTACTGATGAAAATATTTTCCTAAACTGCAGGTTACAATGAGGTTCACTAAAATTGTACTTTTTATTTGTACTGGGAGAGGTGGCCCAGAGCATTAACTGATGTCACTGCAGTGCCTCTGACCGGGAGGTCTTGGGGTTTGAATCCTGACGGTGACACGATTTTCGACACTAGCCAGATAGCTAGGTTGAGTTCTGTCGTGTGGAGGAGAATTCTAGCAGTTGGCTGCTCTGAACGATAGTTTTCCGTGGTTTCTCCGGTCAACAACAGGCGAATACCAGAGCCCTACCAAACAGGCCACACACGATCTTTCCTTCCCATTCCTTGTCCTATCCTCTCATGCGTACATGCACTACACTATTACACATGTGGGAGACTGGTCGGGAGCGTACAGCTTGTCCTAGCTGGGGTGGTGCCCCGCTGATGGGACATAACTGGTTGGGGGAAATTCCACTAAATGACAGTAGGTTCGTGCTGGATCTCACCATTCAACAGGGCAAAATCACTGCCACTTCCAGAGAAAAAAACATCTACTACACTTACGGGACTAATGACCTTAGCAGTTGACACACCCAGAATTGCTAGTAATCAATCATTCAATGTAATTTTGTGTTGCAGGTACATTTACACTGACAAAGTGCAGCTATCGTCATGTGAGGAGGCAGCTGGAGTACTTTATGCAGCTAAAAAATATATGATGCCCCATCTGGCTCGTACCTGTCGGGAGTATCTGGTTACCAATCTGCGGCCCAGCAATGTGCTCTCAGTTTTTGATTTTGCTGATGAGGTTCAAGAGAATGCGTTACTAGAGGCATGCATCAAGGTCAGTGTTTTGCTTCTGATCAAATACTTGGGGTGTATACGTAATAATTTTATTTCTACAAAATTACAATTGTTTTAACAAATGTTACTTTTACATATTTTTTATAAACATTGGATGTAATGTTACATTTTCTGTTTCTTAATAAAATCAACTACCTATTTAAGACCTCTATAGATTTGTTTGTACCGTACACCTGTGAAACATATCCCTTTAATCTTGCTTCAGCTATAATACTTTCTATTGTACATTCATCCGTGTATTGCTAACTTTTAGATTTCTGTTACTTGATCAAGTTGCTGAAGTTGTGGCCCCTTGAATTAGAAACCAATATTTCAGTTTTGAGGGTACTTTACATGAAGCCCCTGGAACATTTTCAAAATTATAAAATAAATAGGTCCATCAATTTTGATTAAATTTTGTTTTTGAATAATGTGATGGATGTCTAAGATATGGTGCAGGACTCACATTCATTAAAAACCCTGATTTTTCAAAAAAATTGCAAAAGTTCAAAATTTGATGGGGACCTTCCTTCAACTACAATTTTGAACATAAATATTTTTTCCCTTAATGAAATCTGTCCCTTTAAAGATAGGTTTTGAAATAGGGTCTTGTTCAATTTTTCAAAAATTGATGTACTTTTCGCATAATTTTGTTTGAAATACAGTGAGAAAGTGCATTCTGTTGAAGTGCCACTAGTTTTAAAGTAGGTAAGAAAACAAACAAAATAAATAGAGAACTTTACTCTATTTTTTTATGGTTGAGGTAATTAACATTGGGAATGTAGGGTTCACAGCCTGTCCCAAAAGGCACTGACTGTGAACATAACTAGAGTGATACATATCTCAGTTAATCAAGTGGGATAAACAAGTTGCTGCCATTGCCAGAAAGGCTAATGCCTCTGTTTACCTGATCCAGAAGGCATTTCTTGACTTAACTGTCCCACTAGTTAAACAAGCCAATACAACCTAAGTGAGGCCAATTTTGGGATATGCCAGTGTTGTAAGGGCACCATATTACAAAAAGGACATTCAGCATTTGGAAAAACTGCAGCGAAAATTAACTAAACTGCCATGGGTGCTGCAGAACATGACAACAATAGATAGATGACAAGAATTTGGACTCAACAGCACTGGCGTGCAGAAGAGAAAGAGGTGATCTCATTGAGACCTTCAAGATTCTTAATGGAGAGTATGACACACAGAAATTAAATTTGAGGAAATTTTCATTAGTTGCCCAGACGTAGGACTTCGAGGACAACCGAGAAATTGAAGTGACCTGATAAACTCTAAGATAAACTATGAATTGTGATACATGATGTGATGTACTATGTAATTATAGATGTATGCATTTGAGTTTTGCTGCATCCCTGTAATAAATAATTTTATATCATTACTGGAATAGAAAAAAAATCATTGTAGGGCTCACTCTCGTTGAACTTTAACAGTTTATCTTCAATTTACAACAATTTTTTATTTATTTATTTTAGGACACCTTTTATCAACATGATGATTAACTACTTCAGACAAGCGTACAATTAATTAGAATTTTATTTACACATACTTACCATTGATAATAATTTGTCAACAATAATTTTTCCATCATATGTAATTAAAAAATAATTGTAATTGCCAATACAAATGCACTACTATGTGCTATTGCATTATTAACTGTATGTGTATAAGTATTATTAACTGTACTTGTATTATTGTGTATAAGAGGCGTCAACGCATTTGATCCAATACAAGCTGCTATAAAGGTGATAAGTTGGTTAAGTAGGTATTTGGAAGTATGCAGTACTGAAAACGATTTAAAATACTTGAGAAGAAATTGTTAGTTATGATTCACATTAACTGTGAGAATAAGGTGGATGTGTAATTCAAGTAGTTTAATTTTAATGTAGAGTTTGAATTTTGTATATTTTTATTCAGTGGTTACTTTTGAATAATGGCAAATGCTGTAAACATACATTTCTGAACAGGTTCTTTGTCAGCATGCTTCTGAAGTTCTGAAAGCACCTGGCAGTCATCCCTCTCCTTTGGCCCTTCGAACTGTGCTTGAGCAAAATGCCCTCAATATAGGGGAAGCTGAGCTGTTTGAAGTGACACTGGAGTGGGCTCATGAAGAACGTCGCCAAATGGGCCTTGACAATTCACCTGAGGGTGTTCGCTCTACACTTCTGAAGGCTGGGCTGCTATCTCGTTTGCGGATGCTGTGTATGTCCCTGCAAGAGTTTAATGATGGTCCTCTCCGGTCAGGCATACTCTCCTCACAGGAAGCCTATGCGTTGCAGTGTGCCCTTCAAAACCTTCGCAATAAGGATTCCATCGGTGGGTAACAATGTTGTTATTTTCCACTGTTAATCCATTTCCCCTAAACCTGTTAGTAGCTTAAAGTGACATATTTTTTTTATTATTAATAAATGAATAACGCAGGAGCATGCATTCTGCTGATTCTAACCTTTGTAATTCGCTAAGAAAATTAAAATAATTTATTCCAGTACAGTTTTACTCATTCGTAAAGTTTATCATTATTAATTGTTACATTAAATATTTTACTCAATTTCTTGAACATTATTTTTCATCTGGAATTTAATTTTTTTTTAATCTTCACCATATTAACCAAATATGACTGCTCTTGTTTATATAATTTTAAATTTGTTTTCAACCAATGAAATTAAAAAAATGCATCTACGTTATTTAAATATTCTAAGCAAATATCTAAACATTTTTGATTGATCATTTCTGTAATGCAATTCTTTTTCAAATTCTTGCACCCAAACCAATTGCAACAAATGAGGTTGTAAAGCAAGAATGTGTCACAGAGAGCTGATGAATTGTACTTTCATTTTAAAATATTAAGGACAAGACCCTGTAAATATATCATATCTCTTCATACACTCCTTTTTGTGGAATCGATGTCGATTACAAGTCGTTGAATTTACTTTTATTAGTAAAGATTTGTTGAAAAATGTACCAGAAATAGTTGGGGGGAAATGCAATTTACAACATACGATCCACTCAACAGTGTATTTTGTGATGTCAATCAGGCACAACTCGAAACAGAGTGAGTGCTAATATCTTACAGCTTTGTGTGCGAAGCTAAAGCTCTCAAGTTACGTTCCTCACGTTGTAATCTACGGAATGTCTTTTGGGACTATTTGTTACAGTTTTTGAGAGTTCAGCTCTTGAGACACATACATAATCTAATCATACTAGTACATTTTTCTTCATGTGGGAAAATAAGAACTCCCCATTTTGGGAGTACACTCTCATATTGGATAAATATTTTAATAACCATTTTACTTAATACTTTTAACTGAAAATCTGAAGGTAATCTTTCCCCATTGTTGTAAATACTTTTTGACATTTTGATCATAGAAATTAAAACAACTTTCATGTCAATGAATTTCTTTTTCTTTTATTTAGCAAATCTGTGGTAATTTTGCAGGTGGGAAGTTAAAGGTGGAGGAGAAGAAATTCTATGGCCACAGCAACCAAAGTGTAGATGTACCACCTGGTTGGTCTGGCATAACACAGCCACGTGCACGAATCTCCATCAACCAATTCTTCTGTGTCCGTCGCTTCCTTAAAACAGCAGTTACTGTGTCAGGGCAGGTTCGGTTGTTGGCGAATGTGCAGGCAGACCACAGCGTGGTGGTGAGTGGTGTTCGTATATTCACACGACTGGTACCTGCAGCATTTTCTTGTTTTACAACACCTCAGAAATACAAGGAAAACATTGAGGTTTCAGTGTTGGACAGCCAAGGGTCAGTGCTATGTCGCACTCACTTTAGGGATGTTGTAGAGTATAACACTCTTGCTACAGTTACACTCACCGAGGCAGTGCGGTTCTCAGCAGGCAAAGAATACAGTTTCCTTTTTGTGCTTCCTACAGATGAAGAACATGCTTTTGAATATCCATTGAGCTTCATGGCACAGACAGAGCGAACACGTGACATTGAGTTCCGGTTCTGTGATCATGCTGATATTGGAGGTACAGGAATGTTTGTTCGCCGTTTAGATATGGGTTACGTTGATGCTGTTGTGTATTCTGTGTAAAGTTAGTGTTTTGTTTGGAAGTTAAAATCTCAGCTGTGTGTGCAAGTGTTGGCTTGCTCTTTCTTCTATGTGGAGCTGTTAATTATCACAGTAGAGGAAAATTAAATATACATGATTTTGCTCAGCTGGTATTGTTATGGAGCAAAGCCACTTTTTGTCTTAGCCTTCTCTCTGTGATATAATGTCACATCTCTGGAACACATCATCACAAAATAGAAATTAGCTCTTTTGGTTGTGTTACTTCTTATCAGTATTTTTGGTTTGTATTTAAAAACCAAAGAAATAACCTTATTCTTTACAAAAAAGAAGCTTTAAGGTGCGTTGGCATTCAAGATAGTTCAAAATATTTGAAGCAATATTCTTCATCATTCTTTTATCATAAATGTGAACTGGTTAAATCTTAACTGCATTATGATGGGAAATTCATATTATTTAACTATCAGTTAGTTTTTCTAGCCAAGATCTATTTCTAACTTATTTTGATCTTCAGAATATTAATGCTTAGAAACGTGTCCCTGCACTCTCACTCTCTTGAGGAGGGAAAGATTTGTAATATTAATGTTTAATTGAATAATTGCTTACTGATTGGAGAGCAGGAGAAATTACATTTTGTATTGAGAAAACAGATTGGAGGGGAAATGAAAGGCAAAATATCAAATGATGTGTGATGAGTGTAAGGCTCAATTCTTATTTGTAGAAATATATATTAATTCATGAAAGAAAATAAGTATATATCTAGTTTTACTAACTATAAATAGTTGTTTTATTTGGAAAAAAATGTTTTTGAGGGTAGTTAATTCAGTAAGTTTGGATTATTTTTCGACTCCCACTTCTGAATGATACTCGAGTTTATTTCAGTTAATATCAAGTGGGAATTCGTAAGAGTTGAATGTGTAGTTGTATTTTTCAGTGTACCTAATTTTAATATCTTCAAGTTGAATCCAATTGTTGGGTAAAGTTTTATCCTGATATGGGACTTTCCTGCTCAAGTTTAAAAACATGTTTTATATAGAAATTATTTTGCAAGACATGAATGTTTCAATATAAGGTAAACATAAAATGTAGAAGTTCTTGATTTTAAGGTTTTGTTTTGAGTATACACATAATGGAAAAGCTTTTATGGCTGATTTTACTAAGTATTTTGATTCGAATTGTAACAAAAGTTCACCTTCCTTTATTTACTAAGGAATTTACTTACTTAAAACTATTAAAAAAATAAAAATGTACTCCTATTTGTAAGTAAACTGGATTGAGTGTGGCTCATCATTCTATTAATGGTTAAGCATTGAAGGTAAAAATCAAATCGAAATGATGTTTGAAATGTTAGTACATTAGTTGCATTATTAGAACCTTGACAATGAATACTTGGGATTGACAGCAAATGGGTTGTTCTTTTGAGTAATGTTCTTTTACTTATTTATAATAAGAGAGTTCAAAATATGCTTTCTTTTATCTTAAGATTTCAAGTTTTGTTGTGATTACTATAGCTTTTTTTCATGTCATGTTTTGAAGTATCCTGTGATAAATTAAGGTGAAAACAAAATAAACTAATGGTTGTCTCTTTGCCTTTCTCAAGATCTTTGAAAAGAAAATAAGAACAAATGACAATCATTTATTTTACATAGATACGTAACATTGCATATCTAGACTATCATTATTTTTTGGCAAATGCAAGGGGAGTGTTCATAGTTTTACATCCAGAATATTTACCAGGTTACGTAGGCCTGACTTTTTAATAAAAACAACTTGTATAATATTTAAATCTTTTAAAACCAAACCTTCCAATTGATTTAACAGAGATTATTCTCTAAGACCTAGAATATTTACCATTTTCGAAAAATATTTATTGTTCTGTCCAGTAAACTACATTTGCTTTCATTAGATATCACAAATAAAACAGGTCTTTGCTCAAAGCCCCTCTTGGAGACAAAGTGCTAAATGCCCCCTGGGGCTTGGAGGTATGTTGTGTCAACTGCAGACGCAACAAAATTAAAATCCCATAAAGACATGCACAATATTACCGTTTTAATTGGGGGTTACTCACCAAAGCAGGAAAAGATAATATGCCTGTGGGTGCTATATAATTTAGAAAAATTTGGATTTTCTAAAATCTGTTTAATATGTAGAAACAATTGTTATTCGCATTAGCCAAGAACTAATTTTGTTCATCAAATGCAGTCACAAGGAATATTTATAAGGTAAATTTTGTTTTAAAATCCAAATGCTTGGTTGATGCAAATGAGAGATTGAATGTGTTCATTTAGCATAATATCAGATTATCCTTTCTTTATTATTACAATATTATTATTAATTATTGTTATTTCTGAATGCTTTTTGTCACATTTAACCATCACTGAAAGCCTAGTTAAATAACTTTGGCTTAACAAATTTTCAGCAATTTCAAAAGGGTCTACAAAAGATTTAGTCAGGCTCGCAAATTATCCTCAAAATGCTTTGTAGTACAGTTCATATTTAACCACAATTGTAAGTTGTGTCATGGTTCTTTTATCCGTAACATAATGGTATTAAATACAAATAAAAGTGAATCTGGCAACTGTTGTGATTAAAGAAACGTCTTAGTGCTAATATGAGGATCAATTGAAGTTGTGTGCAGTAACCAGAGTAAAGCTCTCTATGAGGCACTTGTGTTGAAGAAATTGTGTAAAAGCAACAAAGTTGCTTTTATTATTTTCTGTAGTATAGCAGATTCAAGGAGATTTGGAATACACCAAACGAGATTTATTATTTTGTTTCCAGAGAGTTTTTCTAAATTTTCTTTGCACTATGTGAGAAACAGTGTAATAAGTGTACTTTAAAATTTTGCTGTCATTTGGCTTATATTGTGCTGGGGAGAATGGAAAACACAATTATGGTGTTCAAGTGAAAAAATGACCATTGTAATTGGCAAATATGCATCCCAATTTGAAACATTGTTCCATTAAATAGGACTTTACTTCACTGGTATATGAAGTCCTCTCCGTGAGAAACAGGTGAGCCCATTTAATTCAGAAGATTATAAGATTGTGAAGAGAGACAAGTATTTCAATATTATTTCAGTATCATAATTTTCGACATTAAAAAGGAAGCATTTGTATCTCTCATAGAAAGCTAAATGATCCTTTTATTGAGGGTGAATGAAACTGATATACTGTTCAGGATTAGATTAGATAAATATTCTTAATGTTTCACTTTTTCTATAATTGTTCTATTGTAATCTTATTTAAGTCATTGAATATGTACCTTATATGGATTGTTGTTGCATGTTGTGTGTTTTGTTTTGTTTTTTTTTGCCTCCAGTTACATGTTCATCCTGTGATAAAACAAATGGTGTTACTTTACAAATGGCACCAGTGTAGTGCAAAAATAAGGGATGCATTTGCCATCTCTGTGTTGACTAATTCATTCAAATTAAAACCGATTAGACCAATAATTCTCAAGCTGCTGCATGTTGATATAAATTATATTTTTGTCAGATTTTTGCAATGAATATCCTTGTAGCACGTTACAGTGGAACCCCAGTAACCTGTACCCCTCCCCCCCCCCTCCCCCCGAAGATCTGAAATTCTACATATGAGCATAATTTTAAAAAGAGTGGAATGAAAAACTAATTATAAAACATCTATTTAAAAAAGCAAACGTATTTTATTTTATACTATTAAGAAAACTATTTAATAATATATACATACACCATATTACTGGGGAACAACAATCTGCGATTGTCGTTACATGTAAAGAAGTAAATTGCTTCAGGACATTATTGTTCCTAGATTATAAATTTTTCCAGAGACTGAACAGAGCTCTGCTCTAATTAGTTTGATACATACCAACAACAAAAGCTATTTATGTTATAATAAAATACTGACAATTGAGAATCATTGGTCTAATCTAAGGTGTGTTAGTACATGCTACACCGAATTGGCAACAATGACTGTCAGTATTCTTTCTTAATGATAATGGAGTGTCCTTCACGGACATGGATTCTTCTGTGATAACATCTCTAGCATGCCTGAACTGGATCAGTTGGCTGCAAAACTTGTTACTGTGCTGTAATAAATCTCACTAGTATTTCTCAGTGGGCACAGCTCACTCATTGTGTATAACTGTTCTGAAAGTGCTTTCATTTTGATCTGCTTTTTCTTATGTGATTTAACAAGATCATGAATAAAAAATATTGAAGATCAAAAAGTATTTTTGTAATTTATATAAAATATTTTTGTAATGCATGCTGTTCTTTCCCAAATGCTTCTACAGGGTGATAAATTTGAAGTGGTTCTTGCCCACAGTAATGAAAGATAGTTATGCCTCATGTAAGTACTATTAAGTGCATAAATATTACATATTTCATTTCTTCACTTTCATTATTGATGAAATGAGAATACATGATTAATTATTTCCTCTCTGCAGTAGAAAGATCATTGATAACTTTTGCAACAGTTTTATGCCTTTTGTATAACATGCTAAAGATGCGGTTTAGTATGATTTATCTCCTGGGGAGCTTCAAACAGATTGGGCTTGAAAATGTAGAATGTAACCATTGAAGAAATCAACAATATACATGCAACCCACAACACATGTTACCTTGGGCATCCCAAATTTTTAAAACCCAATCTTGGATTCCCAGAGGGAGCACAAGTTGTTTTGTACACTAATATATGGGTCAATACTTGTTTTAACTTTCCGTTCTTAACAAACGTCTGTTTGCGAATAGTAAATGCTTAGCAATATTACAAAGTTTGCTTATGCAATATCAAGTTGCTACAAAAAATAATGTAGTTTACGTCCTCACCTTACAATATGGATGTGCTTTTAAAACAATGATTTACAAAGTGCAGATGTTTGCACATGACCAATTAGTAGCAACAAATTTTGCCAAACTGATTGCTTCTCAAAAACTTCACTTCTGTAATCTTAT
This sequence comes from Gryllus longicercus, assembly GCA_038098605.1. Lineage (NCBI taxonomy): Eukaryota > Metazoa > Arthropoda > Insecta > Orthoptera > Gryllidae > Gryllus > Gryllus longicercus. The sequence goes on along the minus strand of JAZDUA010000057.1, from coordinate 4,640,377 downwards.
GTCTTTTTATACCTTTTGAAACTACCATTAAATGTGACTTAGCTCAGATGCTTCAATTTCTTTTAAAGTCAGAATTTTGTTATCTTAGAACTTGGTGATCCTTGTAAGGAAAGTACTAATTTATACGTATTAGGAATAATGTTGGGTCACATGGTAAAATAGTTTTACATTTTTTTTCATGTACATCATCTTCAAGAATTATACTTAAGTTCTTACAATTGTAAAAGGAAATATGTTCATTCCTTTCAATCCAAACTTTTTGAACAGGTTCTGAATTAAATTTTTAGATGCTTAATTTACAAGTTAATTATTTTGCTGGTACTTTGAATACAATATTTCCTTCACACAATAATACAATTAAAATTTAATAATTTTCATGACTAATTCAGACTATAGATTATTGGAAGAAAGGTAAAATAAAATGTTTGCAAAACCTAAAAAAACTTTTGTTATAAAATTAAACTTAGAAATGGCCAATCCCTCCTGAATAATTAGGTTCGAATGCAATAGATTTAATAGTAAATTCAATATGTAATGCCTATGGATCACCACCTGTGAACCGTATGCCAAAACATCAGAATTCCAATTGAACAATTTTCAGAATCTGCAGATAACAACCTGGCATAGGTGGGTATGAAGCATGTGCGCTGTTTAAACATATCTTTCGCTGGTCCTGGAGCAAAGACTGGGACAAAGTGAAACCCTCATGCAACAGGAAGCAGACCAGCGACCAATGGGGCAGCTTGATTTATTGAATTCTATTTATTGACACTAACAATGAATGACCCAAATCTACTTAATAAATATATGTATATATAAAAACATAATATGTACATTATGATTCAAATTAGCAGCATGTTTTGGTAAAAAACAAAATGATTTACATTTTAGTAAGCACACATTTATAATTTTCACATGTCTTTGATTCAGGTGTGGTTTGCTCTCCTGCATCATGGAATCATACACTACCTTCACAGAGCACATTGCATGCTCTGTTGATTGCTCTCATTGCAAGGCTTGTTACTGATTTCTTTGAGGGAAGCTACTGTTATGCAATTATTTATAAGTTACAAGTCAAGCAGCCACAATTGCTCTGATTTGTCCATTAATACATATTGAACCATGGTCCTTGCTGGCAAGGAAGACAGCTGCAATTTCACTTGACATCTTGAAAGTGCAGTATGCTGAATTGTCACACACACTTTTGCTTGGCAATGAAATGGAGTATTTCTTTTACCATCAAGAAATCGAGTTCACTGTTTAATTAAAATTGTAACTTTAAGTTATTCTTATTAATTCTCTCTTATTACTTCTTAAAATTGAAGATGATAAACAGATTTTTCCCCCAGTGAATAAAAATAAATTCAAAATTTGTAATAGTATAATTTATTACAACATTCAAGAATAGTCAAGAGAAATTGCTAATAACAAGTTCTTCTGCAAAAAGAGTTTTGCATAACTTGTTTTGAGGGATTTTATCACTGCAACATCTGTTAGTGTTTTTGACTTGTAATACCATAAGGCTACGTATGTATTTCTTTAAAATGACAGGTCTCATTCTAAAATATCTTATTTATTCATCTCAGGGAATGTAACTCGAAACTGACTGTGCCTTTTTTTTAAAAGTAGCCTTATAGCAATACAAGTAATTTAGTTCAGTAGTGCACACAACTCTTCATTTGCACCATCAATGAAACATCTCTTCAGTTAATACTGCTTGAGAAGACTTCCAAGTGGTACTTTTTGTTTTATTGAGTTTCTGAATAACATTAGGGCACTACAAAAAATACATAATATACAGTTAAGGTTTAATATGTTGCTTTAGTAACAAGGCCAACAACCTCCTCTGTACTCCAATTACGGTTCTGCTGCAAAAACCTACCCTAGGCCCTAGACAGGTTCTCTACAGCATGTTATGTTCCAAGTATTTCCAATGGAGCTGTACAGTAGAGGAACACTTAATAATATTATTATCACCTGCAGTAGTATTTCTGGATGGCTTATTCAGACACAATCTTTACGACTGCCTAAGAACAAAGAATTTGCAAAAAAAAAATAGAGGTAGCCTCACTCATAACTGGAAATGATATTTCAAGCACTATGCAATACACTGACCACAATTGCAAGGGAGGACTGGTAGTTACATTAATCACCTCATTTTCTCCTAGACTTCCATCAAATACTTGCATACATTGTAGCAGATTCAAGAACAAGGGGAGAACATTTGATATAAACGACATGACAAGTCACATACAGAGACTCCTTGAAAGCAAGCTCAATCTATTTCGCCTCTATCACCAGGCACTTAACACACATTCCCACTACCACAGAACAAGGGGACTAAGAATGAGACTAGTTCTACTGAGACAGTGTACCAATCAAACATTCTATGGGATTGCCCACAGCTGCATGGAATTCAACATACACACACAAATCACAATATATTTCAGTCATACTCAAAAAACTACTTTTTCTAAGGAGTAAATGCATTTGTCAGTAAGTTTTCCATAACCAACCAACAAGGATACACAACACAATGATGCTTGAAGATGTTAAATATAATGCTTGTGCATCTTCTAAATTGTGATCTGATGTTATCAGTCTTGGCAAAATATTTGTATGTATTATACAGACTATGACTTTAAAAAGTACAACAGAAAATAAAATAACAATACATCACAAGTACATTACACATGTATACAATACATTTTAGAATAATGAAAAAACCACAGCCTGAGACTTAAATGAATGACACAAACTGCTTGCAACAAGCTTATCTTACTATCCGTTTAAACATTTGTCAGCAAATGAGGCAAGGATCACGAGAAAAATTCTTTAGGTGAATAGGGCAGAGAATCCTATAACCATCCAAGAGGAGAGAGAAAAAAACATACTGCCTAAATTTACATGACTGACATGCATGGCTTTACAAGTTAAAATTCTCAAATGGCCCAGCCCAAGAGAATAGAAGAAAAGTTCTTCATCCCTGGCAAACGAGAGCTACAACGATATTTAGATATCTCTGTTTGCTTTGTAAAGAAAGTACTGACCTCATGAGGTTCTTAGTTTTGCCTTTATCAGTGGAAACATTAAAGAGAGAATAGCAGCATTATCTCAATCCTCAACATAAATAAATCTTTCAGTCACAATATATTATCTAGTTTATTACCTATAGAGCAATCACATTTAATGAAGTTTTGAATAGAGTACATGGCATTGGAAACTTCCTAAAAAAGGAAATTGGAATATGTAGATCTTTCAAATAACACATGGCTGCACTGCTCAGCATTACCGCATAATACTATGGTGTGGGAATGTGCAATTCAGATTCACAAGTTTTTGTCAACTCTCCATTCATATCAGGGCCATCTCACATATCCAGTGGAAAGAATAGCATGAAGAAATCAAAATTTTCAATCAAGACGATAGTTAAATCAGATGTGAACCATGATTTAACTTTTAATTAGCAATGCAACACTATTTTCTATATCTCCTTTCTCTGGATACTGGTATGTCCCAACACCCTTGCAAATTAACTGCTAGAAGATTTTCAGTACATCATAGTGCCTTTGCAGGCTAAGGCAAATTTAAGAATTAGGTCAAATAAAATTGAGTAGAATTAATAAATAAAATCAAATGCATGTTCTTTGTTTTCTGTACATTTTATAACTTAAAAAAAAAACTTACTTTTTTCAATTAAACTAAAGATGACTTCTGTGAAATGATTATCTTTGTAGTTCCAGGGCACACTTTACAAAAAGAAATGCCCAACACTGCTATTGTTCTTCAAAATAAATCAGGAATAAACACGTTTTTTGCTTTTTTTTTTTTTTTTTTTGTTTCATGCTATTTCATTTCAACCTGACAGATCTAATTAGAACATTAGTAAAATACACATTGTGGTTTGTGAGCTCTGTTACATGGAAATTAGTATCAATTTATTTGTTTTTAATTCAAGGTAAATAGTATTTCATACTCAATATACACTTATACATCTGGCCTCTGAGAAAAGCACATCCTTAAATTCTTGTCTGCAACACCTTAAATCACATCAAGTTGCTCACACACATGCATATACACAAACATACACTAGCGATTCTGTCTCAAAACGTTAAAAAAATATAACAAAGAAATGTACAAGAAAAATTATAGACTGTAAATAACAAAAATCATGGTGTGCAGAGCACCTTGGCAAAGAACTAGCAGTGATGAATACCAATTCTTGCAAGTAGATAGTACCCACATGCAGGCAGCAGGCAGACAACACATACTGAAACATTGGAAACATGTAGATCCCTTGCAAACTGAGCTGATGTCTGTTTCAAGTCCATCAGTTGAACAGGTCATAAGAAGCAACTTCAGCTTATTCTATTGAAAGCACCTTTGCAGTAGCAGGATATGCACCAAAAGTAGCGCATGTGCCAACGACACAAATGACACTATGGTCAACATACGCCACTGATGTGAGTGCCAACCCGTCTCCATTGTCCAACTGCCAGCAGACTAAATGACGAGAGGCATGTCCTTTTTGTTGGGCAGTGCTACTTTTTTCCCCTGCCAGAGGCTGTTGTGGATCGTAAAGGCATCGATGGTGACTGTCAAGTGCTTGGTGTGAACCTGCGAGAAGCACTTTCCACCTGAATTGTACCTAATAGCAAAACAATATAAATTAGACTCAGTTCCAAAACAATTAAAAGATGTCTCTTGACTTAGCTACCAATTGCAAAAACAGTATGGGAGAGTGGGAGAAAATTTGCATAAGCACAACTCTCTAAAATGGATGGAAGATAATTCTATTATTCCCAGAAGTTTAAAATACCGATAATATTAAATAATAATAATAATAATAATAATAATAATAATAATAATAATAATAATAATAACAACAACAACAACAACACCAACAGCAGCAACTACCACACTGTTGTATTAAAAATCATATTATCTTATCAATTTTGGATTCCATCCACATTCATTCTAAAGCTCGGTTAAAAAAAAAAGACTTACTTGAAGAACTTGTCAAACATTCGATCGGTGATTTGTTTTGGGCCTGTTCCATACAGCTTGGCAACGTCTTCGCGCTCAGGGCAGTAAGCGTACAGTGCTCGGAATTGACACCCAGCATCCCGGAAGAGGATAAGGAAATGTTTACTTTCCGATCGTGCAATTTCTTCTAGTACTCGCCGTTTAGCCTCTTTGTTGACTGCACCAGGGAACACACAGTACTCCACTGCATTTAACATTATTCCTCGGTTGGACTTCGTAGCTGGCTGCTTGTAGAGTCGTGGTCCTACTCAATATACAAAGAGAGCAGTTAATGGAAGAAAAGAATAAACCTGTTACATAAACATATTTTATACACTTTGGTTATCTCAAGTCTAACTTTATAAAACTCAGATCTGTAATCATCAAGAATTATTAGAAGACAAGTGTTTTAATTATTATTAGTAGTAGTGTAAGAACAAAGTGTTATAACCCTGCCTACTAATAACTACCATCAACATTAGTCTGCCACATTTGAAAGGATGAATAGTGAAAATTACAGTTCATTGGAATTTTTAAACATTGGAGTCCACAGTTCACTAGGGAATTGTGAAGCAATCTTAGGGAGTCACACTGAAAGGGCCACCAGATGAAATTTTGGGTAATTTGTGACTGTTGCCACTGATTGCCAAGTCCCATGGAAGAATCCAATTTAGTTCCTCTGATATGTTATCGGAACCCAACAGCAAGATTAGATCTACTGTGTTCCCAGAAGTCGTTTGAATTTTGTGAAGAGTCAATCTTTTGCAAATCAGTTATGTGATTCTATGTAGAACCTATTACATCTGTATTTCTTATCTCCAATAGTTCCAAACCAATTTTTAAAAAAATTATGAGACTGTGATGCAAGAATTGCTAAAGGCATTTGAAAACCTCTGACATTACATATGTGCACAAATGAGCATACTGAAAGATTGCAGAGGCTTAGAAGAAATAATGAAGAAGAATATAAGTATGCAACAAGGAAGGCTAAGATCATATGCAGGCAGGAAAAGAAAAATATGCTAAGAAAACAATTCCAAAAATAGAACAGCTAAGTAAAGGAAGTGAGATTAGGAAATTCTATGTTGCTGAGAAAAGGCTTTCAAATAAAAGACAGAAGATGCAAAGAATGGAAAGATACTTAGTAATGAAGAAGAAGTAATAGATAGATGAACATAGTATTTTGAAGATCTGTTAAACAAGAAAATAGAATATTGAAATATAGAGGAAAGTAATATTGGAACAAGAGAAATAAAAAATGAAGAAAGTAAACCTGAACAAAAAGAAGTGGTGCAGGTGAAAAAAATAATAAATAGTAATAAGGCACCTGGTGAAGATCAAATACAAGAGGAATTAATTAAAAATGGTGGTTTTGCTTTGTAAATGGGAAAGTGGAATGCTATACCCAATATTCAAGAAAGGAAATAGAATTGAAAAAAAAAAAAAAGTGAAAATTAGAGATGAATTACTCTACCAAACATTGATTACAAAGTATTACCAGGAATAATAAATCAGACTTCAAAGTATTCTGAGAAAAATTGGGGGATGCCAATGTGGATTTCAACCTTAAGAAGGTACAATGGATCAAATATTTAGGTAAGACAAATTATTGAAAAATTTCAACAACATGGTATAGATATTCACCAATTATTTGTGGATTATAAACAGGTGTTCGATTGTGTAAATAGGAAGATCCTTTATGAAACACTTTATGTCATAGGAATACCAGAAAAATTAGTGAAGCTGATTAAAATGACAATGAAAAATGCAAAAGCAGCAATTAAATGAGGTAAGGAGAAAACCTATTACAATCGAAACAGGAGTAACGCAAGGACACAATTTATTAGCTACACTCTTTATTATAGCACTATATAGTAAAATAAATAAGTTAAAGTTAAAATATGTTAATGTAATACAACACACAACAGTACGATATTTTAAAAATCAGAACGAATATGAGCATATGCAGATAATATTTGCATAATAGCTAGAAACAAAAGAAGTTGAGAAGATGTTATGAAGAAATGCATAGAAAAGCGGAAAGATAGGTCGAATAGTAAGTGATAATAAAGCAAAGTACTATATAGTACTTTCCACATCAGACAAAAGTAGGAACCCCCAAAATAGCAAAATATTAAAACCTTTAAAGGAGTTACCAACTTGAAGTATTTAGGAACCCTTCTTAGCAATCAGAATGATGTGAGGGAGATTAAAGAAAATGTAAAGGCAGGGAATAATGCTTATTCTATAAATATGCAAATATTAAGAAATAAATCAATAAGACATAACACCAAAATGAAAATATATAAAGCTTTAATACATCCTGAGGTTACATATGCCTGGACTTTGACTACAATTATGCAAATGAGCTACAGCGATTTGAATGCAAAATATATGGACCTATCAAATATCAAGAGAGATGGAGATATAGGTGCAATGATGAGATCAATTTAATATTGGAAGCAAGAGATATAGTCAGATTTATTAAGGAACACAGGATTAGATAGTTAGGACATATAGAATAGATGGAACATAAAGAATGCTTCAAAAGATATTAGAACGTAACCTCTTCTCAAAACAGAGGAGAAGCCATCCCCCAAAAAGATGAAAAGATGATGTGTTGGATAACCTTAATATCATGATGGTGAAGAACTGGAAGAAGATAGTGGAAGTCAGAGATGGAATGCTCTTGTTGCTAAGCCAAGGCCCACAAAGGGCTGTAGTGATGGAGGAGGAGGAAGAAGAAGAGGAGGAGGAGGAGGAGGAAGAAGAAGAAGAGGAGGAGGAGGAGGAAGAAGAAGAGGAGGAGGAGGAGGAGGAAGAAGAAGAGGAGGAGGAGGAGGAAGAAGAGGAGGAGGAGGAGGAGGAGGAAGAAGAGGAGGAGGAGGAGGAGGAGGAGGAAGAAGAGGAGGAGGAGGAGGAGGAGGAGGAAGAAGAGGAGGAGGAGGAGGAAGAAGAGGAGGAGGAGGAGGAGGAAGAAGAGGAAGAGGAAGAAGAGGAGGAGGAAGAAGAAGAGGAAGAAGAGGAGAGGAAGAAGAAGAGGAGGAGGAGGAGGAGGAAGAAGAGGAGGAGGAGGAGGAAGAAGAGGAGGAGGAGGAGGAAGAAGAGGAGGAGGAGGAAGAAGAGGAGGAGGAAGAGGAGGAGGAGGAAGAAGAGGAGGAGGAGGAAGAAGAGGAGGAGGAGGAAGAAGAGGAGGAGGAGGAGGAAGAGGAGGAGGAGGAGGAAGAAGAGGAGGAGGAGGAAGAAGAGGAGGAGGAGGAAGAAGAGGAGGAGGAGGAAGAGAGGAGGAAGAGGAGGAGGAGGAGGAAGAAGAGGAGGAGGAGGAAGAAGAGGAGGAGGAAGAGGAGGAGGAGGAGGAAGAAGAGGAGGAGGAGGAAGAAGAGGAGGAGGAAGAAGAGGAGGAGGAGGAAGAAGAGGAGGAGGAGGAGGAAGAAGAGGAGGAGGAGGAGGAGGAAGAAGAGGAGGAGGAGGAGAAGAAGAGGAGGAGGAGGAGGAAGAAGAGGAGGAGGAAGAAGAGGAGGAGGAGGAAGAAGAGGAGGAGGAGGAGGAGGAAGAAGAGGAGGAGGAGGAGGAAGAAGAGGAGGAGGAGGAAGAAGAAGGAGGAGGAGGAAGAAGAAGAAGAGGAGGAGGAAGAAGAGGAGGAGGAGAGGAGGAAGAAGAGGAGGAGGAGGAGGAAGAGAGGAGGAGGAGGAAGAAGAAGAGGAGGAGGAGGAGGAAGAAGAGGAAGAGGAAGAAGAGGAGGAGGAAGAAGAAGAGGAAGAAGAGGAGGAGGAAGAAGAAGAGGAGGAGGAGGAGGAGGAAGAAGAGGAGGAGGAGGAGGAAGAAGAGGAGGAGGAGGAAGAAGAGGAGGAGGAGGAAGAAGAGAGGAGGAGGAAGAAGAGGAGGAGGAGGAAGAAGAGGAGGAGGAGGAAGAAGAGGAGGAGGAGGAAGAAGAGGAGGAGGAGGAGGAAGAGGAGGAGGAGGAGGAAGAAGAGGAGGAGGAGGAAGAAGAGGAGGAGGAAGAGGAGGAGGAGGAGGAAGAGGAGGAGAGTGAACGAGGAGGAGAGGAAGAAGAGGAGGAGGAGGAGGAAGAAGAGAGGAGGAGGAGGAGGAAGAAGAGGAGGAGAGGAGAGAGGAGGAGGAGGAGAAGAGGAGGAGGAGGAAGAAGAGGAAGAGGAGGAGGAGGAGAAGAGAGGAGGAGGAGGAAGAGAGGCGCGCGTCTCGGAGGAGGAAGAAGAGGAGGAGGAGGAGAGAAGAAGAGGAGGAGGAGGAGGAAGAAGAGGAGGGAGGAAGAGAGAGGAGGAGAGGAAGAAGAGGAGGAGGAGAAGAGGAGAGGAGGAAGAGAGAGAGAGGAAGAAGAGGAGGAGTTCCTTCCTTCTGCGTTCGTCTGTGCCTCCTCCTTAAGAGGAGGAGGAGGAGAAAGAAGAGGAGGAGGAGGAGGAAGAAGAGGAGGAGGAGGAAGAAGAAGAGCGAGGCGGAGGAGGAACCGACGCCGGCAGCCGCCGGCAGAAGAGAAGAAGAAGAAGAGAAGAAAGAAGAAGAAGAAGAGGAGGAGAGAGAGAAGAGAGAGGAGGAAGAAGAAGAGAAGGAGGATCGATGAAGAAGAGTCGGCTCGAGATGAAGAAGAGAGAAGAAGAGAGGAGGAAGAAGAAGAAGAGAGGAGGAAGAAGAAGAAGATACGAAGCGTATTCGGAAACTAAGAACCGTTCATTCTAGCGCCGTCGCAGCGCTGTGGTAGGCGTCCCGCGCATGCGCAGTCTGATCCACTGACACTTCAATTCTCGACATTTGAGTTGCTCTATGTTGTGTTTTCAGTTTGCAGTGCACATTCAAAATGTGTAAGACAATTAGTTCTCCCTCTGACTGTGAGATTCGTGCCATGATTAAACTTTTAAACGCGAGGAATGTTAAATCGGCCGAAATTAATCGTGATGCGACAGAAGTTTACGGTGAATACGCGGTAAGTGATGGAATTGTGATAAAGTGGGTAAGAATGTTTAATGCAGGTCGAACAAATGTCCACGCCGAGGCTCGGAGTCTTCTGTTGTCACCGATGATTTGGTCAGGAAAGTTTGATGAAGCAATTCATGAGAACAGACGCTTCACAATGACAATTCTTTCAGAGGCATTTCCACAAATTTCACGTACTGTTTTGTTCGTAATTGTGTCTGTCCGCTTGAATTATCGCGAACTGTATTCCCGATGGGTTCCAAAAACGCTCACTGATGTTCACAAAACAAAGCGACTTGGTAGTGCCCTGATATTTCTCACGCGGTACAGTGATGAGGGAGAAAACTTTTTAAACCATATTGTGATAGGTGATGAAACTTGGGTGTGTCATTTCACACCAGAATCGAAACAACAATCGATGGAGTGGAGACACACTCATTCTCCGAAAAAACAAAGTTCAAAGTGACAATGTCATCACAAAAAATTATGTGCATCGTCTTCTGGGATAGGAAAGGCGTTTTGCTTACTGAATTTCTTCCCAGAGGTGACACCATTAATGCGGCACGATATTGTAAGAAAACTAAGGTGTGCCATTCAAAACACGAAGAGGAATGATCACTAAAGGAATTGCATTGCTCCATGACAATACTCGGCCCCATACTGCTGGTGTCAATTGTTAATTCGAGTTTTATTGGGAGCAGTTCGATCACCCGCCGCACAGCCCGGACTTGGCGCCGTCCGACTATCACTTGTTCCTGCACATGAAGCGCGAGCTTGGTGGCAGCGCTTTGTATCTGACGATGGCACGAAAAATGCTGTGGAGTCGTGGTTATCGAAACTGGCGGGAAGTTTCTTTGACAATGGTATACAAAAACTGGTCACCCGCTACGAAATTGCCTTTTATGTTTCAGGATTTGGCAACCCTAGTGTTGCAATCTGGCAACTGACAGCTCTATCGTAAAGTTGGATGTTTTGAGGTTATACGTACTCAGAACGTTTTGACATACGAGCGCTATTTGTGTTGTTTACAGTAACTTAAAAGATTCATCTTGGCCCAAAAATGGAATTAAATCGTGAACATTTTCGTGCGATTATTTTTTACAACTTTCGACGTGGATTAATTCAGCAACAGTGCATGGATGAACTTAATTCAATTTTTGGCGATGAAGCTCATCAAGGATCAGTGTTTATCGATGGTGTGGTGAATTCAATCGTGGTCGTAGTTCACTCCAAGACGAATTTCGCGAAGGTCGTCCAAAATCAGTTGTTGTTCCGAAAATCATTGATGCTGTGCGTGAACTGATATTGCAAGATCGTCATGTGACCTATCGTGAGATTGAGACAACCTTAGGCATTAGTGGGACCAGCATACATTCAATATTGCATGAACATTTGACTGTCAAAAAAAATGGTTCGCGTTGGATCCCACACAATGTGTCAATCACTCCAAAAAAGGCTCGTGTCGATTGTCGAAAGAAATGCTCAAAAAATACGATCGCGGTGCTTCGAAACACGTCTATGACATCGTGATAGGTGCTGAATCGTGGATTTATGCGTATGAGCCCGAAAGTAAACAGCAGTGGACTGTATGGGTGTTTGAAGATGAGCAAAATCCAACAAAAGTTGTTCGCGCACGAAGCACTTCCAAACAGATGGTCGCCTGTTTTTTCGAAAAAACTGGACATGTCGCAACCGTACCACTAGAACAACGCAGAACAGTCAATTCTGAGTGGTACACAACCATTTGTTTGCCAGCTGTCTTCCAAGAAATCAGGAAAACCAACCGCCGAAGACGGATCACTCTTCACCACGACAATGCGAGCTCTCACACATTGGCTCAAACAACTGCATTTTTGAGCACCCAAAACATCGATTTGATGAGTCATCTGCCGTATAGTCCTGACTTGGCACCGAATGACTTCTTTTTATTCCCGTACGTAAAAAACAAACTGGGAGGTCAACGTTTTTCGACACCTGAAGAAGCGGTTTGCTGCATTCAGAATGCATGTTTTGGAGATAGAGTGGCAAAAGTGCTTCGACAATTGGTTCAAACGCATGCAAAAGTGGATAGATCTTCATGGGGAATATTTTGAAAAACAATAAAGTGATTTTCGATGATTAATATTTGTTTTTGTTCTCTAATCCTGAAATATAAAAGGCAACCATCATATGACAAATGTTTGATCATTGACGGAAACAATGTTGAAAAATAGTATAAGACATGTATTTTCATGTAAAAATAAAATTGGATTCGAAAAAATTGTTTTACTATTTTTTTTCAAAATGGTACTTAGTTTCCGAATACCCCTCGTACTTATGTATGGCCCTGACATATGCAGATTTAACATAGAAACTCTCACATCAAATTCTTTATTTCATCATATTGAGAGAGAGTGGCAAGAAATTATAGTTAGAACGCTTGTTTTCATTGATGTGTATAATGATGTGTGACATAACTGATGGCTTTTTCTGAAAGTGTTCTAGATTTACAGGCAAGCACAAAAGGGACCCTATAGTCCAAGTTCTGTCCTTCTACAATTAGTCACAACGTTTTCTTTGTTACAACTACCTATAGGCTTGGAACGTGAGATCCTCCTTTTAAATTTTTAGTCTGTCATCGTCCGTCACGATCAGTCTCAATCCGTCCTCGAGAATCGCAGTCAATCATCAGGGAATTTGTGCCACCTCAAACGTTAAAGCACTATCGATCTGCTCATTCGTAGTTGAAGTTTCGCACCACTTTAGTGTTTCTAAGCACGCGCAAAAGATCGATAGTGCTGACGCTATGGCGTGCACAAACGCCTTACCGTCGGCCGGCCGGCCGGTCGGTCGGTCGGTCGGTCGGTCGGTCGGTCGGTCCGTCCGTCGGTCGGTCCGTCCGTCGGTCGGTCCGTCCGTCGGTCGGTCCCGTCCGTCCGTCGGTCCGTCCGTCCGTCGGTCGGTCCGTCCGTCGGTCGGTCCGTCCGTCGGTCGGTCCGTCCGTCGGTCGGTCCGTCCGTCGGTCGGTCCTCCGTCGGTCGGTCCGTCCGTCCGTCGGTCCGTCCGTCGGTCGGTCCGTCCGTCGGTCCGTCCGTCCGTCCGTCCGTCCGTCGGTCGGTCGGTCCGTCCGTCCGTCCGTCGGTCGGTCGGTCGGTCCGTCCGTCCGTCCGTCCGTCCGTCGGTCGGTCGGTCGGTCGGTCGGTCGGTCGGTCGGTCGGTCGGTCGGTCAGTCAGTCAGCAATCATCGGTCGGTCAGTCGTAGTCGGGATCCCAGGGTTCCTGTACGGACACCGAACATGGAACACGCGATGTTCCATGTTTTTTGTTTAACCTTTGCGACTTAGTTAGGCCGACGACAGCACCTTATTCCTTTTCGATAAGTCCTAGAGCAATGCAACTCCAATAAGCGAAATTAGAGTACGGACACCGAACATGGAACACGCGATGTTCCATGTTTTTTGTTTAACCTTTGCGACTTAGTTAGGCCGACGACAGCACCTTATTCCTTTTCGATAAGTCCTAGAGCAATGCAACTCCAATAAGCGAAATTAGATATGTAGGATAAAAGCTGCTGTAGAAAAGAAAAACTGTTCTGAAAAGTTCCAGCAACAGTTATGGACTCTTATTTTAAAAATTAATTATTCCTGAAAGATAATAACGACAAAATAACAACATATTCATTATAGTGGAACTCTGTTGGACATAATTTCACTCGTGGAATAGTCCTATTAAATACCACTCGAGCTGTGGAAATTCTCAGATAAATGCCTCCTCGCTTCGCGAGTCGACAATTTATCGACAATTTCCAAAGCACGTTTATTACCTATGAAAAATAATTTGAAAAATGTTTCCATTCCGTGAAATAATTTTCAAACATTTCTCGAAGGGATCTCGATAGATTCTGTACAAGCAAAGTCATTATGTCAGCAGCTTCCTGGACAGTGAACGTCGACCCATGGGATTGGACAGTTTGGCTGAAGTGGGTATTTTTTCACACATTCCATGATGTGCTCATCTCCTCCTCGGAGATAACTTGTTTTCATTAATGACTGAATGATTTGGTCTTCTCGAGTCCAAGAATTTTCTATAGTGAGTAGGAAGAGGGAGAGGTGCTGCGTTTTTACTTTCCCGTATACATACGTATATACAGAGTAAAGGGAATGTTATCGGCTGCGGAAAATTGATTTCGAGAATTCAACAGAAATGCAAGTTTTGGAGTCCTCCGATACCGAAAAATTAGTTTTTTCAAAACGTCCGTCTGTCCGTCCGTCCTTTTTCAATGAACACTACTAGCGCCTAAACCATACGTTCTTCTTTAAAATTTTGGGGTACTGTACGTGACACCCGTGCGATATTTTCACAATTTTCTCAAAAACGGCTCTAATTTTTTTTAAATTTCTTGAAAGAATAGAGAAAAACACACAAAAGAGGCATAGGTCCGTTTTTTACGGTTAACTCAATGTTCAAAACTTTCAAAAATTTTCTGGCGTCTTCTTACAACTGCAAATTTGAAGATGGAGATTTTTCCAACAAATCAAATTTTTGTTCTCCATAGTGAGTTCTTACATTAAGGTCATGTACATTTTTTTTTTGATAGTGTAGTAGTTTTCGCGCAATATGAGCGATTTTAATCAAATACAAGATTTTCTCAAAATCGGCTCCGATTTTTTCTTTTAACTTTTGGTAGAAATAGTGCTAGGTGTATTCTATAAGATGACAGACGCCATATTGCGCAATTCTTTTGTTGTTTCAAAATCACAAAAATTTAATTTTTTTGGCTTGTCTCACGTCGTTAATATTTATACTAGCGGCAATTTGTTCATATTATTATATTTATTTGAGTACATGTACTTTAAATAATGTCAAATGAAGTTTCTTGAAAATAACAGATTTCTGTGAAAAGTAGCTCAAAATTACTCATTTTCAGAAATGCACAAGTATTTTCTTCAAACTTTTCGAACAGATAGTGATAATTGCACTCTTTTATATGACGTAAAGTTCATTTTAGATATTTTGTTTTGTTTTTTTCAAAAGTTACACAAATATAATTCTTTTGAAAGATCAGAGTTTCAAATTTCAAATGTACAGTAGCACTTAAACACCAGTTTTGTAAAAATGGCTCCAAAATGTTCAAAGAAAATTGCCATTTAGGATGATGTTTTACTGTTCTTTAATATTCTTAAAATAATATTTTCATTCTCAGAAATTGAAAAATTAAGAAAGTGTCAAAAAAATGTACTTTATGCGGCGATAGACGGCAGCTGGCAACAGTATGTGGCAAGTTCGAGTAGCTAGCCGAAACAAAAGCAAATGGAAAACTAGAACAGAAAAGTCTGTGCCATTCTGTAGCACCACTAGTTTCTGAACATGCAATGATGATGATGACGATGACGATGACGATAATGATGATAATAATAATAATAATAATAATAATAATAATAATAATAATAATAATAATAATAATAATAATAATAATAAAGTGGTTTTCAAAATTTCCAACACAATAAATGCTGTATCTGCCAAGAACAAGTTGAAACTACTAATCATATTGTCTCAGCTTGTCCAATTCTAGCAAAGACTGAGTACATGAAAAGACACGATAGAGTGTATAGTTACCTCCACTTGCAAATCTGTACTGCCCTTGAAGTTCCAAAAACAAATACTCCAAGTGTTACAACTCACCAAACTCGGTGACGTCTATTGAATTGTGTACAATATTGTAAGACCAACAAATTTAAATTGATTGTACAATAGTAACAAACAAACTGGATATTCTTATCCAGGATTTGGAGAAAAAAATTCTACTTGTATATGTGGCTGACCTATGCAACCAAAATGTCGTAACAATAGGGTAGAGAAACTTCTTAAATACAAGAATTTGGAAATAGAGATCAGTGGAATGTGCAGCGTAAAAGCACAGGTCATCCCAATATCGAAGCTCAGCAATTTCTTCTGCAAAATGTGTAAACACTTGGCTAAACTTCCAGGTAATTCAAAAGACAAAGTGCAAGACATTGCTTTATCGGGAACAGCCACATTTTGCACAAAGTTATTTTAGAGGCCTGGATCTGCTCCTTAGGAAACTGGTTACAACCTGGAGTAGCTTTTATATTCAACTGACTCATAACATCTTTAGTTGTGAAGTAGAGGAATAATAATAAAAATAAATAATGCCATCATATTTTCATATTAATATTATATTCATATTATATTGTTTCAGATTTAATAGACAAAATGGATTTTGTTCCATCCCATCTTTTATCTCAAGCATCTTTGATCTCTCTCTCTCTCATATTATGCCCATAATACTCACTGCTGCAAAATTTTCCAATTTCAATTTCTATCACTATCAAACCCCAATCTCACTCACACTATGTAACTAAAATTTTGCCCACCTGATCACAGAAAAGCTATAATAAACTAATTAATTGCTGGTTCAGATGTTACTTCAATCACTTCATCATCTAATTCTTCACTTAAGCTTAAAGGAACTGATAAATTCTAAATAAAGTGTTCTTACCTGTGTATTCCATCATAGAACTTGGCGTAGAACTAATGTCACTTGAGCCATCGTCAAACATGCGCCGTTTTGTCATCAGTCCAGGAGGCAATGAACCAGGTCCTGCACAGATTTTTTCCCCCTCAGACATTCCGCCAGAACTACTTATACTTATTCCATTTTAACTCTCTAATGTTAGTTAAGTAAAATATGCAAATTAAATCACTGATTGAAAAAAGACAAGAAATATTAAAATACCCTTAATGTGAAAGTTTCGAAACTCCCTCAATTATCAGTAACAATGTGATTTTTTTTTTAACGAAGCATCAGTTCTCTCTTTCGAGGGGAGGGGGAGGTACGAAAAACAGCAACACTTTTCTTTAAGTCTGTTTTCTTACATTCACTTTCTTTTCAATTTTGAAAATTTGTCTTCAAAATCATAGTGTATCATAAAATTAAAATTTTGAAGATGCTTGGAATAATTTTTCATAAGAAATGTAAAGAAACAGAGAAGTTGAGGAGACAATGTAATCACAAGTGATTCACAAAAATTATGTAATCTCAGCGGCTAATCTAGTTGTAATTGTAATTCACACAACCACTTTTCGAGAAAATAACAACACTACCACGAAAAGAAACTGGTATTGTTCTAACTTGATTACAGACAAATAGTGAAAAATTAGTTTGGAACCTTTAAATGCAAGCAAACAGAGGTATACAAATGGCTCCTGCCCTTTAAAAATGGCAGAATTGCACCAGAAGTAAATTTGTTTTATTCCTCATACTTAATACAATGTTATTACAAACATGCGCACACACGCATAACTTTCAGACCAAAAGCGTTTGAGATGAAAATTGGCAAACCCTTTAGGAGAGCAAAATGTAGTTGTGCCTTTCTGAGGGAAATGAAAATATTATAATTTTTTGTGAGACTTCACATGAAGCTACTGTGAAAATTTGAAATTTTTTTGAAAAATGGCTGCAAATTTTACTTTTTGATTGTATAGAGAAAGAGGCATTTATAAATATATTCCAGTTATGATATTCATTCAGTACTATGAAATTTTGAGAACTGAAAGTTGAAATATTTTTCGGATGTGTCATACACCTTCAATATTAAAAACATTTTCTTTCTCAATGCAACTTATTCAATTTGTAGATCATTAAAGTATACCATGCATTTCTCTTAAAAATATGATTAGTTTTGTAATGACACTCCTGAAAAGTTTCAGTATACTACATATTCCAATTAGTTTTCTTCAAATTTTTTTTTGTGGGGATAGAGAACACTGCACTGAATCTTAAGGCACAAGTGCCACACATACATATGGCTGGCCTGGAACTATGACACATTTTGGCTAAAATCCAGGATAAAGTAAATTTGATCTGAATAGGTGAGCATCTATACATTCTAAAGTGGTCTATGTGACATTTGTCTTTGCAGGTGTTGCATTATAAAAGTACCACTTTAGTATTGGCAGATGGTTTTCATGTTAGTCAATTCTTAAGTGGTCTAAGTCACATTGTGTAATGTAGATCACTGGAATATGATATTCTTCACCATGTTCATGGTGAATAATTTGTCACATATTAATGAAACTTTTGTGCACTATCTTGTAACTGGTCACACATATTTACCCAATGATGGAGACATCTCATTTATTAGTACAGCTCAACATTAGCAAAGCCACATATTTACCCCTAAGGAGTAAAAGGAATTGGTGAAAAATTGTAGGAAACAATCTTATGTTGTTCACAATATGGTGGGTAAGTCATTCAACTGACTAAACCAGATCTTTAAGAATTACCATGTTTTGGTGGGGGATGGCAAGATGGTTTCAAAGATTCAAAAGCAAAATTTGTCATGGAACTATTTATGATGCATTATGATGATCATTACACGGACATTTACAAATCATTTGAACTAAAACAATGATCTGTAAGCCTACAGAGCTTCATAGATTCCTTGCAGAGCTCCACTTCAGATAAGGCAAGTATTCCTATTTTGCTTACTCATTAGAAGATGCTGGATTTAAAGGAAACATTAAAATTTGTATCGCCAGCATATCACGTTTCATTGATTCTCTCCGTTCTTACTATTCGTACCATAAACCACTTTAGTTCCAGGCTAGCCATATGTCATTGAAAGACTACACTGAATATATGTTCTAATTTTTTTTTCATTTAGGGCCCTTTTAATTTTTCTAGTTGTTTTCACATTTCTTTGATTTTTGTTTTGTTTTTTATGATGTTACGGTTACTATTATTAAAAAATACTTACAAAGCACTATACTAAAATCATACTTACAAAGCACATATCATTTACCTAATAATATACAGTAAAAGTTGCTCAAAGCGGTACCTCAAAGGACCTGAATTATTTCCCATATTAGATAAGATTCTACTTTATGGAATGTAAAACTGTAGAATATGTGATTGGCAGGACCATGATTTAAGTTCACATTGGACAGCTTTCAGCATTAAACATGTTCTGAATTTAACAAGTTTTACTGTATTACATTAAGCAAATTTCTGTATTACAAAAGCAAATAGACTCTCTTCCTCTTTTTCTTCTTTTTTTCCTTTTGAACAAATATGCTACAAATTTGTTGTAAGCCATAAGTACAAAGGCGAGACATGAGTAGTAGAAAAATAACAGTTATTTAATTTATTAGTACAGAAAGTCTGTGAATCTTTCAAGTGAGTTTTTGTGAATGAATGAATTGTTGATGCAATGTTGAAACTAGCACGACAAAGAAACTTTTGTAAATATTATGTATATTTCCCCCCTCCCCCCCATGAATTTGTTGAAACTTACAAGAATATAATTGGGATGAATCTCATTATGTGAGGCAGCAGCCATGTTCATATTGATTCAGGTTTCCCTAGTGTTTTTACTTTGCAGTACCCAATTGTTTGATATGGCTGTGACTTCTCTGAGGTATGCATTTGTCTACTTTTCTGTACACATGCTGCAAAGTAACACTATCCAATCAGTAAACAATGAAAGAAAGAACTAGATTCATGTACAATTAAAAATAATATTTTGTTTAAAAATGTTCCTTTGTGATTCCATATAGATATATCTGTGCATGTTTTACAATTCTTTAGGGTGAAAGATGTATGTTCAATTACATCAAATGCTGTAAAAACACCTCCAATATTTTGGCAATTTTTGAGATTACCACTCCTTTTATAAATCCTTTCATAATAATGTAACCTGTAATAAGTAAAATATTGTTATGTCTCTTGTTTTTTTTACAGAATGCCTACTCTGAGACATTAATGCACCCAAGAGGTGATGAATATGAAATCCATAGGGCCGTAGTTGGAAAAAACAACCATAGCAGCAGCAACAACAACAGAGACTATAAGTTGCAAGATATATTATAATATTAATAAGAAAAAACAAACTCAATGCAGCAGAGTTGGAGGTAACAAATAATCACAAAATCTGAAACGCAAATAAAGACAAAAAACCGTGTTTCCTCGTCAGACAGCTTATTATTGTTTAACAAATGGTAACCTAAAATTCACAAATAGCAAAGCTGTTTGTCCTTCCCAGAAAAACAGAACACACATTTTTTTTCTTTCTAGTTTGTCTTCTTTAGGTGTTGTGCATGCATGTTTTTGCTGCATGCACACAGTGTTTTATGTGCAAATGTTTCTTTTTTGTGGGCATGTTTTTCTATGTGAAAGTTTTTTCTGTGTGGTTGTGTGTGTTAGTTATTCTATTCTCAAGTAACAGTTAATGGTTTCTCACTTTTAAATTGTTTGGCCTGAATATTAAGCGATTCACAGCATGGTTCCCTTCTGGAGAGTGACAGTCCTCTATTCGATCATGACAGTTCCCAAAATGAAGTTGCGTGGTCCCATTTGGAGGTTGAAACAGTTTAGATCAATCGTATTCTTTCGTTATGAAGACTTGCCAAGGGAAGGTTATTTGAAGTACCCTTCAATGGTGAAAGAGGAAAATATTCTGCTTAAACATAAGAACGTGTTCAGCCTTGGAATGAAATAAAAATCAGTGAAGGATAATATTGCAAAGAGCTCCCCTCCCCAAAAAGTAGAATCCTAATGGGTACAATATCTGAAGGGAAGCAAATACAGTTACTCAGATAGAAATCACACTTCCCTCACAATAAAGTAAATACTTTCACTTACAAACGTCACACCACACAACCCTTCTTTGTGGAGGTACATCTGCAAGCAGATAAGCAATACCTCAAACGTCATAAGTGCCAATTTCTTTCAGAAGTGAGTGATAAACCTTGCAAAGGATGCAGATATCTAAAAATAATTGCCTATAATCGTTAACAAAAGGGGCTACCTTCTAAAGAAATTTTCAAAACCCAGCATAAGGGAGACGAAACGACATGAGAATATGTTTTAGCGCAAACAAACGGCGCATTTAGTGTACAAAGAACAAATACAACGTGAACACAAACGAGAACTTGACTGAGGCTAGGTTGTTCCACTCGCAGGCCACCGCTTTCAATGTCTTTACAAATGTTTCATGCATTTCACCACATCCACCCCAGATGAATGCGACAGACAACTGCCCGGTGCGTAGACCTACGTGCCTCTGTCGCACGTTACCGGCACCGAGCTGACGGAAGCTGAGGAATGGGCCCCTCCCCCCTTTCGTAGTCCCTACAGCAGCGCCTCGAGAAGTGGCACCTCATTACCCTCAGAGTGTGTTTTCGTCGCAAATACTTTATATATTAATAAATAACAATTAGGCGGGAAATTAAACTGCTTGAATGGTCCACAGTAGACAATGCGCTAACAATGACACGCTGTGATATGCAAATATAGAAGTAGAATAGAAAGTTATATAAGTTGTATAGTTGTGTGTGCGTGTGTGTATGTATGTATGTATGTATATAAGTAAATATAATGCGTGTTCAATATATCAGAATATTTTGATTTTCTTCTAGAAGCCGAAAGAAAGAACTAATACACCTCCCATAGAAAATGGCGCAAAAATCACAATAAGAACTGCTGATCCATACGATGCTACTCGTAAACAAAACAACCCACTGAAGAGAAAACAGCCAGGGTGCACCACACTGTGGTGAATGGTGCAATGGCGTACCTGAAGGCGAAGGGAGGTGGCGCATGCTGCTCATGCCAGGAGATGGCGCTCGCCGCGGTGGAGTAGCACGGCCCAGCCCAGAGTCGGTGTCTGCATAACGGTACACCATGCTGTCTTGATCAGTGCTCGAACCTGAGCCCATACAACACACAAGCTGGTTTCCCCTCAAAGCATACAATCCACAACACATTTTTCCCACGCAAGCACCCGACTTCACACAGTAATATAAACTGAAGACAAAGCTTATAGTAAACACTCACTCACGCTCACAAACATTGCATCAGAATTTCATTTTGATAAAATAAAAGACAACTTTGTGGCTTTTCCCGTCTGTTAATAAGAACAATAACTCTCCAATCGTTTCACAGAAACAAAAAATACTTTTTGTTTATTTCCTAATTAGATTTTTTAATTAAACTTCCACAACAAAGAAAATTTAAAATTAAAAAATATTTCATCATTTATTAATTAAAGGTTAAACAGGGTTTCTTATCTTAAAAAAAAATCATTTTCAGGCAGGCGTATTTCTTCCACTAAGGCCCACAAGCACGTTCCCTCATCTATGAGTCTAGATGTATTTATTATATATGAATGAGTGAAAACTAGAATGATATAAGTGACATTTTATAAATTCTGAGATAAACGTGTTTATTGTAGGCTAATTCCAGTGGCAATTTATTTTCGTGCTTTTAATGAACAACTGAAATGCTGTGGTTGTAATGATCAAACAATGATTGCATTGATATTAACTTAAAATTTTCTACGAATTTATGAAATGTTACGTATACCATTCTGGTTTTCACCTATTCATATTTACTTGAATTTTCTGTATAGGCATTATATTACGAGCAATATAACCACTACATGTATCCAAGCAAGGCAGTCTTATTTTAGACTGCCTTGATCCAAGACAGCTGTATTCTAATGACATGCCGTTTGGTTCGCCGCGGCGCGCCGCAGCAATTTCAATGAGAAGACCAGATGAAATCTGGAAACAGTTGGGGGCACATCAAAGTTGTGGCCCTGCCGACTTGATGATTTAAAACGATCCCCCTTCTTTCCCAGCGGGAGAGGTGGGCATGGGGTCTACGCAAAATAACACAATCTTACACACATCTTAGTTAAATTTCTCGAAGGATTGATGAGGCTGATGTGTACTGAGACGCGATGCCGAACCATCTTGGAAGCAGACCGTCAAATCATTTGTTGAGTTTGTTTAAAGAACGCTTCGACAGTTATGGTCGTGAGACCATGTCGAATAATTTAAAACCGTAATACGAATTATAAAAAGTGAAAGACAATCTGATATTCAAGGGGACGGGAAAACTGTTTGGGAAGATTGGAAAGGCTGAGCTGAATATTAGAACGATGGAGTTTCCAAGGGGGAACGAGGTTGCTTGGGGGTTTCACGGGGGTATGAGGGAAGATCTCCAGATCTCGCAATACATGTGGAAATCGAATACCTTGAGGCCGCGGGAGCGATGATCGGAGACTATAAAAGGAATGATAGCCAGGCTGGATTATAGTTCGATGGACTGGTTCGAGATATCCCAAACTTTAGCGGCATAAGATCCTGATATGATTTTTCTTCATTTTAGGGATGGGTCCCCGGTGCCAGCTACAAGGCTGTAAATCCTGCTAGTAAGGTAGTACGTTTACACAAAAGGCAAATAAAGTCCGCTTTCCATGAGGTAGCAATTAGCACGCGAAGTTTATTTAAGAGGATCGGTTTTGCATCCGGTTTGCAGATTATGGCATACGGGCAGTCCACGTAAGGGTTTTATAAAAGGCAACCCGAGGAACCTGGCAGATTCGGTTAATGGCAACTGGTCGCCAAGGTAGAGATCTGGAGATCTCTGTGCCCGCATTGTGTCTGGGTGAGCAGATCTGTTCACCAAGGTTCAGAACAAATTTTGGTTTATCATGCGTTCCCGCATCTTAGAAGACTGTATGTCGGTCGGTAGCCCGATGGCAACTATCACTTTCTTCCTCCTTTTAGTATTGGGACGGCGATGGCTTTCACTGTAGAGCAGAGACGGTGTGGTCCTTCCAGATAGTATTAAAAAGCCGTAGGATGAACTGCATTGCCATTTCAGGAAGAAGTAGCATTGGGTCGCGAATTTCATCCGGGCCAGGGGCATCTCGAGATATAATCATCGCTCCATTCTCAAGAACACCGGAAACTATTTTTTGATGAATAAACTTGAATTTGAGGTATCTCCCTCCGTACCAGAGGTGGGGGCGCTTGGCAATTGAAAGAGGAGACGTATTCTCTCCACGATGAATTTTTGCTTTCTAAAATATTTTATCTTGCCTTCTTTCTGCACCTTTTTGTATTCAATTAGGTTTACCACGTTTGGATAATACTCAAGTCGTGGCAATGCCGTGTGGGCCGAAGACATTTACATCCCCAATAATCAAGGGTAAGGGCAGTCGATTTATCAGGCCCATGATCAAGTTGATTTATCGGCAGATATTATTAGCCGTGGGGGATGTAGGGTAAACCTACGCACAAACTGAAGGCCGGTCAAAATAGATCCCTCTATAGAAAGCAGCAGGTCGTGAATCAACGTAGCAACTCTATGAGCGCGGAGACCGATATCATCATGGACCCTACATGGAGTAAAACAACGGAAGAATAGCGGGCGAGATGAGAATAGGTCTCTCTGAACAGATCAACATATGCGTTCGTAGGCTTCCGCGGCCGGAGTCAATACATTCTTGGCAGCAAGATGGCCGAAACGTCAGAACAATTGACCGAGACGCGGCTCATCCCGGATAGCCAAAAATGTAGATCAACATAGTCACATAAAGGAACAAGAGTTTTAGTTCGCCCTGTCGGGAGTAAAACAAGTAGCAGGTAAGTCATACTGTGTGTAAATTTGAAGTATTTTTCTTTTCCTTCTCATGTTTCCGCCTTTGTTCACAGAACAAAGTGTGTCCACCCTGGCTGAAGTTACCTTGAAGCAGAGTCCTTCTGGGCACTAGGGATGACATATCAATGCCGATCTCAAAACATTTCTATAATATCATTGTTGTAATGAAGCCGGTGTGTTTTAAACATCGATGTTTTGTACTCGATGTTTTTACATTTTCGGTGTTTTCTTTGTCGATGAAAAATTCCCATAATCACAATTCTGTACAAGTTAAAATATGAAAAAGAACTGATGCTTAAATGTTCGTATTACACGAACGCGGTTCATGGAACTACTTTCATCGAGCAGACAATCGCTCGCCCGAGATGACCCTGATGCCTTGGCATTTGCTTCGTCTTTCTGCCCGTATTCGCACTAGATAGACGGTTTATAACTTTGTTTCCTAATAAATTTTAATTATACGATACACCTTTGTTTATCATGGCAGAAGCTTTGGCATTTACAGCAGTGCAAAGGATTAAGCATAAACATGCGAGAAGATTACCGAGTCCGCAACAGGGCGTTAGGTCGTGTTAGAATCGAGGTGTAAAAGTGAGGAACTCTTTTCCATACTCCTCCTTGATCATGAACAGTTCAGTGGCGGCCTGACTGTTAAGTAAGGAGAGAAGTTCTTTCTCAGTTTCTAATAAAAAATCCTCAATGCAACCTTACAAAGACTGAGGGGAAGGAGTCCTCCCATCTGGAGGCCGGCATTCTACTTGGGTTTTAGAGGTTTTTCGATTTGCTCGTTGGTGCGCGCTTCAAAGAGAACAGTACCATTTATTCATTGCAAGGCCGATTTGTGCTTCCCAAACACACACTGTGGCCCGCGTCAAACGGACCGCACTCACACTTTTGAATGTTTTCCTTCCTTGGCGTACGCCGTAAGGAGAAAACGCTGTTTCTTCAGGTTGACCTCGTCTCGACCCCGCAGGGGGGAATCACGGCCGCGTAGGCGGGCATAGTTTCTGGTGGAGAATTGTAGACGACCACCAGGTCCCTGACTTTCACGGCGGCACTCACGTCGTAGCATCAAGGAGGAGGCAATGAATAGAAGATGTAAGCTAAGCTCCGTAATTCCGAGTTCGCCGGGTAACCCACCGGTTGGGCTCCTGGTGCGTCTACCTCTAGGCGGGATTGGGCGAAGGACGCTCTTCGGAATGTTCAGGATCTCACATCTAGAAGTCCAGACGGGTTGCCTAGATTTCGGCTGTACTCACGTCGGCAGCATAAAGTGAGGGGGTCCGAGCCGTCCGGACGTTAGTTCACGTGGCCCCCTGTCGGGCTCTTGGCTTCGTGCTTGCCTTCGGTTCTCTGGGCATAGAGTAGGGACTGGTTCCTGACGCATTGTTCCGACTCTGGCACCGACCATAGCTCTAAGCTGGCAGAGCAGCCCGACCCAGGCATTGAATGGGAAGGTTGTGCGCCGGCGGGGGGGGGGGGGGGATAAAGGCTAACGCTTAGGTGCACACCCCGGGAGCAATCCCCCTGGAAGAACAAGGAACAACGTGGAGTGGTAGTCCACGCTATGCATACATTCACCTCCTCTCGAAGAAACTTCAAATTTGTCCGTTCCGAACATTGTCGACGGACGATAATTGTTGCTTATTATATTTGTGAACATCTTAAACAATCTGTTTTCGAGACCAATGCCTCCATATGAGTGTAGTGCATCTATGTTCCCTTCTCCTTTATGCATGACTTACATTGTAGTGCGCCTCCAGTTAACAGGTAATCTTCATAGTTGGACACATTTATTAAATAAGTCTGTCTCACATTCTTCAAGGTATTTTTAGTTTCTCGCTACTGCTTACGGAGAGAAAGTATTGTAATGCTGCGAGGAAAATGGTAACGAAAAGTGGATAAATCTTTTAAGTCTATCGCAATTGATGACGTGCGATTTAAGACTAGTACAGTAGTTCAATAATTTCAAGTTAACACAAATATTACAAAAGTTATTACATTGGTGAAAATACTGCCGCAAAAACATTAAGGTTGATATCGGATGGTCTTTTTCTAGCACATGCTAGAGTAGCATGAAAAGATAATCATGTATGGTAGAAATGGATTAAAGTCTTAGTCTTCCATTTAGTTTATGGATATAAAATGAATGTGTCGAGTGAAGTTTAACGAACTTCCCATGCGCGTTAAAACACAATAGTCATAATATGAACAATTACATTTAAATCAATTGTCACTGATACCAGGCATTTTCTAAGTTTGGTACTGTAATATACATTAATCAGTGGCGTGTATTCAACCCCAGCAACCCCGCACTGATGGGGTACAAAAGAACGAGAATTTAAAGAATTTTGAGAATTACATTCACCGCATGGTACATGGTCAAAAATAATCCACCCACTGTGCACTCTACTGTGATCTTTGCGACTGCCTACTGTGCTCCAACCCCAGCGCTGAAATCTTCGCCGCAGACGAGAGGCGCGGGCGCATCAAATTCAATGGGCCAGCGGCAAGCAGCGATGGCGGAGAAGTCGCAATAATGTAGCAAGCTGGAGATAGATGACGCTTTCCCCCTCCCACTGCCTCAAGGCTAGGCCTCGCTTGGATCGTTAGAATTTGTAGTATCTTTTCAGTATAGTAATAAGAACTTTTTCTAATCTAACGGGTATTCAGGAATAATTATGTGTAGTATGTCTTGTAGTAAGTATCACTGACGATATTTTGAGGATATCATTTTCAACAAGATAGTTACTCGAAAAGGAGCAGGTAATTGTAAACGGTAGGCCTTGCAATAATTACACAAGATCCCAAAAAATGACAACTGGGGTAGGGAAGGTATTCTGGTCGGCCGCCAGCAGCTGGGGCACACAACGTAATCACCGCACGCCCCTGCATTCAATCATTTGGCAAACTCTCTTCATTCCATTGTTGTCGGTCGTGATTGAACGATATTGATAGCATTCTTATCAAAGGAAATTAATTTAGAACACACAATTTTCTTTACTTAAATAAGTTTTGATCGCTGATTATGGTATTCAAAAATGGAAAGCTCAGATGATTGTAATTAAGGCAGGCTTGTGTGAAATTCATTTTCTGTATTATGTACTGCAAGTATTGTAATAGTTAAATTGATTCATGTTTGTTTCATTAGTAAAAGTAATAAATGACTAATATTCCTGACAATTAAAATAAATATAGACATGCATTAGAAGAGCTTCGATTGAAATTGTTGAATTGTACTTCAATTTATAACTGAGGTGTTGGGACAAATATTACGTAACGTTTTCCAATACTGCGATGAGTATGTGCTGTTGTAGCACAGCTAGTTTTCTTCCGAAATGGTGTAAGGAGGAGCGATAAGGTTCCATATGATCCAAGTTTCTTCGTCGCTGAGTTGCCCACTAGCGCTGCCCCTCAAGGCCCTACTTCACGGTGGCATTGTCACTGTTTTTTGCGTAGTTCTCGGTCGTGCCGCTAGACGTCGCGTGAGCGCGACCGTATACTACAGTCCGAGTGGGATAGCTCCCAATTTGCCGGTCTACGAAAGACCGAGGCGTAAGTGGTGTGTGTCACAAGGGCCCTCAGGGGTTTGAAGACTACAGTTTGCGGGGTTTTGTTGATGTGCTTCGTGTTCGATTCTTTTTTCTTATTGCAGATCTTTCAGCAATATGCCTTTGTGTATTGCTATGTTCTTCCATAAATCTTTTACCAACATTTTACAAACTTCAACTTTACGGGAGGAAAGATCCTTACTCTCCATTTGCAATGCTCACGTATAACCCTTTAAAACAGCATAATTACATTAAGTCTACTCGTTAAACAACCTTTAAACGAATCCACGGCAATGAACTAAGTCGGCGCAAGACATACTTTTTAAAAGAAACATCAGAACGTCATAATACTGGGCGTTACCAGAAATACATTTGAGAAGAGGACCGTCGGGTTTAGCGGAGCGTGCTTTAGTGCGATGGGCAATTAGGCTCTCACAGACCGGTGCGGAAGATCCGCAATGGGTGCCGCACAGGTAAAGTTCCCCGCTAGACGTGGCGGGGGAATCCATCACGATCCGTTCGCACCGCAGCGTCAATTATGTCTCAGCGTTTGGTGACAGTTTTCCTCAGCCTATAAACAAAGGCAAGGGAGCCCGACGCAGAGGGAGCGAAGACTCCCGAAGACGGCCAGACTTCCACGAAACGCGATCGGGAGCGGACAAAACGCGACCAACTGCGTTACAAAATCCGCCGCGGATTAAGTGCTGACAATTCACTACTGCGACGCTCGCCTGGCGCTCAGGTCTAAAGGTGCTCATAAGGCAACACGAGACGCGAAATTACCGCTGCGGCCATTCCGCTTAGGCTGCTGATCTCCCGCGCCGGTCTGTGGGAGCCTGATGACTGATGTGGCTTTACTACTTTAATCTAACAGAATAAGAGCGTGAAAGATGAATTTTCTGTCTAATCATAAATATTAAGACGTCGAAATAGCTCGATTTTGCATTCGTGGTGTGGGAGAGCGAGTATATTTGTTGAACGACTTTGTAAGAAAACGCTTTCACTGATTCGTGAAAGAGAAATTTCTGAAATAGCGAAACACTATGGCTGTTAGCACACATTGGCCTCAGAATCTGATTTCCAATACTAATTATTTTTTTAGGAAAATAATGTTAATAATGTTTTACCTTCCCTGGGAGTTATTTACGTTTCTGACACCTTGTGCGTGCCTGGAAGCATAATATCCGCATTTCGCTCTGCTCCGACGCGCCAAAAGAGTTGGGACTCCGGGTTTCGAAACAAAGCACCGATTGTCAATAAAGCATTTAATAGCTATGCGATATGCGAAGTCCGTCTGATGATTGTAACAAATGCGTGCTAACGGTATCTTACGTAGAAAAACAACTATTCTTTCTCGGAAAAGCGACAATTTGAGGCACCTGACTTATTATCGTGGCGATTCTCGCTTCGGCCCGGCCCGGAGATATGGTGCCCTCTCCTGGCCTTTTGCGAAGCAGTTATTCGAGCGCTTAAGCCTAGCACGTATTGGGTCAGTACGGTACGAGACCGCCGCGATGGCCGGAATTTTCAAAAGTTGATTACATTTATTTCCGTAAGGGAGCGCGCACTAGTCCGGCACGGACGTGATGGAAGTATCTGTACCTTCCACCGTTTGCAAAAAGTCCGGAAGAAAGATCTGGACATCCGACGTGCCGACCAGGTGCCGACGATGTCATCGGGAAGGTCGAACTGCCTTGTGAAGCGTGTGGAGCTATCATGAATGCGTCGAATTTAATTACGTTGATTCAGAATTATCCCGGTATGTACAGCGTGATATTAAATTTTTCATTTAATGTATTACCTTATTAGGTTAATTTAATTGGTTAGCTAAACTATTTGAATCACGGAGGAACATTTGTGAAATTTAAATTTCTAGGTATTTATAAGCTGTACAATATTGGTGAAACTTACATTCTTGGCCATTTAGGATGAGCCGCGTCTCTGCCAATTGTGCTGACGTTTCGGCCATCTTGCTGTGGCCTCCTTCAGAGCTATATAGCTCTATACAGCAGTATAGCACAATTGACCGAGACGCGGGCTCATCCCGGATAGCCAAGAATGTATTGGCTCCGGTTGCGGAAGCCTACGAACGCATTGGTGAAACTTCGTTGATTAATGCGCTGTGAATAAATAATGTTGTTTTGGAGTGAATTATTAGTTCATTAATCAATGTCTTTTTTGTATGCACCTTGCGTGAATTACAGAGCCGAATATTTTCGAAAGTTTCTAAATAAAGTAATGCAATTATGAGTCCGTCCCTTAGTTAATTGTTACCAACATATTTATTGATATCTTTTGTTTTTTCAAAATATCCAATTCAGCTTCAAATTAATCGTGAGACATCCTGAAGAACTGGAATAATTTTTCATCTTTCACCAGGTCGGGATGTAATACATGAAATTCCCCTTTTATGTCATTATCGTTCTGATGAGAAGAGAAGGGAATTGGGAATTTCTTCGACTCCTTGCCTAATTTCCTTCTTCTGTTATTAAAAATGAACCTAATGCGATTGCTTCTTTACTTCAATTCTGAAGCCGTCGTACACAATACAAGAGACGGGGCGAAGTGTCCGTGCCGTGCTGTCCTGTCCTAGTACGCGCGACTCTCCCAAAAACCTGTCCGTCCGTGCCGTACCGTAGCGATCCAGTGTGCGCGTATTGTTCCACACTTCTGATCCATAATTCAAAATACAAATTGTCATTTAAAATATTTTCATTTTGGTCTCTTATGTGATACCTTTATCCCATTATACACTAATTAAAATTGAAATATCGTTTCTCCTACATTAATTTTCAATCAAATTTCTTAAAACCATTTCCATCATTTGTAATTTTAATTTGTGTGTATAATTTTCACCATGCCTTCTTCTAAAACCATATCTTTCCTATCATACTTTTCATTGGCATATAAAAGTTTGCGCCTTAAGCGATGTGATTTGAGGAAGATAGATCCAAAGAAATTTTGCAGATTTTTCAAGTGCACTTGAAGGAAAGCACATATCATATTTCTTTAATTTTGTACTACCAGCAAGGCAAACAAATTATTTTTTTTTTCTTCACAGCAATAAAATTCTCTTCCATTTCCATCAAATGCTCAAAATTCACCACACTCGAAAATTCTGAGCTCACCATGCTCAGAAATGGAGTTTTACTCACGAGAGAGGTACACATTGGCACTTTACTAGCCGCTTCAATGATGGTAGAAAAACACTGTTTGTTCCTTTTGGCCCGTATTATATTACAAGTAGTCCTTACTTTTGAAATACACTATTACAGTCAAAGATCTCTTTTGCAAAACAATCAGGATATCTATCAAACAAAATATGTATTGAAACACTATTGCCAGAAATGTGAATTGAAAACTGTTCATTTCATGAAGAAGGCCTCTAACAAGTTGAAAAGATTTACTGTCAGACTTCTCAGAGCAAAATGGTTTCACAAAAATCTTCCAACATTTCTCAGTCAAACACAATTTCAGTAAATTTCAAGTTGGAGCACAAGTGGCCAGGTGTTACAGTTGAAATGCGTGATCCTGGTGCAAAAATATTTGCGTATGTTCTCTTCACTGATTGACGAAAGATAGTAGGAATTCTGGTAATGGATGAATATACAATCTTCATATTACTTTGCAACACTGATGCAATACCAAATTTAGGTGTTGTGCCGAAGAGTACAAATATTGGGGTTTTCTCCTTTTTTCTGAGCCCATTTGAATGACCAGACATTACACTTCGACACTCAGTTACTAATTTATTCTTGTAGTTAAATGGTCCCAAAAGTTTGCCTGCCTGCCTGCCTGCCTGCCTGATTCTAGGCTTTTAATAAAATTGATTAATTTACCTAGCGTTTTACAATTCCTTATATAAATTCAATATGAATGTACTAAAATAGTAAATAAAGTAGAGAGACAATGTTTTTAAAAAAGAACATTACTACTAAATTTAGTTATTTTGCAAAATGACCAACTTCAACCCCCCCCCCCCCCCAATGTTATGTTGCATGCTGCAAAATTAGTCAAAGCCATTAATTTTAATCATTATATAATCACCTTCTCATACACAAGGCGAAAGGAGTAAGGGTAAAAGGGAAGTTACATTCTTTTTTAATTGAAGAGGAGAGAAAGAATATGTATAAAACATGAAAAGTTAAAGAGTTGCAGCAATACATCTTTCTTCTCTCACACATTCACTTTCATCAAACAAGAAATTGAAATAAAATGTCAAAAGTATGAAAGTGAAACAATACATGCACAATGACAGAGCAATCATACAAAATTATAATACATTGAAATGTCACTACAATCATACGTCTATTAGTGTGTTACTTGTGAAATGCTTTACCCAGATAAACAAAACAAAACAAAACTAAAACAAACAAATGAAGTGTTTTGAACAACCAAAAACCAATTCTTCAGAAACAATTGTCACCATGTGTTAAAAACCCAGGATCATGCTGAGTCGCTGAAGCACTGACGAGCAACAGAACAAAAAGACCACAATCACCCCATGAAGACTACTTGTTGCCTTCTCAAATACTCATTGATTGAATTCAATGTTTTTTAAGCCTTTACCATCACCAATCAGTCGTGAGAAAATACTGAACATGTCAGTGTCTTGTTAAAATAGCCAACAACCCAAAATGAAGATGTGCAGAGCAACAAAGAAAGCAGCGTACTGTGTGGCCCCAATTGGACAGAACAAATTCAGCAACAACATTGAGACTTCCACCCAAAGAGATGGCCATTAGTCAGAAAACTCCACCAAACAAAAACTGAACGCCTTACCGCACAAATTCATGAGTGAATTCGACTTGCGGCCCCTAAAGTTGCCCTGATATGTTGGGTATTTCTGAGACCCTCTTGTTTGGCGGGGCTCAGACGTATCTGAAACCGCAACAGAGCAGAGCTCAGGTGAGCATTTCATGGTTGTCAGATATGACAATGCTCCATTCTGCATCAATTGGACTCAAATTAAAATGCTTTTCTTCTTTTTTTTTCTCTTTACTAGTTAACAGATTGAAACATTACCAGATACTTTCATAAATAAGGGCTCATGTAAAAAATAATTCTTAAAAAAGTGAAACATCAACTTTATGTAGAAAATTGCTCAATTCCTCACTTGAATGAATTTCAACAAGCAAGATTTCACCTCACTGCTTGATTTTACTACCTTGAATACTACATTCGAGCATCTAACACATTGGCTTCTACTCATAGTTCACAAAAATAATGTTAGAACTTACAAATGAATGATAAATTAAGTTAATAAAATAACAATAAACAAACAAAGCATCTATTAAAACAAATATATTAAAATTACATGCATTAATATTGTGCCAGAGAAAAGCACTACATCAACTCACCACGTGATGTTTTATATGAACCACGTCTCCCCAGTTGATTGACACTTCGACAGGGTGAAGCTCCTCTGCCATCATCTGGTGAATCTGAAAAAAAATAAAGGCTTGTTTTGAATGATTATTATTTAATTCAGTCTGTGACAACTGTACATCATTTTAGATTAAGACACTGGAAAAATGTCAACACACACGCGTGCGCGCACGCAAACAAACAAACAAACAAACAAACACCCCCGAAAACATGGAAAACATGATATTACAGTTATAAGAATGATGAAAGTAACTTTTTATTTTCATTCCTCCATGAAATTCTCAATAACTATCATCACTAACCTGATTAACAGCATTTGCAGCATACATGTCTACACATCTCTCAAATACTAAATTACTGACAAACTGACAATTATGCTGAAGCAATTACTAATTGTACAATAATACATTTGTAATCTAATATAATAAACAATGTTTTCCTTTATACAAGATGTCTCTAATTGAAGAAATCTGTATTAGAAATAATGTTTATCAAAAAACAGAAAAATCAATTGAGTATCATGAAGAATTTCTTTTACAATTGGTAACATGCTATTTCCGACAAAACGAGTTATCATGCACTATTTTCCGATTTAAATTTCTTGAAGTTTGACACATTCCAAGTTAGAAAGAGAGGGATACTGTTATACAATCCTGAGATTCAATTTTTGATGTCATTACAGCACTGCCATTTGAATGTTCATTGCATGTTACATGAATCAGTATGTGGCAACACTGCATTTCAGTTAATGATATGTCAACTCTCCAAGTACTTTAAATCGGACAATACACAAAACATTTCAAAAATTAAATTTACAACAACATCAACATCAATTATAAAAAAAGTACAAAGCATGACAATGTAAAATAAGATAAAGCACAGCAAAAGCTTTTAATTCAGGAGGGAAAAAAACAAAAACAAAAAAGAGGCCACTGATTTTTGATGAACCCAACTTCAATACACAACTTTTAAAGCTGACTCTACAAAATGTCCCTACTGTTAAAGACACTAAAAATGGCATTCCACATTGTCAACTTTATCACTAAATGTAGGTCTGCAATTTTGAACTCTAGTCAATTCTTGGAGGAATTACTCCTTCGAGATGTCAAAAATAACATTTATTGCTTCATGTTTCTCGTGAATCAACATTGATCTGTCACAAAAGAAGTGTGTAAGCAAATTTTAGAGTGGTTGAATAATACCATGAAAAAAGCCTAAACAACTCTATTACTAACTATGAGAAATCTACAGTAAAACCCCCAATTTCATGGAACCTTGTTTTAAGATAAATCCACATTTAAAATAAAATATTTCAGGTTTAGAAAAATGTTGCATAAGATCACATTGCCTTCCTCTGATTTAGTGTTACTTACTTTTCGAAATCCCCATTCAAGACAAGTCTGTTAGAGATTCAACTGCAGCTCAACAGGACTTTTCGGCCAATATTAACACTTTTTGACAAAGTGATACTCCAGCACCTCATAGAAGAGATTGGCTACATTTTACAGACCAACAACACCAAGAGCACTGGAAAATTTTCTAATTTTATTTTGGGCAAATCTAGTTCACTTCTTCAGGGTAACTTATACTAATTGCTCTCCTCTGGTAGTCAATGATATCACAATTTCAAAATAAAAGTGGAAATACATCTTATAACAAAGGTTTCAAGAGGGGTGTAGCACTGCATATTTCCCAAGTAATCAAAACTTCACACTTAAAACACATTATAGTCGGTAATATTAAATGGGAGACATTTGTCACTTTTGTTAGATGAGTAACCATTTTAAATAAAAACTCATTCACTTATTAAGGGATTTCTTTCTGTTAAAATTTTGGGCCAATATATACCAATTTACAATTTATGAAAAAACATATAGGTAGAGTGGAAAATAAATGTGCTCTGGAAACACATAGTTAGTATTAGAAACCCAATGCACAAGGAAAATGGAAAACATTTAAGTAAATTTCTAGCCAGTAATATTGGGGATCTTGCATAGTAAGATAAGTAAAAATTAATGGAGAACATAATTATTTGAATCATGAAGGAAACATTTGCTGTGGTACAGCACGTCTGATGGATGTTCCCAGTGCAGTCCTTTTCTACACTCACCTTTGAAGAGGGAGGCCCCCAAGCCTCTCCGCTCGTCCAGCCGGTCAGCCAGACTGTCCTGAGAACCCCGGTAATAATCGCGCTTCATGGGCGCACTGTATACCGAGTCTGGGACAAAATCAAAACCATGCAGTGATGCAGCACCAAGGCAGCATGCGAGTGCGAAGGGCACAAAATAGAAAAAATACACTTTCCTTACAATAGATATTCCCTGAAAGGACACGCATTTTGATTCACATCAAAACAATTCTCAAAGTGTTAATGAATTAAGAGAAGAAAAGACTATTAAGGGGTAATCCCTACCAAAGAATTCATACCTAGTTTCAAATCTTGAGAAACTGTATAGCAGGAAGATCTGTAGGAAGACAGCAGAGAAAGCTATGCAAATAGAGGAATGAAGACAAATAACTCCTGCTGATTTGGAAGCAGAAACTGCCCTCTAAACCACACCTTTTCTGTTTAATGTTCATAGCATATATGTTTAATGATATCTATATATCTATATCTATAAATATATATATCTCTTTTGAATAATTTTGACTATCTTAAACAGAAATATATATCACTATGTAAAAATAATAAGAGAAACAAGTTATTAGTACCGCCGATAATTGTGAAAGAAATCAGTCGACGTAACCATAATTATATTAGTTATAGGATTTTTAATTTACTGAGTAGTGAACTCAAAAATACCAGCTACGATAAACTGCGTAAAAATTCAAAGAAATTGCTTAGAAACTTTATAATTGAGCTTAGCGATGAGACAGTTTCTTCAGTTTTTCAATGAGAATTATGAAATTAAACTATATTGTGATAACTACTTTTTTACTTTCTGTACTTCGTATTTTCTTTTTCTTTGTAATGTATGCTTTGTTCTTCTTTTCTTTGTTTATTAATTATATTTTCCAATTATTTTTTGTATTCTTTTCTTTTATAAACGAGCTCTTGAAAAAAACTGTTGCTCTGGGAAAAAAAAAGAAAAAAAAGAAAAAAAAAGATTGATAACAGGCCCGCGCACTGGATTAATACCTCAGCAGAATAATAATGTACATACTTGTATTATATTATTTGTATTTCACAGTCTGTTAATAAATAAATAATATATATATATATATATATATATATATATATATATATATATATATATATATATATATATATATATATATATATATATATATAATACTATGTTATTAAAGTATTTGTTAATTTTATTTATTTTAATTGCAATGTTTTACAAGAGTATTTTACTTGTGGTTCTTGATCAGTGTGTGTGCTACTATATGGAAAATCATTTGGTGGAGTTTTGTTTAGCAGCCTTTTTCTGCTGCAGATCTCTAGTATTACTTAAAAACAAGCATACTGTCCGAGTTGTTCTTTCTCCATCATATTGCTCTTGGAAACTCATTAACAAAATCTTTTTAATCTGGAGATAATCTGGGTTATTTGAAATTGACCATGGACAAAGAATTCTAATAAAAAACACCCACTGTCTTATTGATGGAGAGAATGAAGGAA
The DNA here is from genome assembly GCA_038098605.1 of Gryllus longicercus. Lineage (NCBI taxonomy): Eukaryota > Metazoa > Arthropoda > Insecta > Orthoptera > Gryllidae > Gryllus > Gryllus longicercus. The sequence goes on along the minus strand of JAZDUA010000057.1, from coordinate 4,603,404 downwards.
TCTACTGCACCCTTGAAAGGGCAGTTCATCAATGTTGTAAGGATTTTCTTCCTTTTCAAAACTCTACGAGTTGAAAAATTGTCACTTAGCTTATACTCTTGACACTTAATCTCATTATCATTAAATGTATCATTAATTGGAATTCATTAACTTTGCTCACGATTTTCAACGACATATAGCTAAACTATTTGCTCGTAATAGACATATATTTGAATTGCTAATTTTAGTGGATATGAACTGAATTTCTGATAGTAAAATACGTAACTCACTGTATTGTAAATTTTAAATATTTAAAAGCATTCACGGTTTAAAGTTCTCTAGCGATAGACGCAGGCTTTAGTATAACAAAGTTCTTGACTAAACATAATAATGGTTTTCAACACGTATTTGAAATTTGTATTTATTGCCAAAAGGTACCCAAGGAAGTTATTAACAAATAATGTTGTGAGAATTAACTTGCAGGCAATATTTCGATTAACTTAACAACCGTTTTATTCTTTTCCATCATCGTTTCCATCTATTGACATGCACCAAGTTAATTTGCAAGAAATAAATGTAAGGTTGTGATTTTCTTGGTTATTATGTTCTATTAAATTGGAGCTTGCATATTTATGCCATATGCTAAATTTTGCTACCATAAAAAGATCTACAAAAAGGCATAATTGCTTTTACTTGGACTTTGTGGAATAATCAACCTACATATGAATAGGTCTATTTTGTACATTCTGATAATGCAACACATCATTTCTGTAAGTAAACCAGCGAGACTCTTCCACTCTACACTTTTATACTAATGAAACTTTCAGAATAGTTTCCCTTATATAGAGAATTGATTTGAATGTGACCACAAAATACAAATAACAGATAATATCAATATAGATCTACAGGAGAACAGCTAATTATATGATTTACAGCAAAATCAATTATTGTAAGGAAAGTTTTCTCAAAAACAACAACAACAAAATCCAACAACCAAATCAACACATTAAAAACAAAATTTCAAGAAAGTATCAGTTGCTTTGAAAATATTTAATTTGTTTCTCCTTAAAAACTGGCAAATCTCTTTATCTCCAAAGCATTGCCCAAGAAAAATTACTAACTCTACAATGATGTAATAAACTAATAAGCAAATAATTTGTAAGCCACATTGCTGTATAAACCAGTGGTACTACAACAACAGCTCTCTTCTTACATAATTTGTAACTGTTATGTATTTTAATACTAAAATTATTATACATTTGAACTATTAAAAACATTTACGTGGCCAGAGATGGGTTAGTTCACTTGAGATTGCCTTAAGATTAAGATTTGTACCTCTGCAAATGTTGCCAACCAGCAAAAAGGTTTGCCTTAGCGGGAACTGAATTTGAGCTTATTATGTTTCTGCATCCAATGCTAACTTCTACACCATCATAATAGCTGAACAGTTCAATCGTAATCCAACAAAATGTAGGCATCTTTAAATTTTGAAAATTCAAAATATTTAATGAAAATGGCATTTATGCCATAGAATTCACTACAATTTTTACAATGACAAAAAATTTAGAGATACAGTGATACTCCGAAAGTTTCTTACTTATATGTTTTTCACTAATAGTTTACTTATAGTCCCGGATAAATTCCTATAATTCCCATGCTAAATTATTTCAGTTATGCGTTTTATGTTTGTACGTTTTTCACACATATACATCCATAATAAAAGTCCTTTAAGACCTTATAATGTTCAATGTTCCTGGTGACTTGGGTGACTTGCGCCGAGAGCTCAGAACTCTCATATTACTTGAGTTGGCATGGTCTAGAGCGCTCCCACGGAGTGACTTGTCGCTCTGCCTCTGAGGTGTCTTCTCACTAGTGAAACTTGTAACATAGAAGCTCCACTCAACCTAGCTCAGGTGTGAAGACCATGTCAGCCCATGGGGTGATACCACAAAGTTAGCTCCCAAGCCATCTCCAGCAGCGAAATTTTGAAAGATTTCAGAGACAGGCTCTCTGAAGACATGAGGAGGCGACAGCTAGCTCGGAGGGAAGGCATACCCGGGAGACAGTAACAATGTAGATGACCAAGTGAGGAAATTTGTGCACTGACTGACCCACTCTCTGAAGGCCCTTCAGCCTAATACCATGCGAGATCCTCTGGGCACATGCAGCTAATGAAATTAATCACTTTTCCGTGCGACACAGCAATGTCATCAGACTGTGGGGCTGTGGCAGTTGTGCGCTTCCTGGCGCACACATAGAGCATCATGCTTTGATCCGCAGTAACATCACGCTTGAAACTGAGACCGCACAAGGTCATCAGGAACGTCCCCATTGCATATCCGCTACTGCCACCTAAGGGAGACTTCTTTAATGATGACCTTCGACCGACGATATTTTTTCCAAGCCGACCAGCCTTGTAATTTGTGGTGCTGAGGCTTGGCGTTTACATCTAAATGTAGTTCATGTTCTATGTGGTTTCGCATCCATGATATTAAATGAAAAAGAGTGTTAGGAAAAGGCAACCCCTTTCAATATCAGATAAAATAAAAATTTTAGAAGCTGTTAGGGAGAGTGGCAATAAAAAAGTAAATATTGCTACAGAACTGGGAAAACGATAATGAAAAAATATTGAGTTTTTATTTTGCTTCTATTTCATTTACACGTTTTTCTTACTTATAAATTTTTTTCCTTCAGTCCCCTGAAAAGCGTATAAGAGATGTTTTACTGCACATGTTAAATTTTGCTTTTTTTTCACGCAAAAAGTCAATATTTGAAGCAAAGTGAAAATACATTCTCGACTGTTTCAGTCCTTTTGAGTTATCGTATTTTATACCTGTGGATCTGGCAATGCTTCTCTTTTGCAGTGTATTACACATCACACACTACTTGTAACGTGAATGTTAATCACTTTTTATGCTATGTTGTGCAAAAATGCTAATAGATGAGACTTTCTCCAGAGTATCGGTTTGTTCTATGGACTGGTTTGAACATGGTTGTCAAGAATCACATTGTTAAAACTGTCTACCTCAAATTTGGCACATGTTTGCTTTGACACTATCTCGCAGAAATTGTCCAAGATTCAAGTAATAATTCCAGTCGATATTTCATAATCTCATGGGCAAAATACTTGTATGCATTGAAGAGTCGCTTAATCCTTGACTGTTCGACGGGTTGCATAGAGTTCACAAGCAGTTAAGGTCGTCATAAATGAATAAATCACTAACAACACCCTCACATGTCTGAATTCAAACCCCTCTTGAAACACTCCCATTACTAATAAGAACAAAGTGTGAAAATTTCAGCTAAATTGTTCAAGTAGTTTTTGCATGTATGTGCAACACATCCATGGACATTTCTTTTATTTATAGATGTGGAAAAATACAATGAAATCAAAGATACACAACAATTTCCTATTGAAAATTTTGAGTTTTAACTAGTTCCAAATTTTATTTACATTTTCCTTTATTAAAAGATACAATTCAAAGTTTCAGTTTGAAAGAAAAAAAGAAGAGAAAATGCGATCAAAATTATTTCTTCAATAACTAATCAACAGGTGATTTATTAACGTAAAGCAATAGATACCTTTAAATTAAAATGAACCTTGACAAACTATCATATTTTCTCATTTTCGAATTTACAGACCTACACAATACTACAAGGTTGAGAAATACATATTGAATGTGATAACTATCAGAGAAACAGATTACATTTGTTTTCCAATGCAACTGATTGACTACCCCAAGAGAAACAAAAGAGGGGCACCTGTGAGATTGGAAGTGGAGCCCTTCTTCGACCGGCTAGGGCTCAGACCACCTTCTTGGAGTTCCTGTACGCTGCCACTATCCACATGAATTGTCTTGGGTCGCGGTCGCATTGTTGACGACTTGTTGCGCAATTTTGGTACTGGTTTTGCTACAGTCATCTCCGGCTTTTCAGGAAGTAATTTGCCCTGCACCACAATTCAGAATTAGAAAGAAAGCAAGGGCACAAGAAGTCAATATTACAAAAATTTCATTTAATTATAGTATGCCAACTTTAGATTTAAATCGTTACCAAATGGCATCTACATGACTATTAAATAGGTCGATTTGATCTATTTAGAGTTCAACACCCTGTGGTAATTTGTAACCAGCAATACAATATACACCAAAAAAACATTTAAACACACATACCAACATACCCACAAATTCACACGCATGCACACTCCCAATTAAACATGCACGCACACACACAGACTGATATTTCGCAAGAGCTCTTTTCACTCCTTAGATGTTTTCAATAAGCACATACTGGTGACCATCACATGCACAAGAACCTAACATAATGATACATCTTCAAATAAGGAAATGTATATCACAGAGTTTTCATTGAAGTGAGTTGCAAGTATTAAAACGTCTAACTTACTCCAATCAAATCCTGTGATCTAAATTTCCTCTTTCAACTTCCTAGTTGTAAATTCTACAATGGTCCATTTATGTATTATTCATCATTATATTATTTGTAAAACACTCTTCAAAACAATTACTATTTGCACATTAATTACAGTTTCACTTAAATTGTTTAAAAGAACATCTCAACCTAATGACATAAGATCATTACTCAGGATTTTGATAAAATACAGAAAACAAATTCTTCTCACTTCTCATATGTTTCAAGACCTATCAACATTAATTTTCCTCTCACTCTACTGAAATCAATTGCAAGAAATCTGAATCTCTTCTGATTGGGCTGGCGATTATTTAATCAAACGATTTGTGGAAAATTACTATTTTAGCAAGAAACCTTTAATCTGACTTTGTTAAACATTTCTCAAAGTTTGCCAATTGACAGCCCTCCATCACTTTATGTAACAGAATTCACTGATATTTTATATAATTAATTACAAAAGTACATAGAAGCAATTTATAATGCCTATTCAACATCTGCAAATTGCAGGAGAGTTCATAACTAGTCGAAAGAAGATAACTAAAGTGATGACAAAAAAAGTGTAATTTGGTCACTAATGAAATAATATTGGACATGCACATGTGTGTGTGCATTATTTGTAATGATTACTTATTAATTCTATCAGTTCAATAAAATAATATTGTTGTAAAATATATTCCACCCTATTAACACTTCACCCATCCCTTGAACCCACTTAACAAAATGACATTTGACATTTGAAAAAATTATTAAATTTTTAATTTGTAAATATTCATTTTTTAATTAAAATAGAATGTCTCGATTAAATGTGATGTATTTATATATTACTTTATATACTTTATACATACAAAAGACAGGAAAAATGTTTTGCTCTGACCAGAACTCATTTGATTGATAAATGGTGGCGCCCCCTGCTGGATAGTGAGATTGGCACTAACTGACCAGTCAGCATGTAGAAGTTGCCTCCCTCCCCCCTCTCCAAGTTTCAAGTTTCAAGCTCCAAACCTGAGATGTGCGGTTCCCTTAGCACATTCGTTACAGAACTGCTTTGGCATTCATTTGAGAAACCAAAGAAAACTACCAATCAGAGCAGCCAGCTTTTAGAGATCTCTAAGCAGCAGCTGTATTTAACCTAGCTCTTTAGCGTGCAGTGACCTACTAATTAAAGTCACTGTAGAGACAGCAGCAATGCTGGCTCTGAACTAAACTTGGTCGGTAATTAAACAGACTGAGACAAAGTAAAAAAAAGAAAGAAAAAAAAATACTAAACATACTTCTTACAGGAATATATGCTTTCTAGGTAAAAAAGCTACAGGAAATATTTCTTGTTAATATCAAGAGGAATATGCTGGTGTGTAGAACTAACCCAGCATACACATTCAACCAGAAGAGAAATGTTCTATATGTGACAGTGACGATACACATATTACTATCTTCTCCAGTAAATGATTCTATTAGAGAGGAATGCTTTGGCAGACTTCAAAACAACATTAATGAATACAATTAATCAAATGCCTTTAACACTAGGTTTCTGCAGTATTCAATTACATGAAGAAAAAAAAGTATGAAAATCAGAGATGCAGTAAGATTATTATGCAGTAAGAGTTTAAATCCTCCAGATAATTTATATACAAACCTCTCGTTCAGCCTCCTCAATAGCCTTTTTCAGCTTATACTGTTCTAAAATAGCAGCCCGACGCAAACGTTCCTCCTCCTTCTTACGTTCACGCTCCTCTTGACGCAACTTCTGTAAGTCACGTCTTCGCTGTGCTTCCTGTTCCTTACAAGCTTTCAACTCTTCTTGTTGCTGACGCCTTTGTAGTGACAGCAACATGATGCGCTCCTTTTTCCGTTCCATTTCATCTAAAACAGTCTACAGAGCAAAGGCATCATTTACTTAATTCTAATATGATATTGAGAGATCAGAATAAATATTAGACAATTCAACAGAACCTCATCATCCAATGTCATGTGGGAAAATAGAAAATCACATATGCACGCACACGTGTGCACGTGCACGCGCACACACATACACACACACACACACACACACACACACACACACACACACACACACACAAATAGAAACAAAAAAGGGGAAGAAAAGAAAAAAGAAAAGAAGAAAAGAAAGGAAAAGAAAAGAAAAGAAAAGAAAAGAAAAGAAAAGAAGAAAAGAGGAAAGAAAAGAAAAGAGAGAAAAGAAAAGAGGAGAGAAAAGAAAAGAGGAGAGAAAAGAAAAGAGAAAAAAGAAAAGAGGAAAGAAAAGAAAAAAAGGAGAAAAAAGAAAAGAGGAGAAAAAAGAAAAGAGGAGAAAAAAGAAAAGAGGAGAAAAAAGAAAAGAGGAGAAAAAAGAAAAGAGGAGAAAAAAGAAAAGAGGAGAAAAAAGAAAAGAGGAGAAAAAAGAAAAGAGGAGAAAAAAGAAAAGAGGAGAAAAAAGAAAAGAGGAGAAAAAAGAAAAGAGGAGAAAAAAGAAAAGAGGAGAAAAAAGAAAAGAGGAGAAAAAAGAAAAGAGGAGAAAAAAGAAAAGAGGAGAAAAAAGAAAAGAGGAGAAAAAAGAAAAGAGGAGAAAAAAGAAAAGAGGAGAAAAAAGAAAAGAGGAGAAAAAAGAAAAGAGGAGAAAAAAGAAAAGAGAAAAGAAGAAAAGAGAGAAGGGAAGAGAAAAGAAAAGAAAATCAAATTTAAAATGACCACTTCTACAACTTTTCAAAATGTAAGAATTGATTTTCAATCAATGATGGAAGTGTCCTCTTAATAACGTTTACGTGAATATTGAATTTGCACGATCCATGCTGCGACAAAAAATGTTTTTAATATAAAAAATCCTGAAGTTCAAAGCTTGCTTAGGGCTTGATATCAGTAACATTCAAGAACATATTGACAGGTTTTAAAAATTTAGACAATTTCTTTGAAAGCAGAAAAGAGGAGAGGAAAACAAAAGGCTTTAAAAATTAATGTTTGTTGCTTTATTGAAAACAGCATTTTTACCAGGTTTAAAATATGATTTTGAAAAAATATGACACTCAGTACCCTATGTACCCTGGATAATGGAGGTCCCATTCTAAGAACATTTTTCTTAGTTCCTTCAAACACTGCAAGTTTCAAGTTTACCTTTAGTGTGATCAAAGTTTCAGCACATAATCTGATACAAAAATGTATAAAAGTCATCATAAGTATCAAAAATATAATTAGGGTCCAAGACTGATTGATTGTTTCAGTGTTCTAGAAAACAGATGTTTTAAGGACATTTTACAAAAGAATTATCATTACGAATTGAGTTCTCTGTCATTGTGAGAATACCATATTTACCTGATTTTAAGCCGACCTTTTCCCCCCTTTTTTGCAGAAATTGACCTTCGGCTTAGAACTGATGTCATCATGTTGCTAGAACATAGTTGACACCAGACATCGAAAAGATCCTAATTTTCGATGGCCACGCAGCCGACATGGTAGAACGTAAATAAACTACTTCCGTTTGTTGTGATCAATTTCAAGACACTCCCACAATCAGAGTTATTCCCTAAGAGCGTTATTGTAAGCACAAATGAAAAAGGGTGGCCTACCGAAGACATAATGTTACTATAGGATCAGTTGGTGCGGCATTGTTGCCCATGCTCTTTGTAGAAGTTACGTAGCCTCCTGGTTTTGGACTCTTATGCAGCCCACACTACCGAGGTGGTGAAGGAGTTGAGAGAACAGGGAGCCGACTTAGCAATTATTCCACGGGGACTAATGTCAATACTTCAACCCCTGGATGTGTGCATCAACAAACCATTCAAAGACAGGTTGAAGACTAGACTAGCTCTTCCAGGACTCTCCAAAGAAGACCGAATGCTCACACCCACGGGACACATGAAACAGGCTAGTCTATCGCAAGTGTACGCTTGGATAGATGATCCCTGGAAGTATTTCTAGAGAAGTTGACATAAGGGCTTTTAAAGAGTCCAATCTCAAATGCCCTTGACAGTAGCAAAGATGACCCCTTTCATGGACAAAAGTGACAATAGTCAAGTGAGGAATCTGAATCGTATGATGATGACACCTGAGTCAATGATCTCTAAAATGTATAGAAATCAGTGGTCTGAGTGTCTTAAGCATCAAATGTATTTCTTACGCTTAAATAAATAATATTTTTTTTCGTTATTTCATTTATTATTTCTTGGGGTGGACTTATAATCAAGTAAACACGGTAATAAAGACATAGTTCTTGCATATTGGCATTACTTCCAGATAACAGGTTTATGGACACCATTTTAGTTGAATTTTTGGACCTTACTGAAATCTAAATCATACAAATGGGACAATTCAACGTAGGTTTAATTAAATGTATTCAAATGTGCATGTTATCCACAAATTGGAGTGTGAGGAAATCTCAACAGTGCCACCTAACTTCCACAGAGTTCAGTTACTAGTGAAGTAGCAATTCGAGAACAGATCTGAAACTCTACACAATGTTGCAGAAAAAAGGTAGAAATATGTCAGAAAACTAGTCAACAAATTGAATTATGATTTGAAAAGAAAACCAGGTCGAAACAAACAACACCCCAAAAATACTGTTTGGGCACATATTAAACGGGGTTAAAGAATAAAAGAATACAGCATGAGAAACGGTCGAAGACTTGACAAGAATGAAGATAATACCTACGATGTAGAACTCAAATTAAATACAAACTGAAAATAAATTATTTTTCTGAAAATATCTCTTAATTTAAACAGTAATTAACAAGTGACATTTGTTTGTTTCTTTTTTCTTTGGTGCCTGTATTTTGTATAATCATATACTTCAAACTAGACATATACTTCAAACTATTAATATACTTCAAAGAACACTATCAGTCTTCTTTTACATTGTTAATAGTCAATGCAAGTATAGAATGTTTCACATGATAACAGTTCTAGTCTAAAGTGTCTATGTGTCTTATGTGTATTATGAGGAAGCATTTGCATTATAACTGTTTCTTCAAAATTCTGGACTTACAGGATCTGGATTGAGAAGCTCTGTCCCAATGACCAGCCCTACACCAGATGCAGCAGCCTGAGCCTTGGAATCGCTGGTGCCTGGTGTAGAACCCATAGATGAAGGAGTAGGAATATCCGTACGAGCACAAGGTTCCTCTTGGAAGGTCCCAGGTGCAACCGGTTCACTTCCTAAAGGTTCTTCACGTTCTGATAGGAACATGCTCTCATGCTGAGCCACAGGTCGTTCCTAGCACATTAAAGAAAAGAAAAAAAAATAATTTAAAAACCAATCAAAACAAAAAACACTTTTTATTTACCACATCATTTTAAGAATCAATTTCATTGCTCTAAAATCCATGCAGGAATAATGCAGACAGATATAGACTATTGTAATAAAACAATGAAAAGTTTATGTATTTTATTTTTCCAGCAATAAGCACATATCTTACATTGAAGTATTTAGTTTCTATTAGTAATACAGTCTTGTAATTATAAAAGTCCAGACTGTCCTTGCAGTTACTGCAGGTTTCAATGAAGTTCAATATCTAAAAAAATACCTGTGCAACTCCAAATTTTCACTAAACACATTTTGAAAGGATGGAGAAAAAACAGAGTTCCATGAAATACATGCCACTTTCAAATCTTCCAACTATCGTAAGCATGAATTTTTAAAAAAATATCACGTGCTTGATATGGTGGGAGCTTCTTACGAGAAGAAAAGTGTAAGTTACCAGATGTATATATATATATACTGTTTAAATGTTACAAATAATACAAGGAAGTATGAACTGCTGCACCACTTGTGAAGTTTATATTTATAGCCATTCACACATGTATATACATAATATATACAAAATTTGATAATTACACAATTGAGCAGACATGTTTGATAGAGCACTGCGGAAGGCCATGTATTACCAAAGAAGGAAAATCATCATTTAATGATGAAAGTATCTTACCTTTTTGGGAGAAGAGCGTTTCACACGTAAAGGTGGCTTTGGCCTTTTTGGTTGTGCATCATTATCAAAGGAGATATAAAAGCCCTTTTCAGTTCCTCCCACACTTTCTCCCCCATCCTGATGGTTCTCAGTGGGAGATGCTACTCGGCCATCTGGCAGCTCTGGTAGATGCTGCTGCAGCTGTTGCTGTTGCTGTTGCTGTTGCTGATGATGGAAAGCAGATCGAGAGATACCAGGTCGTGTAGGAGACGGGATTCGATACGTGCGACTTCCACTTGTAATCTGCAACCCCTTTATACTTTGGGCCAACCCTTCTTCTGTACTGGGTGTACCTGTGACAATGAATGTAAACATTTTACACCCTCAGCTGTAGACACGATATAAGAAACATCACATAGTTACATTTTAAAAATATTTCATTACACTGATTGTCCAAAATATTTGGAAACCTTTCAAATCTATAATCATAATAATGAACCATCACTGCTGGTTGTGGAGAGAGAGCGAGCGTGAAGGAGCGCGAGGGAGAGAGCGCGCGAGAGCAGGAGAGAGAGAGTGGGTGAGAGTGAGAGAGAGTGGGTGAGAGTGAGAGAGAGTGAGAGAGAGAGAGTGAGTGTGAGAGAGTGAGTGAGAGTGAGTGAGAGTGTGAGAGTTAGAGAGAGAGTGAGAGTTAGAGAGAGAGTGAGAGAGAGTGAGTTAGAGAGAGAGAGTGAGAGAGAGTGAGTTAGAGAGAGAGAGTGAGAGAGAGCGAGAGAGAGAGTGAGAGCGAGCGAGAGAGAGAGTGAGAGAGAGCGAGAGAGAGAGTGAGAGCGAGCGAGAGAGAGAGTGAGAGAGGGAACGTTTGAGAGTGCAAGGGTATAAATGTGAGTGTGTGCAGGCACGCTTGGTGGGTGTATGTGTGTGAATAAATGATTGGGTGCATTAATAGCTGACTACGTGACATGAAACTCAAAATGGTTTAAGCTGAAGTTCTCAATGATTTATACTTAAGTCCGTGCCATTCATCAAAATAGGTTATATTTGCTGTGAGATATTTGTTCTAAATAAAAAAAATAATGAATCATTCATGTTACTATTTTTGTGAGCTTCAATGTAAAACCGTGTGAAAATTAGGGTCAGAATTTTTCAACACTATTAATCTATGAAGAGTGTATAAATTTATACAGTATTATTACATAATCATATTCTAGGGCAATTCTGAGAACCTCATAGTAGCTACCATTGTGGAAAAAGGAAGTCACATTTTAAGAAGAGACTCCCCGCACCTTCCACTGTAACTTGTGGGAGTTCAAGTCGTGTCAGCACATCAGCGTTAATGATTTTCAAGAAAGACTGAATATTGCACAAAAATATAGCGGTTTTCCTGTTAAATATGTGTACAGTAAATTGTAGCATGTTCATAGAAACCGGCTTTGCTAAATTAAAAAAAAAAAAGATTAATATTGTAAGATTATAGAATAGAGAGAATATTATTATTTTTAGATTTTTTATTAAGATTAATAAATTTTGTCCTTAATATTAAGGACATCGTAGAATGCCATTAATATTAAGGATTAATATCAATGGTAAATTATTTCATCACTTATAATAACTTATTATACATACAGAACTTTTTCAGAGTTGGCTTGAATTTGTATTTATTTTGTGTGTTATTTGCTTTGTTTAATTATTCACATTCAGTATGTACCTTATTTATCCAAATATAAGTCGATCCTAAATACAAGGCAACCCCCTAATTGTGAAGAGGCTTCCTGAGAACTTTTACTTTCTCGCACTTCAGAAGGAACTTTTTAAACAAAGAAAGTGAAAGTGAAAGTGTAATGCTAAGCGAAGAAACGGCGAAATTTCGGTAGAAAAACCCTTATTAGAGGGCTCTAGTAACGAAAAAGTAGAAAAAACTGTTGTTAAATTTGGAAAAAATATTCTCTAAGACATGATGTAGCCAGAATCTGTGTGTTATGAGTTCTTGATATCGAAAATTCGGCAAAATGTCTGTCCGACAGTCTGTCTGTCTGCCTGTCCATTTGTCTGTGAAAAACGCTACTGGCTAAACCATTCAGCCTATTTTCACCATAATTGATATTCCCCAACTGATCTGGCTAATGTAACAGACGCTTGAATTTGAAAGCTGTATTTTAATTAGGGTTGGTACTTTACATGAAGCCCCTAGAATATTTTCAAAATTTTCAAAAAAAAATTTCTCGCATACTGCTTACAAAGAATATCGTAAGGCTAAAATACTCATCCAATATGTTCATGAATACACTGCATACCATATACAATGAATTCAATGTCAATAATGTATTTTCATTTAAAGTTATGAATAAAAAATCCATTGCTTGAAACTATTTAATTTTTTCACCAACTGTTCTACGATTTCAAATGAGTTTTACAAAACATTATATTCGAGATGCATGAAAACTTTATCTTGTATTCGGGTAAATACAGTATTAATTTGTTCGATTTTTAGTTTTATCTGTATGATCCACAATATGGTTAAATTTATTGTTTGAAGTTTAATTAGAAAGTAATACAATGAAGTAATTGTGGAAACCAAAATTCATCTGAAACTGAAATATAATAATGTACAGTGAGTCTGACAGGAGAGAAGAGCTGTCCTTTGTTTTAAAACTGTGCAGTGAGGAGGGACGTGTACAACAATGCATATGCACAGATGGGTTGGTGATCTAGTAGTGCTGAGATCTTGGCAGAAGTGAAATCTGGAATTTTCAAATAAAAATTGGTTGGGAGGTGGTAGGATTTCGTAGAATGGTGTTCCACACTAAGGAATATAGTTTGTGAGTGTTTCAATTTCGAGTTTCAAAAAAAAATGAATGGTACCCTTGATGAAAAGGCGTAAATAATCGCAGCAGAAGAGACGATGCCATTTGAAGGGGATCCAGCCACCAAGGAGGTGATGCAATTTTGCAACAATCATTAAACAAGCCCAAGATTGTAAACAACTAAGTAATTATTAGTAATGGTCATTAGAGTTAAGCCCCACCCACCCCCCCCAAAAAAAACAAGTGCACTCACGTGAATGAATGCATTTCAAATATGTATAAATGAGTGAGTGAGTGTTATGGAATTTGTTTTTTTCAAGATATGTTGTTGTATTTAAAGGGTAAATTTTATGTGTCATGTTAGGTTTTAGTACTATAGAAAGCTGGTGTATACATGGCAGAGTGCAGAATTCACTGTGTAGCATTTTGAAATCTGTCATTTGTCAATAAATAATTGCTGCTCAAATTGATGGCATTGATGACATTAGCTTATTAGGAGGTAATATAAACCCAATGATAGGAGAAAAAACAAAGAGAGCCAGGTTCCTAAATCAATATGGTAATATTTCGGTTTCCTGTCCAGGGGTGACTTCGCAAATTAACCCAAAATTTATAAAATTTGTACTGTAGGAGCGTAAACTTCGCGTTACATAATAAAATCTGTAAACTAATAACAATTTGACTCGGTCAAGTGTGGGGTGAAACAGGAAAGGGGTTAATTATTAGAAATTTTAAATCACAAGTTTATGATCCATTACACTAGTGAAAATGTGAATAAAGAGTGAAAAAATCCTATTGAGAAAAAAGTGCAAAAAGAACAATAAGTAAACAAGGGTTTAAGTAGGTAAAGAAAATAAGGGTGAAAGAGGGGTAAAGGATGGTTAATGTAATTGGCTTCACAGTCTTTCTGAATATTCATTAGTTCAATGCCTCACCAATAAAAGAGATGCTCTGAGGTTCCATATCATCGACTGGAGGAGTGGGAATAGGCGCGTGCATCACGCCTGATGATGTCCTGTTCTTTTCATCTACTTTAATGTCAGTAGACTCTTGACCCAGCATTTGACTGATACGTTGCTGCACAGTTGCTGTGCGGTGTACAGGTGAAGCACTGGGTGGAGTGCCAGAATAAGGGCTAGGAGACGCATCTCCAGCTCCATGGTGTAGCTGGAATGACTGATAGCCACCACTGCCTGAGGGTGAGGTGCTTGTGACAGGATATGCCACATGATTCACACCCAAGCTGTGATGCTGAGGTGGTGTCTGCGGCATGCCAGTGGGTGGTAAGTGGTGGTGATGGTGGTGATATGCATGCGACTGCTCACCATTGTGGTATCGCACATCACCATTTCCCGCATGTTGCATAGGGTATGCACTTCCATGGGGATCATGCAGCATGAAACCACTGGCAGGCTGGCAGTTGTAGGACGCTGGTTGCTGTTTTTGATGCCTGGTGAGGGTAATATGTTATATTAGAAAACAATACTTGAAACACTGCACAGTACTAAAATTTTTAGGCAATAAAACAAAGAATAGTATTTTGAGGAAAGGGAAACAAAATGGAACATTAAAAAACAAAAGTCTTGGAAATTTACTTTCACATAAATGGGAAACATGTCCATTACTACTAACTGGGAATTTCTTCATTCAATTTACTTGTAAATAACAGAAATACACGAGAGAGAGAGAGAGAGAGAGAGAGAGAGAGAGAGAGAGAGAGAGAGGAGAGAGGAGAGAGGGAAGAGAGAGGAGAGGAGAGAGGAGAGAGGGAAGAGAGAGGAGAGAGAGAGAGAGGAGAGGGAGAGAGAGGGGGAGAGGGAGAGAGAGGGGGAGAGAGGGAGAGAGAGGGGGAGAGAGGGAGAGAGAGGGGGAGAGACTAATGTAATTGTAAATAATATACTGAATAGAACACAAAATTACATGCAATTAATTCACAAACACAAAAAGTAATGCCCATTTATAGAAGAAAAACAATTGTGTTTTCAGTCTATCAAATTTTAGTAAAGCTATATAACAAGGAAGAACATGGCAGAAGAATATGTTGTCTGGCTATGGATCCATAATTAAAGAGATTAAAAATATCTCGGATACTCTCTGAACGTACCCCTCTATACTTTCTGCTACCCGTAAGTACCCTAAAGTTCACATTGAAGGTAATGCTGCTAAACTGGAAAATGTGTGAATCGCCAAACTTGTTACCCACAAACCTCAAACATGCTAAGCAGGATTGTTAAACACGTAAGTAAGTAATTTAACAAAATTGGAATTGAGACAAAAAAATACAGATTTACTATGCAAGAAAATGGGGCAGATTGAAACATGGTAGCAAAATTCCTCAGTATATGATTCATTTTAATTACACAAATTTTAATCCTGCAAATTTTTGGCCTTTTTTAAAATTTTTACTTCTTCTGTTTTTCTATTTCTTTTTATTATTTTTATTATTATCAAATCTAGGCTACAAAACAGTTGAGCATCACCAAAGACTGCATTGCTCTGTAAAACGTAATCTTCCAATTTCAATTCAGCCATATGGCTTAGAGCACGAACTGTTAATGCTTTTATCGGTCACATGCGTCTGTAATCCCTGTAAACATGCAACCCTACAGATTTGTTAACTGCACTTGTACCTACTTATACATAAAGAAATTTAAGTTCCTTAGCAACATATTTTTACATTCTTAGTAACATAAAGAAACAACCATCAATTCATCGCAAGTCAAATGTTTATTTAAAAAAAACTGGCAATATTTTGTACAAATCAGATTCAAACAATTGAGAATAAAAGTATTAATATTAGTTTGGGGGATTTGTTAATTCAAATATTAATAGTGCAATTAAAATGTATATAACGTAAATTAACCTCATTTTCCTGGCATTCCAGCAAATAAAACTCTTCTCTGGAAATCATATTTACAATCTGAAGGTGTGGCCACTAGAAGTCGATGCACGAACTTCCTCATTAAACATCACATCTTTAAGTATCTTTAGGTTCAGAATAATTATTTCCATCCATCTTTTCTCAAATCACGGTATACGAATATTGTTTACACAGATATATCGCAAGCAACACCCCACCATACCGTAGTAATGTGCCGCAACAACAGAATTCATTTGTTTACTATCGCAGTAAAGTCGTAAATTTTTGATAAAATCAATATAGTCGATAAAATGCTGACCACATCACAAAATGTTAGTGTTATTACTGCCTCGTTCAAATTAGAAATCTCTGCTCTACTACGCTCAGCCTCGATTTTTAACTTCTGCTCTCTGCAGTAATAACACTGATTAACATTTCTAGGTATGCTAATAGCTATAAGTGTCAATTCAGTTTGTGTAGTTGGATGTTACGTTGTTTTCAGAAGTGATTTACATTATTCCAAAATCATCACTATAAAGAACGTGTATGCATGTGAATTAAGACATTAAAAGGATGGAAATGGAAAAAAACCTGTGTTCTTTCCTTTCATCACACTTTTATTCAAACTTGGAATAGGCTAAATTTTGTGCATGTACATAATACTTCTTAAAAAGGAAGGTTTTAAGTGCACATTTCTTGCCTACTAGCAACATTGACACTACGCAAACATTCAACATGCCAACATTTGTGAAGTAAATTTGAATAAGCATTTTACTAACCATGCCCCCCAATTTGGTTTGGCATCACCGTCAAAAAAATTCCTCACATGACTGATCAACAGACAATATAACATAGTCACATGAAAATAAATGTAACTTTTCCGAACCTGTCAGACCCCCAAAGTGTTCGCCCATCCTGGGCTGCAAAGGGTCCCGCTGGCACCTCAGGTTGTGCCCATGTGCGCCGGTGAGCCTGTTGTTCATGCAGGTAAAACTGAGGTTGTGGCTGAGGTTGGAAAGTCTGCTGCACAGGTGGCGGTGGTGGAGGCGGCGAGGGCTGTGTATAACCCACCGGAGCCTGAGGTATTGGTTGTGAATGCAAGCCTTGAATCTGATGTTGTTGTGATGCCAGTCGTTGAATGTCTGCTTGAATTTCATGCAGACTTGAATTCATTCTGGAAAAGATGTTGCAAAATTTTTTTCACGATTCAGAAAACAATTCAAAAAATTAATCAATATGACAATAATGAATGTGACAATGTGTTAAATTTGGCCTTTCTAGCATCAGGCTTTTTAGCATACAGATAAGAGTAATTTATTTATTTGAAATATAAGAACAATTTGTCAATGAATTTATACTAAAAGATATAAATACAAGTAGTAACTTAATTAATTATATATCAAAAGTACAATGAATGATAATTACAAAACAAATATTGGTAAAGGTTATTTAAATTGAAGTAATATATCTCTAGCATTCTTCAAAAAACCTAAGTTAAAATAACTACTGAGTACATTATTAGCCTTGTTGGCCAAATTACACATTCTGGACAAGGGATTGCTTGTATTAAAATTTGTAAAATTTAACGTCAAAGATACTGTTATCTCTAGGAGTTAAATCCATGTATTTAAAAATGTATTTGCTTGAGTAACGGTGGGCAATCGATGGCACAAACAATAATTTTATACAGGGTATTAAGATCAGATATTGTCCTTAAGAGATTTTAGTGATGGTAATTCTAACTTCAATGTCATGTTAGAATACTGAAGATTGATAAGAGGATCAGGAAGTCCCAAATATTGAGCAACTATTCTAAAAAACTTGTGTTGGGTAGACTCCAGGTGAGATACATTTATTACAAAGAAGGGACACCAAACTACCAATGAGATCATCAGTACTGATCTCACAAGATAAAGACTTCAGATAAAGTGACTTCAAAACTACTTTGGACTTCAACAAGTGGGAGGTACGTTTCACCACTCCCAAGATTTGTTGTTTGTTGCAGTGTAATTTGATAATAGTACACCACATATGCTCAACAAAAATCATTTTAGAATCAAACATTACATCCAGATCTCTCATAGAAGTAACAGTAATCAATACCATGAAATTTAAAATATTTTGAAAATCATCAAATGCTCTAGATCTAGTGAAAATCATTTTACATTTGCTGGTATTAAGATGGATATCATAGTTTGAATACCATTTAGCCAAAGCATTCTGCAAGAGAACTCTACCTGTATGAGATTTAATACTTACAAAAATCTCAAAGTCATTCACAAAGAGTAAAAATTCCACATCTCTAAAAGTTAATTTCATATCGTCAACAAATTTTAATTTACATTTATTCCTTAAACAAAAGGAGACCCAGATGTGATCTTTGGGAGTCACCAGAAGTGGCATTAAGGGATCAGAGATAACATGTTTGTACAAAATAAACTGCACATGATTCTGAAGTCACATGAAACTACAGAATGAAATCATAGTCTGTGCCAAGTACATACTGTGCCAGTGACTGCTGATACTGCTCCAGATCCATATTTTCAATGTCTGGGGTACGCCGCTCTTCAATGTAGGGTAAAGTACTGTCCAACCACTTGTGTTCCACAGATGAAGCATCCTCACTGATTTCCTGCACATGGAAGGTACATCTTGCATGGAAAGTAGTTTCAACCAATGCCTTCACTCAAGGAAAACAATTTGTGTTCATCAAACCTTGTGATTCATCTTTACTTTCAAGGATGTTTCAGTAACTGAAATTAGTTCTTTTTCGAAAACAGTATTTTTTTTTTAATGACAAAATCTTACATTCTGCAAACATGTCTAATCCAGAAGAAGGGTCTAGGCAGATTGTGAGTATATGTTTGTGTTTTATATATATATATATATATATATATATATATATATATATATATATATATATATATATATATATATATATATATATATATATATAAAAATTAACTACACAATTATTATTTTTATTTTACAACTACAAATGGTCTAGAGAATTTCCAAAGTGACTTTCTCTTCAATTATTTTTCTCTGTTGCATGGCTACACTCTCTAATTTTGTTCTTTCTTACTCAAAAATCATATTGAATTGATAATCACTTAGTGAATATTTTTTATTGAGGTGTTTTCAAACCAAGTATTGTACAAACACACATGGCAAATCTTAATTTTTACACAAATTTTACATCAAAATGAACAAAATGAATGTTATTGATTAAAAAAAGAATAACGTTTTAATTAAGTGGGGAAGAACATCATTTGAAATTAAACCTTGAACCTAAATCACCGCACTAGAACCATATCACACCAATGATCACAAGAAAACACAAGAAAGCATAGGTATTAGCAATAGCTTAGCATGCATTAAAAATAACAAATAATAACTGAGCTATTTACATCAAATTACTGGAAAAATCAATCAATTTATTAATGGCATCTAAGAGGATAAACAAAGCAATGATGATTTTTATTATTAAATTATATTTCCCAGATACTTTTGATTTTAAAAATTAACAAAGCGCATCACTACTTCCAAAATGAAATCTGTGAATTCATTGATATGGACTGGCGCACCAAACCATAATGTTGGAAGCAATACTACTGTAAAAAAAAAACTAAGGTGATGGGTAAAGGTAAGGAAGGGTTTGACTTCTTTGTGCAAATTTTGAGAACACCAATAAATTAATTTCTCTTCTTACAAACACAATCCTAACTGTGCAGCTCAGAATCTATCCAAAGGGAAGAGGAAAGCTAGAGGCTTTATAATAATGTAGGTGAAAGTAAGAATACGAACGAGTTCATGGTCTAATTAGAGGCATAATTTTACATAGTAAGCAAGAGTAATGACAGTAGACCAAATCCCTTTCATTTTTACATAATGAAAAAGATAATGATAATTTCAGTGTGTTGAGTCAATTTGATGTAGCAAGATGGTAATACATATTACACATACTATATTATATGGTTGGTATGACTGAAAAACTTTTTAAAACAATTGTAGCATGATTTTCAAAAGCAATAAATGTGGAGGAAGATTGTGTAATCATAAGTGGAGAAGGAAGATCTGTGATACAGCAACAAAACAATCTTAATATTAGACATGGTTGTCTGCTGATGAAAAACTGTAATTACAATTACTTACAAGATTAAGTGAGAAGATGTCAAAAGAGAATTGACATCACAAGAGAATTTTGGATGAAATTGAACAAGTTTGGAATTAAGAGTAAATTGAATTGGGGGCTTCACAGAACAAGGGACAAGTTGAATGGTAAAGAGACTTGGTGAATGGTAAAGAGACTTGGTGAATGGTAAAGAGACTTGGTGAATGGTAAAGAGACTTGGTGAATGGTAAAGAGACTTGGTGAATGGTAAAGAGACTTGGTGAATGGTAAAGAGACTTGGTGAATGGTAAAGAGACTTGGTGAATGGTAAAGAGACTTGGTGAATGGTAAAGAGACTTGGTGAATGGTAAAGAGTGTGGTGTGGTGTGGCGTGGCGTGGTGTGGTGTGCGCGGGCGCGCGTGCGTGTAGTGTGGTGTGGTGTGCGCGGGCGCGCGTGCGTGTGTAGTGTGGTGTGGTGTGCGCGGGCGCGCGCGCGTGTGGTGTAGTGTGGTGTGCGCGGGCGCGCGCGCGTGTGGTGTAGTGTGGTGTGCGCGGGCGCGCGCGCGTGTGGTGTAGTGTGGTGTGCGCGCGCGCGCGCGCGTGGTGTAGTGTGGTGTGGTGTGCGCGGGCGCGCGCGTGTGTGGTGTAGTGTGGTGTGGTGTGCGCGGGCGCGCGCGTGTGTGGTGTGCGCGGGCGCGCGCGTGTGTGGTGTGCGCGGGCGCGCGCGTGTGTGGTGTGCGCGGGCGCGCGCGTGTGTGGTGTGCGCGGGCGCGCGCGTGTGTGGTGTGCGCGGGCGCGCGCGTGTGTGGTGTGCGCGCGCGCGTGTGGTGTAGTGTGGTGTGCGCGTGTGGTGTAGTGTGGTCAGCGCGGGCGAGCGCGCGTGTGGTGTAGTGTGGTGAGCGCGGGCGCGCGTGTGGTGTAGTGCGGTGTAGTGTGGTGAGCGCGGGCGCGCGTGTGGTGTAGTGCGGTGTAATGTGGTGAGCGCGGGCGCGCGCGCGTGTGGTGTAGTGTGGTGAGCGCGGGCACGCGCGCGTGTGGTGTAGTGTAGTGTTGTGTATTGTGGTGTGGTGTGGTGTGGTGAGCGCGGGCGCGCGCGCGTGGTGTAGTGTAGTGTGGTGTGGTGTGCGCGGGCGCGCGCGCGTGGTGTAGTGTAGTGTGGTGTGGTGTGCGCGGGCGCGCGCGCGTGGTGTAGTGTGGTGTGCGCGGGCGCGCGCGCGTGTGGTGTAGTGTGGTGTGCGCGGGCGCGCGGGGTGTGGTGTAATGTGGTGTAGTGTAGTGTGGTATGCGCGGGCGCGCGCGCGTGTGGTGTGGTGTAGTGTAGTGTGGTATGCGCGGGCGCGCGCGCGTGTGGTGTGGTGTAGTGTAGTGTGGTGTAATGTGGTGTAGTGTAGTGTGGTATGCGCGGGCGCGCGCGCGTGGTGTGGTGTGGTGTAATGTGGTGTAGTGTAGTGTGGTGTGGTGTGGTGTGGTGTAGTGTAGTGTGGTGTAGTGTAGTGTGGTGTAGTGTAATGTGGTGTGTGCGGGGGCGCGCGTGCGGTGTGGTTTGTGATGTGGTGTGGTGTGGTGTGTGGTGTGGTGTGGTGTGTGGTGGTGTGTGTGTGGGTGTGTGGTGTGGTGTGGTGTGTGGTGGTGTGTGTGTGGGTGTGTGGTGTGGTGTGGTGTGGTGTGTGGTGTGTGGTGTGTGCGCGTGCGCGGTGTAGTGTGGGAGAAAAATTAACGTAGATGATAATGATGGAAGAAAGGATTTTTTTTTAATTTTAAATGTAAGGACTCTAACCATTAGATTTACTTTGTTCTTAATGCCTTATTTTTAAACTTAAACCGATGTAGGCAATGGAAGTTTGTAAATGTAAATTTAAATTTTTTAAATTTCTTTTCTGAAGGAGTATTAAGAACTCATAACTTTGTGTATGAGATTGATTAACTGTATTAATAAAAAAAAACAAATTGTTCATTCAGATCTGCACTAGTAAGACACCACCCAGAGGACAGAAAAATGTTAGAAATATAGTCCTTTTACAACAGCAGTGAATCCATGGGCAGACGTACTTGAAAGTGTTTGAAAACATAACGAGGAAAATGCTACACAAGAAACACAGGATGGGACATGGAATTGGGATATTGTGCCCTACCTGCAGGGAGAGGGGCCTCTGAGGGCGCGAGGCCGAGGGCTCTACTGCAGCACTCGAGTCCTTGTTCTGTGACTCCGGCTCCGCGCCCTTAGCGAGCGAGCCCTTGCCCTGCGGAGACAGGCAGTTAGCATCAGCGCCTCCTCCATATTCTCTTCTCTTGTACTCTCCCACTTTCTCACTTTTTGTTTTTCAATCTGCACTGAGTCTGTGCGGAGCTTTGAGGAAACCCAGTGAGAAGGCATTACGAAGGGACAAGTGATGGATGGGCACCTTTCATGAATTATAGTGAAAGTGCTAGATTATCTAAAGCTCATCTACATTTGTTTGAACATTTAAACTACAGGGAAAACATTTTCTTCTCTACAAATAAAAAACATACTGGAATTTTTATGAACTTGAATTATAAACCATTATTATCAAACTATACAACAATCTATTTTAAATGTCTATGGTTGCAAGATAAAAGTTCTTACGTCAAGCTTTGGTCAAACAGAGTTAAGTTAACTTTAATTCTAGTATAACAACTAAAGTCAAAAGTTACTTCCTTAATGGGGAAAGAAAAAAGGAGGAAAGGAAAAGGGAGAAAAAGAACAAGAAGAAAGATGATCAGGACTAAAAACAAAACATATAATGAGAGTGAGTTGGAAGAAGTAGAGGGGAAGAAGAAGAGGAGGAGGAGGAGGAAAAAGTAGAGTTGTGAAAATTTGACTTTCTTTTGTTTTTTTCCAATGGTTCAATATATCAATAATTATCAAAGGAGTTACTGCCAAAGAAGTTCATATTTATCCTGGTTAATTGTCAATTTGAATGTGCTTAGTAAAGGTGTGATTGTTATTGGTACCAATTTGATGCTGAAAAAGTATAGCAAGCTAAATGATCATGGTATTATTATACACAAACTCAATTTCAGCACTTACCACAATACAATTGTGAAGGAGAGAGAGAGAGAGGAGGAGGAGGAGGAGGAGAAAAGACAGAGAGGAGGAGGAGGAGGAGGAGAAAAGAGAGAGAGAGGAGGAGGAGGAGGAGGAGGAGAAAAGAGAGAGAGGAGGAGGAGGAGGAGGAGAAAAGAGAGAGAGGAGGAGGAGAAAAGAGAGAGAGGAGGAGGAGGAGGAGAAAAGAGAGAGAGAGAGAGGAGGAGGAGAAAAGAGAGAGAGAGAGAGAGGAGGAGGAGGAGAAAAGAGAGAGAGAGAGGAGGAGGAGGAGAAAAGAGAGAGAGAGAGAGGAGGAGGAGAAAAGAGAGAGAGAGGAGGAGGAGGAGAAAAGAGAGAGAGAGGAGGAGGAGGAGAAAAGAGAGAGAGAGGGGGAGGAGAAAAGAGAGAGAGAGGGGGAGGAGAAAAGAGAGAGAGAGAGAGAGAGAGGAGGAGGAGAAAAGAGAGAGAGAGAGGAGGAGGAGGAGAAAAGAGAGAGAGAGAGAGGAGGAGGAGGGGAAAAGAGAGAGAGAGGAGGAGGAGAAAAGAGAGAGAGAGGAGGAGGAGAAAAGAGAGAGAGAGGAGGAGGAGGAGGAAAGAGAGAGAGAGGAGGAGGAGGAGGAAAGAGAGAGAGAGAGAGGAGGAGGAGGAGGAGGAAAGAGAGAGAGAGAGAGGAGGAGGGAAGAGAGAGAGAGGAGGAGGAAAGAGAGAGAGAGAGGAGGAGGAAAGAGAGAGAGAGGAGGAGGAAAGAGAGAGGAGGAGGAAAGAGAGAGGAGGAGGAAAGAGAGGAGGAGGAGGAAAGAGAGAGGAGGAGGAAAGAGAGGAGGAGGAGGAAAGAGAGAGGAGGAGGAAAGAGAGAGGAGGAGGAAAGAGAGGAGGAGGAGGAAAGAGAGGAGGAGGAGGAAAGAGAGGAGGAGGAGGAGGAGGAAAGAGAGAGAGACAGAGAGAGAGGAGGAGGACAGAGACATGAGGAAGGGGGAGATTCACACTATGAAAACAAGAAAGTTTTCCTACAATAGTGTAATTACAATAATTAATATTTTAAATAACTTTTTCTGAATCATGTTAAGAAAGTAAAGATACAAAATAAACAAGATAATACAGAAAAAGTACAATCAAAGTTGGTTTTTGGATAATATGAATGGGTGAAATCTAGAATGGTATGACTTATATAAATTCTGAGAAAAATGTGTTTATATTAGGCTATATTTCAGTACTAATGCAATTTCATGGGTTCAATTAATATTTGATATGCTGTGGTTTTAATTATGGCACAAAGCACCATGGTTTTATAGTGATTTGAATTAAAAACAGTATTCTCAGAATCTATAAAATGTCACTTATACCACTCCAGTTTGCACCCATTCTTGTAATAGGTCATATGTACATATTTACTACTAAGCTACTATTCATCAAAAATGGCTGATGAATACAACGATTTATTTTCTTTGAACTAAGATTTATGACAAAAGAACTTTTACAATGTGACCATAGATTCATCGTAACACTCAAAACTGGTTTAAAGGACTAAGATCAAACTTAAACATGGTAACTAGGTTTCCCAAAAAAAGGATCGGAAAAGCAAATATAATCTTATATTTCATACCCTAAAGGTGAAAAAAAATTGATGTTAATGTACTAACAAATAGGCACAAAACAATAGGCATAAAAGTGATGTCTTAATAGGATAAATAGGATAAAGTGTATAATTCTTGTTTTCCCATGTTTATTGATATTTATTTTAAATGAGAATTTTAATTTTGAAAAAAAATTAATTCTATTTAATGTATATAATTTTTGTTTTTAAATAGTATTTATAAACAAATGTTTAAAGAAAGTACAGAAACCATATGAACAACATAATACCAAAAAAATCACAATGAAAGTAAGGTTTTGGGTAGGACAATAGATTGTACTTATTTTTTAATTTTATGCATTGCATTTCAACATATCGCATTACCTGTGGATTCTAAATTATCTTATACTGCTCTTATAGTAAATTTACTTAATAAAAGTTTGGATAAGGTTTGTTCAAAACCTTTAAAAATCTATTAAAAGACCACACCCATTATTCTTTGTCATCAGTTCATTAATAAAGTTATAATAGATAAGTTGTTAGATATGAATTGAAGCATCCACCATTACTCATTATATCAAAAATGCTTCCCTCCCATTTATTCTAATGTGCACATGTGCAAGAAGTTAAAGGAAGGTCATACACCTTTACTGATACAAAACAGGACCCACACACAAACTCAGTGCAGACCTGTTTCAGTCATGCACTCAACAGCCACGCAAGAACCACATGCCCCGTGAATTATTTTATTTACATGTGCAGTATACCAAAACGCCCAAGATCTTAATCTGTAGGAAAAACAAAATAAAATTAACATAATAAAAACACTGTACAGCCATAAAACAAATGAATCATTACAAACATCTTTTACAGTGCAGAAATAGATATAAACAAAAACTATTAAAATCAATTCATGAATAGAAATATATTTATTGAGAATCATCTCCAGTTTCAGCATTTCAAAAGCAAATTCTAGCAAAAAAGTGTTTGAAATGTCTGAACTGTCTTTTTCTCTATTTGGAACGTTCGATGATCTATTAGCATATAAAAAAATTAATGAAAGTGAAAACATAAACAAATCGACAAAAATGGCAATTACAAAATAAAGGGCGAAGGGGGACATCTACTCACTTGGTAAATAATCATTTTGAAGCCATGATTTCCAAATAAAGCTCTAACAACCACAACAACAGTAGCAGCAATACAAAACCTTACAAAAACAGAATAGAACAGTTTAGAATAAACTGTTTTATTCATATTCTGAATAGCGAATATGATTATTAATTAAAAAACTGAAAACTAAACACATTCAGTGAACAAATAAGAACTTAAAAATTATTTCAACTAAAACCATTTGAAGCAATTCGGTAATAGAAGCTGATCTCCAAAAGCACTTAATATCCAAAATGCTTAACAGCAGTAGCTGGGACGATTTTATATTATAACAGCCTCAACTGCCACAAAACATCTGGGAAGTCTTCGACTTCAGTTCTGTTACATCTATCTACACAAGTTCTACAAAAAATAAAACAATGACTTACAGAAAAATCTAGAGATGAATCTCCTGAAAAGCTTTAAGTATTTAAGTACTTACTTTGGTAACAGCCTGGAGAAAAGCAGCTTTGCCTACTTTCTGGCGTTGCTTGTTCATTACCACTTCCATTCGACGCTTTTCACTTTCAATGCGCCGGCGTTTCTCTTCTAATTTCATTCGAATGTTATGGAGTTGTGATGCCATCACGTGACTGGAACCATCATCTAAGAAAGCAAAAGAATATTTTTCCTTTATTTAGAATTACCTATGTTTTGTCTCTTTTTCCAAACCTTATCCTAAACACATTGTCAGCTATGTTCTCATACTCGTTTTAAATGCAAAGTATCCATTTGAAGAGACCCAATAGTGAACTGATCATTAACTAGACTTATAAAAATGAATATTTATTAACAACGTATTGCAATAGAAGTTTAGAGGGTCACAAATACTTAGATTATAATGTAGACAATGCCGTTTGCTGTGAACTTACAGTTTGTTATAAAAATAACGTTTTTTTTAGCCACAATTGTTCAATTTTTACAAAATCCACAGAACTATGTCATATATGATAATGTTTCTACAATAAAATTGTATTGGTTGACGAGAAGATCTGTGTTGATAATTAATTCAAAAGGAAGGGAATTTTATAAATGCAAATTAATTTTTGGCTTTTGCAAGTGTGTAGAGCATTATTTTCACCAGTGGAGTTGAATGTTACAATGCCTTTGCCCTGAAGAAGGAAATTATATTTCCAAAATGTCAGCAAGCTACAACTTTTTTTGTTTAAAAAAACACACACACACACACACACAACAACAACAAATAATTGGGGTAAATCATTACAATTACTGTGGTTGTTACAAATAATTAAACATGTACAATTGATTGGATGCCTAAGAAATATACCACTTGAATATAAGGTGATTTCTTTGGATTTATGATTATACCCATAAAGAAATTTACTAGTGTTCATAAATTTATTTACCACTGTCCTGTTGAGACTCAGCCTGATGCATCATTTGACTGTTTGAACTCTGCTGCTGCCACGTTGTTGTGTTATTAGGAAGTGCTGCAAAAGTTGTCTTTTTTTCAGCATTACCATTCGTACTTCCTCCAGTACCATTGACTTTTTTGTTGAGGAAGCTGGATTTTGGGGGGGCTCCACCGTTGTTTGCTCCGGTTCCATCACTTTCACGTTCTTGCTGCATGTAACTAATATTGATACTCTTGTTTGCATCTGCCTTTACGCGAGATAGTTCTGCAAAACTAGTAGCTGTAGGAGTTGGTTCTGCTGGTTCTCGAGGAGGGTAATGTGCTGCAGTTGTAGTCGTTGGTTTTTCTTCATCCCTTTTCTCACCAGAATAATACCTGCAATATTGAACAATACTTGATAACTTGTCAATGACAGGATACAGTCAATTAACATACTTTCTTATTCAACTCAGATACAGGACTAGGTTTTTGGGTAACATTCCAAAGAACATCCAGTATTACATTTTCTATTACTCCTGTGTTAGTAAATCGGAAGACACAAAGACCAAAAAGAAATGATATGTAAGAAAATTATGCTTTAAGTAAGGTAGTCCAAAGCATCACCGAGTCCAAACCCATATTAATCCGAGACAAAAAAATTCCAGAAGATAACGCCAAATCAATAAATAATGTAGTCAACAGATGATGAATTTTAATACGGCGTGCATGATTCTCAGAGCATTTTCATTTTTCTGTCAAATAAAAAACTGTAGAACACTTCTGGTAAAAGGTGTGGATAAAACAATTAACAGGATGCATAAAATTTCAGAAAAACTTGCGCAAATTACTCAGGAGAAAAAGCTTGTGATTATCCAAACTGCTATGCTAATAATTTTATTTGATGTATTTTATTTTTGATTTGGTTTATTTGATTAAACTATAACATAGGTAGATGTTAAAAATAAATTCTTTGACAAATGGTCACAGGGTTTGCTTCTTTGAAAGCATAGAATGCTCATGCATAGAATTGCAATGAATGATCAGAGTAAAGTTAATACATTTTTTTTAACAAGAATATAAGACACCTTCCCTTTTCCTAAAGGGCATTTTCACAACAGACATGTCAAGAAATAAGTAATATTTTTTTACTTAATATTTTTATAATAACACTGGTCAACAGTGTTATTATTGATCCATAATAGTAGAATTGAAATATGACAAAGAATATTATAAAAGAGTAATTTTTTTTAAAACAGCTCATGTTTCACTCAACATTAGAAAACTATAACAATTTTAAAAATATTGTTTGTGACATTAATTAAAAAATTAATTGTGGAGAACAAATTTTATTTTAAGGAAAAATGTATCTTCAAAAATGTAGTTAGAGGTCGAAAGTTTAAAAGCCTGTCCTAACAATGAAAATAAGACTTATTCCATAAGTGTGCTTTACTTTATTCTTACAAGAAATTTAAAGAACAAATTTGGAGCCATTTTTGAGAAAATTTTGAAAACATCCTACGGACGTGAAGTAAAGTAGCTCCAAAATTCAAAGAATTATTTTAAACATCACAGGGCTTTGAGACAGACCAGACTGATTGGGGAATATTCATTTTGGAAAAAAACTCCAACAAATATATTAGGCATTAGTGTTGTTTACAAACGACAGATTAGTTTTGAATAAAACACTTTTGGTATCAGGGAACCCCAAAACATGTAAATCCTGAAACTAATATTCTACAGCATTATGTAACTTTCTCTACACTAAAAAGGGAATGGTCAGAGATGACATGTCAAATGTCATCAATGTCCGACCATTCCCTTATTTATATAATTTATAATATATACATATATATATATATATATATATATATATATATATATATATATATATATATATATATATATATATATATATATATATAAAAATAAATATATAAAAGTAAAAGGCATATCTGAAAAATAATTTAGCATGGAAAGAGTAGAAATTCATCCCGGACTTACAAAAAACAATGTATAAACGTAAAAAAAAATATGTATAAATGAAATGTACAAAAGGAGCTCCACCATTAATCTTTTTTGCAAGCCTGAAGGAGGGGACCAACAACGTATCTCCCTGAAACATTGCCAAATCAATTATTTTAGAACTGACTGTTTTTTAAATAAGAAGAAAAAGAAGAAGGGAGGGGGGGAAAAATTTTTTTTTTCAATTCGTCTTCCTTTAAACTTCATGGCCATGTGTTTTGAGAGAAACTACAAGAAATAATAATATTTTTTTATGTTTTAAAAGTAATATTAAGAATGAAAATTAATTTCTGAGAGGTCATTCACGATTTTACAAGTAATATTAACGATTTGAAAAATAGCCTTTCCAGGTGTCGTTGCATGATAAGCTTCACGACGACAACTTCCCTTTAACAGCCGTTGCAGCAGCTTGCTTTGGGGTGAGGTGGCCTTCACAGCACCAAACCCCTCTCCTAGTCTAATTCTTAGCAGATGGCAGCAGAACCAGGTGCCACGCTCATGTGATACAGAGCACTAGTGCAGTACAAACCACCGATTCCAGATGTTTTGCAAGGTAACAACAGACAATTTTTAGGAATTTTCAAGAAAATACTTCCACTGTTTATGAGCCAATTTTTTGAAATTATGAATATACACCTTCATTTGTGAATCCTTACAGGTTAAAATTAAAAGAAAGAAACAAAGAAACAAGGGAAAAGAGGGGGCAGGATTCCACATGTCGCCTTTGATCAGCGAAATCATCCTTTGTAAGTGAACAAATGACTGGATATTTTCACAAACTATACAAGAAAGTAAAAAGTGTTGTCATTCTCGCAAAACAAATCTTTTGTAATTAAGGTATGCGAATGATATTGAAACCGACAGCCTCCTCTGATCATAAGAAAAAGAAGTGTTTATCTGTTTTTGTATGCATCAAGAAACACTTGAAGTTAATTCTTATATAACTTGAAACAAGATAATAACCGTATAATATAATTTTTTTAAATTGCAATTTCTCCGAAATTTCAAGGGAAGTGGAGCAATACATCAGGAATAAGTTTCTCTATTTTCAATAATTTCACTGAAATTTCAATTTGTCAACATTAATCAACTTTGACTTTCAATCTAGTTTAATTTTTTGATGAGCTCTACCCCTTTTGAGGTTGAAGGGATTTTTACCATCAATGGCCAAGCCAGTACTCAATAATTTTCCAGATACTTCTCACCACTTAATTATTCATTTTGTTTTTGTATATTTCATACCCGTTATCTGCACTGCCACTGAAGAGCATTTCAACACCACAGCTCCGAGCATCTTGTAGACTTGAACGTACAGCTGTGGCAGGGGAGGGGCTCTCAGGTACAGAGGTTTTGCGCCCCACATGCACAGCTGGCTCTTTATCTGGATTGCGAGTTAATAGGTGTAAATTTTCTTGAGATCCTCCGAAATTTTCAAGTGTCAGCTAAAACAGAAGCCGTCAATATCATTCTCAATCAAATTTTATTTCAATCTTTTTAAACCTAATAAATTATTAAGCTAATAAATTATTAAATACAAGAGGTGAAAGCAGTACAAATTCTTGAAGGTTTTGGAACATATGAGCTCAAACGCCTTTCCAATCACATTCATAAGTAGGAAGTCAAAACCTAGAACAAACCTGCGAATCATCCGAAACAGAGTTTCGCCTAGAACGCCGACCTGCATAGGAACTGCGACGCTGCTCCTCCCAGTTGGAAGGCCGACCTGCAGCAACTGGTTCACCACGCTCTTCTGCTTTGCTATCCTGGTTTTGTTTCTCTTTTGCTGGCCGTAATCTTGCAGGAATCAAGGGCTCATCAAGGGCTGAGGACTGGGCTACAGATGCTAATGTAGGCACAGCACGACCCCGGTGCACCACGAACGCTTCTTCACCTCCACCACGCCTAAAAAATAAGCTATCAAGATTCATCCTTGGAACTACTTTGAAGACTAACAAATGTATTCATTTTTGTACAGTGTTTGTAAAATTTTAGGGCATCTTCAAACTTCTGAAGAATTTATTTCAAAGAGAAATGTATTTGGATTTGATTATTTACCAACTTCAGGTTACACTACACCTTGATTGATGAACGCCTTGTCCGAAAACCCAAAAACCTTTTTCTCTGCCTTGATACACCAGACCTTTCAAATTTCGTACACTCCCTCAACTTTTGTAAGAAATATAGATCTTCTAACAATTTTATCTTTTGGACTTTCTGAATAACTGCATGTGAGAGAAAATGCAAGTTATGTTCTACTGACCTGTCATCTTGTGATGAGCTATCACCACCTTTTCCATGTATATCAGCTGGTTGTAAGGAGTGGGACTTCTTCAAAGGCATGGACGTTTGAATGGTTGGAGCAGATTTTGACACTGCAAGTCAAATACAAATATTAGGAGAAAGTCATATTCCCATTTGGATAGAAATTAGTTTCTTCCATCATTTACCTATCTAAATAATTGCTAATAAGAGATAATTAACCAACACATAATTAATATACCTGCCAATTTGACTACTACAATTTAAAAAATGCACAGTAGGATGGTTGCAAGAAATCAACTTTTGAAATGTTTTTCATGGGAACCTCTCAAAAGTTGCTAATTAGTTAAAACATGAGCCTTCACAGTTTCAGCTTAATTAGATCATGTTCAAACCTGACTTGTTAATCCCAAAGTTTCTTAAAAATTTGCAGTTTTTCTCACAATCCAGGATTTTCGGAATAAAAAGAGAACACATTGTCCTAAGAATGAGTTCATTTTGAAGTTTTGTTGGTCTTTGATTTTATTTCTCACAACAGATTTGATAAATGTACAGAGGAATTTTTGTAGACCAGACAAGAAAATTCGCTGTAAATGTTATCTGGTATTTCAAAAACAACAAATTTAAAATATTGTTTAGTTATTTACCACAAAATAGTTTCATAAAAATGCTTTTCAATTATGTCTTTGCAACCAGATAAGTGAAAACAAAAGGGGATAAAGAAAATATTGACATATCATAACTAATTGAAAACATTTAATTTAGTTATTACAATTTTCAGAAACAGCAAGACGAGTAGTATCATCAGAAGTTTTTATCTATAAATTATCACACGATTACTGGGTAGGTCAAACTGGTAAGATTTGTCAGATTTTCACCAGAACCAACAGGGTAGATTTCATTGTGTCAGGACATTCAGCAAAAACTTGCAAAACATACAGTTACTGCTCTTCATCTTTTGTTATATTCAATGTGTAGTCTTCAATTCACTTGATACCCCTTTCACTTGTTCACATCCCTGAAATGTTTGACAACTCCCTGTCCCTTCAAAAAAAGCATAGGTCTTCACATGAAACATCCAGATTGGAATGTAAGAAGGGAATTGAACGAATTAAAGAATTTTAATGTGGAGTTGTGATGTAATTTACTTCTTTGTATAATAAAAAATGAGCTGCTTTCAAAGAGTCTTTGGCTTTAACTACCCTTTTGTCTTGTAAGATTTCTTTCTCAAGAGAAAACAGCTCCTCCTCCTCCATGATGATGATGGTAAGAAGCTAGAAAGCTTGCAGAGAAATGACAGTAACCAATCCAAAGGCATGTCAGAATTATCTCCTCGCTTCTTGACTCGTGAGATGAGGACCAAGGTTTACGGAATCCTTGATTCTCGTGAGTTTAAAGACTGAGTTCTGCCACTCTGTTTGCCATGTGCTGAGAAAACGTTTGATAAACAGCTTGGTATTGTTTGATGGGACTGTGAGGATGTCTACCTCAGTTTTCTTTGTGGCAAGCTTTGCTGCCTGGTCAGCAATTTCGTTCCTTATTATCTCAACATGACCTGGGATCTAATAAAAACCAAATTATAACAGCGAACCAGTAAATTATGGATTTGGTGATGAATGATTGTCAGAGGGTCACAAGGAGAGAAGAAGGTGATAGATTTGAGCGCGCTTTTTGAATCACTGCAGATCACAGCTTCTATTCATGTCATCAATTCAGCGAACTTAAATGCCTCCAAGAGCACATATTTTTCTGCAGAATGCACACCCTACATTACCTTTCTGGGAGGAACCATCAGTGTATATGAACGTATAGCCAGGATACATGGATATCATCTCCTGGAATTACGCCAGAAATGTACTGGAGGGAGTTGAGGATTTGGGGAAGTGTGAGGATCTCCGGTCTATTTTAGGCTGGAGATGCTTCCCAGGGGAAACAAGATTTTGAGAGGGTTTCACAGGGATGGGAAGTTTTATATCAAGTTTCTACAAGACCGTGTAGACAGATACCCGAAGGATGGGGTAACGATGGTCTGAATTTGTAAGATGTCCTGTGACTTGGGTGAAGAACTGCTTGGCGAGAAGGTGCATTTATAGCTGATACTTTTGCATTGTAGGAGTCGATTACAAAAGCACACCTTTGGCTCCGGGATGATTCATAAGCACTCTGTCTGCACCCCATGATCTACCAGTAAGGTTCATTGGAGATACACAGCATCTCTTAGTTTTGAATGTGATTTTGCCATGTTAAACTCTTGTCGAATGTCGTCAAGAAAAGTGGCAGATTTGACGAAGGGAAGTTGATGCCCCCCCTCTCCCCAAAAAGATCAGGATGATTATGGAGGTGATATATTCTACAGAAGTGCATGCAACTGGATTTTGAGGTAGAGAACTTGAATCCATTCTTGCAATTTGTTAAAGATAAGCTGCAACAGCCTCTCAATAACTTGCATGCTCTTCGAGGAGCAGAACATACCTAAGTCAATGAAGAGCGATGCTTTCACAAGCTCTCGAGTTACTGATGCGATATATTGATAGCAACGGCAAACAGAGTGGCACTCAGAATTGATCCCTGAGGACCACTGTTTTCTAACTGGTGACTTGAGGATAACGTGTCACCAAGGCGGACGCGGAAAGATCTTGACGAAAGAAAATGTACTAGAAACGAAGTGAGCAGTCCCCAAAGGCCCCCAAGAATGCAAGGTGCAAAGAATGCCGTACCTCCAGGTGGTGTCATACGCTTTCTCTATGTCGAAAAAAATTGCCACCGGGTGTTGTTGTAGCACGAAAGAAGTGGAGACTAAGTGGTCCGTGGTTAATCTGTGCTTCCTGAAACCACACTGAAAAGGTGTAAATAGATTCCTTTGCTCCAGGAGCCAGACCAGACGTTTGTTTACTATTCATTCTAAAAAGCTTGTACCCACAGCTTGTGAGAGAGATTGGGCGGTAACTTGAAGGGATTGTTCTGTTCATTTCCTTCTTTAAGGATTGGAATAACAATGGCTTCACGCCAAATCCTTGGTAAGGAACGTTTATCCCAAATCAAGCTGAAAATGCGAAGGAGAAAACGAGTGTTTTCCGGCAAGTGTTTAAGCATTTGATTATGTATCTGTCTGGTCCTGAAGCAGAATCTTTTGCACAAGCGAGGGCACAGGAAAATTCATCCATGGAGAAAGGAGCATTGTAGTCTTCCTCCACGCGACTCAAGAAATCTAATCTGCAGTTCTCCATTCTTCTTTTGGTTTTCAGAAAGCTAGGAAAGTAGTGTACAGAGCTGGAGATATACTCGTAGTGAGAGGCCAATTCTTCAACTATATCTTCTGGTAAGGTGATAAGACTTTCATTTACCAGAAGCCCAGAGACAGACGACGGAGGAAGTCTTCCACCGATCTGTCAAACTTTTCGCCACACTACTTTAGGGGGCGTACGGCAAGAGTGACGAAATATAGGCTCTCCAGGACGCGTCCTTACTTTCCTGTATGCTCAATCTAGCTTTGGCTCGTGATCTTTTATAATTGATCACATTATCCATGGCTGGGAACCTACTAAGCTCTGCCAAAGCCCATTTCCGATCCCGCACGGTGGTACGGTCGGCATTCCACCATGGCACGGGAGGATGTCGTGGGTGACCCGATGACTTTGGGATGGCAATTGAGGCCACGTGGAGAACGGCTTCAGTAAAATGGGTAACCATAGCATCAATATCGTTTGGGCAGGTTTCCGATATCCATATTTCTTTTTCGAAAATTTCCCACTCAGTTCGGTGAATTAGCCAACGAGGACGAGCACCGTTTGGGTTGAAATGGCCAGAATGAGGAAGTCCTCACTGCCATGCAGGTCGCCAAGGACAATCCACTCAATGATGGTAGAGAGAGATGGACTACAGTCCGACTTCGCCTGAGCTGTTTTCTTCGACAATTTATATTTAGATGGAATTATTATCTTCCCGACTTGTAGAGGCGATGTCTCCTCAGGGAATCATCATCACCACCACTATTTCCTTGCAAAGACAAAAGTTTTGCTGCGCTGTTTGATTTGATTTGTTTGTCTTAAGTTCTATCAAAAAACCTAAAGCATTTTGCTCTGAGTTCAAAAACAACAAAAGACTTCAAAATTTAAACAATTCCACCTTTGAAAAATCGCCATCAATTCTTTTACAATTGATCAAGGTTTTAAATAATTTTAAATCTTGTTTGGGTCCAATATAGTTCAACGAGCTAGCCACTAATGGTAGAAACAAGTACCGAAAGTCAAGTCTGTCGACCCACAAATATACAAGTTTTCTATGACCTGCAACGATTCCATTTCTAAACCAATGCTATTGTAACAAATTGGTCAACAGGAGTCCTGTAATTCATAAAAGTCTTTGGACCTCTGATTAATTTGCAGCTCTGCTTGATACATAAGGGTATTAAAGGATCTCTTGTGGAGTCTTTCTTAAGGATGAACAAATGTGCTCTTGGTAGCATAATTTGGGCAAAGGTTTGAGAAACCAAGGTTCTAACAGATTTATTGCCCCTTGCTCTGCCTCTGCTTGTCACACTGGGGCAGTTTACCATGTCAGATCCACAAAAAAATATCGTCTGATTGGCATGTTTGTCGTTGACAACAGTTTGACAATAAGATGTTAGGATGAAAATTGAACTAAACACATTTTCTATAGCGCTAAAAAGAAAACATGATCTTAGGATGTTAAATTAATTATGGTTTGATTACAATAAAAAACTGACTAAAATGACAGTATTTTTATCCCCTCACCTCCATCAAATCAAATTCATCAAGTTCACCTGGTTGCAAACGTATCGTTAAAAAGCATTTTGCTTGAACTACTTCATGCCAAATAACTCAAAAAATAGTAGATAATTTTTTTAACACAATTAAGTAAAGTGAATTTTCACATCTGGTTCATGAAAAACCCCAATTGCAAAAATTACTTCCTTTTTACAAAAAATGCAATTTTTAAAAACTTTATTGGCTAACAAAGTAAATCTTACAATTATTGAATCAAGACAAAACTCTGAGAATCTCACAATAACTCCAATTGGCAACTTTTAATCGGTTCACATTAAAGGAATTTCAGAGAATGATTTCTTGTGACCACCTTAATGCAACAACCATAATCCATGCCATAATAAGGATCTCCATGCTCTTCTTCATTTTGTTCTTTAATTGTAGATTAATTAGAAATGGTCTATGACATTTAAACATGATTGACATCCTGTAGAAGACAGTCTCCTGATATCAAATTGTGTCAAAAGAACTTTTGAAATAATTGCATTATTAGTTGTAGTATTTTCATTACACATGTCTACAAAAAATTCTAGACATGTCTTTCTAATCTCTGATTTCAAGTTTCCTTTCACAACAAACAAAGCCTTTAATCCTTATAATTTTTCTCAATGGTTTTTACTTAAAACCTTCTCACCATTTTTGATCAACTGATTATTTCATGTTTCATTGTTTGCATTCATATCAACAATTCAACCAGCATTTGTGTGACAGACCCACAGAAGGCTCAGAGTGCATCAGATTTTTTAACAAACGAAGGAGCAA